>CM060707.1:154282548-154921298 GCA_030686995.1 Artemisia argyi
AAAACTGCCAAAATAGTTTCTGTGACAGAACCTAAAACATGCAAAAAGAGGCCTTTCTGGTCCGTTTCATGAAAAAGTTAAAGCACGAAAGTTGTCCGGAATCACGTTTTCTTCAAAAACTCAGGTGCACGTCTCCAGAAAACTAATAACGAATGAGATTTTTCTCAGTTTCTTAACAGCTATTTACATATATAAGTCACTATATAAAGGTTATGGTTTATAAAGACCAAAGAGGTCTTATGACCTAGAATCAAGACCACAACCATGGCTAGAGCCAAGGTTGAGTCTCAAGACCATGGAACAATGACCAAAGGTCATGGCAAGGCCATGACTAAATGACCATATAAACTTACTTAGGCGAAAACATGAACTAAAAGTTGGCGATAACTTTAACAAACAATTTGGATCTACTTCATCTAAAAGAACCATGAGATATCACAAGTATTTGTCATTCAAGTTATAAGAAACTTACCCTAATAACAATCTTCATGTAAAAATAAACTTTTCTAAGTTTATTCAACTATTGGACATGTAATTTTTCAGATCAAAACTTATATATATATATATATATATATATATATATATATATATATATATATATATATATATATATATATATATATATATATATATATATATACTTTATCAACTACTACAATAGTAGGGAGCCTCATGTGAGGAGTTCATTATGTAAGCCGTCGAGATGAGTTGTGGATTTACGAATTAAAGTGTCCTGGCTCCTCGAACGTTTACTAACATGACTTCTGAATTATGTCGGCCCGAACGGTAGTAAACGATATATAAAACATACATGTTTCATGAATCATTTCTTTCAAAGACTTACACTATACATCATATCACATCATGGACTAAATGCAAGATATATATATAGGCACATCTTCATATTCATTACTCAAATTCTAAGTTGCAACATTCTATTATAGGTTGCTCGTAGAAACCTTCGCGATTCGACCATCACATTCACTACTTACTACATAACTTAAGGTGAGTTCATAGCCCCACTTTCCATTACTTAATTGTTTTACAAACCTTTGGGGGGAATACATGCTATTTTAACCGAACACAATCCTTTCAAATTGTATGCTTGCCTGATTATTTTATTATAACTAAGTACCAGCCTTGCTAAACCGAGATCCCTTATTATGAACCATTTAATCACTAGCAATAGTGAGCGCGAATATTGTGAATAGGCCTATTGGGATTGACGAATCACATTTGTATTAACTAAATTCATACAAATGCATTAATATTTGAGACATGGGTATGACAGCAACGTACCTACCGGGATAAATCTGCCGATCGATATTAGTACCCTTTAACGTTTTGGTGTCATAAGCTTAGTAATTGGTAATAATTGTTCCGGGCGTATAACAACGTAGCCCATCTTTGTTTTTCAACCATTGGTGTGAGCCTATAACTCACACTACCAACATATTGTGTTCAAACATTAAACAAACTCTATGAATATCACTCAACCTTTGTGTTGACCTTTTAAGCATGTATTTCAGGATCATGATGATCAAGGATGGCACGGAAGGGCACGGATGTTCAAGAGGGCTATAAATTTTATTATCATTCAAAAACTCATCTAATGTGATTTGTAAACATGGAACTATCTGGGACCTCATTTTGTAATCTCTGATATTTATATAATTTGAATGATAAATCTTTTAAAACAACTCAATTAGAGTTCGTTTTCTATTATTGTGACTATTGTGCCGTCGAGTAACACCCAGTTTAAATTCCGCTGCAACCATGAATTGGGGGTGTTACAGATTGGTACCAGAGCCATGGTTATAGAGAAACGGGTCTAATTGAGACCTAAACTATAACTACACGTACAAGCAAAAACATTTTATAGCCTTCCGATCTTCGTGCCTTCAATCCTCCAGACGATTATGGACTTATTAAGCATTTTATACTACACAAATATGTTAGCATATGGATATATGTACCCTTAGCATAATTGAGCATTTCCCCGTAAGCATTTTATACTACATGAACCTATTAGTATATTGATATATATACACTAGGCATTCTACACCACACGAACATATATAAGTATATTAATATATACATTCGAGTTATTTTTAATCATTTTATCTAAACAATGGACTAAACATATCTGCACATGCCTATTCTAGGGCATTTCGACACAACCACATTCTCCCAATCATGTTTCTACTCCAACATTTTATGTCCAAGATATTGTAACTAATTACAATGGTCTTTTCTATTTACCGGACATTGTATGATACAATGGTCTTAATCATTTCTCAAATGTTTTGAGTCACACAATGGTCTAACCTACTTCCCAGACATTGTGAATTGCACAATGGTCTAATCTACTTCTGAGACATTGTGATTTGCGCAATGGTCTCTGGAATTATTCCATCACCTCATCAATATCATTTCATATGATATCAAAAACCCATCACAATTTATCGATTTCCAAATAGAAATATGAGATTTCTAAAGGATAAACTAATCCATCATCTACAAAAGCTGGAGTTTCTCTACATTCATCAAAGTTCTCTCTACATTCAACAGATTACCTACTACGCTATGATTGCAACTACTATCCCAATTTCTGTTTGATATTCAACAACTATATCAATTTCTGTACAACTACTATATCAATTTCTATTAATATTCGACTTCTATATCAATTTCCTTTGATATTCGACTATTATATGAATCTCTATTAATCACTCTTACCCTACCTACATAAAAGTAAGCCTCATCCTACACCATACTCTGAAACGACAAATCAAACTACATCACCGGTAACCCCAGACTTTAGTCCTCATAAGTAACCACACCTGTTCATCGACACCACTCCAACATATAACACACATAGAACTTCGGAACGAAGTTCCCCGTAAGGGGTAGAGACTGTAACAATTCGAAATTTCAGGTTAATTACTATTCCCGGAAAATTTCACTATTCACTTTTACTATTCATTTTTCCTGAAATTTTCCCAAAATTTGATTTTTGTTTCTTAGCCTCGAGTGATCAATCATTTCCATGGCAAATTAAAAGCTTGACACTCATCAGATCATTTTCGTGAAAGTTAATAAGTGTCACAACTCGTAATTTTAGGTCATTTTTCCAAACCTCGACAATTTACTATTCACAAGTTACTATTCATCATTTACTATTCATCGATCACTATTCATCATTTTTGAGGTCAATTTGACATTCCGAGAAACATTCAGAAATTTTACTATTCACTTAACACTATTCATTTCCGAGAGGAAACCACTATTCACGTGCATTACTCATGTCATCGTAAATTTAGTTTACGAGTGTTCAAATTCGCGTAACCGTATTGGTTCAGGAGCGAATTCATGCATTATTATTAGGGACATTTCATACGGACTAGAAATAGTCCGCATATTATCATTAGGGCACTTGCATACTATTCTACTCGTAGGATAATTAAATTAATATTTTGGTATAATTAACGATTTACGTACGTTTATTTTAAATAAACGCTAATACGCGAACTATAAATGTGTCTAACATGTCCGACACTCCCGACTATTATCCCAATATACTTTTATATTCATTTTAATAAAAAAAAAAATTATAATAAAAATCTACCCAGTGTTTTGGAAATTTATTTATTTTATATCGTATGTTTAATATAGTTACGACGGTTTTCGTAAAAACTAAACAACAATCATCCCAACACTAAATACTTGTACC
The DNA here is from genome assembly GCA_030686995.1 of Artemisia argyi. Classification (NCBI taxonomy): domain Eukaryota; kingdom Viridiplantae; phylum Streptophyta; class Magnoliopsida; order Asterales; family Asteraceae; genus Artemisia; species Artemisia argyi. The sequence goes on from CM060707.1 coordinate 154,286,282, forward strand.
CAACATATTTTTATCATTTTTATAACTTTATTATGTCCCGGTTAACTCCGTTAAAAATTTATTTTTAGTTAACTCGGTACCCGGTAACACCTAATACACAAAATATCTAACAAATGCATGCACTTGGAGACATAAGCCTTAATTAGGCCCAACTTCTCCCCTCCCCTCCTTGTTTCACGTCAGCCCCCCCCCCCCCCTCCTTGTCCCCCCTTTGACCATTCTTGACCCATTAATTACAATCATGCCATCACAATTAGATATTTGTTCCAAAACTTCAATAATTCACCTCATTTTCTCACACAAACTAGCTAAGTGTTCTCTCTTTCTCTCCTCTTCACTTGCTCGGCCAAAGAAGGAAAAACAAGAAGAAACCATAAATTTTTGGAGATCAAGTTATATTCAAGCCTATTTAGTCATCCTTGTTGGAGTTTTGAAATAAAAACTCAAGGATTAGTAGGTTTTTATCATCCAAACTCCCTAAACCTTCAAGTAAGTTAACAAACTCATTTTTATAATTTTTACAAGTTATTACTATGGTTATATACTTTTCTTACAAGAACTCATGCATATAATGATTTATACCACTCTATTTTGTATATATTTAACTTTTAAGCCCTAGAAAGTGATTTTTGGTTAGATCCTTGTTAGATCCACTTGGTTGTGATGTTTAGGAACCCATGACACCCTAAGAAGGTGTATGGTAGGATTAGATTAGTTTTGTGGTGATTGAAAGTGGTTTGAATGAAGATGGAACTAGATTAGAACCCTAGAAACGATTTTTGAAACATTTGAAATACCTACTGTCCCTATTTTGATTTCGTGGGAAAATCAGTGGTTGATGGCTAAATTTTGACCAAAGATTTATAAAATACTTTCAAAAACGAAACTTTAGGCGAAAGAACGGATTAAAACGAGTTTATAACGAAGGAGATATGATTTTTGCAAATTAAACGACGAAAACTATTTTAGTAAAAACTGCTTGCTGTTTGGCAGATTTCGCCATGCAAATAGAGGCATTAAACGTAACTTAGAGAATCCGAGTTATCAAAAATATACTAGTATACCCAAAAACAAATCCGTGGACATAAAGAACAAGGAAAACGAGCCTAAAACGACCGAGTTATACCCGTTTTAACATCGTCAAAACTATATATATATATATATATATATTTGGTCACAAATAAAAATAATAACGTACGTACTAAATGGTATACTTTCTAGAAACGTTACTAAGGACTATATCATTAACAAATGAATACGTACGACCCAAGAGAATATTTATACGACTTAACGATGTTGTTCTAAGGTTTTGATACTTGGAATATAACGCTAACTTTTTCGTACGAGTTAATATGACAAGTTATATACTTCTATATATATGGACTTATTTTTCCTAAGTATGGAAACTATTTTACTATGAAGATAACTAGTATTTCCAAATTACGAGTGGTATTGGTATCATGTGCATGTGCATTCATTACATCACGACATGATCTAAATTAGATCACTATCATTCATTTTAGGTTGCGGATAGTGTTCGCTCCCTGTTGTCCTTATCATTACGCATATTTGTATCTTCACTCCAGGTGAGTCATAGCCCCACTTTTACTCTTCATACTTGTTTTAACTCTTTGGGGGAGATACATGCTCAACTACTTGCTTACTAGTATAAATACTCAAAACATACTTTCTTGATACTCAAAACATTTATTCTTGATTGTCTTATACTCGATTGTTTTATACTTGATGTCATACATACGTGATTGTGCTATACTTAACTGTGTTATACTAAACTGTGATGGTGTATTCTTGAGACTTCCAATGGCCCCAGATTAAGTTGCTGGGCACAACCATTGAGACTTCCAATGGCCCCAGATTAAGTTGCTGGGCACAACCATTGAGACTACCAATGGCCCCAAATTAAGTTGCTGGGCACAACCATTGAAACATACATACAAACGTGAGGTCTTCGGAGATGAAGTGTAGACTCACGACTAATTGCTTAACTATTGTGATAAACTTATACATATTTTACTCATACTATATATTGTAGCAGTGGGTTGTGAACACACAGGTTACAAGTCTCTTATGGCGGGACTTGTAACTGAGTGGATTTACGATGCCTTTGCTGTGTGACATTTTCTATAAACTTTATTTATTAAACAACTCTATGAACTCACCAACCTTTGTGTTGACACTTTTAAGCATGTTTATCTCAGGTTAGAAGGGCGATAGCAGGTATGTGGAGCGGAGAGTCTTAGGGCATGCATTTTGAAGACTTTCGCTTTTATCTTTTACCATTCGATACTTTTTAAAAACTTATGTACAATTCTAATTTGGGATCTTTTGGTTTGTAAACTACGACTTTTATCTATTCGAATGGTAACTTTTTAAAAACGTCTCATTTAGAGTTCGTTTTCTATATCTTGTACTTTGTGCCCTGAAGTAGCATCCCTATGACACAGTCTTCCGCTGCGGTATTTTGGGGGTGTTACAGATTGGTATCAGAGCCTTGGTTATAGAGAACTAGGTTGTTTTTAGAGTCTAGACTATAACTACATACATTTAGACTCTCCTCCCTATCGCCTTGCATTTTTCATACACGTACGCTTGCTGATATTTTCTTAGACCTACGCTATTAGATATTTTGTGGTACCAATGGGGAAGTCCCAAAATCTAGGCAAGTTATCAGAAATATGGAGCTTGGTAATAACTGATCATTTAACTTAATCTTGTGACAGTTCTTGTTTGATGAGACATGAGACTAAGTTAAATGAAGGTTATTACTTAGCTGTAGAGATTTGATGATTTGCCCGAGGATGGGAGTTCTCTTGAAGTTACTCTTTAGAAGCCGTTAGAAACTAGACTACCCAGTGACTTTAGCACTTAAGGGAGAATCCTTTGTTCCTTCGTACTGAGCGTGACATTCCCTAGATACCCATTTAAGCAACGTCTACCACTGAGATATGTGTGCCTGGTGATATGTACACCTGTGAAAGGAAACATTTATAATTATGGTGGCCAACATAATTATAAGTGCTTCACGACACACGTGGACATATGACTATGCATATGTAGATCGGTGTTGGCACGACTTAGGAGACAATTGGTGGCACGGTATTATATATGAGGATGTTAAGTATAGACTTTGGTTAGCCAACGGTTTTCCCTCAACTCTGACGTTCACTAAATGTCCTTCCTCTCAGGAAATCATGGCACCAAGGAGAGTGACTCGTAGCTCTGGTCGAGGAGGCGCAACACCAAGGGGTGGAAGGACTGGTGGACGTGGAGGTAGAGGAGGTAGAGGAGCTGCTCATGACACTAGTAACCCAAGTAACGATGGTGGAAGAACTGGTAGACGTGGAGGTAGAGGAGGTGGTTACGGCGTTGAAAACAATGATAACAACGACAGTGGAAATACTGATTTTGAAGCCATCATCGCTCGACAACTTGAAAACTTTCTCCCCACTATTGTCACTCAAGTTGGCGATCATATGAATAACTTGGCAAATCACGAAAGCGGAATTAACAACACCAATGGTATAGGCCAGAATGGTAATGGCAACAACAACATTAGGACTGGATGTACGTATAAGGAATTTACATCATGTAAGCCAATTGAGTTCGATGGTGTAGGAGGCGCATTAGGGTATACTCGATGGGTTGAAAAGATGGAGTCGGTGATCGACATTAGTGACTGTGCACCACATCAAATGGTGAAGTACTCCGTATGCTTGCTATCAGGAAAGGCATTGACATGGTGGAATACGCAGGTTCAAGCTAGGGGTAGAGAGGCAGCTGTAGGTATGACATGGGATGATTTTAAGGCATTACTGAAGGAGGAATACTGCCCAGACAATGAAATGCAGAAGCTAGAGGATGAACTTTATCATCACTCTATGATAGGGGCTGGACATGCAGCCTATACAGATCGGTTCCATGAATTAGCCAGACTAGTTCCACACCTAGTTACCCCTGAGTCCAAGAGGATCGAGAGGTACATATATGGTCTTGTCCCAGAAATTCGTGGGACTGTGAAAGCAACTGAGCCTTCTACAATTCAGAGTGCAATGTTGAGAGCAGGGACTCTGACAGATGAGATGGTTAGAAATGGAAGCTTGAGGAGCAGTGATAAAAGGAAGGGAACAAGCGAGTCAAACAAGCATATGGGCGCAATAGCTGACAACAAAAGGGCAAGGACCTTTGCGGCGACTAGTTCTGGTCAGAGAGAGTATTTAGGCTCGCAACCTAAGTGTACGAAATGTAATTTCCATCACCAAAAGACTGTGCCCTGCCGTATGTGTGCTAATTGCAGACAGTCTGGTCATTATGCAAATCAGTGTAGAGAACCAGTGAATGTGGGCAATATGACGAACAATCAAAAGAGATGCTATGAGTGTAACAGCCCGGATCACTTTCGGAACACCTGTCCTAAGTTGAAAAGGAATCTTAACCAAGGAGGCAATCGTCCAAAATTAGCAGCAGCAATTGAAGGGCCACAAGATGAGGCCGTTGAGATTCCACCCGCGCGTGGCAGAGCTTACTTCCTAGGAAATCCTATCACCCAACATGTTCACGATAGCATAACGGGTACATTCTCTTGAACAACTATATTATTTTCGTAGCACTTAAGTCTTGGTATAGAACTTATACACAACCCCGACTAATCTGAGACCTAGCATCATTAACCTAGTTATATTGATAGTAGATGATTTGATTGGTGTAAGCAACTCTAACGAGTTTGGGGAAAGTTTACGTTGTCGAATCAGACCACTAGGAACATATGTGGAATGAAAGAGCTGAACTTCGGGACGAAGTTCCCTTAAGGGGTAGAGACTGTCACAACTCGTAATTTAAGGTCATTTTTCCAAACCTCGACAATTTACTATTCACAAGTTACTATTCATCATTTACTATTCATCGATCACTATTCATCATTTTTGAGGTCAATTTGACATTCCGAGAAACATTCAGAAATTTTACTATTCACTTAACACTATTCATTTCCGAGAGGAAACCACTATTCACGTGCATTACTCATGTCATCGTAAATTTAGTTTACGAGTGTTCAAATTCGCGTAACCGTATTGGTTCAGGAGCGAATTCATGCATTATTATTAGGGACATTTCATACGGACTAGAAATAGTCCGCATATCATCATTAGGGCATTTGCATACTATTCCACTCGTAGGATAATTAAATTAATACTTTTGGTATAATTAACGATTTACGTACGTTTATTTTAAATAAACGCTAATACGCGAACTATAAATGTGTCTAACATGTCCGACACTCCCGACCATTATCCCAATATACTTTTATATTCATTTTAATAAAAAAAAAATATAATAAAAATCTACCCAGTGTTTTGGAAATTTATTTATTTTATATCGTATGTTTAATATAGTTACGACGGTTTTCGTAAAAACTAAACAACAATCATCCCAACACTAAATACTTGTACCCAACATATTTTTATCATTTTTATAACTTTATTATGTCCCGGTTAACTCCGTTAAAAATTTATTTTTAGTTAACTCGGTACCCGGTAACACCTAATACACAAAATATCTAACAAATGCATGCACTTGGAGACATAAGCCTTAATTAGCCCCAACTTCTCCCCTCCCCTCCTTGTTTCACGTCAGCCCCCCCCCCCCCTCCTTGTCCCCCTTTGACCATTCTTGACCCATTAATTACAATCATGCCATCACAATTAGATATTTGTTCCAAAACTTCAATAATTCACCTCATTTTCTCACACAAACTAGCTAAGTGTTCTCTCTTTCTCTCCTCTTCACTTGCTTGGCCAAAGAAGGAAAAACAAGAAGAAACCATAAATTTTTGGAGATCAAGTTATATTCAAGCCTATTTAGTCATCCTTGTTGGAGTTTTGAAATAAAAACTCAAGGATTAGTAGGTTTTTATCATCCAAACTCCCTAAACCTTCAAATAAGTTAACAAACTCATTTTTATAATTTTTACAAGTTATTACTATGGTTATATACTTTTCTTACAAGAACTCATGCATATAATGATTTATACCACTCTATTTTGTATATATTTAACTTTTAAGCCCTAGAAAGTGATTTTTGGTTAGATCCTTGTTAGATCCACTTGGTTGTGATGTTTAGGAACCCATGACACCCTAAGAAGGTGTATGGTAGGATTAGATTAGTTTTGTGGTGATTGAAAGTGGTTTGAATGAAGATGGAACTAGATTAGAACCCTAGAAACGATTTTTGAAACATTTGAAATACCTACTGTCCCTATTTTGATTTCGTGGGAAAATCAGTGGTTGATGGCTAAATTTTGACCAAAGATTTAGAAAATACTTTCAAAAATGAAACTTTAGGCGAAAGAACGGATTAAAACGAGTTTATAACGAAGGAGATATGATTTTTGCAAATTTAACGACGAAAACTATTTTAGTAAAAACTGCTTGCTGTTTGGCAGATTTCGCCATGCAAATAGAGGCATTAAACGTAACTTAGAGAAGCCGAGTTATCAAAAATATACTAGTATACCCAAAAACAAATCCGTGGACATAAAGAACAAGGAAAACAAGCCTAAAACGACCGAGTTATACCCGTTTTAACATCGTCAAAACTATATATATATATTTGGTCACAAATAAAAATAATAGCGTACGTACTAAATGGTATACTTTCTAGAAACGTTACTAAGGACTATATCATTAACAAATGAATACGTACGACCCAAGAGAATATTTATACGACTTAACGATGTTGTTCTAAGGTTTTGATACTTGGAATATAACGCTAACTTTTTCGTACGAGTTAATATGACAAGTTATATACTTCTATATATATGGACTTATTTTTCCTAAGTATGGAAACTATTTTACTATGACGATAACTAGTATTTCCAAATTACGAGTGGTATTGGTATCATGTGCATGTGCATTCATTACATCACGACATGATCTAAATTAGATCACTATCATTCATTTTAGGTTGCGGATAGTGTTCGCTCCGTATTGTCCTTATCATTACGCATATTTGTATCTTCACTCCAGGTGAGTCATAGCCCCACTTTTAACTCTTTGGGGGAGATACACGCTCAACTACTTGCTTACTAGTATAAATACTCAAAACATACTTTCTTGATACTCAAAACATTTATTCTTGATTGTCTTATACTCGATTGTTTTATACTTGATGTCATACATACGTGATTGTGCTATACTTAACTGTGTTATACTAAACTGTGATGGTGTATTCTTGAGACTTCCAATGGCCCCAGATTAAGTTGCTGGGCACAACCATTGAGACTTCCAATGGCCCCAGATTAAGTTGCTGGGCACAACCATTGAGACTACCAATGGCCCCAGATTAAGTTGCTGGGCACAACCATTGAAACATACATACAAACATGAGGTCTTCAGAGATGAAGTGTAGACTCACGACTAATTGCTTAACTGTTGTGACAAACTTATACATATTTTACTCATACTATATATTGTAGCAGTGGGTTGTGAACACACAGGTTACAAGTCTCTTATGGCGGGACTTGTAACTGAGTGGATTTACGATGCCTTTGCTGTGTGATCATTTTCTATAAACTTTATTTATTAAACAACTCTATGAACTCACCAACCTTTGTGTTGACACTTTTAAGCATGTTTATCTCAGGTTAGAAGGGCGATAGCAGGTATGTGGAGCGGAGAGTCTTAGGGCATGCATTTTGAAGACTTTCGCTTTTATCTTTTACCATTCGATACTTTTTAAAAACTTATGTACTATTCTAATTTGGGATCTTTTGGTTTGTAAACTATGACTTTTATCTATTCGAATGGTAACTTTTTAAAAACGTCTCATTTAGAGTTCGTTTTCTATATCTTGTACTTTGTGCCCTGAAGTAGCATCCCTATGACACAGTCTTCCGCTGCGGTATTTTGGGGGTGTTACAATAAGGAATTACACGTTTTAGGGTAAAACGTCATTCAAAAATTCTACGCACAACGAAACTCGACCGCGTTAATTTTTCCCGTATCAGAAAAATGTTTGATACACTCATGATTTATTTGAGAATAAATCATGACTGTGAAAAACATGACCAAAATAAATTCACATTTTTGGAAAAGTCAACATATTTTCCCTCCTCCTTTGACCAAAAATCATTCCTTGATTTTATAAGTCATTCCTTGATTTTTAGGCTTACGGTTTTATGTCTAAAAGACATTTAATACCAACCGACACTAGAATGAGCCCAGTCTAGACATTATAAGTCATTTTGAATCATTTTTATCCTATTAGAAAAGTAACATTTTACTTTTCTCAATTTTACGCAATATTCGTACGTTTTACGTATTACGCGTTTTAGACCCGTGTTTCCAGTTTTAGCAGGGTTTTACCACCACAATAGAACCTACCACTCATTTTATATTTTATTATGGAGTATAATGACATGTTTAACCATTCTTCCAAGTTTCGTATTTTTACGAAACCCGGTTTTACGTTTCGTGGCTTAACCATTTACGGTTAGCATTTTACGGAGCCAAAACTAACTCAATAACTTGGATAATATCATCAAAAAGCCAACCCTTCCTCCCGAAGCATTGCAAACCGACTTGGGGGGGGATTCACCACCCATGTGTCTTGATCTTATGCTTAGTACTCTAGGATCCTTACATGTGTTAACCTTGGTCTCCAAGGTTTGACAAGTCAAGGTTCTAACCTCCTTAAGCTCCTATAAAAGCCCTCCTCCCCTTGTTTGGCCGTCCCGCATCACACACACAACACACCATTCCATTTGCTAATTTACTCCAAGTTTCATCCAAGATTCAAGTGCTACAACTGTGGAAAACTAGAAGGGGGGGTTGAATAGTTTTACGTCTTTTTAATTTTATTATGAAAACTTAGTTTAGTTTTAAAACCTTGTTTGCTTCTAAAACTTTGATTCAATCTTATGTGAACTCAAATCTTGAACAACATGAACAACTATATCTAAGTATGAACAATAATAATATAAGCTAAGTATGTGAAATCAACACATGCATAACATAAACAATTATAGCTATATACTAGAGATAAGTAAGTAATCGTTTATTTTATAATCCTTAGTTATATTTTGTATGAAAACTATACTTGATCGAAATGATCAATTATATGTATGTTACCTATTTAGTTTGATTGTAAAAACTTTGTTTTGTGGATAAAACTCTTGTTTGATCTTTAAGTAAAATCAATACTAGCACTATATGAGCAAATATATATATACGTCTACGTTTACAAAAGTAATAACGATATAAGCAAGATAATAAGTAAGATATGGAAAGATCTAACCGCGAGACAAAGGATTTATAGTGGTTCGGCTACAAGGATACCTTCCTTCCCCTACTCCACTCCTCGAGTCACCTACTCGAGAGTTTTCTTCACTTTGTCAACAAGCTCCCTTATGGCGGAGAAAACCTTACACACCAATATACACACCACAACTTCGTCACAACTTTTTCACACCTTCTACACAACTTCTTCACACCTAGTCACTACTTAATCACAACACTACTTCTTCATACCTATCTATCTTCACAACTATCTACTTCACAACAATCTTCTTCACAACAATTTTCTTCACAACTAACAACTTCACACCTAGCTTCTTCACTACAATCTAATTCCAAACTTTTCTTCTTCACACCAAACAACTAACTAATCGCACAATCAATATACCTAGCACAACTATCTACAATCAAATATTCACAACAATCTTCACAAAGAATTATGTAGATAATCTTGATGATGCACCAACAACTTGGATGTGGAGGTCACAACAAGTTGTAATACTTCTTGTCTTGCAGGATAGAAGTATTCTTCTCTTGCACTTGAAAGGTAGAGGTTTGGATCACTTTGAAACAAAGGTTTATGTATGTATGATCAAAGGATTTTAGAGAATAGAAATGAGATCTAGAACAGAAAGTTCTAGGGTGCAAAAGGTGAGGAAAAAATCCAGGTTTAAGGTGGTATTTATAGGCAAAAGATTCTGACAGAGGAGCGCGGCAGGTCCCCTTAAATCAAGGCCGGTCCCCTTAATTTTAAGGGGACCGCCCCTTAAAATTAAGGGGGCCGCCCAGCTGAAACGGCCAGAATCTTTGTCTTTTAGTGGGGAAAGTTTATTTGGAGAAAAACTAACTGATTTTGGTTAAAAATTTGAATTCATATATTTAGTATGAATAAAACATTTTTCTTTTATTACCAAAAGTGGTTTTCAAAAATATATAATATGTTTATATAATTAAATAAACTTTGCATTAGTTAATTAAATACCCCTTTGATCATAAATTGCACTAAACACTTTGTTTATTCATACCTTAAGTGATTTGGATGTAAAGAGAAATATTAATCACTAAATACTTGTTTACGTCACAAGTTTTAGTTCTATGAGTTTATATTTTGTGATAATTAAAACATAGAGATATTGATAACATGTTAATAATGTTTTTAGGCATTATTTATGTCAACAATCTCCCCCTTTTTGATTATTACAAAACCTTAAACTCAATATATCTAAAACTTGTTTTTAGACAAGTATTATAGAGTCTACATTTCTCTTCTCCCCCTTTTTGTATAATTAAAAAGGTTAAGCGGAGTAAGTTTCGCGAGGGAAGTTTAAACGGGTAGAATGCTCCCCCTTGATGTATGCTCCCCCTCATTTGAGAGCACCAAGGGAACGAGCTATGGAGATCTTTGCTACAAAAATATTTGAAGAGAGCAAGATACACATATATGCAAGGCAACAATTATGCAACTAAACATGGATTCATTCAAGCATTATAGAAATGATAAGCATTACAACATTCAATATGCTTGAAGCATATTGATAAAAATAACACAAAAGAAAAGACATAGTCCTATATTGCCTAAGAGAGCACTTGGACTTGCTTGCAACCCATGGTTGATTGTTTTATTTGCTTGAAGTGAAACATAAGCATAAAGCTTAGATGTTTGATTGAGAGGGATATGGAGTGGAGTGTGGAGCGGAAGAAGTGGATCTCACGATGTTGTATCGTGTTAAGGGTGGTATTGGATGATTACGAGTGAGAAGATATTCAATCCAAGAAATATCTTCACTCAAGTAGAGGATTTGTTTTTGAAGGAATATGCAACAAGGGCAAAAGTGAGTGTGGTTTGTAACTTGATCCAAGTTGAGAGAGTGGGGAAGGCAATTTGCATAGGGTGATGATGGAGGTTGCCCTTTGTTGCGTTGTGCAAGATGCATAGCAAGGAGATCACTAAAATCATGGATTTGGTTTATTTCATCACGGAACTTTTGTTTTTCCGTGGCAATGTGGAGGGGATCATAGGTTTGGTATGGATGAGTTGGGTTTGTGTAGTTGGAATTGTAGTTTGATGGTTGATCAAACTTGTATGGATCATTATAAGTGGTTGGAGGTTGAGAGGTGTAGTTTGGCTTGAAGGAAGATGTTTGGCCAATGTCGTATGGTTTGTAGAGAGGATCAAATGAATGACCTTGTTGGTTTGATGCAAAGTTTGGGAAGTAAGAAGTTGGGGGTGTGGAATGACTTCCAACTTCATTTATGATGATGGATTTGTTTCGAGGGCTTTTTCTTTGCCAAACGGGTTTTTCCGTCATCCTTGCTAGCCTTGAGGCTTTTGATTTTGGTTTGTTTGGAGAGTTCATGATGGGATGAATGGAGAGTTTTGAGAATTGGGGATACTTATAGTGTAAGATTTGTGTGTTTAAGGATGGATAATGTTTGTTTGGGGGATTAGGACAAAATGTGTTGGTGAAAAATGGGAAATGTAGGTTGAAATGGGCTAAAAAGTAGAAAAAGGAAACAACACCTTCGACCATCAGATGGCCGGTCCCCTTAATTGGAGGCCGGTCCCCTTAATAATTAAGGGGGCCGCCTTATGATTTAAGGGGGCCGCCCATCTGGTGATTCCCAGATTGCCAGAAAAGGGTTTTTGGTAGTGAATTGCAGAAAGGTTGTGTTTTTGGTTTCAAACAAGTCCAACTCTTTGAGGCAATTAAGCATATACTAATTATGTAGGCAATTATGTATTCAAAGCATGTTAATCAAAGAGATTAAGTAAACAAGCAATTTCATCTAGCATGCAAACATACTCATCAAGCAAGTAAACTATAAGTGCTAGAAAACAATAAGCAACATCAAGTATTTCATAACTACATAACTAGGAGGATTAATCCTAATGTGTATCAATGTGCAATAAGTGGGTAGTTATGATAGCATGGATTTCTAGACTTGTTACAAACAAAGTCTTAATGAACAAACCATGGTCCTCTTGATTTGATTTAGTTCACTTATAAGTGTCATTTATATAAATATAGATGACAAATATGAGATCACCATGCATGATTTTAAAAGAGACGTTTTTAGCATTATTCAACAATGTTTGATAGTAAGTTTTCACTTAGATGTGAGAGTTATTTGAATAAAATAGATTGGGTTTTTACTTCAAAATGTGTGAATGAACGGTAAAGAATATTTTCCCAATCTTTAGTTTTGATCAAAACAAAATTGTGGATATTGATAGTGAAAACATGTTATTTAAAAGTGGGATAGTTATTTGAAAAACTATTTTCCAAAATGTGACGTTTTTGCATATTTTTAGAGATATTAGATTTTTGACAACAAATATCATAAATCAGATATTAAAAAAATGTTTATTAAAGATCTCATGCTCAAGAGGATTGGTTAGGCCTATTATTATCTCATGCTATCGTTTCTACATATCCTATGATCCTAAAGGAAATGAAGACGATAATTTATATATTAGATGCGAGAGTGTTGAATGGGGTATAACCTAATATCTATAGTTCATTTGTTTTCGCACGCTTATCTAACTTAATGCCATAGTCTACGAGAGCTTGTTTCATCCATAGTTTTCTTACGCGAGAGATCTAATCCTACTTCTATATTAACGATCGATCCACTTAACTCATTTCACTTCATCACCATGAGTTTGCTAATAGTGGATATAGAAGATTTCCGTTTTCTATTTCGTTCGGCAATGAACAATTTTATCTTATTCCTAGGAGAGTCAAACAATGATGTTTCTAGGTTATAAGAATATAAGCTATTACGTACACATATATGTATAGCTAAGCATTAATCTAACTAATCATATATCTAAGCATGCAAATTATAGCGATGAACTTAAAAGAAACGCGTACCTTTTAGTCTTCAATGGAATATCTTCAAGCACTTCAAGTGACCATGTTGACTTATAGAAGTCATTTGTAGATGATATTCCAACTTCTTCCAAGATTGACAGCTTAGCCACTTGGTTCCCATTGTCTCATTGGTCCAAAGTTGTTTGGTCCAAACATATTCAACATTTGGCTAGGATGCATGTATGGTGGTAGTATTCCCCAAGGATTGTAACTTGGTTGATAATTCCACATTTGATTTCTAGTGTTATTGGAATATTGTCTATTTTGATTTCTTCTAGGTTGAGGTGTTTCAGATCTTGGATGATGATTGTTAGGTTTTCTTGGTGGTGGAGTTTTAGATCTTAATTTAGGTTTAGAGGATCCTACTTCGGTCTTTAAGGATGGTTTATAAAAAGTTTTTACTTTTTCATCATTCGCAATGGGTATTTTTCTATCTTTTGTAAGTATATACTTAGGATTTGATTCTAATGATTTTTGTTTACTAGATTCACATTCAAACTTTATACTTTTATTTTCACTAGTTGAAACATTAGTTGAGGTTAATCCTAGACCGGTTTTGTCTCCCGAAGTTTCTTGAACACTTATTATTTTCTTAAGTGGGTTACTACTATTTTTAAACTTGTCAAGTTTGAAAATTTCATCTTTAAGTTTTTCGTTTTCATTATTAACCTCTATGCATGTTTTACATTCTATAAAAACTTTTTTTCCTTTTTCCAACTGTTGTAGTCTAATTTTTAATTCGAGTACTTTATTTTCTAATAGATTATTAATATGTTTTAGTGACTTATTTTTAGCTATAACCTTTTGACCTAATTTGCATAACCTATTATATTCACTATCTAGGTCTTTTTCGTCTAATGATGAATTTTCGTCACTAAAGTATTCGGTTTCGGAATGTACCTCGCTTGATGTCTTAGCCATAAGACATTTCTCCTCATTTGTGATTTCTTTCTCATCGTCATCGCTATCACTCCAAGCTCTTCCAACAAACGCCTTTTGATTTTGATTTCTTGATATCATTGGACATTTCCCGATGAGATGATTTGGATCACCACATTTGAAGCACTTCCTATCACTTTTGCCATTTTTGTCATCATTATTTCTTTGGTTTGCTTTCCTTTCATCATGCAGTTGTCTAGCGAATCTTCTTCGCCTTTTGAAGAATTTCTTGAAGGCTCTTACGGCCATCGCATATTCTTCGTCATCACTTTCGGAGGTTGAGCTATCCTCGTTACTAGATTCCTTCCTAGCTTTCAACGCAATTGACTTGCTTTGCTCTCTTTTTCCATTGACCATCTCGGAGTCTTTCTTTATTATTGCTTCGTAGACTTTCAGGTTGCCGATCAACTCATCAAGTTGAAGAGTTGACAAGTTTTTCGATTCTTCAATCGCCGTAACTTTAGCTCGCCATTTTGGATGAAGAGCCCTAAGAAATTTCCTAACAAAATTCTTACTAGAAAAATTCTCATCAAGTGCTTTTAAACTTGTGATGATAGTGTTAAACCTAGCAAAAGCATTATCTATTGATTCCTCCTCCGGAATCGTAAATTGTTCATATTGTTGAACAAGAAGATCTATTTTGTTATCTTTAACTTGACTATTACCTTGGTAAGTGATTAGTAAAGAATCCCAAATTTCTTTTGCGGTTTTACACATAAAAATTCTTTCATATTCTTTGCGTGGTAACGCATTATAAATAACCATTTTAGCCTCATTATTTTTTGCTAGTTTCTTTTTCAAATCAACATTTTGTTTTTCAAAAGATACAATTTCATCCATTTTAGTTTCAAAATTATATTGAATAGGGGGAAAATCACCAAAGGTAATGACATGCCAAAGATCAAGATCTTTTGATTTTACATAAGTTTCGAATCTATTTTTCGAATAAAGAAAACCATCACTTTCAAATAATGGTGGTCTTTGCATAGATTGCCCTTCTAAATATTTTTCGGATTCCATAGATCGTTACAAGTTTTAAAATACAATATATTTTAAAAATCTTTTTTGACCTTGCTCTGATACCAATTGTGGAAAACTAGAAGGGGGGGGGGGTTGAATAGTTTTACGTCTTTTTAATTTTATTATGAAAACTTAGTTTTGTTTTAAAACCTTGTTTGCTTTTAAAACTTTGATTCAATCTTATGTGAACTCAAATCTTGAACAACTATATCTAAGTATGAACAATAATAATATAAGCTAAGTATGTGAAATCAACACATGCATAACATAAACAATTATAGGTATATACGAGAGATAAGTAAGTAATCGTTTATTTTATAATCCTTAGTTATATTTTGTATGAAAACTATACTTGATCGAAATGATCAATTATATGTATGTTACCTATTTAGTTTGATTGTAAAAACTTTGTTTTGTGGATAAAACTCTCGTTTGATCTTTAAGTAAAATCAATACTAGCACTATATGAGCAAATATATATATATACGTCTACGTTTTGAAAAGTAATAACGATATAAGCAAGATAATAAGTAAGATATGGAAAGATCTAACCGCGAGACAAAGGATTTATAGTGGTTCGGCTACAAGGACACCTTCCTTGCCCTACTCCACTCCTCGAGTCACCTACTCGAGAGTTTTCTTCACTATGTCAACAAGCTCCCTTATGGCGGAGAAAACCTTACACACCAATATACACACCACAACTTCGTCACAACTTATTCACACCTTCTACACAACTTCTTCACACCTAGTCACTACTTAATCACAACACTACTTCTTCACACCTATCTATCTTCACAACTATCTACTTCACAACAATCTTCTTCACACCAATTTTCTTCACAACTAACAACTTCACACCTAGCTTCTTCACTACAATCTAATTCCAAACTTTTCTTCTTCACACCAAACAACTAACTAATCACACAATCAATATACCTAGCACAACTATCTACAATCAAATATTCACAAAGAATTATGTAGATAATCTTGATGATGCACCAACAACTTGGATGTGGAGGTCACAACAAGTTGTAATACTTCTTGTCTTGGAGGATAGAAGTATTCTTCTCTTGCACTTGAAAGGTAGAGGTTTGGATCACTTTCAAACAAAGGTTTATGTATGTATGATCAAAGGATTTTAGAGAATAGAAATGAGATCTAGAACAGAAAGTTCTGGGGTGCAAAAGGTGAGGAAAAAATCCAGGTTTAAGGTGGTATTTATAGGCAAAAGATTCTGACAGAGGAGCGTGGCCGGTCCCCTTAAATCAAGGCCGGTCCCCTTAATTTTAAGGGGACCGCCACTTATAATTAAGGGGGCCGCCCAACTGAAACGGCCAGAATCTTTGTGTTTTAGTGGGGAAAGTTTATTTGGAGAAAAACTAACTGATTTTGGTTAAAAATTTGAATTCATATATTTAGTATGAATAAAACATTTTTCTTTTATTACCAAAAGTGTTTTTCAAAAATATATAATATGTTTATATAATTAAATAAACTTTGCATTAGTTAATTAAATACCCCTTTGATCATAAATTGCACTAAACACTTTGTTTATTCATACCTTAAGTGATTTGGATGTAAAGAGAAATATTAATCACTAAATACTTGTTTATGTCACAAGTTTTAGTTCTATGAGTTTATATTTTGTGATAATTAAAACATAGAGATATTGATAACATGTTAATAATGTTTTTAGGCATTATTTATGTCAACAACAACAACACATAAACACTAGTTTGGTTTTGATTCATCAAAACTACTTCCAATCTTTAGAACTTTGGTGATTTCTCTTGATTTTGAATCCACTCAAGTCACCTCAACTTTCATCTCCTCTCTTTCAAGAATACAAGAGTAGAAAGATTGCATGAAGTGAAGTAGGTTGAAGCTAAAGTCTATCAAAGTCCTTTTCCTTACATGCTACTTACCTTTCTTTGTAGAAAGCCAAAATTGTAAGCCAACTCTAATACACTTCCTTGCTTAAATATCATTATCATGTTACTTACATATCATTCATGCTATATTATGTCTTGTATTCATGTCCATGATGTATAAAAATGAATAAACAAGTTACTATATATAATTGTTAAGATAAGTTATTGAAACAAGTAAAATAGTGACTTTATTGGTGTCATCTGATCAAAATGGAAAAATTATGATGTTGGATCATTACATATTGTAGTAGAGGACTTAACAAGGAAACCATGGCAATTTGAACCACCTAAAACGAGTATACAAGTCAAAAGTTATGACGATTTGAAGTTACCAAAACTTTGCGGCAAAACTGCCAAAATAGTTTCTGTGACAGAACCTAAAACACGCAAAAAGAGGCCTTTCTGCTCCGTTTCATGAAAAAGTTAAAGCACGAAAGTTGTTCGGAATCACGTTTTCTTCAAAAACTCAGGTGCACGTCTCCAGAAAACTAATAATGAATGCGATTTTTTTTAGTTTCTTAACAGCTATTTACATATATAAGTCACTATATAAAAGTTATGGTTTATAAAGACCAAAGAGGTCTTATGACCTAGAATCAAGACCACAACCATGGCTAGAGCCAAGGTTGAGTCTCAAGACCATGGAACAATGACCAAAGGTCATGGCAAGGCCATGACTAAATGACCATATAAACTTACTTAGGCGAAAACATGAACTAAAAGTTGGCGATAACTTTAACAAACAATTTGGATCTACTTCATCTAAAAGAACCATGAGATATCACAAGTATTTGTCATTCAAGTTATAAGAAACTTACCCTAATAACAATCTTCATGTAAAAATAAACTTTCCTAAGTTTATTCAAATATTGGACATGTAATTTTTCGGATCAAAACTTATATATATATATATATATATATATATACTTTATCAACTACTACAATAGTAGGGAGCCTCATGTGAGGAGTACATTATGTAAGCCGTCGAGATGAGTTGTGGATTTATGAATTAAAGTGTCCTGGCTCCTCGAACGTTTACTAACATGACTTCTGAATTATGTCGGCCCGAACGGTAGTAAACGATATATAAAACATACATGTTTCATGAATCATTTCTTTCAAAGACTTACACTATACAACATACCACATCATGGACTAAATGCAAGATATATATATAGGCACATCTTCATATTCATTACTCAAATTCTAAGTCGCAACATTCTATTATAGGTTGCTCGTAGAAACCTTCGCGATTCGACCATCACATTCACTACTTACTACATAACTTAAGGTGAGTTCATAGCCCCACTTTCCATTACTTAATTGTTTTACAAACCCTTGGGGGGAATACATGCTATTTTAACCGAACACAATGCTTTCAAATTTTATGCTTGCCTGATTATTTTATTATCACTAAGTACCAGCCTTGCTAAACTGAGATCCCTTATTATGAACCATTTAATCACTAGCAAAAGTGAGCGCGAATATTGTGAATAGGCCTATTGGGATTGACGAATCCCATTTGTATTGACTAAATTCATACAAATGCATTAATATTTGAGACATGGGTATGACAGAAAAGTACCTACCGGGATAAATCTGCCGATCGATATTGGTACCCGTTAATGTTTTGGTGTCATAAGCTTAGTAATTGATAATAACTGTTTCGGGCTTATAACAACATAGCCCATCTTTGTTTTCCAACCATTGGTGTGAGCCTATAACTCACACTACCAACATATTGTGTTCGAACATTAAACAAACTATATGAATATCACTCAACCTTTGTGTTGACCTTTTAAGCAAGTATTTCAGGTTCATGATGATAAAGGATGGCACGGAAGGGCACGGATGTTCAAGAGGGCTATAAATTTATTATCATTCAAAAACTCATCTAATGTGATTTGTAAACATGGAACCATCTGGGACCTCATTTTGTAATCTCTGATATTTATATAATTTGAATGATAAATCTTTTAAAATGACTCAATTAGAGTTCGTTTTCTATTATTGTGACTATTGTGCCGTCGAGTAACACCCAGTTTAAATTCCGCTGCAACCATGAATTGGGGGTGTTACAGATAATTTGGGAAAATTTGATGGGAAGTCAGATGAAGGATATTTATTGGGTTATTGTACCAATAGCAAAGGTTTCAGAGTGTACAACAGGGCTACAAAGAAGGTTCAAGAATGTCTTCATGTTGAATTTCTAGAAGAGCAAGAAAATCATAAAGGTAAAGGTCCTGATTGGATGTTTGTTCTTGATTTAATGACTTCATCCATGAATTATGTACCTGTTAGAGAAGAAAATCAAGTTGTTCCCACTGCAGAAGAAATACAGTATATTGTTCATGATGTTAACATAAGATCTGAAGATGTTTCTAATGATGCACACAATGATGAGAAGAAAAGTACTGTTGAGCCTCAAAGTACTATTGATCCTCAAAGTACTGCTCCACCAAAGACCACAGTATATTATGAAGACCAAGCCATCCAAGATGAACTTAATAGGATGCTTATTCAAGAAACAATTGCTAAGTCCTATCAAGATGATCAAAGGAGAGATTATGAAGCAGAAAAGAAGAAGGTTCAAGGCACTGACAGTACCTTGCCCCAAAGTACTGCTGATCAACTTGAAAGTATTTTTCAACCTTTAGATACTTCAAATTGGATCAATGCTGATGATTTGAATGATCCAAACATGCCTGCCTTAGAACACACTAATGATGAATTGGAACAAGAAGGCATTTTCTCAAATTCTTATGAAGATCCTGATTTCACTAATTTGGAAAATAATCTCGAAGTTTCACCAAATCCTACTCTAAGAATTCACAAAGATCATCCTGTCAGCAAGATAATTGGACCTTCTGATTCATGAGTGCTCACAAGAACTAAAGCTAAGAATATGTCTCAACAACATACTTCTTTACTTAGCTTTGTTTACAAGCAAAACAGGGTGAATCACAAGGATCAGAAATTGTGTTTATTTTCTTGCTTTCTGTCTCAAGAAGAACCTAAGACAATAAAACAAACATTAGCCAAGGAGAGTTGGGTTGAAGCTATGCAAGAAGAACTCTTACAGTTTAAACTTCAAGAAGTATGGGTATTATGTGATTTACCTGATGGTAAAAGACTGATTGGAACAAAATGGGTCTTCAGAGTAAAAAGAGATGAAAGAGGGAATGTAATTAAGAATAAAGCAAGGTTAGTAGCTCAAGGATAGAGACAGGAAGAAGGAGTAGACTATGATGAAGTATTTGCTCCTGTGTCAAGGATTAAAGCCATAAGGCTATTTTTGGCTTTTGCATCTTATATGGGATTTCCTGTTTATCAGATGGATGTTAAAAGTGCTTTTCTATATGGCACTATCATAGAGGAAGTTTATGTTAAACAACCTCCTGGCTTTGAAGATCCTGCACATCCAAACAAAGTCTACAAGGTTATCAAGGCTCTATATGGCCTTCATCAAGCCCCTAGAGCATGGTATGAGAGACTCTCCAATTTTCCATTGCAACATGCTTACAGGAGAGGTGCTATTGAAAAGACTTTGTTTATCTAGAGATATAACAAGGATATCATGCTTGTCCAAGTTTATGTAGATGATATTATTTTTGGTGCTACTAAGCAAACTATGGTGAAGGAATTTGAAGATCTTATGCAAAAAGAATTTCAGATGAGTTCAATGGGAGAATTAACATTCTTCTTGGGACATCAAGTGCAACAATCAAGCAGTGGCATCTTTATAAGTCAAGATAAGTATGTTGCAAACATTCTTAAGAGATTTAACTTCACAACTGTCAAGCCAGCATCTACACCTGTTGATTCTAACAAGCCTTTAGGAAAAGATGAAGAAGGAGAAGATGTTGGTGTCAAATTATACAGGTCTATGATTGGATGTCTAATGTACTTAACTGCATCTAGACCTGACATTACTTTTGCTGTTTGTTTATGTGCAAGACATCAACTTCAACCCAAGGTATCACATTTGAATGCTGTCAAAAGGATCTTTAGGTAACTAAGGCAACAACCTAAGCTAGGATTATGGTATCCTAGGGAGTCCCCTTTTCATCTACAAGCCTTTTCAGATAGTGATTATGCTGGATATAACTATGACAGAAGATCTACAACTGGAGGATGTCAGTATCTTGGAAATAGATTAGTCTCATGGCAATGGAAAAAGGAAACAATTGTTGCAACATCTTCCACAGAAGCAGAGTATGTAGCTGCTGCAAGTTATTGTGCACAAGTACTTTGGTTGCAAAATCAGCTTTTGGATTATGGATTCAACTTTAAGAACACTCCTATCAATATTGATAATGAGAGTACAATTTGTATTGTGCAGAATCCAGTCTATCATTCCAAAACCATGCACATTTAAATCAGACATCACTTTAACAGAGATTGCTATGAGCATAGGCTTATCAATGTGGTTAAAGTTCATACAGATGACAATGTAGCAGATCTACTCACAAAGGGATTTGATGTTTCAAGATTTACCTTTTTAGTTGTGAGTATTGGTATGATTAATAATTAAGCTATTTTTGAGGGGAGGCTACATGTATCATTCAAAAGAAAAGATTTTTATTATTATTCAAAGGATAAATTCATATGTCTAAGAGATACATGACATAGACACAAACCAAGACAAACATAGGACTATCACAAACACCCTACACCACATCTACCTACTCTACCCATCACACCCCTACTCCATTGGCCCTTTTCCTTTACCCTCATAGCTTTGCTTTCCTTTTTGAGCAGTCTTTCTTTTGTCATCAAAAGAAGCTTGCTTCCTTGGGCAAGCTAGGCCAAGTACTTGCTTGGGAGGTCTCTCTTTTCTTGGAGCAGGCCACTTCATGTTCTGTATGGCTGATTCAAGGGCTTGGGTCAAAGCTTGTGGAAGTTCATTTGCCAAAGATGTACCAGGAGCAGGGTCAGACACTTTTTTTCTTGGGTTTTGGGTTGGTAGTGCTTGCTGCATCAGTGATGTTAGATGGTGATACATTCGGAGGAAAGTAACCACTCCATCCTACATCATCATCGAAGTCAGAGTCAGAAAAGTAGATGATCTCTGAATCAGTGGAGTCATCTGAATCAGATGAAATATAGACCAAAGGGAAGTAACTCATGATGTTGATTGGAGTTTTTGTGAAGTATTACAAGTGTTGATGAAGAGATGTGTTGGTGAAAAGTTACTTTTATAGGCAAGATAAGTACTAAGGGTAGTTAATGAAGTTTATTAAATTCTACTTGCCTTGGTAGCTTTGGGAATTAATTTGGAAATTTATTAATTATCTCGGGTTGACTTTTAAAAGATATTTTGGTCAAACAGTCAACCTTACAGATATTTGGGTGAGAAAGTACTTTGCCAACGTACTGCTTTGTTTTACAAATGAAAGTATTGCTCCATGTTACATGGAAAGTACTGCTTGGTGTTCTGAAGGGTGCGCTGACGTGTCAAGATACTGCTCCAACGGTCGAAAATACAGGTAACAAACTTTTCGAAAGATATGGGAAGATAACTTCCAAGAATAACAGTAAAATATTAATTCACCGTGATTCTTTGAATATTTCCCTTCTTTACTCATATCTTTTTTATATTTATACACCCGTATTCATTCATCTAATTCCACCACAATCTTCCACAATTCTCATTCTTTTCTCAAATCATACTCGCAATGGCAAATCGTCCAACCAACACCAAACACAACATGATTGCAAACCTCGAGAAAACACAACAGAACATTGATTTTCATGGAATCATTGATTTTCTCACCGGAACCACCATTCACTACTCACTTTTGGTCAACCCTGAGATTTTTGGACCTTGGATTCAGGCATTTTGGGCCACAGCTAAGGCTGAGATAGAAGATGGGGAAGATGTTATTCATGCTACGGTGGCTGGAAGGGCTATCCGTGTTACTGAAGCAACAATTAGGGAGGTTTTATTGTTTGATGATGAGGGAGGCTCTGTTTTGTTTCCAAAACAAGAGGTTTGGAATTTACTGAGGGATATTGGGTATGAAGGTCCTTTGAACAGGGTTACTTTTCAAAAAGCAATGGTAAGTCCTCATTGGAAATATCTTATTCATGTTTTACTTCATTGCTTAAGTCCCAAAAGTACTGCTTGGGATCAATTTGGACATCCCATAGCTTCTGTATTAGTTGGCCTAGTTACCAATCAACTGTTTAATATTTCCTACATGATCCTTGATGGTATGATTACACACATTAAGGCTGGATCACCTTTCCTGATGTATCCTAGATTTGTTCAACTTTTGTTAGAAAATCCACTAGATGGGATATCAAAACATCAGGATTATATACCTACAGTTCTTATGCTACCTAAGGTGTTTACTTTCATGTCTAAAAAGGGACTTCACTTTTCTAGTACCAATACACCTCTTAATACTTATATGTTAGAGGTAGCACAGGCTATTAGGAATGATGTTGATGATGTTGATGAAGCTAGTGGTTCTGCAAAATCTGATAATGCTGACTAATCTGATCATTCTGAGCCTGTTACATCAATGCATACACCTACACCACCTATTGCTTCACCACAGCCTGCTGATTTAAGTGAAAGAACTGCTTCAGTATCTGTTTCTAGGGAAAAATCTATTTTTGCTGAAGGCACTTCTCCACAAAGTACTTCTCTGCAAGGTACTGTTTCAGAACATGGTGAAACTCACTCACCCACTCCTAATGACTTTACTCCCACAGATGGGTTACAAACATCTGGAGGAGATGAAGGAGTTGAGGGGGTTGACACACAGATGAACAATTATGCTTTGACTAGGGAAATCATGAGATTGCAGAAAGAGTCTAAGGCACAGGCTGTAGAAATCAAGAATTTAAGAAAGAAGTTTAGAAGGTTAAAGAAGTTTGTGTGGCCACTTGTGAAGAATTTTAGGCTTTATGTGAAAGAAAAGAAACAATCCCAAAAGAAAAAGTCTAAATCAGCAAAGAAATCTTCTTAATCCAAGAGGAGTCACAGGAAGTCATCATCTTTCAAATTGGGGAGGAATCAAGATGATAATTTGAATGAAGATGATGCTGGGGTTCAATATTCAGAAGATGCTCATCTTTGGAATTATCCTGAAGAAACCTTTGTGCCAGAGAAAAAGACTGATGAAGATGAGAACATTGCTCAACAACAAACTGATTTTAAAGACATTACTGAACGAAAAAGTGATGAGACAGAGGAAATTAATCTTGAAGATGAGAATGTTGTTGTTAAAAGTGGAGACACAGAAGATTTTGATTTAGAAGGTACTGCTGATGTTCAAAGTGTTGTTGCACAAAGTATTGGTTTGCAAGATACAGATGTGCAAGGTACTGCTGCTATGGATATTGATGGAATTGGATCTTCTACAACTGGACCTTCTACAAATGTTTTTGGAGATGAAGCTGGTCCTTCCAGTCCTATCCAACAAGAAGATGTCAAAGAGCATACTGCAAGTGATAATGAGACTATAGCTCAGATTATGCTCAACTTGGATAGACCTTCAAGAGGTATACATATTGCTGAGCCTGCACAACAAGTTTCTGAATCTTCTTCTAAATCTGAAGAACTAGATCCAAAAGCTAAAGGAAAAGGGATTATGAAGCAGAAGATCAAGAAGAAAAAGAAGAAATTTACTCTTGCACAACTGAGAGAAATAAAGGAAGCAGAGGATTATGAGATTGCTAGAAATCAACAAGCTATGTATGATGCAGAGTATTTGGAAGAGATAAGGAAGCCAGTTACAAGAAAGTCTATGACAATTGCTCAAGAAAGAAACTGGATGATTAGTTTCTTGACAAAAAGAGGATTCAAGAATCTGCATAAGTTAAGATATCCAGCAGTGAAAGATCTATGGGATGAAGTACAAGAGTCTATCAAGAAACAATTGGAAAGTTTTGTGCCCATGGATACTGATAAGGGAAAGAAATTAGAAGATATAAGGAAGGAACAAGCTGAGAAGAGAAAGTTAAAAAGAAAGAAAGCTATTCAAGATGATAAAGTGTCAAAGAAGCTTAAAATGATAAATGAAGATACAATTGATGAACTGAGGAACTATTTCAGAGTGGTTGATTTTGAAAACAAGAAAACAGAAGACTCTGGAAATAAATCAAAGATTATCTCATTCTCTGTGGTTGAATCAAAAGAAGGAGACTATCTTATGTTTAATAGAGAAGTTGGAAGCTTCACAGTGTTTAATATGTTATGGGATGTTTTGCATATGATTGATAGAGAAAATTTATATAATTTGTACTTACAAGTGCAGACATACTATGAGAATATTGAAGCAACAGGAGTGGGATTAATCTTGCTTGGAGATTTGATAACCATCTGGGAAATAGAAGAAACAAGTGATAGTACTCTTTGGAATGATCAAGAAAATTGGGAGATAACAAGATGGAGATTATTTGAGTTCTCAGGAGTTCATTCACTAGAGATGGAAGATGGTACCATGATCTACATGTTTGCTGAAAGAAGATATCCTTTGATAAGAGAATTGATGATCAGGATGTTGGATCATGGAATAGAGATTGAAGATGAAATAGATAAAGCTTTCATGGTGATTAAGCTATTTATCAGGTGGACTAAATCAGAAGAATAATATTGCACAAGTACTGGTATGATTTGTTTTGAATAAAAGTATTTTTCTCAAAGTACTGCAAGACAAACAGTACTTTATCAAAGTACTGCTTGTTGAATAAAACTAGTAAAAGTTTTTTGAATAAAATGTTTTGAAGCTAATGATGATATCTATAAATGGTTTTTGAAAAGTCATACATGGTGTTAGTATTTATATTGCACAGCAAATGGTAATCAACTCACCATGTTTAATAGACAAGAAAGAGTTTGACTCATCATGAGGGTACGGCTCTGATGTGATAATCAAATCCGTTTTTAGTTGACAATTTACTAAAAATTGTATGGTTTTCAACTCACCATATTGAACTATAAGACCTTGATAGATCTTCTTGAGCACTCTAGAATCGTTAGATATGTTAATGTAATCAACAACACACTAATAGACAATCTCTGCAACTTGTATTTTAAAGCGGAAACAAACACAAGTTTAATAATAAGAACTCTTGATCCTCTATGGATCTTTTAATAATAATGAAAGTGTTTTTTTAAAACGTAATTCAATACATAATCGTGTGTTCCTTTTATACACAAGGAACCCTAAACCATTTCCCAAGAAACATATATTCTAAAACTTCTAAAAGATATGCATTATCACTTCCTAAATAAACTCATGCATATCCAAACTATAATACATAAAATACGGAAATACTATATCCGCAGAAACTAATAATGCTGAAACTAGTCTTCAGCATATACACTGCTTCAGCAGTAACCTTCAGTAGTAACAGTCAGCAGAATTCTTACTTAGCAGAATTCCCAACAATCCTCCCCTAATCTTGAATTTGACCTGGTTAAGTTCAATATTCTTGATAGATCTTCGAAATAACATACCAAGAGGATTGTAATAATATAGCACCAGCAAAGAATCATCATCAGCAGAATCTCTATGATCAGCACAAACTTGAAAGCTCCATTCTTTGCAGCAACAAATGACTAAATGTACATCAAAACAAATTAGTTTCATACTATTCTCATCACTTCCAGGTGTGTTAACTCCTGTGAGAGGTTGTTAGGTCACCATTTAGTAAACACAAGCATAATAATGATAGAAATGAGATGAGAAAAGAGATTGGGTGATTATATGAATAAGAGAAATATAAGTGCAAGAGTTTCCTTAAGAAATCAAATAACCAACCAAGTTTACAAA
The DNA here is from genome assembly GCA_030686995.1 of Artemisia argyi. NCBI lineage: Eukaryota > Viridiplantae > Streptophyta > Magnoliopsida > Asterales > Asteraceae > Artemisia > Artemisia argyi. The sequence goes on from CM060707.1 coordinate 154,313,149, forward strand.
TGACCTAAGGCTTCTATATATAGGGAAGGAGCTAGGGCAACACTCCCTCTCCTTCCTTTCATGAAAATCGTGTGGGCTTCAAGCCCATGAACTATTAGACTTAAGCCTAGTAAACTTGTAACTTAAACAAATTGTAAGTAAATAATAACTTAAGCAACCTATTATTACAAATGACCGAAACTTGATAAAATAGTGAAAACTATGATCCCAACAATCTCCCCCTAAGGGTCGGTCATCATGGTTGCTTGACGTCTTCATCTTTGTCGTTGACTTGTGACATGTAAAACTCTAGACGTCTTAAAAAATGATTAGAATGATAATGGATGTACTTTGCTCTTAGTCTTTGTTCTTTGGTGATGATGTAGTGATTGTGTTATGAAGTAATCTGCCGTTCGTCACTCCTGCGTCTGTGGTGGTTGTCCGCCATTCCAACATACTCATACATCTTTGGACTTAGACTTTCATGTACAAGAAGTTCCTTTTCATACATTGAGATCTTTGTCTTTATACTTTGTAGATTCCTCTTATTGGTGCAGAATCTTTCTTTGAACTTTGTGTTGCTAAGATCTTTGGGGGAGCTTTCTTTGACTTCAAGATGTATGCATGAGCATGTTGGAATCTACCATCATGGAAGTGAGGTACCTGCGAGTAAACAGTTAGCAATAAATAACCGGTACTTACAGATAAGGAATTAGAGCTCATCAACAGCATATTGTGAAGACTCCTTCTAATCCTTATCCAGGCCGTTCCCATATCAGATACTCCCGAAGGAGCTTACGAGACCTACTAAGTAGCTTAATGATTGGGTGAGTCACTGGGGATCATTCCACGACTGTAGACCATAATGGAACCACCGCAAACACTAAGCGTAACCCTTGTGAGGTTACCGAAGTGACCTGCTGTCAGGGTTGTTTGATGTTGACCCTGGCAGGATTTCTGTTCAATCATTGAGAAATACATAAGTAATCCTCTCGTAAACGTTCTCGGCAGATTGCTAAGATCTGCGAAGGACTCGATAGTTTACAACTGATGCCCATTGATGTAGAACACCAGTTGTAGAAATACTAAGTGTTCCTAAGAGATCTTTGATGTATCTCAAGGCTCTAGACTCTATAAGTGCACACCTAGGTTTCCTATGCGGAGACTAGGGAGGGGTCTCCTGCTTCAATATCAACCGTCTCTAAGAGATAGGTCGATAGCTTACGCGGGTTACCCGTGAGAATGAAACAAGTTCTTTTAAGAGAACTTGAGTGGTAAAGAAGGTTTAGTGCATTGCGTCACTGGGTCCATGACGACTTAATCTTCAATACCGGTGTTGTCTTTTGCAACAACCAGTAGCATCCGTATTGAACCCGGTGTCTGTCCTAAGGTTGAATCATATGGAGGGCTATTTCTTTTCACCCTTTTCTTTACATTTCTTTTTAATTCTTCAACTCCTTCTTTCCCTTTCATTCTTTTCTCCTTTTTTCGTATCATACCTAAGGACTTCTAAATCTAACTATGGGAGATGTCCTTGGGTAGATCCCTCCGGCTCTGGCGGATCATAGGACGGATATTCATATCTTAATCACCTTATAACTCCGACAGTAGCCAAGAAACCTTTGATTGAAAATCTCTCAAAGTGTTTGTGATAATCAAATATTTTGGTTAACACTTTTGAAAGTTTTGTGTACACTTTTGAAGGGCTCCCCCTGCACGTGTGCTCATAAGTGTTTAATAAATTTGCACATGCGGGAGGAGCAATCATTTAGAATTGATCCACTTTCCGTGAACAAGACCGATTCGAGATACGCTTACATCACTAGTTAAACTAGCTTGAAGTTATTACCCGGCCTGATCAAGTTCATAGAAAGTTTCTCGAGACGGTACATTTCTACTAGGACATATCCTTTTCGAGACACGCTTATGTGGTTAGTTAAAGAGATGCATTGTCAGCTTTTAGGTGACAACTAGCTCTAGTAACTAACTTGATGTTATTACCCGTCGAGGATAAGTCCTTTCGATATTACTAACTTTAATTGTCTCGTCAATTCCTGGGTAAATACTGAGTCTAGCTCGCACATGATACAACTTTTAAGCTTTGACTTCGTATATTTTAATCACTTTTTCATTTTCTCCCCCTCAAAAATAGCATATAAAATGGTGTTTTTGACAAGCATTGAGATTAAAATATGCCTTTTGAGTCTTATGGGGAGATTCACCAAGAACTTATGATTTAGAGCAAAGTATTTTGTTTTGACAAGTGCTCCCCCTCAACAAGTGATTAGGTCTTATTGAGGTGAAATACTTGTCCTTTTGAGCAGAATTATGAAAAATCATAAATGTTTGATTAATTCTACTCAAAAGTAAGAAGCCTTCGCTTCTTATGTTTAGGATTGAGGCACTGATGTGTACCTCAGGGTCCTTTCTTTACAAGATCGGGTTGTGCACTGTAATGCGTACACAAGCCATAATGAAAGTAATTCAATCAAGTGAAACAATTGATATTGAAAAGAATAACCAAATGTACCAAGTTAATCTTCGTCAGGAAGTGGAGCATCAAAGTCAGTGAACTTGGGTTCTGGTATTTCGAAGAGTCTGATAGGAAACGATGGTCTAACACCGATATAGATTTCCAATCGTCTGATCTGTTCCCGTCGAAATAACCTTTCTTCAATCTTTAAGACAAAGTTACGAACTTGTCTTCTTGTGCTGGATTTCCATCTAGGTTGTTCCCCCTTTGCTATCTTTCGGCGATCATCATTCAACCTTTTGACAAGCCCATCATGAACAGATTTGAGTGTAACATCACAAAATTTGTGTATCTCATCGAACCTCATGAAGCTTTGTAGCTGTTTGCTGTTGATGTAGGTGAAACAAAAAGGTTCTTGATTGAGAGTAAACTGTGATGTTTGATAGATACCATCAAAGTAGAATTGTGGCTTTGTCAAATTGATCTTCTGTTGGTAACTTTCCACTCCAAGCTAAAGATCTTCCACTCTTTCTTGAACAATCAATCGTCGGATGTAAAGAAGTAGTGATGCCATGAAGTTGTACTGTACATCTCTGTCGAATCCACGCATTCTTTGTTGAACCTTTTCGAGATACATGTCTTCTATGTCATTGAGATTAAGGTTGGGAAAGTCTGCTTCGGAGAACTTGTACTTCTTTTCATCTTGTCGTTTAACAACAATTTCACGCATGAATATGTAGTTAAACCGTTTCGACTGTTGAATCTCCAAGATAGCGATGATCTTAGATTTCTGCTTCACATTTTCCAATGATGTCTCTCCTAATCTGCTGGTATAACCGAGACGACGACGTTCTGGCCAGTGTTGAATTCCATGTAGAGCATCTCTGTCATAAGCTATGATGAAGTTGCTGAAAATACAAGTGGTTTCTTCAATGGCAGGAATTTCATATCTTGCGGCAGGTACTGAGATTGTGAGTGAGGAGGCATATTTCTTCTTGGATGTCTCCTGGGTGAGCTGGATGTTACGAAGATCTTTGTTGAAGAAGAAGCTGTAAGGTATCTTAGGTTTGTCTAGAAATCCTTTCAAAGGTAATGGTTTGGTCCAGTCAGTGAAGTAAGGTTTTTCATGATTCTTGGAACTGAGATTGATATTCACTTCAGGATTTAGCCAATCAAAGTCGGCAGACATTGCACTAGCTATATTCTGCATATGATATTCGTATTCCACTTTGTTTCCAAATCTTTTCTTGAGGAATTCTTGTGCATCCCTATTGATTCTTCTGAGCTCTGCCTTTGTGAGTTTGTTGATCTGAAGATCCTTCATTATGACTTGGGTAAACTGTAGAGTATTACCAGGAAGGGGTTCTTCTTCTTAGAGAGGAGGTTGAGCTTGAACCATTTCTGTCAGCCAATCATTCTGAGGAGTGTCATCATTGTCGAGCCATGAATGACGTCTTTTCTTCTTTGATTTCTTGGACTTAGATGTATCATCTTTGTCTTTAGCCTTGGTTGGTGATGATGGTCCAGCATGGGAATCATGAATAGGTGAAGCATGGTAATCGGTGTCAGGTTGACCCTGGTAGTCATCAGTAGGTTCCATTAAAGTTTCTTCCTCTTCAGTTTGACCTTGACCGGTAGTTGAGGGGTGTTGTTGATTTCCAGGAGGAGTGGAGTCCTTTTGTGGTTGTAGAGAAGATGAGGGACCGGTTCCAGACTTAGGTTTCTTGCCTTTTGAGTTTGGGTCAGGATCATCATCTTTTCTTGACCTTTTCAGAGTTCTAGCTGCATCTTTGCATGACTCTTTGGTTATGTAAGCCGCCATAGCCTCATAAAGTGCTTTTTCTTCAGCAGTCTGTGTGATTTTGGAGGCAACATTGTCGAAGAGTTTGGCAAGCATTTCATTGAAGGATAATTCAGGGACGGTTGGAGCAACAGTAGAAGCTTTTGCAGTGTGAAGCGTGAATGGTGTAGTTGACAACATTTTTCTGGTGACACTTCTGATTCTGCGATCCAAGTTGTCCTTGATAGGTTCAAGAAGTTTTGCTACTTCAGGAGTGATCATCTCAACCAGATTTTCAGTGAGAAAATCATGTGTTGCAGTTCTGATTAATCCTGTGTAATCAGAGTTCAAGAACTTATCGATCAGCTGCTTTGACTCCTGGAAGTCCTCAACTTGTTTGGTAAGACTGGTAACCATGTTTGTGAGTTTGTTGACTTGCTCCTGAAGATCAACTGGTTGTTTCGGTTCATTGATTGAATGCTGTTTTGATGCGGTTTCTGAAGGTGTGGGAGATGAATGCTCAGGTGATGATTCTGACGACGACTCGTTGTGTGAGTTTGAAGAAGAAGCAGGAGGAGTCGGATCCTTTGGTGGAGAGTCTTGAGAAGGTGGAGGTTGTGCTGAGGAAGTCTGCTGAGAAGATGACTTAAGAAATATGTTGGTGTCGAGTGCGTTCATCTCTTCGATTTCTTTTCTACGACGTTCCTCTGCTTCCTCTGCTTCTCGTGCAAGAAACTCTGGAGTAATGAGGTATTCCTGTTCCTGATCCGTAGCTATGTTCTCTTGACCGCCAACATTCTCCTCTATATTAGCAGTCTCTGTCATGTTGACATCTCCTGTTTTGTCTGTATCTTTAACGGTGTCATCAGGCTGTGGGGCTGATTCTAACGTTGTGGACACAACGGGAGGATTCATGCTGCTAGTAGCTCCTTCATGTTCTGACTGATCGATAGGTGGTGGAGGTAAAGGTTGAGACATGAGTCGGCTTTCGAGAGTTGCTTTCCTTTGTTCTTTCCTAAGTCGCTTTTCTTCAGCTCGAGTGTCGACAACTATACTCTTCAGTTTGCGTTTATCGACCAAAGGTTCAACGATTGGTTCGTCTTCATCATCATTAGGCTCATTAATAGTGATCCCTTTTCTTTTTCTTGTCTCTTCTTCATAAGTTTCTAGACTTTGTTGTATGGCGATCTCTGTTGCAGGAAATCCTTCATCAGGTGCTCTTACTCTCAGTTCATAATCTGGTTCTTCTTCTTCAGATTCAGTGTCGAACTCGGATTCGGTGTCAGAAGGTAGAGGTGTAGGTTCATCCCGAATAAAGTACTCAGGGGTTGCCTTCTTCTTTGGCTTGGTGGCAGGTATAGACTTGGATGTTGGTTTATGCTTGGCAGAAGACTTGGGTTTAACAGATGGTTTAGTCTTGGGAGCATCCTTAGACTTAGTCTGATGTGAGCCAGTGGTGCTTGTAGTACTTCCAGACTTTACACCTCCTTTACTTCGAGTCTGTATAGAGGCTTCTTCCTGTACCCCTTTGTAAGCGTTATCATACAGTTTGTAGTTCAGACTTTTCTTGATTTTGTCATCAAGAAGGTATTCGGGAAGCCTCATTCCTTTGATCTTGGTTGAGGAAGTGGTCGTCTTGATGAATGAGGTGGTGAAGTCGTCCTCGAAGAGGTGCTTTGGCTCATTAGGATCAGCCATCCTCTTGATGAATTCTGGAGTGTCTTTGCAGAAATGTTCTATGAGAAGCTTGGTGAATCTTGTGAATGGTATCATAGTCTTCACACGATCGGTTTGAATGCTGTAGACTATATCATTCATGATTGGTACTGCAAAGTCAATGGGTGTCAAAGTTATCATTCCCCAGAATGTTTGCAAGTGTTCAAGCCTAGGATGTTCATGACCACTCTTTCTTCCTAATATCGATCTTACAACCAACAGACAGAATGTTCTCCAAGGCTGAGGGATATTCTTGGCATTGAATCGGGAATGTTTGACTAGAGGTACGTCGTCATCAACATCATATCCTAATTCAACAAAGAAGTCAAGAAGGTCCAGTTCAGGCAGTATTGGAGCGAATTCATTGTCAGTTTGAGGCAGGTGAAGGACTGTACGAAGAACGTCGTGATTAACATTGTAGACTTGGCGATCTAGCGTAACAGTAAAAGACTCGTCATCCAAATTTGCCTTAGCCGTTATCCAGAACTGATGAAGGTAGAACAGAGGAACTGAAGTAGAACAGATGAGCAGTTGTTTGCATGGATGTGCAAGTAGAATATCTTTGACAATCATGCACGAGTTCTCTTTCATACTCAATTTGTCGAAATCAACTTGTGGATTATTGTTGCCAATCGTGACATTGTATTTTTCGGGAGTAACGTCATCCATGGTGAGTAATGGAAGAGCTTGTTCAGGGACATTCTCGTTGTGTTCAGCTATGTTAATCTGAAAAGTATAGTCATAAACCAAACATCCAAATTTGTTACGTGTTAGCACAGTTTTGAGTTTGGTTATAGATCTCTACTTAAGACAATTAAGCACGAATGTTTCAGTTTGTTATGTGTGAAGTGTCATATAATGCATACTTGAAGAATCATTGATCATTTAGAATCACGAAATCAATTATACAATGCAATGTCTCACATATAAGCACAATTGATATACACAATTCATTGTTACATCACATTACACAACAACAATGAATCACAACAAAGTTACATGTATACAAAATGACAAGGCCTTAATGAGATTTCGAAAAAAAATATAAAACAATTTTATCGCAAACCTGTATTGAGAAAAAAATTTCGAAAAATGTTACTAAGAATTTTATCGAGAAAATTATTTTATCGAGAAAATCCTTATCTGTAAGATTTTTCGAGATCATTCCTTATACAAGATTTTCGAAAGTTTTCATGTTTTCGATAAAAATTAATTCTCGATAAAACTTTTCGCAAACATGCTTTAACCTAGTGATTTCGAAATCTATGTTCAAAGAGTAGTTTTCGAAAAATAATAATTTCGAAAAAAAAACTGATTTTGAACAAAATTATCGAAATCATGAGTTATAGCATAATCTCGAAAAGTTTCTCAGTGATTGCGAAAAAACTTGAGTTCTCGAAAAAATTCTTATACAAGAATCATTCGAATTTGAAGTCAAACGTACGTTTCTTTTGCGAATATCTTATCCAATGATTCAGGCCTGTCACAAAGATTGATAAACACCAATTAGATATAACTAATATGCTCTTAATCTAAGATCTCGATAATTATCAAGAAGAAGTTCTCGATATTAATTCAAACTTGAGACCAATGAGCATGAATGGTTCTAGCATATCACAAACATATGTAAGAGACACGTTATAACAGCATACAACACATTTAGACTCAGTTAGATCGAATATAACTGTGATCGAGGCATACTATCTTATCGAGAACTAAGCATCAATGGTGTAGATCAACAAAAATATATCTAACATGTATACAAGTGACCATAGAAGCATATCCCACCAATAAAACAAAGCAAGCAAACACAGAATCAAACAATCTCAAATCGAACCAAGAACCTAGTTTTCGTGAATCATGCAAACGTGAGTGGAAGTAAGAAAAAATGATATTGTTAGTTTAGTGACAATAAATGTAACAAAACCCTATCAAGAAATCAGATACCAAACCATGATTTTGCAGATTTCGAAATCGCAAACCCTAGATATCTAAATCGGTTTTGCAAGAAATTTAGCCGTTGGATTTACAATTAAACGAAAACCTATGTTTGTAATACCCTAAAGATCACTAATGAACTTACAGATTGAAGATCACTAAAGTGGATTGCTCGTTTGAATATGGTCCGTAGATCTCGAAAGGGGGTTTAGGGGTTTAGAGATTTTGATATTTAAAAAAAAAAAAAAAAAAAAAAAAAAAAAAAAAAAAAAAAAAAAAAAACCGGATTTGTTTGTTTGAGTTATTGTTATAAGTTTGGGTTAATGACACTTTTGGTCCCTAAACTTTTGATATTACCTTTTGAGTCCTAAAGTTAAATGACAAACAATTTCAACATAAAGATATACTCCTAACCGTCATTGTAAATGAAACTTTTAGTCGAGATGAGACGAGGAAATGAACTTAATACTTCCACATTATTCGAAGAACCGCATCATATAGAAAATATGCAAGTATATCAATTTGAGAAAAAATGTGAAGCATTTAGAGCTTATCTCCCCCTCAACATTTGTAAATAAAAATATAGAAAGAGTATAACAATATGTTGAAGAGAAGTGATATACTTGCATTTTTTTTTCTTTTTTTTTTTTTTTTTTTTTTTTTTAAGTGATTAAAAAAATGAAAAATCTTTTTGTGTTTTGATTGGTTTATATTTAAGAAAAATATTTTTACAAAGATAGTTTTGATGTTTGACGATTAGTTGTGTTTTAAAAACTTTTCCAGATCCTCTGGAGTCAAACATCGCATACCAATTTGGTGAACTAGACTAGCAAACCTTGATGGTGCTAAGGATTTGGTAAGTAAGTCCGCCAATTGGTACTCAGTCCCAACAAAATAAAGTTCAACGGTACCCTTTTCCACATGCTCTTTGATGAAGTGATATCGGAGATCGATGTGTTTTGATTTGCAATGATGTACTGTGTTGTAGGAGATAGCAATTGCGCTCTTGGAATCACAGTAGATAGGAATCTTGTTGAATAGGTAGCCATAATCCTTAAGTTGTGATCTCATCCAAATGACTTGAGCATAACAAGCAGACATGGCTACATATTCAGATTCTGTTGACGACAGTGATGTGCAGTCCTGCTTCTTTGATTGCCATGACACAAGTTTGTCTCCGAGAAATTGTAATCCACCAGATGTACTTTTGCGTGTGTCTAAACATCCTGCATGGTCAGCATCTGAAAAAGCAATTAGTTCAAAACCAGAATCCTTCGGATACCAGATTCCCAAGTTAATGGTTCCCTTTATGTATCGAAGGATTCTTTTGACCTCGCTGAGGTGTTTTTCAGTTGGTTTGGACTGATAACGAGAGCACATGTAGACAGCAAATACTATATCAGGTCTGCTAGCTGTGAGATACACGAGGGACCCAATCATACTTCGGTATTTGGTAGGGTCAACTGGAGTCCCATGTAAGTCAGCATCTAGTTTTGTGGTATAGCCCATTGGTGTATTATACGTATCACAAGACATCATTCCGTGTTTCTTTAAAATTTCAAGAGCATATTTGGACTGATTTATAAAAATTCCACGGGGTGATTGATGAACTTGTAGTCCTAGAAAGAACGAAAGTTCACCCATCATGGACATTTCAAAATTATCTTTCATTAATTTTGCAAAATCATTAGAGTAATTTCTTTTTGTTGAGTCAAAAATGATGTCATCGACATATATTTGAACAACAAGTAAGTCCTCCCCGTAGGTTTTTGTAAATAGTGTAGGATCCACCGATCCTTTAGAAAATTTATTGGCCAGTAAGAAAGTGGACAATTTGTCATACCACGCCCGTGGGGCTTGCTTAAGTCCGTAGAGTGCCTTTTTGAGTCGGTAAACGTGATTAGGACGCTCAGGATCAACGAAGCCTTCTGGTTGGCTAACATAAACTTCTTCACGGAGTTCTCCATTAAGAAACGCTGTTTTTACATCCATTTGGTAAACCACCGTGTTCCTGTGTGCAGCATAGGCCAAAAAGATCCGAACAGCTTCATGTCTAGCCACTGGAGCAAAGGATTCAGCAAAATCAAGTCCTCCTAGTTGAGAGTATCCTTTCGCTACCAGGCGTGATTTGTTACGTATGACAGTGCCTTCAGCATCTAGCTTATTCTTCCAAATCCATTTTAACCCGATGACAAAGACTCCGTCAGGTCTTTCAACTAATTCCCAGACTTCTAATCTTATGAATTGCTGAAATTCCTCTTGCATAGATTCAATCCAGTTGTCATAAGTCATTGCATCTTTAATGTTCTTCGGTTCTTCGTGACAAACTGTGAGTGCATAGATACAAGTTTCTCCATCTGTGTGAAGTTGTTGTCTTGTCATAACAGGTGCATCTGGATGGCCAATAATATGAACTAGTGGATGGTCTCGAGTCCATTTGTGTGTTGAAGGGTGCAATTGATAAGTATCTCGCATGTTAGCAGGATCCAAATTGCGTGTTGACGACTCAGCTATATAAGGAACTGTAGGAGCCGGTGCAAACGGGTTAAAGAACGCATCAGGATCATGCTCTGCAGGTTGTGGAACTGATTGTGGTGTGGGATCTTCAGCTGGATGGTGGGTAGTAGAAACAGTTTGTTCTACTGTAGATGGTGATACAATTGGAGGACCGTCTCTCTCAACACTTGTAGTAGTTTGTTGAGGTGAGTCTGGTACTGGAATGTTATCAGGTTGAGCAGCGGAATTAGGTGAGACCTCAGTAAGACGGTATTCAATTGTGTCATCAAAGAGAGGAGCAAACAAGGTTTCTAATTCTTTGCGGTTTAGTGGCAAAGGTTCAGCTGAAGATTCCGGAGAGTTAAGACGGTTGAATTCGGGTCCTAAGCTGTGTTGCTCAGAAGCCATCTGTGTGAGTTCATCAAAATTAGCGTGAATGGTTTCTTGAATTTCTCTTGTACGATGATTCCATATCCGAAAACCTTTTGAATTTTCACAGTATCCAACGAACACTCCGATGTCAGCCTTTGCTTTAAGTTTACCTAAATCATCATGATCATTTTTCGGATAACAAAGTGCTCCAAATACATGAAAGTAATCGATGTTCGGTTTCCTTTTGTGAACAATTTGATAAGGTGTTTTGCGATGGCGTTTTGTGATCATGCAACGGTTTTGGGTATAGCATGCAGTTGAAACAGCTTCCGCCTACAAGTAATCTGGTAATTGAGCATTAATCAACATAGTTCTAGCAGCTTCCACTAACATCCTGTTGCGTCTTTCAACAACTCCATTTTGTTCTGGGCTTCTAGGAATAGATGTTTGATGTTCAATTCCCACTTTCTCGAAGTATGACCGAAGTGTCTGATTCTTAAATTCAGTTCCATTGTCAGTTCTGACGATTCGTATCACGTTGCGAAGCTGAACTTGAATTTTAGTGAGAAAGGTGATGATCATTGAAGGAGCTTGATCTTTACTTCGTAGAAAATAAACCCAAGTCCATCTGGAATAATCATCCACAATTACAAGAATGTAGCGTTTACCGTTGATACTTTGAACACGCATTGGTCCACACAAATCCATATGAAGCAGTTGTAGAACATGATTCGTACTATGCTCAGGTTTATTTGGAAAATGAGCACGAGTACTTTTTCCTTGTTCACAGGCTGGACATAAGTGATCTTTGGTAAAGCGGAATCTTGGAAATCCATCAACAAGCTTATAACGAGCAAGGTCAGTCATTGTTTTGAAATTCAAGTGCGAAAGACGTTTGTGCCATAACCAAGATTTAGTTGATTCTGCTTTGGAGAGAAGACATATCGGAGATGTTGCAATCATATCTGACATTGCTATTGTATAAAGATTGGAGCCACATGAGCCAGACATTAGATCGTTTCCTTGTAAGTCACGAACAAGGCAAGTTTTCTCACAAAATGCAACTTCTAGATCCCCATCGCAGAATTGACCAACAGAGAAAAGGTTGTGTCCAAGGCCTTCCACATAATATACACGACTGATTTCAATGTTCCCGCTGATATAGTCACCATATCCCATGATTAGAGCGTAATGATCATTCCCAAATCTGACAGTACCAATAAACTTTGAGACAAAGTTGTGTAACAGTTTGAGATTGCCTGTCATATGTCGGGTGCATCCGCTATCAACAATCCAGAGAACGATCTGTACCACCTGCATCACAAGAAGAAGACACAGATGGAACAGAAGTAAGGGTGGAACCCAAAGACAGTGCGGGTTCCTGTTGGTTAGTAACACATGTATTCAACAATTTAGGAATCCATTTAAAGTCTGGTTTGTATTGTAACCAACGTTGCCAGTTCCAACTAGTTTTTGCTTTCTTAATGTTAAATGCACTAGTAGTTGGCTCATTCCTAGATTTGTTCTCGGCACCTATGGGGGTAACTTCAACTTCATTAGAAACCGTAGAAGACGGCTTTCCTAAGTTAGACTTAGAGGCAGTAGTGGGCCTAGAAGGAATGTGTGTCCTACGTTTCTTATGACGATTGAGAAGAGAATTAGCTAAACATTTTGTATGATCACCAGATGATACGCTTTTACGACAAAACACACAAGATGCATTAATATTCAAAACATTCAAAGGTTCATCATTTGTTACATTTAGATTTTGATTACAATTTGCCAGATTAGAATCTAAATCGGATGCAACATGAGTGTTATTCAAATTCCTAAGTTGATCTTCTACTTCTTGAGCTTCTAGTTGTCCTCTCTTACGTTGCAAGATCCTATTCTTCTTTTTACTTTTTCGCTTGGGTCTGCTAACGCTATTAGTGGAGACTAGTCCTGTAGAAGTGGAGTTATCAACATTAGTGTTTTGAATGACATTTTCTTTAGCAGTTTTGTTTAATTGATACATTCCTGGTGCTATCACCGTGGTGTCAACCATTTTTCCTTTTTGAAGTAGCTTAACTTTCTCTTTTAAATCAATGATGATGTGATTTTTATCCTGAATTTCAGACTCAAGTAAACCATTGCAATATTTGATGTCATCACGGTTTTGTTGCCATTTGGCATTTTCAATTTTTAAATCCGCAATTTCTTTCTCGTATTTGAGACAAAGACTTTTGAAAGACTCATTGGTTTGCAAAACTGACAAGAGTTTGAAATATTTTGACTTTGAAGTTTCAATTCCCTTTCAAGACTTTGAGATTGACACCATTCAATCCGTTGTTTGAGTTGACAAATTTCATTTGAAAGTTGTTTTGTCACATCATCATTCTTAATTCTTAGCTTTTCATTCTCATTTTTCAGTGTCTCAATTTCCACATTCAACAAGTTATTATCAACACAAAGATCATCCATAAGCATAGAAGTACCAGATTTATAGAGATCATTCATGATAACAGACAAAATATCAGCATTGAGAACTTGTTCCAAGAGTCGATCAGCATCATTTTTTAAAATTCTATTTCTTTGCTTTTGAACCAAAATGTCATTTTCAGTTGCGTTGAAAACGTTTATCATATTTTTTACCTCTTTTTGAAGTTCCTAATCCCAACGTGTAGCACAGAGACGGAGGTGTTTGACAATTGGCTTCATTTGTTTTTGAAAAATATCCCTCTTTTCTCTCTCGTAAGCGGATTGAAAAGTTTCAATTTTTATTTCAGAATTACGTTCAATTGTTTCCTCCAAAATTTCAATGTCTTCCATAAAAGTTTTGAAGTAATTTAGGACACGACAAGTTTTTGGTAATGGTGTAAGTTCACCGGATGATGGTAAAGGACCATTTATTTGTGCTACAGTTTGGACAGGGGCCCCATTGGAGGATGAAACATATGACTCTTCGACGAACCATGATTTCTCAGGTAAGTCCTTTTGAGTAACAAAAGATTTAGAAAGAGGTGGAGCTTTTGAGTAGTCATATGGTGTCCAATATTGAACATAACTCATTTTTGATCGACTCTCGTCTTCAAGTTCTTCTTCTTCCTCAGTATCAAAAACAACAGCACGCACAATTGTATTATCAAACATGTGATCAATACTGTAAATCTTAGGATTTTCTTTAAATGCTGTGTGAAGAAACATTGATTTGAAATCGCAAAGTGCAAATCCTTTATCGGGTCTCGGTTTTAAAGCAAATTTCTGAATTGTTGCGACAGAGTTCCCGTGTTTGTAAACAATGTGATGAAATTCTTTGAGTTGTTTTTCAAGATCAACAATATCACCGAGTAAGTCATCTATATACTTCCTTTTTCGTATTTTATGTTCACAAAACTCCTTTTTGCAATTTGACAATTCTGTTTCTGTTTTTGAAAGAGCTGTTTGAAGACGTTCAGCTTGCATTTTCAATTCACACTTTTCACTTTCGAGTTTCGAAATCAATTTTCCGTTTGACTCAATTAAATCTTGCATTTTACGTTGAAGATCTTGTTCTTTGTTGTAAGAATCTTGAAACGCTTTTTCAAAACTTTTTGCATTTTTAATCTTGTCTTCCTGATTTGAAAGTTGAATTCTATAACATTCAATATCTCTTGCAAGTGACGCATTTTGTTCTTTTAAAACTTTATTTTTCTCGTTGCATTTTATGATTTGCAATTGTTGAGCATCCAGTTGTTTAGATAACAATATTAGGTCAGGGTCTGGATCAAATGATGGTTCATGTTGTTCTAAATGATCATGTTTATCATTCTCAATAGGATCATCAAATGAAACAACTGTGTCATCATCAAATATGACAACTGTGCTTATTTGTTCATCTGTTTGAGAAGATGAAGATGATTTAGATGGAACAACTTGCGCCATATCTGATTCATAAGCAGAAGGTGAGACTATATCATTAATAAAGCATGCATTGAGGTCATGTACCTGAGACAAGCCGTCAGTGTCATACACTGGACCTGAATCATTAAGCTTAAGTTCTTGCATGTTCGCCATAAGCATCACAGCTGCATTGGCTTCCAGATCTTCCATGTCATCATCATTGTTCACATTTGCCATGAAGTTGTTATCTTGTTCAGGGAAATGTCCGTCTTTTTCATCTTGAAGAGCCATGAGTAATGCCTGCTTGTGAAACTTACTACCCCGAGTTCTCGGTTTGGGACATGCTGTCGCTATATGACCTTGTTCATTACAGTTATAGCACCACACTGCATTTCCTGAGTTGGAGTTCCTAGTAGCAACTGGTTCAGACCTTTGCTGAGAAGATCCTGAGTTGTTGCTGAACCCTCCATTGTTACTAAACCTCTGACCATTCCCATAATTTCCTGAATAGCTTCCTGAACCAGATCGACCATAGTTATGATTCTGAATTTCCACTCTTCCATCATTGACAACAGCTTGATTCCTTGTGTTAGAAGATGAACGTTGACGGTTGTTTGTTTTGTTGGAGAATTTGCTAAAAGCACGAGCAATAAGAGCAAGTCCCTGATTCAATGTGTTAAAGTCATCATCGTCATCGTCATTGGAGTTGGAGTAGTACACAGCATCATTGTTGTTTAACGGAACAAGTTGAGTAGAAGCATTCTGTGGAGATGAATCATAAGGGACCATTTGGTTCGAGGTGGAAGATTGTGGATAACTGAAGTAGTTTTGCTCTTGAGCATATGCATGATTTGACATTGGTGGTGGAGCATAGGGAGATTGAGCTACGAGAGCCAAAGAATTTGGTGTTGGTGTGGGTGTGTATCCTCCTCGTAGAGCTCGATCTTTTTCCACTTCAGGTTCATGGTGTTTCAGAAAATCATACAACAAACCATATGGAGCATCATGAAGATTCTTCGTTTGACGAACAAATGTCACATATTTATGCCAATCAGGGCCAAGACTACCAACAAATTTGGAGTTCACAGCGATCCTTGGTACTGTGATTTTGTGACGTTCCAGATCATTGACCACATTTGTGAAACGATGATAGTAGCATTCAAGTGACTCTCCTGGTTCAATTGTGATGTCAGTGTATTCCATGTAGAGTTTGGATTCCATATCATCTTTGTTCAGTTGAGTGCCTTCCATAAGGAGATGAACATGTTCCCACATAGCTTTGGCTGTTTTCTGAGCATCGACACTTTGATAGATTGGATTAGGTATACCTTGAAGTATATAAGCCATTGCATACTCATCAGCTTCACGATGTAGTTTCTGTTCTTCAGTAAGTGCAGATTCTGGAAGGGGTCTATCACCAGGAGGACGTGGAGGATCAGCATGTGGATCACCTGCTTCAAATCTTGTTGGCCACTCAAATGGTCCTTCAAGTATCACTTGCTTCAAGAATTTCCCATGAGGTTTCTTTAATTCAAGAAATCGTAAGAATCGACTTGACCATTGAACATAGTTCCCAGGTGTTAGCATTGGAGGTGTTTCAAGTGATCCTGCCTCATGTCGGGATTGTTGAGTTGTAATAACTTCACACATTCTGTCAAACCAGTGAGGTTGTTTGGAGGAAAACTGAGTGTTTTGTTGTGGCACTTGATATGGTTGTTGTTGAGGAATGATCTGATGTTGTTGCATCATTAAGTAATGATGTAGTGGATTATACGTTTGTTTTTGAACGTGTGATTGTGAAGGTTGTTGATACAGTTGCTGCTAATGGTATTGTTGTTGCTGATACTGCTGATGTTGATGTTGCTGAGTATGAGGGAAGTAGTGATTAGGTGGTTGAGACATCTTAGAACAGTTGTGTAGAAATGGATCATGTAGAAAGTATAGAATTAGCCAAGTATCGAAAAACTTTGCTCAACTTCGGATTGCGAAACCTCGATCAACAGGGATTGTGAAAAACAGTGATTGCGAAAAGACAGTGATTGCGAAACTTCTGATAGGGATTGCGAAAATTTCAGGTTCTCGAAATTAAGTGATTTCGATACTTTTAGAAAGTTTTCGTAAAACAAGGAGGTTTTCGAAACTTAAGAAATTTTCGAGAAACCGTGATTGTGAAACTTATACAAGTTTGCGAAATAAGTGTGATTTCGAAAAAACTGATGTTTTCGAAAACACAAATGCCACGATCCCAGTTTTCGAAATTGTACAATTTTGAAAACTTTACCAAAAGTCGAAGTACTTAACTTTCTTATACAAGAAAGAAAGTACTGAGTCCACAAAGTGAAGTCGATATAGAGCACTTTTCAGGAGAACTCGAAATAGGGACAATTTAAGTTCTCGATAACCTTGGCGAGTAGTGTTTTCAAAGAAAGCAAACCTAAAACGCGTTTTTTCTTAAAGATTCTTGTACTTTTAGGTATAAAATGAAGATTTCTTGAAGAAAGTTGAAAACTTGATAAACTTTATAAAAAACACAAATGTTTTCGAAAACAAGTACAAGAAACCCAAGTCGAATTTTCTGATAAAAGTTTTGAACTTTTTGATTGTTTTGATTTGTAGAACAAGTTTGTAAGCAAAGATGTGCTAAAAACCAAGGAACAAGCAAGAAAGTGCAAAAAATTTAACAAAAAAGTCGATTGAAAAGAGAAAAAAAAACGTTTAAGATTAAAAGTTCAATGAAAAAACTATAACTACACCTTCTTCCGGCGAATGATACCACTTGTTAGGTCACCATTTAGTAAACACAAGCATAATAATGATAGAAATGAGATGAGAAAAGAGATTGGGTGATTATATGAATAAGAGAAATATAAGTGCAAGAGTTTCCTTAAGAAATCAAATAACCAACCAAGTTTACAAATGACCTAAGGCTTCAAGCCCATGGACTATTAGACTTAAGCCTAGTAAACTTGTAACTTAAACAAATTGTAAGTAAATAATAACTTAAGCAACCTATTATTACAGATGACCGAAACTTGATAAAATAGTGAAAACTATGATCCCAACAGACGTGAATCATTGAAAATAATGGATTTGATGTCTCTTTACCAATAGCCATCACTACTGGAGTAGCCAAGTGTTCTAAGGTACACTGATAACCACATGATTTTTAGCAAATCATCAGCTATAAACGGATTTGAGATGTCTTTACCTGTAGCCGTTTGCTCAGGACTAGCCAATTATTTTGATGAAAATCATCTTGGTTAACTGATTACCAAATATGGTTTTCCACTGCCTTTACCACAAGCCATATACATGTGGGCTAGCCAATTATTTGGAATCCTATAAAGGAAAAATCCATGGTTAATTGACAACCATTTCAACTACTCAGCAATCAAGCATGGGTGAGTTGAAAACCCTATGGTTTTGAGCAAACCATTACAGCTATCAACAGATTTGATATGTCTTTACCAAAGTTGTACCCTTTGGACTAGCCAACTTTGTGATGGAATAGTCAACATCAGGTAAGTTGATAACCAAACCTGCATACAATAGACACAATACTATACAACAAAATGTTAGTTTTTTTTTTTTTTTTTTTTTTTTTTTTTAATACTAAAATAAGAAAAATAAATATACAACAATATATCCTTAAACAGAAGCTGCTCTGGAAGTCTTAATTCTTTGTTTGAAGACTTTCACCAAAGATTCAGCAAACAATCTTGCATTCCCAACTGGATTAGGAGGAATCTCCAACTTATGTTGCAGCATTTTCTCCATCAGAGACACCTTCAGAGGGTATCTTTTGCCAAGATCCATAATCAGCCTTTGACCAGTTGTAGTTTCCAAAACATGAACATAAGGCATAGGATAGAACTTCCAACTCTGAACTTTCCATCTCTGATTATTTTTCCATATGTCATAGCTAACACCAGTGGGAGTAGAAGAATCAAACAACACTCTAAGATCACCCAATAAATACAATCCAGACCCTGTAGGAGTATGGTTTGCATAATACTTGTGCACCAAATCATTTAGAGTCACCAAATCCTCATGATCAACAAGATGTAAAATGTCTTGAAGAAATGTAAAGGATATAGAAGTTTTATCCAATCTATAAATGGTATTAACTTGACCATTTTCAGTTAACTCCCAGTGAACCAAAACATCTCTAGTTGACTCAGGCCAATCATCAAGGGATCCTTCTCTTATAAATGAAGCATCAGAAGCATTCACATTGATTAAGCTTTGTGTGGAATGTGAAGTTCTGACTTTAGCCATCCTCTTTGCTCTTCTTCCAGGAACATAAATAGCAGCAGGAGGTAGAGAAGATGCATCAGGAACTTCAGCAGCATCAGTTTCCACTGACGGATTATCCATTTGTTCATCAGTAGAATCCTGAGAAGATTCAAGTGCAGCAGATGCATATTGTTCATCCATAGCCTTCCATATCTGTTTGTCTCTAGCAGCTTGAAGTTCAACTTCTCTTACCTTAATCTCATGAAATCTTGCAAGTTCAGCTCTTTGTTCAGCTTTTTGTTCCTCATCTAACCTTTTAGCAGCCTCTTCACCCAATCTTTCCTGCTCCATTTGTCTTCTGGTTCTCTTTCTAGATGGAGGATCTTCTGCTATCACTTAAGCTTCACCTTTATTCACATAAGATGAAGCAGCAACATGTGGTACATCAGCAGAAGTATCAGGTAAAGATACCTTTTCAGCAGCAACAGAAATATTAACAAATGAACCAGCATCAGCATTGATGAGAGGAATATTCTTAGAAGCACCCATTCCATCTTTGTCATTTCTAGCCTTGTTTCTGTTATATATCTTAACCAGTTTGTCAAATGGAAGTGCCCACACTTGTTTCTTAGACCAAGCATTATTAAACAAAGAACTGCTTTGACTTTTCACATATGTTCTCATATAATCCCTCTGCTGTGCTTGAGTCATAGGTTTATCTCTTTTAGCTTTAGCTTTTAACTCATCTGCTACTTTCTTCCTCAACTTCAGCACTTTAATAATTTCAGAAGCCCAGTCTTGCTTCTCCACCCTTTTACCAAGAATATCTGTAGCTACATCAGGATTATCAAGCACTTGTTTTCCAATATGCTGCCTATCTGACTCATCAAACTCTTGAATAGCTGCATCCAATTCTCTTTGTCTTTCAATAGGCAAAGTAGAAACATATCTTTGAGTAACAGACTCATATGTTGCATCAAATTTGGCTTGCTGTTCCTCAGCCATATTAGCACTCTTCTTATAATCTTCCCATTCTTGGAAGAGTTTTTCTTGTACATCTCTGTCTTCAGCTGTGACAAGCTCATCCAAAGCCACATCTGTTCCTTCAGCAAGATTATCATTTGGAACATTCAAATCTTCCATAGGTTCATCATGTAATTCTTGAACCTCTCTATCAGGAGAAACTTGTTGATTCTCAAATGAATTATGAACAGGGGAATGCAAATACTCTTTCCCTACTACAAAGAATGCTTCTCCTGAGGTATTACCTTTATCAGCAGATTTGTCAGCAGCAACAACACTTGATGATTGTTTCTTCTGAAGTATATCAGTAGCTTCAGTCATGAGCACATCATCATCACCACTAGACACTTTGGAAGATTCAGCAGCTTTCCTTGCCAAATATTGTCTTGTACTTCTTCTTTTGCTGAATTGATTTTGTGGTTTAGATTTAGGTACTTCAGCAGCTTTGGGAGGAACAACCTTAGACCATCTAGCAACTTCAGCTAGAATTTCAAGAGAATCCAAATTTGCCTCCTGAGCAACTTCAGTAGTATACAATCCATCCTTACTTTGCTTCTGCTGATTCAGTTGTGCCCCCAAATCTTGAACCTTACTTTTCAAACTTTCAATTTCATTACCAAGAGTAGTCTTCGTATTAGCAAGCTCTTTTTGGAGATCATCAATCATTTTCATGTACCTGCAAAGTGAATCATATACAAAAGTAAGAGTAATTGGGTCCTCTGCTCTACCAGTTGATTGCTCAATGGTAAGTGGAGCTTCATTGAACCCAGCAGGAGAAACAGACTCATGTACAACATTAGGAAAGCCTCCATCAAGTGGCTCTCTCATTGGACTGGGTGTAGGTAGTCTAGTTAACTCAGGTTCAAGAGGTTGAAAGTTATCTTCAAACTCATGAATTTGCTCAACTGGAGCATCCTGAGATGGTGAAATGGTAGGACTAGGTGACATATGTACAGGAGTAGGTGGTGGTAAGTCAGTAGAAATAGGTAATGGTTCAGCAGTTGTAGCTGGCTCTTCCTCCATTACCACTGAAGGATTACCATCAGCAGCAACACCAGATGATGATTGATTACCATCATCAGCAGCTTTATGAGCAGGCACATTACCAGCATCATCACCCTCAACAACATTATCATTGCCATGTGGCAACATAGCTTCTAACATAGGGTGATGCTCCCCATCATAATTTGTTTTCATTGAGGCAAACAACTTAGAACCAAGACTTTTAATAGGCACATGGGTTCTATCTTCAGTGGTGATGTCTAAAATTATTTGTAAGAACCTAGGGTACATTAAAAACTTATGCTGTTGTTTATCAATGTTTTCTAGCATATTTTCAAAGATAAACTTAGAAAAATTATAAGGTAGACCCTTAGAAAGACAAACAATACCACAACCCAATTGCAGAGAGAATTGGTTCCATCCACCACACTTGTTGCTTATACATTGGAGCAGCAAATGCACCAAATATCTCCACTTAGGACAAAATTGATTCTTGGGCCACTTGGATGTATCAGTACTTTGATATCCAGCTTCCCTTAGCCCAGCAAGAATCTCTGCAGTGTTGGAATGATACACACCATTCTCATCATCCAACTGAAGTTTTTTCCTAATCAAACCTTCTGTCACTACATACTCTACACCATCAATCTCAGCTACAATCTCTGTTTCAGATCTTTTAGCAGCAGATGCCCAAAATTGCTTCACCATTGATTCACAAACCATATTGGGACTATGTGTCAAAGCATAATGAATCTTTGACCTTTGTAGAAACTCCACCATTAAATCGAATTCTTCATGTCCCTTTGCCTTTTTCAGAATAGCATACTTGTTATGATCGCCTTTTAATTCAAGTTGTGCCATTGAAATAATCTTGTGTGAGACGGTTATGAATTACACAAAGAATAATGGGTTTAGGTGGAGTGATAAGCGAATAATTTTGTTTAGGAAGAGATATGCAAAGTTGGTTATATTTGGAAGTTCCCCAATCGTGGTCAAAATTATCGAAACTAATTATTGACCGAGTCTGACATGTAATTCAAAAACTTCCAATTTCAAAATTACCTTTCAGCAGAAATGAAAGTCAAATCTGCTGAGGAATGGTCAACATCAGCAGAAACCAAGCAAATGTAAAAAGATCTTCAGTGAATATCTTATTTTACTGTGCCACCCATCTCGCATTAATTATCGTAACGCCTATACTTGACTTATTTAATCACCCCCAAATAACGCATCTCAGTCACTAATTTACCCCAAATCATCTTTCAAACCCTAATTTCCCAATTAAAACCCAATTCACCACAAAAACCATGTCATCAAACCCAGAAACCTCAGATTAAAATTCCTCTTCTCCATCATCAGAAGAAGATTTACCACCATATCCATGGGAGCTTGATGATTCTGACTATGAAAGAGAACTGGAGAGACGATGGGATGCACAAGAAAGACAATGGAATGCACATAGGAAGGGTGAATCAAGCCAAGTACCCATTCCTGCTGAGAGAGAGCTTATCTCTCCTTTCATCTGTACCTCTGATGAAGACTCTTCAGAGGAGGAAAATGAGGATCCAACCTTTCTTCCTCCTTCCACACCAGAGAGATCCCAACCAAGATCAAGTAAGAGAGATCCATCTCTTCCAACATCACAAAATGAGGTGTTGGATCTTCCTGCTCCAGGACCTGATCTTTCTTCACAAGAGCACATCGGACAGAGCAAGAAGGCTGAGATTATACGTAAGGGAAAGGAGAAGTTGAAGTAGATGATTGAGGAATGTTGCCATGGACCAAAGTTCTTGAGTATTTTCTTGACTTTGGTACTTGAGCATCTTCACAGTCTTCCTTCTCTTCTTTTTCCATTTTCATCTTCAGCTTCATCATTGTACTTGTCATAGCCTCAAGTATTTTGTAACAAGTGATAGAAGCTAGTAGTACTCAATTAGCCAAATGTTTAGGAATGGTCTTTGTAATCCAGTTTGAACTTTGAATGTAATCTGTAACTTGTTTCTTTGAATGAATGAAAAGATCTTCTTAATTAATCAACTGTGTAAGACCTTCAGCATAATCAACTAATCAGTAGAAACCATGTTCAGCATACTTTACCACATTCCCTTGACTACAGCTCTTGGTGACTTTAACATACAACTTACAATCTCAGGACATCTGCAAAACAGACATAAAACATGCAAATACACCAAACAACTTGCAAACATATTAGTGGGTTAGTGTTAAAACTCAAAAAGTATACAAATTATACACATCTACAAGTTTACGCTCACAATCCTCCCCTATGGCATATGCCTCCCCTGAGGCTTATGCCTCCCCTTAAACTTTGCAGTTGAGGGTTAAGCATTCCAATATGGACCACCAAATATTGAAACCTGGGTTCATCAAATGCTTTGGTTAACAAATCTGCCACATTCTCATCTGTGTGGATTTTTACCACTTTAATTAAATGTTTCTCATAAACATCCCTGATAAAGTGGTGCCTGATTTCAATATGTTTGGTTCTATTATGAAAAACTGGATTTTTAACAATACAAATTGTACTTTGATTGTCAATGAAAATGGTAGTATTCATAAAGTTATACCCATAATCCAGTAATTGATTCTGAATCCATAGAACCTGTCCACAACAATTGGCAGCAGCAACATACTCTGCTTCAGTGGTAGAGGTAGCAACAATGGTCTGTCTCTTGCATTGCTAAGAAATCAGTCTCCTTCCAAGGAATTGGCAACCTCCAGTTGTAGATCTTCTATCCAAATTTGCACCAGCATAGTCACTATCACTATAAGCTGCTAGCTGAAATGGAGACTCTTTGGGATACCAAAGACCTAATTTGGGTTGGCCTTTTAGGTACTTAAAAATCTTCTTGACAGTATTCAAGTGAGAGGTAAGTGGAGTGACTTGGTGCCTTGAACATGCACTCACAGCAAATGTAATATCAGGTCTTGAGGCAGTCAAATACATCAAAGAATCAATCATTGACCTGTATAAATGAACATTCATAGGGAGATCAGGATCAATATTGTTCTTTGGTTTGGGAGCCTCATATGGAGTAGTGGCAGTCCTGACATTCTCCATAGCAAACTTGGACAACATATCTTTTACATACTTCTCCTGATGAATGAAAATACCATCAGGTTTCTGCTGAACCTGTAAACCCAAAAAGAAAGTGAGTTCTCCCATGGCACTCATTTGAAATTCTCCCTTCATCAGATCCTCAAACTCTCTACACCATGCTTCTTTGGTTGAACCAAAGATGATATCATCCACATACACCTGCACGAGAATAATATCCCTGGAATCTTTCTTGAGGAATAGAGTCTTGTCAATGGCACCTCTTCTGTAGCCATGCTTCAGCAGAAATGTGGAAAGTCTAGCATACCAAGCTCTGGGAGCTTGATGAAGTCCATAGAGAGCTTTGACAACCTTGTATACATACTTAGGATTATCAGGGTCTTCAAATCCTTTGGGTTGAGTCACATATACCTCCTCTTCAATCTCACCATATAAGAAAGCACCTTTAACATCCATCTCATAAACCATAAAGCCCATATAAGAGGCATAGGCCAAAAATATCCGAATTGCTTCAACTCTGGCCACTGGTTCAAAGACTTCATCATAGTCAATGCCTTCCTCTTGTCTAAACCCTTGAGCCACCAGTCTAGCTTTGTTCTTCACCATAATCCCCCTGGCATCTCTTTTATTCTTCAAAATCCATTTTGTCCCAATGGCATATTTACCATCAGGAAGAGGAACCAAAATCCAAACCTGCTGATTCTTAAATTGCAGCATCTCTTCTTGCATTGCTTCAAGCCAACTTGAATCAGCCAGTGTTTGAGGAACACTAGTTGGCTCTATTTGAGAAAGAAAGCATGCAAACAGACAGTGTTTGAAGTCTGTGTGATTGTTCCTCTTTTGATTGTAGACATAAGAGATGAAAGCAACTTCACCATATTTAGTATTCTTTACAGTGCTCCTAGTTCTAACAGGATCTTTAGGATCTCCAATAATCTTGGATAAGGGATGAGCATTATGAATCCTTTTTTGTTGCTGTAGGGTTAACATCAATTGTGGCATCAAGGTTGTTGACTGTAGGCCCAAACTCAGTATCATAAGAAGCTGAGTGAAACAAACCAGGCTTGGGCTGATAATTCCCAAGGTCAGAAGGACTTGGAAATCTTGTAAATGGCTTCTCAAAGTCTGCAGACACTTCAGTAGAAATGGGAGAGTGGGCATCATTAGTATTAGCATCTTTGACCTTATCAGTGGAAATAGGTGTGCCTTCAGCAGAATTGTCAGCAGTATCCTTGTTTCCACTGACTGCTTGTGCTGATTGATGTAGGATTGCTTCAGTCTCTTGTGTAACCTTGTCATTGAGTTTCTGAGCTTCCTGAGTAGCAGCATGTTCTTGCTTCTTCAGTCTTGCAAGATCCTCTGCATAATGTGACTCATCATCTTGTTCAGCAGCAGAATGATTACCTACAAAATGGTTAGGTGGAAAAGATGGTGCAACAATGGTATGTTCTTCTGGCTCAGAATCACATTCTGAGTCATCATCTATGGAACCTGCAGGGTTAGTATTTGGATCTTTGGTACCTGCATTAGGATTAGAACCATGTCTAGTATAACCCAAATAGTCAGTTAAATAATCTAGGTCAAAATACCAAGAATGGCCTTGTCCCTGAGTATTAGGCTGATCTTCAAGAAATCTTAGATTAAGGGTCTCTTCTATCCTTTTGGCGTTCAAATTATAAACCCTATAGGCCTTGCTATAAGCTGAATAACCCACAATATACCCCTCATCAGCTTTCCCATCAAACTTACCCAGTATATCAGCAGTATTTAAAATGGTCACTTTGCATCCAAAAGGTTTAAGATAGTGTATGTCTGGAACTTTCCCAGTGAGAAGTTCATAAGGTGTCTTGACATGATGTCTAGTGATGGATACCCTGTTCAAGACATAGCAAGCAGTACTTACTGCTTCAGTCCAAAACATAGTGGGTAATTTGGAGTCTGCAAGCATTGATCTTGCTGCCTCAATGAGGGTTCTATTTTTCCTTTCAGTAACCCCATTTTGTTGTGGGGTCCCTGGAGTGCTATAGTCCCTTCTAATCCCTTTAGACTTACAGAATTCTATGAAAACAACATTTTTGAATTCTGTCCCATTGTCACACCTAATCCCTTTAACCTTTTGAGGCGTGGGAATCGCACCTTGCTTTACCTCTCGAGGGATCTCGAGAAGCTTACAACCCCCACCAGGCAGTGTACCTGATCGTTGTAGTATAGTATAGTGACAAGTACCGGGGGATTGATCGTTCAGCTTAGGAATAGTGTCGCTAGGATTAGAAAGCCTAATTAATAGTTCTAAAGGTGAGGGATGATTATTTTTGTATTTTTATATTTTTATGAAAGCAAGTAAAATCTCGGTTTTTGAAGGAGTGGGCGGAATTAGTTGCTATTCAACTAACCCAAAACTAAGATTCAATCAAAATAAAATAATAAAAATGAAAACAAACTAATTATACTAAGGTTGTGAGCAGTAATTGGAGAACTTGTGTTTACTTAGACTTCACTACTCCCTAGATATCTTTTACACGTTAATTACTTGTTATACTTGTATGGATGACGGATTGTATTCCTTAATACCATTCGTGGGGTGGCATACATAACTCCCCAACTCTATGAGCTCTTATCTCCTCCTACACCATGACCCAGCACAACTATAGGGATTGTAAACAGTGGCTCATGCATTAAATACAACCAATAAAGACCTAGTACGCCTCGGTTCATGTTTCTTAAGATGTTCAAGCATGTTACCATTTGGAGATTTGCCAGTTTTCTTAAGCCTAACATATAAATCATTCATCCAAGAACAAGAATAAACAAGTAATCAACACATAATCAACATCTAGGTTTCATTAGATCTAAGCAAACACAAGAGAGATCTAGCCTAGCATAATTGAATTGAGACAAGAACAAGATATAGACAACCAACACATAGACATATTGATTGAATTAGAAGAACACTTATCTCAATTACAATGCAAGGTATCAAGGGTTTGGAACCCTTGAAAAACCTGTAAAAGAGGCACCAAATTCGTCTTTAGGGTTTCACCAAAACTTCTCTCCTTTTAATGAAAAAACTAGAAAACTATATATAGGAAAACTGGGCTGACGGCGTCAAGACAAGCATGTGACGCCATCACCTCGCCGCCAAATACTTCCTCGGACGGCCTTGATCTACTTATGACGACCTATGTGACGCCGTCACCACCTACGGTATTTTATTCTTGGGACTTTGACGCCGTCATCAACTACGGTGTTTTATTCTTGTTGTCTGACGCCGTCAAGGTGTAATTCTTGACGCCGTCACCTAGTGTCTTCAGCATGGAAAATTGATACTTTGCCGTTTTCTTCACTTTTATGCTCCAAAAACGTCCAAAATGGCTTCTTTTCTAGAATTCACTCTCCAAACACCTAAAATCACAAAAGGAACGATTTAGGACAGTATTTGATCAAATAAAGTCGGATTCGGGCTTAAATGACCCCCTAAAAACGGATCATTTTTCGCCTCATCATATACCCTTACACTTGAGATTTGCTTGTCCTCAAGCAAATGAGCTTTTATTCTACTCAAAAGACAAGTTAGGGGTCATTTAACACTAATATAAAAGTAATTACAACAAATAATCGTTCCACTAAAGACCAATAGATAAGCACGGAGATCATACACAAGCACCTCACAAATAGTGTTTAGATACTCACATCTCTCGGGTGTAATAAAGTAATATAACATTATGGAAATGGAAGATATCTCTCACTACCTGTCATAGCAAAATAGATTACCATAGGCTTGGGAAAGGATCAAACCTCCACCACATGGCGTAAGCACCTAGGATAAACTATCAAAGAGGTCTTTTAAAGGGTTGTAACGTTAGGTATAGGGATATGAATTACACGGTTTTGTTGGATAAAGGAAGTTTTACTAGTGGCGAGTTAAAAATCTTGGTTAATTACATGTACAAGATGGCGTTGCTAAGCCAAGACTAGACTCGACTTAAGCTAATAAATGAAAAATAACAAAAACATAAAATAAACATAGAATGAAAACGGGATGGTAGTCCGTATGTTTTTTCTCTTTTTCTTTTCTATTTTTTTTTTCTTTTTTTTTTTTCATACACTCTTACCCTACCATCTAAAATAATACATCATAGGGGATTGAACGTTCCCCTTACACTTGAATCTTTACATACTTTACATTAAACTATTCTAATGACTCGAATTAAGAAAATCAAAACACTTGGAGCACTTTTAAGATTAACGCACATATGGGGGTAATAATATGATGTTCTTCCCCATTACTCCATAAAATAAGTACTTACCCATGAGTCCCAATCGTCCCAAAACAATATGTACAAAGATATGACTCGACTTAGCAACCATGTAATCAATTAGAAAGTTAACTTAGGGTTTAACAAATAACAATAATGCACTAAAAATGACCGCATACACGGAAGGCTAAGGCGATTTGGTTGTACATTTAAGTGGGGTGTAACAAATTCTTCCTTTAAGTAAGATGCTTAAAGTTAGAAATGAAAAGATAGGCTCGGAGAGGTGTACTAGGGGTTTCGTGTACTAAAAATGAGTACAACGCTAAGGGTGTGGGAAAAAATTAGTTGACTTAACTAGCCAAGTAATATGACTTAAATGGTCAAGTAATTATAATACGGGTTTAACACAAGGGTGATCCTAATGCCTCTTATCATGTAGTAACTCCTACCACACGAATGTAGTCTCACTTGTCACACCCCCAAAATACCTGAATGGCAGCGGAATGGAATACCTGAGGGTGTAACGGATCATAGCACACAAGCAAGGAAATATTGAACGACCTAAAGTGTCGTTTATAAAATACATCGTTTGATTCATTCAAAATATCCAAAGTTATAAAACATAGGTCCCAAAGTTAGAAAAGGTTTAGAGAAACAAGTTTAGTACAATCAAACGATAGTTCAAAGTGCATGAAATCCAAAAGTGACGCGTCATCCTTGATACACAAAGTGACTCCATGCAATGCCATGAGAAATGCCTTAGATACCTGAGAAATACATTGCGAAAAACGGTCAACATAAAGTTGGTGAATAATCATAGGTTTAAAAGTAAAATCAAGTGTATAAATGCCATAAGTATTGCCATGAATTAGGATGTCCGGAAAGTATATACATTGGCTCTTAAGCTCATGACCCCGAAGCTAGACGATACTTTGCCCCAATGAGTGTTTACCAGGCACTCGAATAATAAAGACATGAAATGCATTCGCTCCATTTGGAGCAACCCAAACACGAATGGAGGCGTCACCCTCGATAGATCTATCCACTCACTCCCGCTTAGTACCAGAAATTAACGGTCCATGATAATAAAAGGGGACTTTTCAAGACGTGGTAATAAGGAAACTTAAGCAATGTATGAATTTTTATACTTAGGCATGTACACAAAAACAAGTAATGCAATGTATTCTCCCCCGTGGGATTTGAAATCAAAAATATAGAATTAAAACGGGGCTATGAGAACTCACCTCGAAGTAATGGTACAAAGATGGTGCAATGAGGTGAAAGTAGTCGGGACAATGAGGCGCGAGTACTAGCCGCACCCTAAATGAATAACCATGATCTAACTTAGATCAAGCCGTAATGAAATGAATGAACATGCACATGATACTCATACCACTCGTAATTTGGAAATACTAGTTATCGTCGTAGAAAAATAGATTCCATACTTAGGAAAATAAGTCCTTATATAGGAGTATATAACTTGTCGTACTATCTCGTTAAAAAGTGTTAGCGTTAAATTCCTTGTATTGAAAACCTTGAAATACGTCGTTAAGTCGTATAAGTATTCTCTCGGGTCATACGTATTCGTTTGATAAGAAAATAGTCCTTAGTAATATTTACTAGAAAATATACCGTTTAGCGCGTACGTTATTATTTTTATTTGTGTCCATATATATATATATATATATATAGTTTGACGATGTTAGAATGGGTATAACTTTGTCGTTTCAAGCCCGTTTTCCTTGTTCTTTATGTCCACGGATTCGTCTTTGTGTATACTAGTATATTTTAGACAACTCGGCTCTTTTAAGTTACGTTTAATGCTTCAAAATACCCATCGTATTCTGCCCAACAGCAAGCAGTTTTCTGGAAAAGTAGTTTTCGTCGTTAAGTTTGCAAAAATCATAACTCCTTCGTTATAGACTCGTTTTAATCCGTTCTTTCGCCTAAAGTTTCGTTTTTGAATGTATTTTCTAAATCTTTGGTCAAAATTTAGTCATCACTTACTGATTTTCCCACGAATTTAAAATAAGGACAGTAGGTATTTCAAAAGTTCCAAAAATCATTTCCAAGTCTCTAAACTAGTTCCACCATCCATCAATCCACTTTCAAACACCACAAGACTAATCTAATCCTACCATACACCTTCTTAGGGTGTCATGGGTCCTAAAATATCATCCAACCACTAGGTCTAACAAGAGTTTTATATGTTTCCATTTCTAGGGTTTCAAAGTTAAAATATACAAAAATGAAGTGGTACAAGATGATGCATGTAAAAGCTCTTATAAGAAAATTATATGAACATAATAATAACTTGTAAAAATCATAAAAATGAGTTTGTATACTTACTTGGTGGTTTAGAGAGTTTAGATTATGAAAAGCTTACTAATCCTTGAGTTTTTATTTCAAAACTCTAACAAGGATGATTATACTAACTAGTTTATGAAATGATCTTGTAAAATTTCTTCTCCTTGCTCCTTGTTTAACTCAAATCGAACCACACTCCAAGAAAATGAGAGAAAAAGCTAGCTAGTTGTAAGTAAAAAGTGATTTTAGTGAAAAGGGTTTAAGAAAAGTTTAATATATACTTGGACAATTGGTTTGGTGAGCATTTAATAAGTTTGGTGAGGTAATTAAAACTTGATGACCAAGGGGGGGGCTTGGCCGGTTTTGGTGAGGGAAAAGGGGAGGGATGTTGGGTGATTAGTTAGTAAATATTAGTGTTAGTAATTAAGTATAGTTAGGTTAGGTTTAGGTTTAAAGTTTAATCGGGTACCGGGTTTGTTAAAAATAAGTTTTGTTGAAGTTATTCGGGACGTAATAAAGTTATAAAAGTTGTAAAAATAAGTCGGGTACAAGTACGGAGAGTTAGGGTGATTATCGTTCAATTTTGATGAAAACCGTCGTTATTAAGTTAAGCGTACGATACGTATTAGTTAAATTTCCAAAATACCGGGTAAATTAATATTATAGTTTTTATATTATAGAAATGAGTATAAAAACGTATTAGGATCAAAATCGGGAGTGTCGGACATGTTAGACACATTTATAGCTCGCGTATTAGCGTTTATTGAAATAAACGTACGTAATTCGTTAATCGTACCAAAAGTAGTAATTTAGATATCCTACGAGTGGAATAGTATGCAAGTGCCCTAATGATGATATGCAGACTATTTCTAGTCCGTATGAAGTGTCCCTGACAATAATGCATGAATTCGCTCCTGAACCAATACGGTTACGCGAATTTGAACACTCGTAAACTAAATTTACGATGACATGAATAATGCACGTGAATAGTGATTTTCCCTCGGAAATGAATAGTGTCAAGTGAATAGTAAAATTTCTGAATATGTCTCGGAATGTCAAATTGACCTCAAAAACGATGAATAGTAAAACGATGAATAGTGATCGATGAATAGTAATTTGTGAATAGTAGAATATCGAAGTTTGGAAAAATGACCTGAAATTGTGGGTTGTGACAGTCGCCCATCCAAAAAGGAATTCAGTCCCTGAATTCAGTCAGTGTTGGTCTCGGTACTAGGCTCGGTGAAAAGTTGTGGATACTTGCGTCGCATTTGGTCTTCTCGTTCCCAAGTAAACTCGGGTCCTCTTCGAGAATTCCAACGAACCTTCACGATCGGAATTCGACTTTGTTTCAACTGTTTGATCTCGCGATCCATGATTTCAACTGGTTCTTCCACAAAGTTAAGCTTGTCATCGAGTTGTATTTCTTCTAATGGTATAATGGCAGACTCGTCCGAAAGACATTTCTTAAGGTTCGAAACATGAAACGTGTTATGTACGTTGCTAAGTTCTGATGGAAGTTCAAGCTTGTAAGCAACCGGACCAATCCTCTCCAGGATCTTGAATGGTCCAATGTATCTCGGGTTCAATTTCCCGCGTTTTCCAAATCGTATTACGCCTTTCCAAGGCGAGACTTTCAACATAACTTTGTCTCCGATCTGAAATTCCAATGGTTTGCGTCGAACATCGGCGTAGCTTTTCTGTCGACTTCTAGCAGTTTCGAGTCTCTCTCGAATTTGAATTATCTTTTCTGTTGTTTCTTGTACCATTTCCGGGCCAGTACATTGTAC
Organism: Artemisia argyi; assembly: GCA_030686995.1. NCBI lineage: Eukaryota > Viridiplantae > Streptophyta > Magnoliopsida > Asterales > Asteraceae > Artemisia > Artemisia argyi. Next base: position 154,345,451 of record CM060707.1, read on the forward strand.
TTCACCGACTTCGGCCCAACAAACTGGAGATCTACACTTACGACCATAAAGTGCCTCAAATGGTGCAGTCTTAATGCTCGAATGGTAACTGTTGTTGTAGGAAAACTCGATTAACGGCAAATGGTTAGCCCAACCATTTCCAAAGTCAATCACACATGCTCTAAGCATGTCCTCAAGTGTTTGTATAGTTCTCTCACTCTGACCATCGGTCTGAGGATGGTAAGCAGTGCTCATGTCTAATTTGGATCCAAAAGAATCTTGTAATGACCGCCAAAAGTTTGAAGTAAAACGACTATCTCTGTCGGAAATGATAGAAACTGGTGCACCGTGTCTTGAGACTATTTCCTTGACATAAAGTCTAGCAAGTTGTTCCATCGAATAAGTCTCTCTAATGGGTATGAAATGAGCTGATTTGGTAAGTCGATCGATGATTACCCAAATAGCATCGAAACCTCCTGACGTCTTTGGAAGTTTAGTGACAAAATCCATAGCAATACGTTCCCACTTCCATTGTGGAATTTCCGGTTGTTGAAGTAACCCTGACGGTTTCTGGTACTCGGCTTTCACTTTAGCACAAGTAAGACATTTGCTGACGTACATAGCTACTTCTGCCTTCATATTCGGCCACCAATAAAGCTTTTTGAGATCCTGATACATCTTATCAGAACCTGGATGAATAGAGTACTTCGACTTGTGTGATTCATGCATAATCAATTCTCGCACTCCACCATAGAGTGGTATCCAACTTCGGTCCTTGAAGCATAACACTCCATCCGATTGACTCTCAAAGGTTTGAGTCGTTCTTTTCGGCTAAGTGCATCTGCTACAACATTCGCTTTCCCTGGGTGATATCGGATTTCACAATCGTAATCACTCAACAACTCTAGCCAACGACGTTGTCTCATATTAAGTTCCTTCTGATCGAGTATATGCTGTAAGCTCTTGTGGTCGGTAAAAATTACACACTTAGTACCATAAAGGTAGTGTCTCCAAATCTTGAGTGCAAAAACTACCGCACCCAATTCCAAGTCGTGAGTAGTGTAATTCTTCTCGTGTATCTTAAGCTGTCTAGATGCATAAGCTATCACCTTCTCGTGTTGCATTAGCACAGCTCCAAGTCCTTGATGCGAAGCATCGCAATATACCACAAAGTTCTCAATACCTTCAGGTAGTGACAAAATCGGCGCGCTACAAAGCTTTTGTTTCAATAGTTGAAACGCGGACTCTTGTTTTTCTCCCCACTCGTACTTCTCATTCTTTTGTGTCAGTTTCGTCAACGACTTCGCTATCTTAGAAAACCCTTCAATAAACCTTCTGTAATATCCGGCAAGTCCTAGAAATTGACGAATTTCCGTAGGAGACTTGGGCGTAGCCCAATCCTTAACTGCCTCAATCTTTGCCGGGTCGACTTGTAAACCTTGGCTATCAATGACGTGACCAAGAAATTGAACTCTACGTATCCAAAAATCACACTTAGAAAGTTTGGCATACAATTGCTCCTTCTTGAGTACTTCCAGGATTGTTCTGAGGTGTTCTTCGTGATCTTCCTTACTCTTGGAATAAATCAAGATATCGTCGATGAATACGATCACAAACTTATCAAGATACGGTTTGCACACCCTATTCATGAGATCCATAAATACCGCAGGTGCGTTGGTTAATCCAAAAGGCATCACTTGAAACTCATAATGACCATAGCGTGTTCTAAATGCCGTCTTCGGGATATCCTCCTCCCGAACTTTAAGTTGATGGTAACCGGATCTTAAATCAATCTTGGAATAAAAACTAGAACCTTGTAACTGGTCGAACAAATCGTCAATTCTGGGGAGTGGATAACGGTTCTTAATCGTTAACTTGTTCAGCTCACGATAGTCGATGCACATTCTGAAGGTTCCGTCCTTCTTCTTCACAAACAAAACCGGTGCTCCCCAAGGCGAGGAACTCGGTCTAATGAATCCTTTGTCCAAAAGTTCTTGCAATTGATTCGACAATTCTTGCATTTCCGAAGGTGCAAGTCTATACGGTGCTCGTGCAATCGGTGCAGCTCCTGGCACTAATTCAATTTGAAACTCAACTTGTCGTGTAGGCGGAAGTCCTGGCAATTCTTCCGGAAAAACTTCTTGAAATTCCTTAACAATTGGCACATCTTCAAGTCGTTTCTCATCCGACTTCTTCTCCGTGATGTGAGCCAAGAATGCATAACAACCCTTCTTTATGTACTTCTCGGTTTTAATGCACGATATAATACTGAGTCTAGTTCCACTTCGCTCTCCGCGAACAACCAAAGTTTCACCGTTATAAGGTAGGTGAACAACTTTCTCATCACAAATAATTCTCGCTCGATGCCGAGATAACCAATCCATACCGATCACAACGTCAAAACTTCCAAGTTCTACAGGCATAAGGTCTATATTGAATGGATGGTTTAGGAAATTTATAGTGCAACCACGGATAATGGTGTTGGTGTTAACTAAAGATCCATCGGCTAATTCAACGATATAGGAGATGTCTAATGGGATTGGTTCTATGTTAAGCAAAGGTGCAAATGCAATAGAAACAAAACTTCTATCCGCTCCTGAATCAAATAAAATGGATGCATAACGATTATTAACGAGGAACGTACCCGCAACAACATTCGGGTCTTCTTTGATATCGTCTCCTCCCATGACATAAGCTCTTCCTCGAGCCATTCCATTTTGGTTTCCAGTTCCTTGATTCTTCTTCTTCGGGCACTCATTCTTAAAGTGTCCAAGTTCTCCACAGCCAAAACACGTTGCCGGTGGTTTCTGATTGTCACCCACGATTGGAAATCTACAATCTTTGATGTGGTGACCAAGCTTCTTGCAATTGCCACAAATATCTGGACAACGACCTGGGTTATGATGCTTCTGACACCTTTCGCACTTAGGTAGGTTACCAGTGTAACCTTTTCTGTCATTTGGTCCTGCAGCATAAACCTTTGCTACTTCCTGTCTCTTAGGTGGCGGCTGAACAGCAAATCCACCTTGGTTGTAATCAAACCTCCTCTTGTTGTTGTTATTGTTGTTATTTGGATTGTTGTTTCGGTTATTGGGATAGTTGCGGTTCCGATTGTTGTTATAGTTGTTGTTGTTCCGAGTGTTGGTGTAGTTGGTGTTGTTTGAACGGTTATTGTTGTTGACAGCAGCTTTTCCTTTGACTACTTGAACCATGAGTTTCTGAGTTATACGAATAGCCTCTTCCATTGATTGAGGATCAAAAGAAATCACATCTCCTCGAATACTTTCAGGCAATCCACCAACAAAGTTTTCCATCTTTTTCTCATCATCGGGAACCATATTTGGACACAGTACAGCCAACTCTTGAAACTTCCTGATGTAAGTCTCAATATCATCGCCTTTAGTCACAAGCTCATAAAATTCCGTTTCCATCTTTTGCACCTCGGTACGAGGGCAAAACTTCTTTGTCATCAGTTTCTTGAATTGATCCCAAGTGAGTTTGTGAGCATTTTCCATACCAATCGGCTGAGCATACGAATTCCACCAAGACATAGCTTCATCAAGAAGCATACCTGTAGCAAACTTCACCTTGCTAACTTCCGGGCATTCACACATGAGAAAAACATTCTCAGTCTTTTCGAACCAGCGGATTAGAGCAACCGCTCCTTCAGTGCCCTTAAATTTGACGGGATCACTAATCTTGAAATCTTTCCATGTACATCCACGCCTAGCAGTGGGTGGTTCAACTGTTCCTGTATTAGAAGCAGTCTCAGCAGCCCTTGCAGCAACCTCAGCTCTCTCAACCTCCAGAGCTTCTGCAATACTATCCCTGACCAACTTGCGGATAGCGGCTTGAGTCATAGTGGGGGTTTCCGGTGCAGTCTTACTCTTCCTTGGTGCCATATTTCTGATAAATCACAATGGAAATAACCATGAGAAAAATCATAATAGAAATAGTCATCGTACCAAAGATATACACCCACAACATGTATATATAAATATACAACCACAACAAATATAAATACAACCACGACACGTACGAGTACAACCACAATCTGTCTAGATATCACCACGACAAGTATATATATACAACCACAACAACCACGTCACGTATATATACATCCACAACCTGTGTCGATACAACCACAACACATACGAATATAATACATGAAAATTTCGGTCTACATGGACCGATATAATATATAGCACAACATTTCCACATAGTAGAGTCGCACTTGATAATATTTGTTTGTACAACAATCAAAAGATTATAAGTTCTTGAACTATGTCCCACATCCCGGGACTAGGAAAATAATACAAGCTAATATATAATACCAGTCTACGTCTAGGCTCCTCACGGTGCTCTAGATGGTCCAGGCTCTCCCCTCAAGCGGCGAATCTCACGATCCATCGCAACCACGATCTCCTCAAGATGCTCAAGTCGTAACCGAGAAGAAGCATCCCTACGCTCCAAAACAACTACCCTCTCTCGAAGCAGTGTCAACTCATCTACCTGCTCCCACTGGGTCTCCTGTGTCGCCTGAGCTCTACCTCGAATCTCAGGTAACTCACCCCTAAGTAGCTCAATCTCCTCCTGATGCCTCAACTGTCGTGCCTCGAGTCCATGGTAAGACACATCAATACTAACCCTGCCCTGAATCAAATCCTCAACCTGCTCCTCAACAGTCTCAAGTCTAGTGGTAATGATCTCATCAACTCGATACCCCAACCTATCTGCTTGCTCCTGCTGAGCACCCATCTGATCCTCTAATGTGACGGCTGTAGGGCTCCTAGCCGCAGCAGCTCTAGAACTCTCACCTATGTGGTACTCTGGTGGTGGTGAAAAGTCATCAGTCTCAGTGGTAGGTGAATCTGGAGTGGTAAGCCTTGCACGCTTCCTGAGCGGCAAGAGTGAGGTAGGCATAGGAGTAGTAGTGGGTAAGGCTGGTGGTGGTGGTGTAGGCACAATAGGACTCGGGAGACTCCTATAAGTAGATGTAGAAATACGAACCCTCTTCCTAGGGCCCTGAACAGTCTTCTCCCTAGGAAACATAAGTCTCGGCTCTGAATGGATAGTAGTAGTAGGAGGTGATGGTATGTCAGTAGGTATAGTAGGATGGACATGGGGAGTAGGAGCCGTCTCCTCCTCCTCGAAAGGTTCGGTATCATCATCTGACGCCAAAAGTGGCAACTCAGGTGTAGGAGAAACAAGTGGTGAAACAGCAGTAGAGGACACAGAGTCCTCATCATCAGAGTCGGATATGGTGTAAAGTATGACAGTGTCGGGATACGAAGACATAACTCTGTGATAATCAAGGTGAAATAAATAAATAACTCGTAATATGGCATCACCAGAAATAAGTAAACATGCACTTATGATGAAATGATGATATGCTATGATGGTGTGGTTATAGTCTAGGGTCAATGATGCAACCTAGTTCGCTATAACCTTAGCTCTGGTACCAATCTGTCACACCCCCAAAATACCTGAATGGCAGCGGAATGGAATACCTGAGGGTGTAACGGATCATAGCACACAAGCAAGGAAATATTGAACGACCTAAAGTGTCGTTTATAAAATACATCGTTTGATTCATTCAAAATATCCAAAGTTATAAAACATAGGTCCCAAAGTTAGAAAAGGTTTAGAGAAACAAGTTTAGTACAATCAAACGATAGTTCAAAGTGCATGAAATCCAAAAGTGACGCGTCATCCTTGATACACAAAGTGACTCCATGCAATGCCATGAGAAATGCCTTAGATACCTGAGAAATACATTGCGAAAAACGGTCAACATAAAGTTGGTGAATAATCATAGGTTTAAAAGTAAAATCAAGTGTATAAATGCCACAAGTATTGCCATGAATTAGGATGTCCGGAAAGTATATACATTGGCTCTTAAGCTCATGACCCCGAAGCTAGACGATACTTTGCCCCAATGAGTGTTTACCAGGCACTCGAATAATAAAGACATGAAATGCATTCGCTCCATTTGGAGCAACCCAAACACGAATGGAGGCGTCACCCTCGATAGATCTATCCACTCACTCCCGCTTAGTACCAGAAATTAACGGTCCATGATAATAAAAGGGGACTTTTCAAGACGTGGTAATAAGGAAACTTAAGCAATGTATGAATTTTTATACTTAGGCATGTACACAAAAACAAGTAATGCAATGTATTCTCCCCCGTGGGATTTGAAATCAAAAATATAGAATTAAAACGGGGCTATGAGAACTCACCTCGAAGTAATGGTACAAAGATGGTGCAATGAGGTGAAAGTAGTCGGGACAATGAGGCGCGAGTACTAGCCGCAACCTAAATGAATAACCATGATCTAACTTAGATCAAGCCGTAATGAAATGAATGAACATGCACATGATACTCATACCACTCGTAATTTGGAAATACTAGTTATCGTCGTAGAAAAATAGATTCCATACTTAGGAAAATAAGTCCTTATATAGGAGTATATAACTTGTCGTACTATCTCGTTAAAAAGTGTTAGCGTTAAATTCCTTGTATTGAAAACCTTGAAATACGTCGTTAAGTCGTATAAGTATTCTCTCGGGTCATACGTATTCGTTTGATAAGAAAATAGTCCTTAGTAATATTTACTAGAAAATATACCGTTTAGCGCGTACGTTATTATTTTTATTTGTGTCCATATATATATATATATATATATATAGTTTGACGATGTTAGAATGGGTATAACTTTGTCGTTTCAAGCCCGTTTTCCTTGTTCTTTATGTCCACGGATTCGTCTTTGTGTATACTAGTATATTTTAGACAACTCGGCTCTTTTAAGTTACGTTTAATGCTTCAAAATACCCATCGTATTCTGCCCAACAGCAAGCAGTTTTCTGGAAAAGTAGTTTTCGTCGTTAAGTTTGCAAAAATCATAACTCCTTCGTTATAGACTCGTTTTAATCCGTTCTTTCGCCTAAAGTTTCGTTTTTGAATGTATTTTCTAAATATTTGGTCAAAATTTAGTCATCACTTACTGATTTTCCCACGAATTTAAAATAAGGACAGTAGGTATTTCAAAAGTTCCAAAAATCATTTCCAAGTCTCTAAACTAGTTCCACCATCCATCAATCCACTTTCAAACACCACAAGACTAATCTAATCCTACCATACACCTTCTTAGGGTGTCATGGGTCCTAAAATATCATCCAACCACTAGGTCTAACAAGAGTTTTATATGTTTCCATTTCTAGGGTTTCAAAGTTAAAATATACAAAAATGAAGTGGTACAAGATGATGCATGTAAAAGCTCTTATAAGAAAATTATATGAACATAATAATAACTTGTAAAAATCATAAAAATGAGTTTGTATACTTACTTGGTGGTTTAGAGAGTTTAGATTATGAAAAGCTTACTAATCCTTGAGTTTTTATTTCAAAACTCTAACAAGGATGATTATACTAACTAGTTTATGAAATGATCTTGTAAAATTTCTTCTCCTTGCTCCTTGTTTAACTCAAATCGAACCACACTCCAAGAAAATGAGAGAAAAAGCTAGCTAGTTGTAAGTAAAAAGTGATTTTAGTGAAAAGGGTTTAAGAAAAGTTTAATATATACTTGGACAATTGGTTTGGTGAGCATTTAATAAGTTTGGTGAGGTAATTAAAACTTGATGACCAAGGGGGGGGGCTTGGCCGGTTTTGGTGAGGGAAAAGGGGAGGGATGTTGGGTGATTAGTTAGTAAATATTAGTGTTAGTAATTAAGTATAGTTAGGTTAGGTTTAGGTTTAAAGTTTAATCGGGTACCGGGTTTGTTAAAAATAAGTTTTGTTGAAGTTATTCGGGACGTAATAAAGTTATAAAAGTTGTAAAAATAAGTCGGGTACAAGTACGGAGAGTTAGGGTGATTATCGTTCAATTTTGATGAAAACCGTCGTTATTAAGTTAAGCGTACGATACGTATTAGTTAAATTTCCAAAATACCGGGTAAATTAATATTATAGTTTTTATATTATAGAAATGAGTATAAAAACGTATTAGGATCAAAATCGGGAGTGTCGGACATGTTAGACACATTTATAGCTCGCGTATTAGCGTTTATTGAAATAAACGTACGTAATTCGTTAATCGTACCAAAAGTAGTAATTTAGATATCCTACGAGTGGAATAGTATGCAAGTGCCCTAATGATGATATGCTGACTATTTCTAGTCCGTATGAAGTGTCCCTGACAATAATGCATGAATTCGCTCCTGAACCAATACGGTTACGCGAATTTGAACACTCGTAAACTAAATTTACGATGACATGAATAATGCACGTGAATAGTGATTTTCCCTCGGAAATGAATAGTGTCAAGTGAATAGTAAAATTTCTGAATATGTCTCGGAATGTCAAATTGACCTCAAAAACGATGAATAGTAAAATGATGAATAGTGATTGATGAATAGTAATTTGTGAATAGTAGAATATCGAAGTTTGGAAAAATGACCTGAAATTGTGGGTTGTGACATCACTAGCGGTCTCGGGATGCATCACTAACGCAAGTTCTAGAATCTAAATGCTACCGGTACACTCATAAGCACTAATAGTGAATGCTTTTCCTATCAAATCTAAAGACGAACCTCACATTTTTGGGTGGAAAATTTTTCTGAATATACGGTTATGTGCTAGTCATACAATCTCCTATCCATGAGACGCTTGCTATGGCTAAAGTTTCACTCCTAAATGTTGTAAAAAAATTTAAATTTGGCGCTAAAATTACACTAACAAGTATTTCTCATAGTTTTATTACACATCTACTATCAAACGAAACAAACTCAAGCGAAAGTGCATATGTAAGGTATCATCTTTTTACCCTCCCCTTACACTTAAGATGAACATTGTCCCCAATGTTCAAGTAAAGAATGTAAAAGTTAAGAAGTAAAGAGAATGAAATCAAATACTCCCCTGATTCGCTCGGTATGGATTTTAGGTGGGCCAGGTTAAATTTTCTTCCAAGAAAACGAACAATCAAAGCTTCCCTTCCAGAATATAAATCATCTCCTTGTCGAACATAACCTGTGAATCCTGACAAAATAGACAAGATAACCTCGCGTAAAATCGGCGGCATCCTATACAAGTTACTAAATCCTAGAAAACAAAGTAAGATATAATGCTTGTGGAATGAAGTTTGCAGATTTCCTGGAGATTATAAAACTTAATAATTCACAAAAACCATAAGACTCCGTTAGAAAAACAAAACCGGTAAAATTTCCAGATTTTTAACTCCTGACGCCGTCAAGAGTAATACTCTGACGCCGTCAGAATGGACCTGCAGAAATTCTTATGTTAAGTTTCTGGAATAACTTCGTCCTACTTCCTGGAAAATCCTGCAAAACTTTATTATGACTCAATACAAGCATTTGAATCTAACAAATACGAATATACATGTTCATTTAATATTGTGGAGAATCATGATCGGTTTGTTTCTTGAAAACATATTTGGGGTTTCCCCTTACACTTATCTTTTGCAAAAAATACTTTTAGGTTGGAGTTAAGACTAGGCCAAACAACATAGTAAAGTATTTCCACATTTTAATTGAGAAACATGATCAACCAACAATAAAAATAAAACATGCATACGGAAGCAAATAACAATCAAACAAATAAAATCACACAAAACATGGGTTGCCTCCCAAGAAGCGCTTTTCTTTATTTACGAGTCTTGTAGCTAGACTCAGAGTCATGGGTTATCGTGTATCGATTATGCTCACATAACCAAGTGTGAGCCATCTAATAGTCACCTCATCTTTCTTATACTCGTCTCCTAACTCTAAGCACCCGCGATAGTATTTTTTATTCTTTTCATGCGTGTACTTAAGTCCTTTTCTCTTATCATTCTCACTTAGCATTTCCATGGGCGGATACCTACTACACTTTTCCATGGAAAAACCTTTGAACCTAGGGTGCGTGCGGGGCATTTGATAGACAAAATCTTCATCCCCATCCGAGAATGTAATTAACCCTTCTATGAGTTTTTCATCGAGGTTGGTCAACCGTTTGAAAGGTCTTCCAAACACAACTTGGGTCAATTTATCATCAATAAATTCTCCTAGATTCTCCATAACCATGAACTCAACAAGATAAACCAAACTTCCTACAAACACATGCAATGGTATTGCCCTAGCCACAATATTTTCCCCTTTGTATTCTAACTCATGTACCATGATTTTATTGTATTCATTACGTGAGATTATGTTCATTGGAAGAGATGAGTTGAGATAGGCGTTAAAGCTCTTAAATCCAATCTTACAAGGGAATTGCATGTTAAATGAACTTTCACACTCAACCCTAGTTCTAGGATCAACATACCTAAGAGGGTTTATTTCCTCTTCCATTCTATCCTCATTAATCACGTCACCATCATCAAGATCCTCATCGGAGTCTGAATAGTAAAAAGGACTAGCCCTACGACCATCATCATGATCAGACTCTTCTAGCTCAGAATTATTGTCAAAGTGGTGGTTGGGTGAGAGGTCAGGTGGGTTCTCATTTTCTGCTAAAGGAAGTGGGGCGGGCATTAGGAACATCCTACGACGAAAAACACGAATAACAGGAATCAAACGATTAATGTTATTGTTATCCATCGAAACAATTTACGAACAAAGACACAAAGAAATAAGATAGACTAAAGAAGACTAAAAAAAATAAAAAAAAAAAAATCTTACTAGAAAGGAATCTAGCAAGTAGACCTAATAAAAAGAAATCCTAACCTAGACAATAACTATTCCCCGGCAGCGGCGCCAAAAACTTGATGCGTGGGAATCGAACCTTGCTTTACCTCTCGAGGGATCTCGAGAAGCTTACAACCCCCACCAGGCAGTGTACCTGATCGTTGTAGTATAGTATAGTGACAAGTACCGGGGGATTTCTCGTTCAGCTTAGGAATAGTGTCGCTAGGATTAGAAAGCCTAATTAATAGTTCTAAAGGTGAGGGATGATTATTTTTGTATTTTTATATTTTTATGAAAGCAAGTAAAATCTCGGTTTTTGAAGGAGTGGGCGGAATTAGTTGCTATTCAACTAACCCAAAACTAAGATTCAATCAAAATAAAATAATAAAAATGAAAACAAACTAATTATACTAAGGTTGTGAGCAGTAATTGGAGAACTTGTGTTTACTTAGACTTCACTACTCCCTAGATATCTTTTACACGTTAATTACTTGTAATACTTGTATGGATGACGGATTGTATTCCTTAATACCATTCGTGGGGTGGCATACATAACTCCCCAACTCTATGAGCTCTTATCTCCTCCTACACCATGACCCAACACAACTATAGGGATTGTAAACAGTGGCTCATGCATTAAATATAACCAATAAAGACCTAGTACACCTCGGTTCATGTTTCTTAAGACGTTCAAGCATGTTACCATTTGGAGATCTGCCAGTTTTCTTAAGCCTAACATATAAATCATTCATCCAAGAACAAGAATAAACAAGTAATCAACACATAATCAACATCTAGGTTTCATTAGATCTAAGCAAACACAAGAGAGATCTAGCCTAGCATAATTGAATTGAGACAAGAACAAGATATAGACAACCAACACTTATCTCAATTACAATGCAAGGTATCAAGGGTTTGGAACCTTTGAAAACCCTGTAAAAGAGGCACCAAATTCGTCTTTAGGGTTTCACCAAAACTTCTCTCCTTTTAATGAAAAAACTTGAAAACTATATATAGGAAAACTGGGCTGACGGCGTCAAGACAAGCATGTGACGCCGTCACCTCGCCGCCAAATACTTCCTCGGACGGCCTTGATCTACTTATGACGGCCTATGTGACGCCGTCACCACCTACGGTATTTTATTCTTGGGACTTTGACGCCGTCAAGAAGACTTTTGACGCCGTCATCAACTACGGTGTTTTATTCTTGATGTCTGACGCCGTCAGTGTGTAACTCTTGATGCCGTCACCTAGTGTCTTCAGCATGGAAAATTGATACTTTGCCGTTTTCTTCACTTTTATGCTCCAAAAACGTCCAAAATGGCTTCTTTTCCAGAATTCACTCTCCAAACACCTAAAATCACAAAAGGAACAATTTAGGACAGTATTTGATCAAATAAAGTCGGATTCGGGCTTAAATGACCCCCTAAAAACGGATCATTTTTCGCCTCATCACCTTTTTATTAAGCTGGTTTTCAATTAATATGATGAATTCTTTCAGAATAGGAGTTGTTTCATCTTTAGTTTTAAGAAAGAATACCCAGCAAAACCTACTAAAATCATCTATGATAACCAGGCAGAAGTACTTGTGATCAATACTTCTGATAGGAGTTGGACCAAAGAGATCCATGTGCAGCAACTGAAGAGGTTCTGAAATGGTGCTCACAGCTTTGATGGCTTTGTAAGAGGCTCTGTGTTGCTTTCCCTTGTTGCAAGCAATACAATTGTGTTCATTGGTGAAGAGTTTAGAAGGAAGGCCCTGAACAAGACCAAGTTTAGACAACTTGTTGATAGTCTTGTAATTCAAATGAGCCATTCTCCTAGGCCACTTGGTAGATTCATCCTGGGAAGCTTTGGCCACCAAACATGTTAGATCACCTTTTGGCTTGACATCATTTAGATTGAATGTGTACAAGTTGAACGTTCTGGGAACTCTCAGCAAAACAGTTGTGTCTTCTGGAAGTTTGAAGTCCTTGGAGAGTACAAGACACTCATCTTCAGAGAAGAAAACCTTATTCTTAGTGTCACGAATTTGTGATACAGAGAATAGATTAAAATGCTCAAGTTCCTTCACATAATAAACATTCTCAAAATCTAACGAAGGTGTCTTAATAGTTCCTTTCCCAGTAATTTTGCCATCTCCACCACCAAAAGTTACAGTGCCTCCTCCTTCTATGGCGACAAAGTCATGCATCTTGTTCTTGTTCCCTGACATACTTCTAGAACAACCACTAGCAACTATACCTACTTCAGTACTTTTCAAAGGATGATCCTACAACAACAACAAAAAATATACAAAAGTTAGTACACATTGGAGACTCAAGTCATTGCTAACTTGAGCCTGCCTTGTGGATCATTAGAGATAGGCCATGTAGATGTTTTAGATCCACCATTGTTCTTGGGCCTATACTGCATATTAGGTCCCTTCTTTGTCCAAGAACAACCTGCTGAGGACTTGACAGCAGTATTCCAATACCCACCACCATAATACATTGAGTCAAAGTGATTAGGCCAATAACCATTAGAAAAGAAAGAACTAGTGGGTCGAACATAAGGTCTAGTACTGGTTCTTCTCCATGAAGAATGTGGTTCAGCAGAATTTGATTTCTGCTGATGTGGAACAAAAGAGGGTATTTCACTAACATTCTTCCACATTTGCCTAGGTTTCCTTTGACTAAAACATACACCCATTCTTTGCTCATGAAAGGTACAATCCTTAATTAAATGAGATTTACTTCCACACACAAAACATTTCTTCTTTTTAGAAGATTTATTCAAACCAAAGGAAGTTCCATAACATGAAAAAGTATTCAAATCACCATGATAAACAGAATTGTTTTTAACAGAACCAAAAGTATTATTTTGCAAAGAATTTAAAAACAAGTCTTCAGTAGACACTGTCTTGGTAGCAGCAGCAACTCTAGAAGGCTTGTGGGGAGTCTTGGGTGATGTCTTTGGTGTGGTCTTGGGAGTGGTCTTGGGCAGGACAGACTTCTCACTTGAATCACAGCTGGCAAATGAGGTAGACCCTTCATCAGAAGACTTGTCACTGTCACAACAAGAGACAAAGTCAGTAGATTTACTAATAGGGTCTGGCAAGTCAATTGACTTTTTGCCATAGAGATGGTGTGATCCATCAAAGTCAATAGGTATTGATAGGTCTATTGGCATGTGTTCCCCTCTTATAGGTCCAGGGACAGCATTCATTCCCCCTTCCTTAACAAATTTAACAGGTGTTTGATAAGCTAAGGCTGGTTCAGGGTCAAAAACTCTAGACATATCAGGATATGTTAACTCTTCAGGATCTATATATTTCTCATATCCTAATGCTTTTCTAGACCTAACAGATTGGCGACCATCAATCAATTTACTCAAATTAGATGCTCCTTCCTGCCATTTCATACGACCAGCTATCTCTTTATCTAACTTAGCTTGTAATTCTTGTTTTTCCTTTTCTATATCAGACTTCTCTTTTTTAGTACATCTTAAGTCTATCTTAGCACATTCTAAATCACTCTATAGAACTCTTATCTTTTCATCATATTTAACTTGATTCTTTTGAAACCAGACTTTTTGTTTCTCTAAAGTTTTTAAAGCCATTTTATAGGACTCTACTTCAATATAACATTCATTGTACTTTGGTTTCAATTCATCATATTCTTGTTTAAGCTCATTGTATCTTACACTACATCCAAACACACAATTGTGAACCTGAGAGATTCCCATCAAGGAGACTTGCTCCTTCTTGTCCTCTGAAGGTGAGTATGCCAGCAGATTTACTTGTGGAGAAGTAGAAGCTTCCTCTCCAGCAGGTTCATGTTCAGCCCAATCAATTTGGTGATCCAGAGTCACCATAACCTTTGAAGGTGCAGCCTTAGTAGTCCCTGCTTCCACTGGATAAGAGCCATATCTAACTTCATCTCCAGACTTCCTCTCCTCGCATTCTCTTGAAAAATGTCCCACTTGACCACAAGTGTAGCATTTAACCTTCCTTCTATCAAACCTTGCTGCCTCTCTTCCATTAAAGCCAAACTTCCTTCCAGACTTGGTTTCAAATCTCTTAATATTCATGGAGATCATTGCAAGCTGCCATTTTAAGTGCATCTCCTCCATCTCCAATGGATCCACCTATTCAAAATCCTCATAAGCAAGAAACTGTTGATATTCATATTCAGCCACAAATGAATGAACAATATCATCCAACACACTACTGGATTTTGATTTAGGAGCAGATTGAGTTTGGGTTTGAGAAGATACTCCTGATGAATAAGAGCTTGAGGCATGATACACAGGTTTTGTAGTGGTGCCAACAAATGCTGAGTGAGTGGATGGAAGAATGGGACTTCTAACATCAGGCTCAAGTGATTTAAGCCTGTTGTAGAGGTCATCAAAGGACATCATGTCCAACCCACCCTTGGTCTTGAGAGCAATACAGACTTGCAACCAAGATGGAGGCAAAGATCTCAGAAATTTAGCATTACAGTCCTCATTGTCTGGTCTAGCCTTCAGCTGATTAAGTTGACTTAAGATCCGATGAAACCTGTCATAGCCTTTATGGATTCCCTCTTCCTCAGATATCTGAAACTCTTGGAACTGCTGCTTCAGCATTGACTTCTGCAACCTTCTTGATTCATCATTCCCACCAAATCTTGCCTTTATTGCCATCCAAATGTCCTTGGCATCCTCCATGAAGTGGAAGTCACCCATGTGGTCATATGGTATAGCTTGTAGCAGAATTGTTCTCACTTTACTCTCCCTTTGCACAGCCAATATCTCTTCAGCAGTTTTGGGACCTAGAATTGTAACTATCCCATCAGCATCTTTAACATGCTTCTTTAGGCTATTCCCCTTTTTGACTACCTCCCAAAGATTCCAGTCTATGTTTGTGATCCAGTTCTGCATCTTCATGTAACACAGATGATATTCTTCAGCATTCTTCAAGTATGGAAACTTAGCATTACTGTTGGAGAGGTTCAGTTGTTGAAGAGAAGTGGTGTTAAGGTTTTGGGTTGTATCAACTTCATCATCAGATCCAGGCATGTTTCTTGGTTGGTTTGGATTTTAAGGTGTAAGATTTGTGATTCTTAGTATAACAGAGACTCTCTCGAGGCTCTGATACCACTTGTCGAACTATAAGACCTTGATAGATCTTCTTGAGCACTCTAGAATCGTTAGATATGTTAATGTAATCAACAACACACTAATAGACAATCTCTGCAACTTGTATTTTAAAGCAGAAACAAACACAAGTTTAATACTAAGAACCCTTGATCCTCTATGGATCTTTTAATAATAATGAAAGTGTTTTTTTAAAACGTAATTCAATACATAATCATGTGTTCCTTTTATACACAAGGAACCCTAAACCATTTCCCAAGAAACATATATTCTAAAACTTCTAAAAGATATGCATTATCACTTCCTAAATAAACTCATGCATATCCAAACTATAATACATAAAATACGGAAATACTATATCCGCAGAAACTAATAATGTTGAAACTAGTCTTCAGCATATACACTGCTTCAGTAGGAACCAGCTCTTCAGCAGTAACCTTCAGTAGTAACAGTCAGCAGAAGTCTTACTTAGCAGAATTCCCAACACACCATATCTGTAAAAGTGAAGAGTTGGCTAGCCCACAAGAAAAATGGCTTGTGGTAAAGGCTGTGGAAAATCCATTTATGGTAATTAGTTTACCATGGTTGAGATTAAAGAACTAACTAGTCCAAAAGCAAAAGGCTCTTGGTAAAGACTACTCAAATCCGTTGATAGCTGATGATTTGCTAAAAATCATATGGTTATCAATGTACCATGGTTGTTCTAACCTAAACATTGGCTACTCCAGAGTTAATGGCTTTGGTAAAGAGACATCAAAATCCATTAATTTTCAATGATTCACCTCTCACAGGAGTTTACACACCTGGAAGTGATGAGAATAGTATGAAACTTTAAAAGATTTGATGTACATTTTGTCAAATATTGCTGAGTAGCTGTGAAGGTTTGTTGCTAAGAATATATCATCTGATGCTGATAAAGGGTACTTTGACACACAAGACAGATAAATGATAAAGAGATAAAGAAACAATCTTTCTGAATGATAAAGATATTGAAGATCAAAGATAACAAAGAAACTTGAAATCAAGCGAGTGGAGTTCAAGTTAGGGGAGGATTGTTGGGATATAAAGATGAAAGTACTTCTGTATTTTAAAGTACTGCTGTGTCAAAGTGCTACTTGAAGATCAAAGTCAAACATGGTCAAAGTACTGCTAGATATTGAAGATTATTCAAAGTACTTCGAAGAGAATAAGGACTTAAGTGCAATATTGATTAATGTATTATTATGTAATATTGTATGAATATTCTAGAATTAGTTAGGGATAATTACTTGTCGTTCAAGTATTGTAAGCCGACTTAAGGATATCCTTGTGTCTATAAAAGGAGCCTTAAGAGGTATTAGTCGGAATGAGTTTATGTGTTAAGAATACAAGTTAGAGAAGTTGATATTAGTCAAGTTAGGGATTGTTAGTGAATCTGTGTAATCAAGCAGGTTCGAGTTTGGTTTAATATAAAAGTTTTTCTTAAGCTTTGTTTTAGTAGATTCCACATACTTTACAAGGTTAATGCAGAGTTTCATTATTAATAGTGTTGAGTTTACTCAATATTGTTAAACCTTACAAGGTACAAAGTAGTTTGGTTAGAGTATATCGATCCAACACTTTTCCTCACCTTCCCACCAAATTGCCCCCTCCTCCTCTCCACCAAGCCACCCTACAACCACCCCATGTGTAACTTCCCTTCCCCAAGCTCCATGTCACAATTTACCTGTTTTGGCGCCAAAAATGAGTCAATGGCTGTGATCATCACATTTCTAATCCAAGGGCTGGGATTTGGTCAAGGATGTGCAAGGAACCCATTGGGACTACTAACACTCACAGAAGATGCACATGGAGATAGATGAGCCTTATTGGCAATTTAGTATACATAGGAAGCTTTGTAAGCCTTCCATGGCATGTAGCTTTTAGTATTTTTCTTAGCTAATTAGTTCTGAACTTGTAATCTTTTTCTTAAATCAATATAAGTATTTCAGTTTTATCCTTTGTACTCCATTTTCAGTTTCAATAGAAGTTTCAAGTTTTTCCTTAAAAAGTTGTTTTGTGATTATAAGCTCTTCATAAGCTCACTAAAGCTTCTATACAATCTGAAAATATAAAAAGAAAACAAAAAGAAACATAAAATCAGTAACAAAATGTTCACAGGGTACCTTTGCAATTAGACAGTGGAAAGCTAAGGAAGTGGCTGTTTTGGATATGCCAGATGGACTTTACCAGCTTATTCCCTGAATAAGCTGGAGCTTGTTGCAGATAAAGAGGCTCTAGTAAAAGCTAGAACCAAGGTTTTAACTTCTTAGTTCTTAAATCCATGTTTTTAGTGTAAATCTTGCATAATCTATGATAGTAGTTAATAGTGCTTATTAGTTGCTTATGTTTGCTTATTCTGTCTTATTATAGCTTATTATAAATATCTTAGTTCATAATTTAAGCTGTGTTTCAAGTTTCAAAGGATTTCATTAAAATCTCATCCTTAATAGGTTGTTTGGTTTTGCTTGGTTACTTGTGTGCAAGACTGTATGAGTGGCTATTTATGGTAGACATACACTTCATTTTTGTTAGACAGAACATCTAAGTCACAAATCACACCACTCTTTTCATAAATAGTCAAAATCAACTATAATCTTAGCTAAATAGTTAACTGTTAGGATATAGCTTAGCATAACCTTCAAATCATCTCACAATTAATTAAGATAGCTTAAATTAGTCATATTATAGCTTAATATAACTAAATTAATCAGTAGGAAGGATTCAAATCTCATTTTAGTCAATCCTAGGATCATAATCAAAAGTCAAAATGTGCACAACTTTCCGAAAACTAATTTTTGTAAGAATTTTCATGGCTTCAATTTTCAAAGTTAGGCCTTGAGCTTTTTAGAAATCAGAGATTGACAGCTGAACTTGTTGACCCATATTTTAGAATACTTTTATGATTTTTTCTAAGTGCTTATTCAAGCACTGATTGGGACCTACAGAGCAGATTAGTCCCCTACACAAGGGCACTTTGGTTTTTGACCCATTTTTCAATTGCTCCTCTTGAACTTATTAGTGAACTTTAGGATTTGAAATTTAGCTTTTTAGAAGCCTCATTAGCTTAGCTTTGCAGTTCATAGCTTATTTTGGATCTCAGATCTTTTCTACTTAGCTTATTTGTGCCTTAAAGTTACCCTGACCACACTCAGTATACTGAGTGGTCAGTATACACCACCAAAGTTTAATATTCCATATCTAGCTTATTAATAGGCCTCACTTTGTGATTCTTGGCTTTTTGGAAACCCCAATAAGCTATCTATCTAAATCAGTGTTTATTTTGGATTTTCGATCTCATTTAGACCATCGAAAAGAGGCCTGCAATTTGTCCATTCATACTAAGCACACTGATACATCAGTGTGTTTATGCTTATTTCAAAGGCTTATATCTAACTTATTTGTAGACCATTTGGACTGCTTGTTAGCTTATTTGAAAGCCCTTCAGCTCATCTTTGTGAATCAAGTCTTAGATTGGATCCTTGACCTCTCTTATGGACACCACAAAGGCCTGCACATTGGCCTTTTTGGCCTGTCTCTTTGGCAGGTTTTGGACCTTACCCTATTGGCTTATTGTAGCTTAATTCCTACACTTTTCTCGTTTCTTTGGTTCATTTCAAGTTAGTATAACCAGCTTGTACCTTATTTTGCCTTGTGGAATCATAGTGTAGCTTTTTGTTAGCTTTTTCAAGTTTCAAAGTCCTAATAAGCTATAAGTATAAGTTGTTAAGCTCATAAGCTTTCAAACTGCTTATTTTTAAGCTTCAATCATTTTGTCTTTGTAAAAGTTATCTGCTTTCAGTATTAAAGTAGTTTTGTAAAAAGAAAATCAAGAAAAACCAACTTTAAAAATAGTGATAGCACTTTTCATTTTTATAATTTTCATAACTTCCTGTCATCATATAGTATTTATAGAAAAAGTTTGGTTATTTTCACTGTTCATTTAATATTTATTATAATTTAAATTAGTTTAAACAAATTAATAATTAGTTTTTAAATAATAATAATTATATAAAAAGTAGAAAAAATATATTTTCAGTTTTAAAATTAGTTTTAGGTTATTTTAGAATTTTCAAAATTTAATTTTCATTTTTCTAGCTTAAAATCATATTAGTTGTATTTTAATATAATTTAAATAATTAAAAATAATTAGTAATTATTAAATTAATAATTAAAAATAAATAATTAAACAGTCTAAAAATTATTTTTCTTTTTCTTAAAATTTTCTTTTATCATTAGGATTGTAAAAAATCAATTTTCATATTTGTAGGACTTTTATTGCTCCCATTTTACTTTTTATTCTGTACGTTTACGTTTGTTTTAAATTTAAACATACGATTTTAGGTTTTTAAACGTTTCTAGTTAATTTGATTTCACGTAATTATTTTTATAGCTTTTCTAAGCTATTTCTTTCTATATTTCCTTCGTTTTATCACTCATAACCCTTTCCTGTTGAAAATCACCCAATCACAAGACGTCTAAAATACAATTTCACACCTCGTCGGGACATAACGACCCGGGGAAACACTGTACTCCTTGGAGATTTGGCACAAGCCGTTTGACTTAGTTGACCATTCACATTGGTTGATTTAAGTTGACTGCCTTTGCCTGAATCAAATTTTGGCACCGCTGCTGGGGAGGTGTGTTGCGTATTCGCAACGTCTTAGAGATTAGTGGTTTTTCAATATCGTCACTGTAAAAATCCCACCATTTTTGAATTTTTAATCAAAACATCTAAAAGTCATTAACACTTTCCCTAAAGTGTTGGATTCAAAAAAAAGTCTAGATTGGCAGGGACACCTCAACACTGTGTACAATAATGGTACCCATCAACCCTACCCAGCAAAGGTTTGATGCCTGTGAAATACCTCCACCCAATACCCAACCATGCTTGCGGAACGGAATCGAACTCGCGTCCTTTAGTTGGATCAAGACATCACATGGTTGGGCCCAGGCTTCTAAGGTAGCTGGTTGATATCATTAGAGCTTGTGGTCCCCATGTGAGGACTTCCCGGTTGGTCACCCTAAAGTGTTATCAACACCAAAAAAATCATAAACAACAAAACGAATCGTGAAGTTAAATTACTTCGATTTCTTTAAGCTTACAACCTATACAGGTGGTTCCAGGCAAGTTCTGAGATTAAATTACGAACTAAAAAGAGATCCATTCTTCTCTTCCGCAACCCTGCGAGTAATCTTAAAGGAATCAATTTCGGTTAACGAATCGATACCAAAATAATTCCAAAAGTTTTTCACCCATACACAAAAACCCAAAACCATTTTCCGTTTTCTTGTTAATAAATACATAAAATACACCATCGAGAACCAAGACAGAATACTACCTAACTGGGGGTATGAACATTAATAAGTTTCTGTAGGATCTACCTCCTTGATAGATCTTCTAAGCCTATGGATCGATAGCTTACTAATGTAATCACTAGAAAAACTATATGGACAATCTCTATAAGCTTGTATCTATTGCAGAATATAAATTCAAACAATATACTAAACACTTTGATCCTCTATGGATCATTATATTAATCACTGAAACTGTTTTTGAAATCGTACATAATGCATTGGCCAAGGGTTCCTTTTATACTACAAGAAACCCTAACCCTTCTTACAAGAAACGAATAACACTAAACTATAAAAGATATTCTAAATATCTTGTCCTAAAATAACTAAACTCTATCCTACGGATCAACTATATTCGCAGAAACTATCCATCAGCAGAATCCTGATCATCAGCAGTATCTTTATATGCTTCAGCAGTATCTTTATGCTGACTTCAATAATTCCTAACAATCCTCCCCCAATCTTGAATTTGACTCTGTCAACTTCAAGATTCTTGATAGATCCTTAATTTCCAAACTTATAGGATTGAATTTGAATAACATCAGTAGCAAAGAATCATATCAGCAGCATCTCTATGATTAGCATAAACTTGAAATCTTCATTCTTTGAAGCAACAAATGACAAAATGTACATCAAAGCATAAGTTTCAAACTATTCTCATCACATCCAGGTATGTTAACTCCTGTGAGAGGTAAATCATTGAAAATAATGGATTTGATATCTCTTTACCAATAGCCATCACTATTGGAGAAGCTAAATGTTTCAGTTCAAGTAAGAACTATGGTACACTGATAACCATATGATTTTTAGTAAATCATCAACTATAAACGGATTTGACATATCTTTACCTGTAGCTGCTTGCTCAGGACTAGCTAATTCTTTGGTTTACAAACCATGGTGAATCAGTAACCATATATGGTTTTCCACTGCCTTTACCATATGCCATATACATATTGGCTAGCCAATTCTTGGGAATCCATAAAGGAAAAATCCATGGTGAATTGATGACCATTCCACTCTCAGCAATTAAGCATGGGTGAGTTAAGTACCCTATGGTTTTTAGCAAACCATTACAGTTATCAACAGATTTGAGAAGTCTTTACCAAAGTTGTACCCTTTGGACTAGTCAACTTTTTGATGGAACAGTCAACATCATGGTAAGCTGATAACCATATAAAACCTGTATACAACAAAAAGTGAACTATACAAAGAAAAGTTATTTTTTTTTCTTTTTTTTTTACTAAACACTTATACAACAATACATAATACCAGCTTCAGTTGTCTCTGTGTGCCCTTATCCTTTACTTAAACAAACAGATCAATTGTTCAGCATGAGTCCTATCATTCCCAACAGGATTTGGAGGAACTTCCAACTTATGTCTAAGCATCTTCTCCAGAAGATTGACAGACAAAGGATAATCATTGTCTAAGAACATAAAGAGTCTAAGACCATTTGTAGTCTCCAACACATGAATATAGGGAATAGGATAGAACTTCCAGCTAAAAACTTTCCACCTGTTATTATTCTGCCAAACTTCATAACCAGCACCAGTGGGAGATTCAGAATCCATGAGCAATTGAAGATCAGCCAATAGATATAACCCAGCTCCTGTAGGTATATGATTAGAGTAAAACTTGGTCACAAGGTCATAAAGAGTGAGAAGATCTTGTTTATCAACAAGATGCAAAATTTCTTGCAGAAATGAGAAGTGCATAGATGATTGATCCAGCCTGTAAATAGTATTGGTTTGCCCATTAGAAGAAACTTCCCATCTAACCAATACATTGAAATAACCTTCAGGCCAATCATTAGCAGATCCTTCCTTAATGAAAGAATCATCAGCAGCATCAAGATCTAAAGCTTCCTTCTCATGAGTAGGGGTAGAAACATTGATCTTAACCATCTTTTTAGCTCTTCTACCAGGAATGTAGATAGAGGAGTGAGGAGAAGATGGTTCTTCAACAGATACACCCTGCTCATGAGTATCAATAGAAGAATCGTCTGTTTCCATTAATGGAGGTGCTGGTGAAATATCTGTAGAAACCACATTCGAAGGTCTGTCAAGTGAGACAGACTCTGCTTGTACATCCATCTCCATCCTAGCTTGTTTAGCCCTAGCAGCTTCAAGCTCTACATCTCTAACTCTTACGTCATTAAGTCTAGCCAATTCAGCCTGTTGATCATCATTCAACCTCTTGGCAGCCTCTTTACCCAATCTATCCTCCTCCATTTGTCTTCTGGTCCTCTTTCTTGAAGGAAGATCTTCTTCTACAACCTTTGCTTTACCTTTGTCAATAGAAGAGGTAGCCACAGCAGTAGTAGTTGGGTCAGCAGAAATGTGAGTAGAAGGAGCAGCAGAAATGGAGACAGTAGCCACAGGTTCATAACCAGCAGCAGGAACACCCATATCAGTAGATGAAGTGGTATCAGCAGAATGAGGCAAAAGAGCAACAAAACATCAGTAGAAATGGCATCATCAAGCTTTAGCCTCTTGGAAGGTGGTTCTGCATCAGTAGAAGGTAGACTAGAAACAAGCTGAGAAGGAGAAAGAAGTCCATCCTTTTGAAGTCTAGCCCGGATTCTATTATATTGGTAAGCCAATTGTTCATCTGATAAAGACCAAACTTGTTTCCTAGTCCAAGAACTATTATAATGTGGACTACTTTGATTCTTTACAAATTCTCTCATAAAATTCCTTTGCTGTGCTGGTGTAGGAGGCTTATCTCTCTTTGTTTTAGCTCTCTGCTCAGCATCTTCTCTCTTTCTTAGTTTCATAATCCATACCATTCTTGTAGCATAATCAGCGTCAGCAACATTATCTCCAAGAATTTCTCTAGCAAGGACTGGATTAGACACCACTTGATTTCCAATGTGCATCCAATCAGCCTCATCAAAATCTCTAATAGCAGCATCCAACTCTCTTTGTCTTGCAAGAGGCAGAGTAGAAACATACTTGGCTGTGGTAGATTTGAATTCTGCATCATATTTGGCTTGAAGTTCTTGAGCCATATCAGCACTTTGCTTTTTATCTGCATATTCCTTCAAAAGTCTCTCCTATTCAAGTCTTTCTTGTTCTGGCACAAGATCAGCAGTAAAAGTTTCTTCTGTCAAAATCATTGGCTCTCCATGGACTTGTTCACAAGTGGAAGAACCTTCAAGAGTAGAAGGCCCTGGCATATCAACAGTGGGTAACTCCTGAACAGCAGAATCAATAGGAGCATCGGCAAATTTATTGGTAGGTAGATCAGTAGATGTGTCTCCTTCGCCAGTAGGCTCTTGGATAGATGTATCGTATAGGAGAAACCACATATTCTTTACTAGCAACAAAGAATATATCTGCTGGTGGAATAGTAGCACTAGTAACAGCATCAGCAGAATCTACATGCTTGGTAGCATCAGTAGATTGAACCTCAATAGTAGCTTCCTTTGGTTTTTCACCAAGAACATCGTCAATAGGTTCACTTAGAAGCACCCCTGAATCAGCAACCAAATCCTGAGCATCAACTGACCCTTGTGATTTCTTTCCCATATAAGATCTGGGATGCCTTCTTTGATACTTGATATGTCCCTGGGGCTTAAGTGGTTTAACAGAGGTAGGCGCAGGTGGAGGTGGTGGCTGAGCCAAAGTCACATCAGCTAAGACATGAAGAGACTCAAACTGTACATCATCATGCTTATCTTCTTATTCAATCACCACATGCCTCTTTTTCTTTTGCCCAAGTTGTCTCTCCAAATCTTGAACCTTTGCTGTGAGAACATCTATTTGACCACCCAGATTAGCTTTTGTATCTTTAAGTTCTTTCTCCAAGTCATCTACCTTCTTTACATACATATTCAATAAAGAAAACATATTGGTGAGAGAAACTGCATCCTCAGCTGCATCAGCAGGTATACCTGATGACTTAGTAGCCTCATTAGACCTAACCGGAGAAACATGGAAACCATCAATAGAATGAGTTTCCTGAACCAAAGACTCTCTATTGGGACCTGTATTCTCCTGCCTAGTAAAAATTGGTGGTTCATTGTCAGACTAAAACTCAGAAGTAAAGCCAGACTCAACATGATGTTCCCTTTGGTCAAAACTAGGTCCAACTAATGTTTCCTCTATTTCAGGAACAGGACTAGGAGACAATGAGTCATCTACAGGTTTTGGAGAGGGTGGAGGAGTAACAACATTCTCATCACCAGCAGAAAAATCTGAACTCTCAACAGGAGTGGGAGACCTAGGGGATGACAAGGGTTGGTCACCAACTTCATCTGATGCAGTTGCATTAGTAGAATTGGAAGAGCCATCATCAGCAGATGTTGATGCACTTGTATCAGCACCTGCATCAGCAGCATCAGGACTTGGTGGATTACCACCATCAGCAGCATCCCCTTCTTCATTGCCAACAGGCAACATTGCTGCTAATAAAGGAGTATGGTCCCCAGTATAATTAGTTTTCATACTAGCAAACAGTTTAACCGACAAATCTTTAATAGGCCTATGGGTTCTATCTTGAGTTTCTATGCCTATAATCATCTGTAGAAACCTTGGATACATTAAAAAAAAATTCTCAGCACTAACATTACCAACCATACTATCAAAAATAAACTTAGAAAAGTTGTAAGTGATACCCTTGGAAAGACATACAACAGCACAAGCAATGGAGATTGAGAATTGATCCCATCCTCCTGACTAAGGACTCATACACTGAAGCAATGTATGGACCAAAAATCTCCACTTGGGGAAAAGTCTATTCTTTTTCCATACTTTGGTACCATCAGGCTTATATCCAACATCCACCATTCCAGGAAGAACTTCATCATAGCCTGTGTTATCTTCTTCATCAGCATCATCCAGCCTAAGTCTTGTTCTTACCAAAGACTCAGTAACAACATACTACACACCATCAATAGTAGCAACAATCTCCATAGGATGACCTTTACGGTTTCTTGTTGCAACAGTTGCCCAAAATTGTCGAACAAGAGATTCACACACCAGAGACGGATAGTGTGTGCGAACAAATTGAATCTTGGACATGAGTAGAAAGTCCACTGTAGTATCATACTCTTCATGACCTTCAGCCTTACCCAGAAAAGCAACCTTATTGTGGTAACCCTTGAATTGTAGAGCCACCATTGGAAATGAGAAGAGATTGAGTTGTGGACTTGAAGTGTGAGAGGTGGGTTTAAATATTTCAAGAGGAAATCAGTTATTTTAGGCATGGGATAATCACGTTTAGGTTATATGAGGTAGTTTCCAAACGTGGAAGGTAACCGGCAAAAATCGTGGAACGAATATTTGACCAATTTTAACTTTTAATAATTTCCCAAAATAAAACCCAAATCAACTTTATCAGTGGTAACCAGAAGTCAATAAGTAGAAAGTATTGGTCAATCTGCAGCTATCTAAATATTGACCATGGTCAATGCATAATCCCCTTCAATAAAAGTCAAAGTCAAGCAGCAGATGACTTTGGTCAATCCGCAGAAACCCATCCGTAGAAACCAAGCTTCCGTAAAAGTCATTTGAATGGTCAAACTTTCCAATTAGTTACCAACCACCTATTAATTGTCATTAACTATCTCAAAGAACGATGCTTGACTCAGCTTATAAGTAGGGGTAAAAATCCCCAAATTACATTAACCACAAGCCAAATCCCTAATTACCCATCAAAAACCCCACAATCAACAACAGTCATGAAATCCAACCAAAGTATCATAAACATCTCTTCTGACTCCCCTGATTCATCTGAATCATAAACCTCCCCACCACCATTACGAATTCCAACCAAACCAAAAGGTCAGACCAAGGAACAGGCCAAGAAGAAGAAACATGATGTGGGTACATCAAGCAGAACCCCCAATCCCCCAAGGTCCTCAAAGTCTTCTGAGGATCCAAATTTGTGGATTCCAATCCAACCTCCACCTCGTGAACTTACTTCACCCTTCATCTGTACTTCCTCAGAAGAGGATGAACCCCAAAACAATCCTCCTACAACACCATCAGAAGAAGACCTTTCAAACCTCCCTCACTGGGTGTATGACTCGGATGCTGAAGATTCCACTGAGCATCTCGAGCCAATCTTCAACCAAATGGTGCAGCAAGAGTATGAAAGGGCTGCAGCATCATTCCTACGTCATCCAGTGTCTGATAAACATGAATCTTCCCAACCACGACCATCAGCAAGAACAAGGAGGTCTAACCCTCCTCTCCCAAGATCAAGAGAAGTGGTTATTGGGCTACCTTGTCCCCAACAGCAGGAGACCTTCATCAATAGAGGCAAGAAGAAGACTGCTGATGTGAAAGGCAAGGGCAAAGGGAAGATGGAAAAGTGATTGACACCAAGTTGATGGTGACAATTGAAAGGGATCTAGAGGGTAGGACTGAGGTTGAGTCAGTGGATAGGGTAGTTGCTAGGTTAATGGTTGTCTCGTATTTTGTCAGAATCTTTTAATTTCAACCTTTTGTAACTTTGATTTGAATGAATAAAATCTTGTTTTACTGCTTTATCTCATGATTCTTGTTTGCCCTATGTGATTGAAAAATGTGTAGCTCATAGGCACTGAAGTATACCAATCCTACTGATATGAATACCACAAATAGGGACATCAGCAGGAACACCAAACAAGGACAGCAACAGGACCACGAAACAAACTCTTTTCCATCAGCATTCTGCTGATATGTACATCAGTTGTAATATTGAACAAACTCTTTCCATACTGCTGATATGGTCATCAGCAGTAACACAGATCAACCTTTTGCCATTCTGTTGATATGGTCATCAGCAGTAACACAGACCTGCAAAAGCAACAAACAAAGCAAAGAAACACAATCCAAACTAAACAACTTATGGTTAGTCTAAAGAAAATAAAACCTGCAAAACAAAATTAGTTAACTAAATCATAGTAAAATACAAAATATACAACATCAATCCTCCCCAAAAGCATATGCCTCCCCTCAGGCTTATGCCTCCCCTTAAACACAGTATCCAAGGATTAACCATCCCAATATGGACAACTAAGTGATTAAACCTAGGTCCATCAAAAGCCTTTGTTAATAAATCAGCCACATTGTCATCTATATGAATCTTAAGCACCTGAATTAAGTGTTTCTCATTTGCATCCCTAATAAAATGGTGCCTAATTTCAATATGCTTTGTTCTCTGGTGAAAAACTAGATTTTTAACAATGGAAATTGTACTTTGGTTATCAATGTATATTTTAGTGTTCATAAAATTGAACCCATAATCAAGCATTTGATTCTGTATCTAAAGTACCTGTCCACAACAATTAGCAGCAGCAACATACTCTGCCTCAGTAGAAGAGGTAGCCACAATGGTTTGCTTCTTGCATTGCCAAGATATCAACCTTCTGCCAAGGAATTGGCAACCTCCTGTTGTGGATTTCCTGTCCAAATTTGCTCCAGCATAATCACTATCACTGTATGCTTCCAACACAAATGGTGATTCTCTTGGATACCAAAGGCCTAACTTAGGTTGACCTTTAAGATACTTGAAAATCTTCTTCACTGCATTTGGATGGGAAGTCAATGGAGCGACTTGGTGTCTTGAACAAGCACTGACAGCAAATGTGATATCTGGCCTTGAAGCTATTAAATACATGAGTGAGCCAATCATAGATATGTATAGATGAACATTGACAGCATCATCTGGCTCATTCTGAGTCTTGGGCTTTGGAGGTTCATAGGGAGTAGTAGCAGTCCTCAAAGTGTCAAAGTCAAACTTCTTGAGAATGTCTCTCACATATTTCTCCTGATGGATAAAGATCCCATCAGGTTGTTGCTTGACCTGTAACCCTAAGAAAAATGTAAGCTCCCCTATAACACTCATCTGGAATTCACTCTTCATCAAAGCCTCAAACTCCCTGCACCATGCTTCCTTAGTGGAACAAAAAATGATATCATCCACATAAACTTGGACCAGGATGATATCTCTTGAATTCTTCTTAATGAAGAGAGTCTTATCAATGGCTCCCCTCCTATAACCATGTTCCACAAGAAATGTAGATAGCCTTGCATACCATGCTCTAGGTGCCTGATGAAGGCCATAGAGTGCTTTTACCACCTTGTACACCTTCTTGGGATGTTGTGGGTCTTCAAAACCTTTGGGCTGAGCAACATAGACTTCCTCTTCAATCTTGCCATAGAGGAAAGCACTCTTCACATCCATCTGATACACCAAAAATCCCATATAAGAGGCAAAGGCCAAAAATAATCTAATGGCCTCCACCCTTGCAACAGGTGCAAAGACCTCATCACAGTCAATTCCTTCCTCTTGTCTAAAACCTTGAGCTACCAATCTTGCTTTATTTCTCACCACAACTCCTCTAGCATCCCTCTTATTTTTCAAAATCCACTTGGTCCCAGTAGCAATTTTCCCTGCAGGTAGATCCACTAGTACCCATACATCTTGATTTTTGAACTGTTGCATCTCTTCCTGCATGGCTTCAACCCGACTAGGATCACTAAAAGCTTGGGCAAAACTTGTTGGTTCAACCTGTGATAAGAAACAAGCAAATAGGCAATGCCGCTGATCTGTATGGTTGTCCCTTTTCTGATTAGTAACATAAGTGAGAAAGGCAACTTCTCCAAATTTTATCTTTTTCACTGTGCTTCTAGTCTGAACCATAGCATTAGGATCACCAAGAACATTGGTCAGGGGATGAATTGTATTTATTCTCCTGGTAGGTTGTGGATTAACATCTACTGATATCTCAAGATTGGTCATGTTTGAAGTAGCATCATCATCATAAGAAGAGGAGGTAAAAATACCAGCACCTTGTGAATGATTCCCAAGATCTGAGGGGTTTAGAAATCTTGTGTAAGGCATATCTAAACTTGCGGATAGATTAGGGAAAACAGTGGAATAAACAGCAGAAACTCCATCAGGAGTATTGGCATCAGCAGCAACAGGGGGTACATCTGCAGAAACTATGTTTCTGCTGGTATCAAGAGCAGCTTGTCTCAACAATGCCTCAGTAGCTTCAGAAAACTCAAGACCAAGCCTCTTAGCTTCTTCATTCGCTGCATGTTCTTGCTTTTTCAATCTAGCAAGATCTTCTGCATAAGTAGAGTTCTCCACATCAGAAGCAACATTGTCATTAGGAGTAACCTTGTCAGCAGAACCTGCAATGTTAGTAGGAAGAATAGAAACAACAATTGTAGGTTCATCACAATCAGAATCACAATTTGAGTCATCTTACAAGGTACATGCATTGTTAGTAGGGGATTCTTGTGTACCTGCAGATTGGTTAGTTTTAAACCTGGCATAACCTAGATAGTTTGTCAAGTAATCAAGGTCAAAATACCACTCATGACCCTTTCTTTGAACATTAGGCTTGTCTTCAAGAAATCTCAGGTTAAGAGTCTCCTCAATCTTCTTAGCAGCCAAATTTTATACCCTGTAAGCCATACTGTGAGCTGAGTATCCAACTATAAACCATTCAGCAGCTTTCTCTTCAAACTTTCCTAGGTGATCACTTGTATTGAGGATAGTCACATGACATCCAAAAGGCTTAAAATACTCAATGGTGGGCATCTTCCTAGTCAAAAGCTCATAGGGTGTTTTGTTATGTGGTCTAGTAATCAACACCCTATTTAGAACATAGCAAGCAGTATTCACTTCTTCAGTCCAAAACATAGTGGGAAGTTTAGAGTCAGCAAGCATAGTTCTTGCAGCCTCTATAAGGGTTCTATTCTTCCTCTCAGCAACTCCATTTTGTTGTGGAGTTCTGGCATTGCTATAATCCCTCTTTATACCCTTAGCCCCACACAGTTCAATGAGATTGGCATTTTTGAACTTTTTCCCATTGTCACACCATATCCCTTTTATCTTCTTATTTAGTTGGTTCTCAACCAAGGCCATAAATGCTTTTAAAGTCTGAAAAGTTTGATCTTTAGTGCCCAAACAGAATATCCAACTAAACCTACTATAAGCATCAGTGATCACAAGACAGAAGTACTTATGGTCAATACTTCTGATGGAAGTTGGACCAAAGAGATCCATGTGTAACAGCTAAAAAGGTTCTAAAATGGTGCTAACAACAGTAATGACTTTATAAGAAGCCTTGTGTTGCTTCCCTTTATTACAAGCCACACAATTGTGTTCATTAGTGAAGACCTTGGTAGGAAGTCCATGGATAAGTCCATTCTTAGCAAGCTTGTTGATAACCTTGAAGTTTACATGAGCCATCCTTCTGTGCCATGTTGTAGATTCATCTAAAGATGCTTTGGCCACCAAGCATGCTAGATCCCTTTTAGGTTGGACATCATTCAGATTGAAGGTGTATATATTGTAGCTTCTTGGAACTCTTAACAATACAAGACTATCATCAGGAAACTTGAAATCTTCTGATAGCACAAGACAGTCCTTCTCAGTAAATAGCACATTATTCTTCTTGTCACAGATTTGAGATACTGAAAACAAGTTGAAATTTTGTAGTTCCTTCAAATAATACACATTCTCAAAGTCCACCTTTGGTGTCCTTATGGTTCCTTTCCCTGTGATTCTTCCAACTCCTCCACCAAATGTTACTGTGCCTCCATTAATAGGCATAAAGTTATGCAGCTTCTCTTGGTTCCCTGACATGCTTCTTGAACACCCACTGTCAACTATTCCTACATCTTTACTTCTTAATGGATGATCCTACAACAACAACAAAAATTATACAACATTAGTGCCATAGAGAGACTCAAGTCATGAATGACTTGAGCCTGCCTTGTGGATCATTAGTGTGAAGCCATGTAGATGAGTTAGTTCCAGCATTGTTCCTGGAACCCCTGTGTACAAATGGTCTATAATATTTCCAAGAACAATCTGCTGAGGGTTAACAGCAGAATCCCAATATGCCCTTCCCATACACCTTTGGTCATAATAGCCAGGCCAATAACCATCATCAAAGTAATTGTTATAGTATCTAAAAGATGGTCTAGTTATATGTCTTGTGCCGCTATGGGAATAGGTCCTACCAACAGGAAAAGACCCACCAGCAGAAACAGATCTACCAGCAAAAACTGGCTTATCAGCAGAAACAAAGTTGGTTCTGCTGGTGGTATTTGGGGTCTGTGGAACATTGTTCCACTTTGGTCTAGGTCTAGAAACACCCATCCTTTCATAAAAATCACAATCCTTAATCAAATGCAATTTACTACCACAAACAAAACACTTCTTCTTTCTAGAAGATTTATTCAAACCAAAAGATGTCTTATCACAAACAGAATTATTCAAACCATTACTAGAAACAGAATTGTTTTGTAAAGACTTAAACACATTGTTTTTCAAAGAAGTAAAATGCAAGTCTTCAGGAGAAGCTGTCTTTGAAGGAACTTCATCAGCAGCAACTCTAGAATCAGCAGACTTGAAAGAGGACTTTGGTGTGGACTTGGGTGAATCTGACTTGGCCTTGGAATCACAACTGGCATAACTAGAGGTAGTGGTCTCTGAAGTCTTGTCACTGAAAGAACAAGAGACAAATTCATTAGAGTAATTACTAGAGACACTACTAGAGTAAGGGGTGTCATTAGTAGAAAGGTTCCTATTGCACTTTTCAATTGTGATTCAATAGAGTCCAAATGGTGTGAGGTGGGCTTAAAGGTTCATGTGATAGTGGGAGAGATAGTATGCATCTCTCCCTCTTTTACAAACTTTACAGGGTTTTGAGATATGGGTGGTTCAGGGTCTAAATGACATGGTTCATTAGGGTTATATTCCTCATCTGGTCCAATATAATCTCCATACCCTAATGCTATTCTAGACCTAATGGACTGACAACTGTTAATAATTCTATCTAGACTTTTAGCTCTCTGTTGCCACTTCATTCTCCCTGCAACTTCATTATCAAACTTAACCTTCAACTCTTGTAATTCTAAATCAACTTTAGCCTTCTCTTTTTCAGAAAATTTTAACTCATTACTAGTCATCTCTAAATCTCTTTTTAACACCCTAATTTTCTCATCTTAAGCCAGTTGATTTTGTTGAAACCATCCTTTTCGTTGTTCTAAAGTTTTAACAGTTTCTTTATAAGCTTGGGCCTGAATAAAATAGTTTTTATATTTTGGTTCCAAATCATCATAAGCTTCTTTAAGGGCATTATATTTTCTATCACAACCAAAAACACAATTATTTACCTGTGATGAGATACCCATGAAGGCAAATTCTTCACCACAACCTGCTAGGCAAGAGAATTACTGAGAAGCACTGCTTTGAGCATCATCGGTATCATGATCCTTCCAGTCAATGTGAGAGTCCACAGTAGTCACCAAGGCCTTTGAATCTCCAGCTTCCAACTCCTTCTTCTTGTAGGCTGAATACCTTGTATTTTCTTCAGCCTTCTTAGCATTACACTCTCTTGAAAAATGGCCTATCTCTCCACATGAATAGCACTTGACCTTTCTCCTATCAAATCTAGCTGGATCTGTTCCTTTAAAGTTTAGTTTTCTCCTAGCTTTCTACTCAAACCTTCTGACCTTAACAGTAAGCATTGCCATTTTCCACTTCAAATCCAATTATTCCAAAGCTAGCTTATCAATCTGCTCAAAATCTACATAAGCTAGTTGCTACTTTTGTTCATAGTCAGCAACAAATGAATGAAGTACATCTTCCATCACATTACTAGTCTGTGGATGACTCTTTGGACCAGTAGATGTGTAAGATAATGTTGTAGAGGAAGAACTTGGACTTGGAGCATGTGACACCCTATTTGAATTAGTGCTAACAAATGCAGAGTGTGATGGAGTTGCTATATAAGTTGAGTGCCCCTTGATATCAAGTTCCAGGCTTCTGAGCTTGTTATACAAGTCATCAAAAGAAATATAGTCCAGGCCACCTTTGGTTTTTAATGAAATACTGACCTGAGACCAAGAAGGAGGTAAAGCCCTTAGAAACTTGGAATTAACTTCCTCATTATATGGTTTGGCTTGAAGTTGCTGCGACTGACTCAAAATCTTCTAGAATTTATCATAGCCCTTGTGAATGCCTTTTTCTTCTGATATCCTAAAACTCTTGCATAAGCATTGACTTTCTCATTCTCTTGGATTCTTCATTGCCCCCGAACCTTGCTTTAATGGCCATCCAAATGTCCTTGGGATCATCAAGAAAGTGAAAGTCACCCATATGGTCATCTGGAATGGCTTGAAGCAGGATGGTTCTTGCTTTGTTATCCCTTTGTATAGCAATGATCTCTTCAGCAGTAGAAGGAGGATAGATAGTAATCTTCCCATCAGAGTCTTTTCCTATCTTCTTTGCACTGTTTCCATTCAAAATCACATTCCATAGATTGAAATCAATACTAGCAATCAAATTTTGCATCTTCATAGCCCATATCTCATATTCATCCTTCTTCACATATGGGAACTTGGCATTACTGCTCATGAGTGCAATCTGCTAAAGTTGTTGTGTCAGGCTGTTGGTGTTGTTTGGCTGTGTGACATCTGAAGTAGATGAGTCTCCCATGGTTTGTCTGAAAGAAAAGGTGTTTGAAAAGAAGTTTGAATACAGAGATTCTCCTTGTGGCTCTGATACCACTTGTAGGATCTACCTCCTTGATAGATCTTCTGAGCCTATGGATCGATAGCTTACTAATGTAATCACTAGCAAAACTATACGGACAATCTTTGTAAGCTTATATCTATTGCGGAATATAAATACAAACAATATACTAAATGCTTTGATCCTCTATGGATCGTTATATTAATCACTGAAACTGTTTTTGGAATCGTACATAATGCATTGGCCAAGGGTTCCTTTTATACTACAAGAAACCCTAACCCTTCTTACAAAAAACGAATAACATTAAACTATAAAAGATATTCTAAATATCTTGTCCTAAAATAACTAAACTCTATCCTACGAATCAACTATATCCGCAGAAACTATCCATCAGTAGAATCCAGATCATCAGCAGTATCATTATATGCTTCAGCAGAATCTTGTCAGCAGTATCCATCAGCAGTATCTTTATGCTGACTTCAATAATTCCTAACAGTTTCCAAATAAAAGATTAAAACTTGTCATTGTATCCTTGTGAGTGGTGTACCTTTTTTAAAGAATCCATTCATTTGTGATTATTAGTTTAAGTTCACTGTCATTTTGCCTCGATTTTGTTTTGATTGATTTTGTTTTTAGTACATGCGCACTCGTTCTTCTAGGTCTACAAGCCCATTACGTGAGCTTGTAAGAATTCCTCGAAGAGACCATAGACGTTCTGCACAAACAGGCGGATCTGAGATCCGTACTGTTTCCACATCTGCTTTTACTATAGCAGAAGAATGCCCCATGAATAAGCTTCTCCAAGCACCCATCGAGGGTTACAGAGATGCTATTGTTGTTCCAGCCATCGTGGCTGATAATTTTGAGCTCAAAACCGGGTTACTGAACCTTGTAACCTCAAGTCAATTCTGTTGTTTTAAGAGGGACGATCCTCATGCTCACATTCGATGGTTTAACAAAATCAAGTCAACCATCAAATACAAGAATGTCCCTTCTAAAGCAATCAAACTTCTTCTCTTCCCATTTTCCCTCGAGGGCCAAGCCCGGATTTGGCTTGAAAAACAACCCCCTCATTCTATTGAAACATGGGAAGATCTTGTCAAAAAGTTTGTGAATGAATTCTTCCCACCTTCTAAGACTACAAGTCTTAAAAACGAAATTACCAAATTCACCCAAAAATATGATGAATCATTTGGTGAAGCGTGGGATCGTTTTAAAGAATTACTTCGCAAATGTCCTCATCATGGTTTCTCCGAGTTGATGCAACTCGATACTTTCTACAATGGTGTGAGCCAAGTTGATCAGGATTCTCTCAATGTCTTCGCGGGAGGTAATTTCTTGAGTAGAACCACAAAAGAAGCTTTAGCTATCATCGAGAACAAGTCTAAGGTCCGCTCTCCACGAAGCAAGCCGGTTGTTTCCCAAGTGAGTGTTGGTCCTTCCACTTCATCATCAATGAGTCAATCTAGCACCGATGCTAAGATTGACAAGCTCATTGAAGCTATCCAAGCTTTGGTTCTCTCCCAACAAAAGAAAGTCTCTTTTCCACAAACCTCTCCTCATGTTGAGGTTAAAAAAGTGGAAGTCTGTGTTACGTGTGGTGGCCCTCATGCATATTATAATTGTACTGCCACCGATGGTATTCCTTATGAAGCTAATGCAATATCCGGGACTTCTAATCAAGGAGGCAACCAATACCGTCCTCCAATGGACCCGAACTGTCGTCCTATCCACTACCCTGGACCACCCGATTTTAATCAAAACCAAAATGTCCAAAACCGTAACCAAAACCAAAATCGAATAAACCAAGGTATTCAAAATCAAGGGAATTTTAATCAAGGTCAAGGTTTCCAAAATCAGGGTTTCCAAAATCAAGGTTTCCAACACCAAGGAAACTTTAACCGAAACCAAGGACAGGGTAATTTCAACCAAGGGTATTTTCATGGAAACAACAACCAAAATCAAGGAAATTTTCAAAATCAAGGTCCTAATCAAAACAACCGAGCTCAAATTCTCCTAATCAAAACAACCGAGCTCAAAATTCTCCTAATCAAACTCAAGCCATGGTTCCAACTGGACCATCATCTGATGAGTTGTTGAAACAATTCATGAAATCTTAACAAGAAATGAATAAGTTGTTGGTCAGCCAAATCTCCAAAATCAAAAAGTCTTTAAATGATCGACCCTCGGGCTCAGGTACTTTACCTAGCAACATGATCGCTAATCCGAGGGGTGATGCAAAAGCAATCACAACTAGAAGTGGTGCTTCATATAATGAACCCGTGATTCCTACTACCTCTTCTTCCTCTCCTCCCAAAGTAGTGGAACGTGAACTTGAGGTGACAAAGGACAAGGTGCAATCTACTAGCCCACAAAGTACCACACACGTCCATCCTCAAGTTATCTCGGAACATAGATCTAAATCTGGAGTTGTATTTGAACCACCAGAAACTCCAATTGAGAACCCTAAATCTAAAACTTCTTTTCCTTACCCATCACGTTTAAATGAACAAAAGCTCCGCAAAAAAGCTAGTCACCAAATGGACAAATTCTTTCAAATCTTTCAAGATTTACATTTTGACATAAGCTTTGCGGATGCTATCATCTTGATGCCCAATTTTGCATCAATAATCAAGAACTTTAAGCAATAAGGAAAAGCTGTTCGAAATGAGAATTGCTCAGCAGTTCTTTTCAAAAAGCTTCCTGAGAAGCTTGGAGACCCAGGAAAGTTTCTCATTCCTTGTGTTTTTCTGGGTATGGTTGAATGCTTTGCCTTAGCCGATCTTGGTGTAAGCATTAACCTGATGCCATATTCAGTGTAGAAGAAACTTTCTCTTCCTAAACTTACTCCTATGTGCATGACTCTTGAGCTTGTCGATCGTTCAATATCTCGTCCACTTGGCATTGCTGAGGACGTATTCGTCAAAGTAGGAAAGTTCCATTTCCCTGCTGACTTTGTGATTGTTGACTTTGATGCTGATTCGAGGGTTCCTCTAATTCTTGGAAGAGGATTCCTTAGAACGGGTCGTGCTCTCATTGATGTCTTTGAACAAGAAATCACATTGCGTATGGGTACTGAAGCCATCACCTTTAACCTCGATCAAACTTCGAGGTACTCCTCCAATTACGATTCTAAGTCGGTAAACCGAATAGATGTTATTATTGTTGCTGCTGAGGAGTACGTTCAAGAAGTTCTTGGTTTTACTGATGATTCTCCGAGTGGAAATCCCACTCCATCTTCTCAACCTATAATTGCCAATTATTCTCTTTCCCTCACTCTGTTTGAGGGAAGTGACTTCATCTTAGAAGAAATTGAGGCCTTTCTCAAAAGTGATTCAATTCTCGTTGGATTTGATAACTAAGAGATTGACCTGGAAAGGGATATTCTTCTCCTTGAGAAGCTACTTAATGAAGATCCCTCTCCTCTTCCTGTTCTTCTACAAAAACTTCATCATGAGGAAATCAAATATGTTGAGAAAACTGATGAATTTCCTGAGGTCGAACTTAAGGACTTACCGCCTCATCTCGAATATGCATTTTTGGAGGGTAATGATAAGTTACCCGTCATAATTGCTAAGGATTTAAGTGATGAGGAGAAAGCTGCTCTCATAAATGTTTTAAAGTCACGTAAACAAGCCATTGCTTGGAAACTCTCTGACATCAAGGGCATTGACCCAGAATATTGTACACACAAGATTTTAATGGAGGATGACTTTAAACCAGCAGTTCAACAACAAAGAAGGGTTAATCGAAAAATCCACGAGGTCATCAAACAAGATGTTCTCAAACTTCTTGATGCCGGTTTGATTTACCCTATCTCTGATAGTACTTGGGTTAGTCTCACTCATTGTGTTCCTAAAAATGGTGGCATTACTATTGTCACAAATGAAGAAAATGAGTTGATTCCAACTCGATTGGTTACGGGATGGCGTGTTTGCATTGACTATCGTAAGTTAAATGATGCCACCCGAAAAGACCACTTTCCTCTACCCTTCATGGACCAAATGCTTGAGAGATTAGCAGGGAACAGTACTATTGTTTCCTCGACGGTTTCTCGGGTTACTTCCAGATTCCCATTGACCCACAGGATCAAGAAAAGACTAATTTCACATGCCCCTATGGAACTTTTGCCTATCGACGTATGCCATTTGGTTTATGTAATGCTCCTGGCACGTTCCAAACATGTATGATGGCCATATTCTCTGACATGATCGGGAAAACTATGGAGGTCTTTGTGGATGATTTCTCGGTCATTGGGGATTCGTTCCAATCATGTCTCTCCCATTTAGACAACATGCTCAAGCATTGTGAAGACACAAAATTATGTCTAAATTGGGAGAAGAGTCACTTGATGGTTAAAGAGGGCATTTTCCTCGGCCATAAGATTTCCAAAAACGGGATTGAGGTTAACAAAGCGAAAGTCGATGTCATTGCTAAATTACCTCATCCCACAACTGTCAAAGGTGTTCGGAGTTTTCTTGGTCATGCTGGCTTCTACCATAGATTCATTCAAGATTTTTCAAAAATAGCCCGGCTAATGACCCGACTTCTTAAAAAGGAAACTCCATTTGTCTGCTCTGGTGAGTGCATTGAAGCTTTTCAAATTCTCAAGAAAAAACATATGGAAGCACCCATCTTAGTTGCCCCCGACTGGGAATTTCCATTTGAACTTATGTGCGATGAAGGCGATTTTGCCATAGGTGCAGTCTTGGGGCAACGAAAAACCAAGCATTTCCAGCCTATACACTATGCAAGCAAAACTTTGACTGAAGCTCAAGCTCATTATACCACAACAGAAAAAGAATTGTTGGCTATGGTGTATGCATTTGAAAATTTTCGGCCATACTTAATCATAACAATATGCATAGTGTATACGGATCACTCAGCTCTAAAGTATCTCTTTGCAAAACAAGATGCAAAGCCGAGATTGAATTGCTCCGTTGGGTTCTCTTCCTACAAGAATTTGATATCATTATACGTGATAAAATAGGAGCTGAGAACCTGGCTGCTGATCATCTGTCCCGTCTAGAAAACCCTCACCAAGATGTTTTCGAGAAAAAGGAAATAAATAAAACATTTCCTCTCGAAACACTCAACGCGGTTTCTTTTCATGGAGATTCTACTACCCCATGGTTTGCTGACTTTGCAAATTACCATGCGGGTAACTTTATTGTGAAAGGGATGTTATCCCAACAAAAAAATAAATTCTTTAAAGATGTTAAACATTACTTCCGGGACGACCCTTACCTGTTCAAAATCTATGCGGATCAAGTCATCCGGCGGTGTGTTTATGATCAGGAAGCCAATGATATTCTCAAGACTTGCCATGCTGGACCTACAGGGTGCCACCGTAATCCAAATTACACCGCCAAAAAGGTGTTTAATTCCGGATTCTATTGGCCCACGATATATAAGGATGGCCAGGAATTAGTCAAATCTTGTGACGCTTGTCAACGTCATGGGAATATTTCACAAAAGAACGAAATGCCGCAAAATCCAATTCAAGTTTGTGAAATGTTTGACGTATGGGGCATTCATTTTATGGGGTCATTCCCGTCATCTCACGGAAACAAATACATACTCGTGGTTGTTGACTATCTGTCAAAATGGGTTAAAGCAAAAGCTTTACCCACCAACGATGCCTGAGTAGTTGTGAAGTTTTTAAAGTCTCTTTTTGCTTGATTTGGAACTCCACGTGCTATAATCAGTGATCGTGGTATGCATTTCTGCAATGACAAATTTGATAAAGTCATGCAAAAGTATGGTGTAACCCACCGTCTTTCTACTGCATATCACCCACAAATAAGTGGACAAGTAGAAGTTTCCAATCGAGGCATTAAAAGAATTTTGGAAAGGACCGTAGGTGAAAACCTTGCATCTTGGTCGGATAAGTTGGATGATGCACTCTGGGCTTTTCGTACAGCTTACAAAACACCCATCGGGTGTACGCCTTACAAGCTTGTGTACGGAAAGGCATGCCATCTGCCAATTGAGCTTGAGCACAAAACCTATTGGGCCCTTAAGCATGCAAACTTCAACCTCCAAACAGCGGGTGATCACCAGAAAGTTCAAATGAATGAATTAAATGAGCTACGTGATCAAGCCTACGATAATTCTTTGATCTATAAGAAAAAGACAAAGAAGATTCGTGACTCAAAAATCAAGAACCGCGTTTTTAACGTTGGTGACCGAGTCCTTCTTTTCAACTCACGGTTGAAGATATTCTCAGGGAAGCTTAAAACCCGCTGGACTGGACCATTCACTATTGACAAAGTTTTTCCATATGGCACTGTCGAGTTGTCTCAAACTGACAGACCAAATTTCAAAGTGAATGGGCATCGGTTGAAGCATTATTTTGGAGGGGACATACCACCCATGGTTGTCCCGGATCTCCAGACTTTCCCCAGGAACCAATGAATGCGGGGATCGAGTCAAACTAGTGACTCGGTGAACAAAAACATTAGCACAACATGGGTTTTCACCCATGTCTCTGACTTCTTTCTTCCTTCTAACAACTAAGTGTGGGGGAGTTTTCCCCACTGTGCTTTGCTTTTGTGTGTTGTTTGCTCATGTTTTCAGGTATCCTTTGGATCGTGATGATTGATGCGCCTGTTTTCAATCCAGCCGCTCAATATCCTATCCTTTTGCTAACGATTATCTAGGGATATCTTTTTAATCTTTTTTGTGAAAAATAGATTTCCTTTTCACACTTGGCTATTAGTATTACCTTTTTACGTTCTAAGTGTCGGCATAATAGCGGGTACTTTGAATATTGAGGGCAATATTCAATTCTAAGAGTGGGGGGGGGGGGGAATTCTATCGAATTTGTCACATATATTGTACCTTCTAGTTCCCTAGTACCCCCGTTTTGCCCAAAATTTTAAAATCTTTGCATAAAAAAAAATAAAAAAAATAAATAAAAAAAAAAAGGAAAGTGCTTTGTACAAAAAAATATAATAAAAGAAGTTGTTTAGTCTTGATTAGGTTAGAAAAAGGGGAATCCTGACTCTGCCAGAGTGTTGATCTGGCTGCTTTCTTAACTTTTAGACTAAGGTTTTACAAAATGTGCAAAATGAAAATGCTAGGCGTAGAATAGTTGAATTTCCTTAGAGCTCATAACGGTTACTTGTAGTTCCTTGCTCCCGCAAGATTGAAAACCAAAAAAGTAAAATAATTAGAATAACGCGTTTTTCAAAAGTTGTCTAAATTTCCGCTCACTTTACGTGATGGCATAAACATTAAACGGGCCTTGGATCCTTTATGCTGAAAGGCGTTTAGGTCTTGGAACTCCCTGTTTTGTTGTATGCCACATGAGGTTCACAAATAACACCATCAATATGTAATAAATGCCAAAAATAGTTG
Source organism: Artemisia argyi (assembly GCA_030686995.1). Lineage (NCBI taxonomy): Eukaryota > Viridiplantae > Streptophyta > Magnoliopsida > Asterales > Asteraceae > Artemisia > Artemisia argyi. The sequence goes on from CM060707.1 coordinate 154,387,459, forward strand.
CGGTTCGACAATCGGATCCTTGCACCCTTTGTTCTGAAAGGCGCTTAGGTCTGGGAGTTTCACCGTAAAGCTCCATATGGTTGAGGCAAAGTAAATCAAAATAAAGTTATAAGTACAAAAAATAACTGCGGTTCGACAAGCGGATCCTTGCATCCTTTGTTCTAAAAGGAGCTTAGGTCTGGGAGATTCACCGTGAAGCTCCGTATGTTTGAGGTACAAGTTATATAAAAGTCAAGTGAAAATAAAAAAGTAAAAAAAATGAAAAGGAAAAAATGAAAAATGAAAAAAAAATATAATAAATGTGGTGTGAATGTGTGAGAAATCATCAGACTTTAAACTTATCAGAACGAAAATGAGAAATCATTTCCTTAAATAAGTCTAGATAAAATAAGAATTTGGAGCAGGAATCTACAATTAGCATTTATGAGTAGTGTTAGCATTTTACAAAAATATTTTGAGCATCGAGTTTAATTTTAGTTGGAAGTATAAAAAGGGAATGATGATTATAATTCCCTGGAGACACCAAGTTTGCGTGAATCCCGTTCCATAATACCGTTTTTGGAAAATCAAGCATTTTGTTTACTTTGTATTAGTTTAAATGTCTCGCATTGAATAAAAAGTCAAAACGGGGTATACTTAGTATTCTTTTGGCCCTTTCATTACTTCATATGATTGGATTGCTGGGGACTAGCAATAGTTTAGTGTGGGGGATTGATGAGTGCTCAAACACTCATCATTTTATACCCATTTTAGACAGTAAAAAATACTAAAACACCCAAATACAACTAATTATACTGCAAATATCCTTGGATTGTGTTTTTATGTGTTTCAGGTACAAAAGGATTGAAAATAGGTGAAAAATGAGCAAAGTATGATGAATTGGCCGAATCAGCCCCTACACTTTCAGAAAATGACAGAATTGGTCCCTGGTGGAATGGTTCGAATGAAAAGTCAACATAGGCCCTTGGTAATCCAAAAGTTGTGACAAATGGTCCTTAGAATGAAAGTTTGAAGAAATTGCAATTTTGGTCCCTCAAGTTTCAAAAGTGGCGAAAATAGTCCTTGAAAGTCAAAAGTAGAAAATTGCATTCATGGACCTTGTGGAATTGCAAATTGGCAGAAAAGACCCTTGTGATAACTTTGGCAGAATTACATTTTCAGCCCTTGATTTTTAGAAAAAAATGCAAAATTGGTCCTTGTTACAATTCCAAACCAAACAGACCCTTGTGTTATTTACAATCCAAATCCAATCCACAAAACAAGCATGGGCCTGATCCATTTCACCTTAAGCCCAAGCCACCCAAGCCCTTCCCGTTTTAATAAAAACACCAGGGTCACACAGATGGTCAAACCATCTTCCTCAACCCCACTCCCTGGTTTCCCACTCCATGTTTCCCCCTCCTTTTCCTCACCTTCCCACCAAATTGTCCCCCTCCTCCTCTCTACCAAGCCACCCTACAACCACCCCATGTGTAACTTCCCTTCCCCAAGCTCCATGTCACAATTCCACTTTACCTGTTTTGGCGCCAAAAATGAGCCAATGGCTGTGATCATCACATTTCTAATCCAAGGGCTGGGATTTGGTCAAGGATGTGCAAGGTACCCATTGGGACTGCTAACACTCACAGAAAATGCACATGAAGATAGATGAGCCTTATTGACAATTTAGTATAAATAGGAAGCTTTGTAAGCCTTCCATGGCATGTAAGTTTTAGTAGTTTTCTTAGCTAATTAGTTCTAAACTTGTAATCTTTTTCTTAAATCAATATAAGTATTTCAGTTTTATCCTTTGTACTCCATTTTCAGTTTCAATAGAAATTTCAAGTTTTTCCTTAAAAAGTTGTTTTGTGATTATAAGCCCTTCATAAGCTCGCTAAAGCTTCTCTACAATCTGAAAATATAAAAAGAAAACAAAAAGAAACATAAAATCAGTAACAAAATGTTCACAGGGTACCTTTGCAATTAGACAGTGGAAAGCAAAGGAAGTGGCTATTTTGGATAAGCCATATGGACTTTACCAGCTTATTCCCTGAATAAGCTGGAGCTTGTTGCAGATAAAGAGGCTCTAGTAAAAGCTAGAACCAAGGTTTTAACTTCTTAGTTCTTAAATTCATGTTTTTAGTGTAAATCTTGCATAAACTATGATAGTAGTTAATAGTGCTTATTAGTTGCTTATGTTTGCTTATTTTGTCTTATTATAGCTTATTATAAAGATCGTAGTTCATAATTTAAGCTGTGATTCAAGTTTTAAAGGATTTCATTAAAATCTCATCCTTAACAGGTTGTTTGGTTTTGCTTGGTTACTTGTGTGCAAGACTGTATGAGTGGCTATTTTTTGTAGACATACACTTCATTTGTGTTAGACAGAATATCTAAGTCACAAATCACACCACTCTTTTCATAAATAGTCAAAATCAACTATAATCTTAGCTAAATAGTTAACTGTTAGGATATAGCTTAGCATAACCTTCAAATCATCTCACAATTAGTTAAGATAGCTTAAATTAGTCATATTATAGCTTAATATAACTAAATCAATCAGTAGGAAGGATTCAAATCTCATTTTAGTCAATCTTAGGATCATAATCAAAAAGTCAAAAGTGCACAACTTTTAGAAAACCAATTTTTGTAAGAATTTTCGTGGCTTCAATTTTCAAAGTTAGGCCTTGAGCTTTTTAGAAATCAGAGATTGACAGATGAACATGTTGGGTCATATTTTAGAATATTTTTGTGATTTTTTCTAAGTGCTTATTCAAGCACTGATTAGGACCTGCTGAGCAGATTAGTCCCCTGCACCAGGACACTTTGGTTTTTGACCCATTTTTCAATTGCTCCTCCTGAGCTTATTAGTGAACTTTAGGATTTGAAATTTAGCTTTTTAGAAACCTCATTAGCTTAGCTTTGCAGTTCATAGCTTATTTTGGATCTCAGCTCTTTTCTACTTAGCTTATTTGTGCCTTAAAGTTACCCTGACCACACTCAGTATACTGAGTGGTCAGTATACACCACCAAAGTTCAACAGTCCATATCTAGCTTATTAATAGGCCTCACTTTGTGATTCTTGGCTTTTTGGAAACCCCAATAAGCCATCTATCTAAATCAGGGCTTATTTTGGATTTTTGATCTCATTTGGACCATTGAAAAGAGGCCTGCAATTTGTCCATTCATACTAAGCACACTGATACATCAGTGTGTTTGAGCTTATTTCAAAGGCTTATATCTAGCTTATTTGTGGACCATTTGGACTGCTTATTAGCTTATTTGAAAGCCCTTTAGCTCATTTTGTGAATCAAGTCTTAGATTGGATCCTTGACCTCTCCTGTAGACCCCACAGAGGCCCGCACATTGTCGTTTTTTGCCTGTCTCTTTCGCAGGTTTTGGACCTTAGCTTATTGGCTTATTGTAGCTTAATTCCTGTACATTTTTCCTTTCTTTGGTTCATTTCAAGTTAGTATAACCAGCTTGTACCTTATTTTGCCTTGTGGAATCATAGTGTAGCTTTTTGTTAGCTTTTTCAAGTTTCAAAGTCCTAATAAGCTATAAGTATAAGTTGTTAAGCTCATAAGCTTTCAAATTGCTTATTTTTAAGCTTCAATCATTTTGTCTTTGTAAAAGTTATCCGCTTTCAGTATTAAAGTAGTTTTGTAAAAAGAAAATCAAGAAAAACCAACTTTAGAAATAGTGATAGCTTCTATTTAAGCCATTTGGCTTATTTTCCAGCTTTTTATTAAGCACTTTTCATTTTTATAATTTTCATAGCTTCCTATCATCATATAGTATTTATGGAAAAAGTTTGGTAATTTTCACTATTCATTTAATATTTATTATAATTTAAATTAGTTTAAACTAATTAATAATTAGTTTTTAATTAATAGTAATTATATAAAATGTAGAAAAAATATATTTTCAGTTTTAAAATTAGTTTTAGGTTATTTTAGAATTTTTAAAATTTAATTTTCATTTTTCTAGCTTAAAATCATATTTAGTTGTATTTTAATATAATTTAAATAATTAAAATAATTAGTAATTAGTAATTAATTAATAATAAATAACTAAATAGTCTAAAAAATATTTTTCTTTTTCTTAAAATTTTCTTTTATCATTAGGATTGTAAAAATTCAATTTTCATATTTGTAGGACTTTTATTGCTCCCATTTTACTTTTTATTCCGTACGTTTACATTTGTTTTAAATTTAAACGTACGATTGTAGGTTTTTAAACGTTTCTAGTTAATTTGATTTCACGTAATTATTCTTATAGCTTGTCTAAGCTATTTCTTTCTATATTTCCTTCGTTTTATCACTCATAACCCTTTCCTGTTGAAAATCACCCGATCACAAGACGTCTAAAATACAATTTCACGTCTCGTCGGGACATAACGACCCGGGGAAACACTGTACTCCTTGGAGATTTGGCACAAGCCGTTTGACTTAGTTGACCATTCACATTGGTTGATTTAAGTTGACTGCTTTTGCTTGAATCAATGGGACGATAGTAACATGCAATAGCGGGGGAGATGCCGGGAGTAGGGGAGACTTTTGGAATGTATGATTTTGTTTTAGAAACATCACCAACCGTGGTCTTAGGCATTGTCACCTAAACAAGATAACAACAAAAATAAAGTTAAAAAAATAACAGGCATATGGTGTGTGTATATATATATATATATATATATATATATATATATATATATATATGCAAGATGTGTGGAACATAAACGTACTTCGACCTAAAAGAAAATTAAATCCTAAGAAGTAGTTCATAATGTTCCTTTATTTTAATTTTTAACTCACTTAAAATGAACTTTATGATGTAAAGGAGTAGTTATGAGATTAGTTCGATATAATATCAAGTTTATCCAAACGCTCCTTTAAATATCATAAGTCACTTCGAGATTTGGCAAGATACATATTAGATTATATATCTAGCTATTTCTTGCGAGTTTGACTAACAATGAACTTGTTGAAAAAGTGAGAACGGAAATTTTGATTTAAAAATATCATTTTCTATGCTAAACCAAACGCTCCCTTAACTAGATAAGTAGTGATCAATATATTAATATATATATGAATTATATATCTTGATGACTCCAATTTACTAGTTATGTGTTTATCTTTTTAACAAAATGTTCTAAGTTTCATATCATCCTATTTTGAATGTTTCTTGAACACGAACCAAACGCCTATATCAAGTTTACAAAACCTTTCTAATGATTCGAAAAATATGTTTTTAGTGATTAAAACATTTTATCACCACAATGTGGTGAGTTTTAACTAGTTTTTAAGGCGTATATCAACAATGTATATAGAATGGAAAAAAAAATTAAATAAGGGTTTATGAAAAATTCAAGCTTTTGATATAGTAACTATGTTACGAGTTGGTTTAAGTGGCAATTCTACACTCTAATCCTATGGGAAGCATTTAGTTATGGAAATCCTAGACTAAATTTCAACAAAAATTTCGGATTTAAAAAAAATTGAGTAAAATTCCTAATTATGAATCGACTCAAAATTGGATGAAATTAGACAAAATGTGTGTTGAAAAACTTACAAAAGATGTTGTTATACGTGTAGTAAGCATTTGCCCCTTGCGAAACAAGCCCGAATTGGTGATTTGGTAGTGATTTTGGAGGTTTATGGGTGTTTTTGTTCGTTCACAGCAGTAAGAGGGAGAGTGGGTTTGGAATAATGGAGTTTTTGGCAAAGATTTTAAGAAGGAAAACGAATTTGGAGGCTTCAGATGGCCCGTCCCCTGAAACATTAAGGGGACCGCCCCCGATAACAAGTCGGTCCCCTTAATCATTAAGGGGGCCGCCAGCCAAAAAATTTAATTTTCGCGGTTTTGTTTATGACATTAAAATATTTATACGTGTACCGATAGATTTATAATATATCAAAAATACGTAGGAATATATGGGCACGAGGATGGAATGCTTGACAATTTTAATTAACATTTCGTCAATTAAAATGTATCTTGACAATTTTGGATGAAATGATCAAGACATCAAGTTGACAAAAGGGTTTGGGGAGTGTGCAGGAATATGTGTACATATGTGTGTGTGTGTGTGTGTATATATATATATATATATATATATATATATATATATATATATGGTAAAGATCAAATAAAAAGACAAATTTTCATAAAAAGAATAAAACGAAATTTTTTAAAAAAAAAAGTTCTCGAAAAATTCCAAAAAAATTCCACAAGATCGGGTATGTAGGTGCATGAAAAAGTTCTAAAGGAAGTTTATCTAAAAGTGGAAACTTTATCCGAAAAATAATTATAAAAAAATACGTTTGTGCATTAAATCGCTTTTTTGTGCATCAAAAATTCGTTTTTGGACCCAACTTCTTTTGAATTTTTTCATCAAAATAACATTACGCATCTAACTAAAACAAGTTGAAAATTTTGTGCATTAAAATTTTTTTGCGCATTAAAATTCGGTTTTTGTGCATTAAAAAAAAAAACGTATAAAAACTCAAAATTAGAAAAACTTCTTTTACAAAAGTTTCATGCACCAACATACTCAATCTTGTGGAATTTTTTTAGAATTTTTCGAGAACTTTTTTTAAAAAAAAAATTCTTTTTATTCTTTTTACGGATATTTGTCTTTTTATTTTAACTTTACCCTATATATATGTGTATATATATATATATATATATATATATGTGTGTGTGTGTGTGTGTGTGTGTGTGTGTGTGTGTGTGTGTGTGTAAGTGTACGGGAATTGTGGGTTATCAAGCAGAATTAAGAAATGATGAGGAAATGAGTGCTTGATGGCGAAAGGAGTTTGTTTCATCCATAGCTTTCTTGTGTGAAGGCATTCGACTTTTATGTTGATCCATTAACTCACATCTCTTCATCATCATGAGTTTTCTAATAGTAGACATTAAAGATTTTCGTGTTGAACGTTAGAGTTCAAAAGGGCCAAGAGGGGGAAGAAAAGGTTCGAGAATGAACAATTTCTTTTACTTCTAGAGAGTAAACTAATGATGTATCTAGGTTATGAGGATATGTGCATATATATATATATATATATATATATATATATATATATATATATATATATATATATATATATATATATATATATATATATATATATGTGTGTGTGTGTGTGTGTGTGTGTGTGTGTGTGTGTGTATGTGTGTATATATCTATATATGAGAATTGTGAAGAAAATAAAACCTAATGAGAAGTCTATCAAAACAACTAAACATATAAGAACTAACTAAATATTTATCTAAGCATATATCATGGCAAAGATCATGAAAAGAAGGCGTACCTTGTGGTCTTCAATAGAGTTCTTCATAATCTTCAAGATGACTTGTAGACTTTATAAAAGTCTAAGATGATAGAACTTCAAAACTTCCTTGAGAGGTGTTGATCTAGCTATTTGGTCCCCATTGCTTCTTTGGTCCAAAATTGTTTGGTCCAAAACATGTTTAACATTTGGCTAGGATGCATGTATAATGGTAATATTCCCCAAGGATTGTAACCTGGTTGATAATTCCACATTTGATGACTAGTGTTATTGTAATTTTGTCTATTTTGGTTTCTCCTAGGTTGAGGTGTCTTAGATCTAGGATGATGACTATTTGATTTTCTTGGTGGTGGAGTTTTAGATCTTAATTTTGGTTTATAAGATTCTCCTTCGGTTTTTAAGGATGGTTTATAAAAAAATTTTACTTCTTCATCGCTAGCTAGGGGTATTTTTCTATTATTAATGAGTATATATTTAGGATTTGATTCTAAAGATTTTAGTTTACTAGTCTCACTTTCAAACTTAATATTTTTTGTTTCACTAGTTGAGGCTTCGGTTGGGTTAAATCCTAAACCGGTTTTATCTCCGGATATTCTTTGCATACTTATTATTTTCTCAAGTGAATGACTAATATTTTCAAATTTGTCAAGTTTGCAAATTTCTTCCTTAAGTTTTTCGTTTTCATTTTTAAGATCTTGACATGATTTACATTTTTCAAAAATTTCTTTACCTTTTTCTAAATGATGTAGTTTAATCTTTAGTTCCAGTATCAAATTTTCCAATTGGTTGTTTATACATTTTAGTGATTTATTTTTAGTCATTACTTTTTGTCCTAATTTGCGTAGTCTATTATATTCACTATCTAAGTCTTTTTCATCTAATGACAAATTTTCATCACTAAAGTATTCGGTTTCGGAATGTACCTTTCTTGATGTCTTAGCCATAAGACACTTCTCCTCCTTTGTGGTTTCTTTCTCATTTTCATCGCTATCACTCCAACCTCCACCAACGAAAGCCCTTTGATTTTGATCTTTTGACATCATTGGACATTTTCCGATGAGATGATTTGGATCACCACATTTGAAGCACTTCCTTTCATCCTTGCTATTCTTGTCATCTTTGTTCTTTTGGGATGCTTTCTTTCATCATGTGGTTGTCTAATGAATCTTCCTCGCCTTTTGAAAAATTTCTTGAAGTCTCTTACGGCCATGGCATATTCTTCGTCATCACTTTCGGAAGATGAAGTATCTTCGTCACTATATTCCTTCCTAGCTTTCAAGGCGATTGACTTGCTTTGCTCCCGTTTTCCTTTGACCATTTTGGAGTCCTTCTTTATTATCACTTCGTAGACTTTCTAGTTGCCAATTAATTCATCAAGTTGTAAAGTTGACAAATTCTTTGATTCTTTAATAGCCGTAACTTTAGCTTGCCATTTTGGATGAAGAGCTCTAAGAAATTTCCTAACAAAATTCTTACTAGAAAAATTCTCATCAAGTGCTTTTAAACTTGTGATGATAGTGTTAAACCTAGCAAACGCATTATCAATTGATTCCTCTTCCGAAATCGTAAATTGCTCATATTGTTGAACAAGTAGATCTATTTTGTGATCTTTGACCTGACTATTACCTTGGTGAGTTATTTGTAAAGAGTTTCAAATTTATTTTGCGGTTTCGCACATAAAGATCCTTTCGTACTCTTTACGTGGTAGCGCATTGTAAATAACCATTTTTGCTTCATTATTTTTCTTTTTAAATCATCGTTTTGTTTTTCAAAATGTACTATTTCATCTTTCTTTGTTTTTGGATTATTTTGAATAGGTAAAAAATCATCATTAGTAATAACATGCCAAAGATCTAGATCTTTTGATTTCACATAAGTTTCGAATCGATTTTTCCAATAAAGAAATCCATCACTTTCAAATAGTGGTGGTCTTTGCATAGATTGCCCTTCAAAATAATTTTCAGATTCCGTAGATCATTTCAAGTTTTAAAATACAATATATTTTAAAATTCTTGTTTGACGTGGCTCTTGATACCAATTGTGGAAAACTAGAAGGGGGGTTGAATAGTTTCACGTCTTTTTAATTTATTTTGAAAAACTTTTGTCACTTATTAAAACTTTGATTCGATCTTATGTGAATTCAATTCTTGAACAATATGAGCAAATATAAATAAGTATAATCTAATAGTACAAATAATGAAATGGAATGAAATGAAAGATAGGGATGGAAATATCAAACCACAACACGCGAATTTATTGTGGTTCGGCTACAAGGACATATTCCTTGCCCAACTCCACTCCCTGTCACACCCCCAAAATCAGGTCCAGCGGAAGCACACGTGTAGCTGGGGTGTAACTCAATTGGTATTACAACACAAGTTCAAAAATGGTTTTCACTATAATCATTTAGAATAAAATCGTTAAATCAAAAATGTTGAATTTACATCATTAAAAGTAGTGCGGAAGTAGGCCCTTAAAATAGTTTAAAACTGTCCCCATATAAATAATCAGAGTCTTCTATGACCATGTCATGCCCTGCCAAAACCTCCAGTAGCGTGCCATTGCTTAAAACCTGAGAATACATGCTAAAGTGTCAACACGAGGTTGGTGAGTTCATAGAGTTTGTTAACAAAATAATGCCTATAGAGAAATGAACGCCCAGCAAAGGCATTGTAAATCCACTCAGTTGCAAGTCCCGCCATAAGAGACTTGTAACCTGTGTGTTTACAACCCACTGCCAAATATGTTATAGTCTACGGAAACAAAAGTAATATGTGGACCAATAATCAAAGATAAGTGTAGTTTAACCAATACATTTGGTTACGTGACCAATTCATTCGGTATGTGACCAATTCATTCGGTATGTGACCAATTCATTCGGTCGTATTACCCGTACATTCGGTTATGTGACCCGTTCATTTGGTCATGTATGTACATAGTGGGAAAGCCGGTTCATTCGGTTAAGTGTGCATAATAGTGGAAAAGGCTTGGGTCCAAAGGTAAAAAGGATTAAGTGTGATGCAATTGAATATACACTACATTCGAATGAGTAAGAAATTCATAAATGGAGCAAGTAAAGGTTTGACTAAGCATGTAGCAAAAATCAATTAAATCCAGTATACATTTAGATGGAAACGAGCATGTATTCTCCCCCAAAACTGTTATAAAACAAGTTAAAATAGTAGGGGCTATGACTCACCTGGTGCGATAGCTACGATGACAAGAATGGATACACTGAAATGAGGCACGATCTCTAACCGCAACCTAATATGAGTAATAACGATCTACTTTAGATCATGACGTGATGAAATGAATGCACATGCACATGATGCCTATACCACTCGTAACTTGGAAATACTTGTTATTGTCATAGTAAAATAGTTTCCATACTTAGGAAAAATAAGTCCAAATAAAGTTATAAAAACTTGTCGTATTATATTGTATAAAATGTTAGTTGTTATATTCCTCGTCTAGAAAACCTTAAAATAATGTCTAGTAGTCGCGTAATAAACCTTGAGTCGTACGTACTTCGTTAGTTAAAAATAAACTCCTTGAATAAGAAATCTAGAAAATATCTCATTTAGTACGTAGTTATATTATTTTCTAGTAGTGACTGAATATATATATATATATATATATATATATATATATATATATATATATATATATATATATATATATATATATATATATATATAGTTTTGACGATTTTAAAACGTATATAACTTGGTCGTTTTAAGTTCATTTTACTCGTTCTTTATATCCACGGAATCGTGGGACAACATACTAATATGTTTTTGACAATTTAGGATGGCTAGATCAAGTTTTATACTCAAATTTGCCCGTGAGTACTGTTCATCAGCAAGCATTTCCGGAAAATATAGTTTTCGTCGTTAAACTCGTTTTTAGCGTATCTCCTTCGTTATTAACTCGTTTTTATCCCCATTTTCGGCCATAGTTCCGTATCGGAAAGTATATTCTGAATCTTAGGTCCAAAATTACCCAGAATTCCCTGATCTTTCCACGTTTTGAAAAAATGGACAGCAACTTTCTATAAGTGTCAAAACTTGGTTTTCCTAGTTACTAACTTGTTCAAAAACCAACCAAACCACTTTCAATCACCACAAATCTAGTCTAATCTTACCATACACCTTCTTAGGGTGTCATGGGTTCCTAAACATCACAAACCAAGTGGATCTAACAAGGATCTAACTATATTCACTTTCTAGGGCTTAAAAGTTAAATATATACAAAAATGGAGTGGCATAAGTTAATATATGCATGAGTTCTTGTAAGAAAAATATATAACCATAGTAATAACTTGTAAAAATTATGAAATGAGTTTTGTTAACTTACTTGAAAGATTAGTGGATTAGTGGAGATGAAAAACTTGCAAAACCTTGTGTTTAAACTTCAAAACCCTAACAAGAAGTACTAAATAACCTTAATTATCACTTGATCTTGGAAAAGTTGATGAAAATGGCTTCTTGTTGTTGTTTTGCCGTGAACCACCAAGAGAGAAAAGGAGAAAAGTAGCTAGTTTTGTTTGGTGAAATGAATGAGAAAAAAAAATGTAGTTTATGTTATATGTATTATTGGTTAGACAAAAAGATGGCAACATTAATGAGTTAGTGAACTTTGTCAATTGGTGTAAGGAATTTGGTAGGGGGGGGCGGGGGGGGGGGGGGGGGGGGGGGGGACGGAAATTCAAGGGTAGGAAGAAAAAGATGAGGTTTTGTGTATTATTAGGTAAGTTAAGTTAGATATTATTAGTTTTAGAGGATACCGGGTACCGAGTTAACTAAAAATAAATTGTAACGAGATAAAATAAAATATAATGAAATTGTAAAAATTGTAAAATAATATTCCTGATGAGAATCGGAAGTTAAAATAATGATCGGGTTGAAATATCGCAAACCGACGGAGTTATAAGCTTCGACCGGAAAACGTAGCAATTGATTTGAAAACACCGGGTAAATTAATATTATAATTTTTATATTATTAAAATGAATATAAAAATATATTGGGATCATAGTCGGGAGTGTCGGACGTGTTAGTCACATTATTGATTGCTTGTTAACGTTTATTTAGAAATAATTATACGTAAAAGTAAATTATACCAAAAGTACTAATTTAAATATCCTACGAGTGGAATAGTATGCAAGTGACATAATGATAATACGCAGACTATTTCTAGTCTGTATGAGATGTCCCAAATGATAATGCATGAATTCGCACCCGAACCAATACGGTTACGCGAATTTGAATACTCGTAAACTAAATTTACGATGAAATGAGTAACGCACGTGAATAGTGAAATTTCTTTCGGAAATGAATAGTGTCAAGTGAATAGTAAAATTTCTGAACGCTTCTCAGAATATCAAATTGACCTCAAAAATGATGAATAGTAAAATGATGAATAGTAAATGATGAATAGTAACATGTGAATAGTAAATTGTCGAGTTTTGGAAAATGACCGGAAATTACGAGTTGTGACAGTCTTCCCTTCTAACAGGAACTTCGTCCCGAAGTTCAGTTTGTGTTGGTCTCTAGAGAGGTATTGGTGAAAAGATGATGTTATGTATCGTGTAAGCTATTGAGCTCTAATGGGAGTTCAAGTCTGTAGGCTACTAGGACCATACTGTCTGAAATATTGAATGGTCCAATGTATCCCGGGTTTATCTTCCCAAATTTTTCTTAACGGTATAATGCCTTTCCTAGGCAGAACTTTCAACATAATCCTGCCATTAACTTGAAATTCTAAGGGTTTACAACTTATCAAACTTGTAACTGATTCTTGATTTGTAGGAAATTCCTGGTTATTTCATGAATGCTTACTGGACTAGTGAGTTAGGCTTTTCCAAATTTCGATCCGTCAATGGATGTTGGCACTTCGACCATAGAGTGCTTCAAATGGTGTAGTCTTTAAGCTCGTGTGGTAACTATGGTTATAAAGGAATCTGATTTATGGAAAATGGTTAGTCCAACCATTTCTAGAGTCAATCACTCATGCTCTGAGCATATCTTCCTATGTTTGAATCGTTCTCTGACCATTGGTCTGTAGATGATAGGTGGTGTAGTTTTAAAGGAATCTTAATGAAATCGCTAGGAGTTTGCGGTGATATAAGATAGAATATTCATTAGATCGGAATTTGTTAATAGTACATGAAACTTATACGATAGAACGTAGAATTAAACACAAAAGAAATACAACACTAGAGAGTTAAGGCTTTGGTTTTCTTGTTCTTTAGCTCCGGGCAGTCCTTTCTGAGATGCCCTAAGTTTCCACATTTGAAGCAACTTCCTGGAATCCTCTCATTTGTGGGTTTCCTACAGTCCTTAGTTAGATGACCCCGCTTCTTGCATATTCCACACAGTCCACTGCAATGATATAAGTGATGCAGATTACACATGTTGCAGTAAGGTAAATTTCCAGTATATCTTTTCTTTATGCGTGGTCCTGCAGCATAAGCTCTAAACACTTCTTGTCCTTTGTTTGGCTGCCATACTTGATTGTTTCCTTGGTTGTCATCCCTTTTCCTTTTGTTTTCGTTGTTGTTGTTGACAGTAGTTTCTTGTTTTATTACTTGAGCCATAAGCTTTTGAGACATTCTGATAGCTTCCTCTAGCGTGTCTGATTTAGAAGCAATTATGTTCCCACTGATGTTGCAGGGTAGTCCACCGATGAAATTTTCTAGCAGCTTTTCGTTATCTGAAACCATAGTTGGACATAGCACAGCCAATTCCTGAAACCTTCGGATATATGCCTCGATATCATTACCAACTGTCACTAGCTTATAAAACTCTGTTTCCAACTTCTGCACCTCAGTACGAGGGCAAAACTTATCAGTCATCAATTTCTTGAATTGCTCCCAGGTGAGCTTGTAGGCATTTTCCATACCAATCGGTTGAGCATAAGAATTCCACCATGACATAGCTTTATCCAAAAGCACACCAGTAGCGAATTTTACCTTGCTGCCATCAGGACAGTTGCACATGAGGAACACATTCTCAGTCTTTTCGAACCAGCGAATCAAAGCAACCGCTCCTTCAGTGCCTTTAAACTTGATGGGATCACTAATCTTAAATTTTTTCCAAGTACATTCACACTTATTATCAGATTGCCCATTTGTCCCTGTCTGTAAAGCGGCCTCAGCAGCCCTTGCAGCTACCTCAGCTCTCTCGATCTCTAGAGCTTCGGCGATACTATCCTTAACCAATTTCCGAATAGCAACAGGTGTCATAGTTGGAGTAGCTTTAACTTTCCTTGGCGGCATAGCTCTTCAAAACGAGAAAAGAAGGGTGAGACATAATCAAGACGTTTCCTAGTAGTAGATGTTCGAGAGTGGGTTATTATAGAATGAAAGGTTGATGTTGCGATATGACGCGTTGACGTGGCTCGAGTGGTTTTGTGATATCCTGGGATTTCTGTCGAGTTTTAAATGGTCATAATGTGCCTAGGGATCCTCCTTATATATGGTATGGGAAGTCTTTCCTAGGGAGGTCATTGATAATATCCACTTATCAATATTGGGAGTAATGAGTGATGAGTGACATAGGAATCTATAGAGTGTCACCTAATTCCTTATATATATATATATGGGGAAGAGGAATGATAATAACGGTGAGAAGGGAAAAGACTGTGACAGCTGCGACATAACGAGATTGTGATGAAAGTAAGTACGCACACATGAATGAAACATTTGGAAATTGGGTAGAGAATTTAATCCAGACAAAATTTTATTATAACCATTCTCAGTGTTGCAAAATTCATCTCTGAGTCAGACATAGGTGGTCAGCCTATATCTCACTATCCCGGGTCGAATACAGATGACCAGTCTATATCCCACCGAGGTTCCATGAATTTTGAAATACTCAGCTCAGTTATACTAAGACTATGTCCTTCACAAATACGAAGGCGTTCTGAAAGACAAAAGCAAATGACCAAACTCGAGGTCGAATGATGAAACTATGCAAGGAGAAACATAACAGGGTGACATATATGATACGTGAACATGCTTATATGAAAGACAATGATAGTAATCAACCATGATAAATGAATATAGTATATCAGATAATGAGACACAAATCTCATCACCTAAGTCAGCAACAAACCACAAATGAGGCTTCAGCTTCGCAGGCAGGCACGTGACGGTCATAGGGTTAAGTTTTTCGTAAAAGTAGCTATAGTCTAGGCTTTAAAAACACTTAGTTCGCTATAGCCAGAGCTCTGATACCAATCTGTCACACCCCCAAAATCGGGTCCAGCGGAAGCATACGTGTAGCTGGGGTGTAACTCAATTGGTATTACAACACAAGTTCAAAAATGGTTTTCACTATAATCATTTAGAATAAAATCGTTAAATCAAAAATGTTGAATTTACATCATTAAAAGTAGTGCGGAAGTAGGCCCTTAAAATAGTTTAAAACGGTCCCCATATAAATAATCAGAGTCTTCTATGACCATGCCATGCCCTGCCAAAACCTCCATTAGCGTGCCATTGCTTAAAACCTGAGAATACATGCTAAAGTGTCAACACGAGGTTGGTGAGTTCATAGAGTTTGTTAACAAAATAATGCCTATAGAGAAATGATCACCCAGCAAAGGCATTGTAAATCCACTCAGTTGCAAGTCCCGCCATACGAGACTTGTAACCTGTGTGTTTACAACCCACTGCCAAATATGTTAGAGTCTACGGAAACAAAAGTAATATGTGGACCAATAATCAAAGATAAGTGTAGTTTAACCAATACATTTGGTTACGTGACCAATTCATTCGGTATGTGACCAATTCATTCGGTATGTGACCAATTCATTCGGTCGTATTACCCGTACATTCGGTTATGTGACCCGTTCATTTGGTCATGTATGTACATAGTGGGAAAGCCGGTTCATTCGGTTAAGTGTGCATAATAGTGGAAAAGGCTTGGGTCCAAAGGTGAAAAGGATTAAGTGTGATGCAATTGAATATACACTACATTCGAATGAGTAAGAAATTCATAAATGGAGCAAGTCAAGGTTTGACTAAGCATGTAGCAAAAATCAATTAAATCCAGTATACATTTAGATGGAAACGAGCATGTATTCTCCCCCAAAACTGTTATAAAACAAGTTAAAATAGTAGGGGCTATGACTCACCTGGTGCGATAGCTACGATGACAAGAATGGATACACTGAAATGAGGCACGATCTCTAACCGCAACCTAATATGAGTAATAACGATCTACTTTAGATCATGACGTGATGAAATGAATGCACATGCACATGATGCCTATACCACTCGTAACTTGGAAATACTTGTTATTGTCATAGTAAAATAGTTTCCATACTTAGGAAAAATAAGTCCAAATAAAGTTATAAAAACTTGTCGTATTATATTGTATAAAATGTTAGTTGTTATATTCCTCGTCTAGAAAACCTTAAAATAATGTCTAGTAGTCGCGTAATAAACCTTGAGTCGTACGTACTTCGTTAGTTAAAAATAAACTCCTTGAATAAGAAATCTAGAAAATATCTCATTTAGTACGTAGTTATATTATTTTCTAGTAGTGACTAAATATATATATATATATATATATATATATAGTTTTGACGATTTTAAAACGTATATAACTTGGTCGTTTTAAGTTCATTTTACTCGTTCTTTATATCCACGGAATCGTGGGACAACATACTAATATGTTTTTGACAATTTAGGACGGCTAGATCAAGTTTTATACTCAAATTTGCCCGTGAGTACTGTTCATCAGCAAGCATTTCCGGAAAATATAGTTTTTGTCGTTAAACTCGTTTTTAGCGTATCTCCTTCGTTATTAACTCGTTTTTTTCCCCATTTTCGGCCATAGTTCCGTATCGGAAAGTATTTTCTGAATCTTAGGTCCAAAATTACCCAGAATTCCCTGATCTTTCTACGTTTTGCAGAAATGGACAGCAACTTTCTATAAGTGTCAAAACTTGGTTTTCCTAGTTACTAACTTGTTCAAAAACCAACCAAACCACTTTCAATCACCACAAATCTAGTCTAATCTTACCATACACCTTCTTAGGGTGTCATGGGTTCCTAAACATCACAAACCAAGTGGATCTAACAAGGATCTAACTATATTCACTTTCTAGGGCTTAAAAGTTAAATATATACAAAAATGGAGTGGTATAAGTTAATATATGCATGAGTTCTTGTAAGAAAAATATATAACCATAGTAATAACTTTTAAAAATTATGAAATGAGTTTTGTTAACTTACTTGAAAGATTAGTGGATTAGTGGAGATGAAAAACTTGCAATACCTTGTGTTTAAACTTCAAAACCCTAACAAGAAGTACTAAATAACCTTAATTATCACTTGATCTTGGAAAAGTTGATGAAAATGGCTTCTTGTTGTTGTTTTGCCGTGAACCACCAAGAGAGAAAAGGAGAAAAGTAGCTAGTTTTGTTTGGTGAAATGAATGAGAAAAAAAATGTAGTTTATGTTATATGTATTATTGGTTAGACAAAAAGATGGCAACATTAATGAGTTAGTGAACTTTGTCAATTGGTGTAAGGAATTTGGTAGGGGGGGGGGGGGACGGAAATTCAAGGGTAGGAAGAAAAAGATGAGGTTTTGTGTATTATTAGGTAAGTTAAGTTAGATATTATTAGTTTTAGAGGATACCGGGTACCGAGTTAACTAAAAATAAATTGTAACGAGATAAAATAAAATATAATGAAATTGTAAAAATTGTAAAATAATATTCCTGATGAGAATCGGAAGTTAAAATAATGATCGGGTTGAAATATCGCAAACCGACGGAGTTATAAGCTTCGACCGAAAAACGTAGCAATTGATTTGAAAACACCGGGTAAATTAATATTATAATTTTTATATTATTAAAATGAATATAAAAATATATTGGGATCATAGTCGGGAGTGTCGGACGTGTTAGTCACATTATTGATTGCTTGTTAACGTTTATTTAGAAATAATTATACGTAAAAGTAAATTATACCAAAAGTACTAATTTAAATATCCTACGAGTGGAATAGTATGCAAGTGACATAATGATAATACGCAGACTATTTCTAGTCTATATGAGATGTCCCAAATGATAATGCATGAATTCGCACCCGAACCAATACGGTTACGCGAATTTGAATACTCGTAAACTAAATTTACGATGAAATGAGTAACGCACGTGAATAGTGAAATTTCTTTCGGAAATGAATAGTGTCAAGTGAATAGTAAAATTTCTGAACGCTTCTCAGAATATCAAATTGACCTCAAAAATGATGAATAGTAAAACGATGAATAGTAAATGATGAATAGTAACATGTGAATAGTAAATTGTCGAGTTTTGGAAAATGACCGGAAATTACGAGTTGTGACACTCCCCGAGTACCACACTCAAGAGTTTTCTTCACTATGTCAACAAACTCCCTTATGGTGGAGAAACTTTACATACCTTGGCTTACACTGATTAACGACCCTAAGCTAAATGTCGAGTTCTAATCCTAGCTAGAACTAATCTCACAACTACTTCACAACTTCACACCTTCTTCACTATGTCTTCACAACTTCTTCACGCCTTCTTCACACCTTCTTCTATCTCCAATAACTTCACAACTTCTACACTACTTCTTTATACCACAACTAATAACTACAATCTACTTAAGCACACAACACTTTACAAATAATCTATCACTACTACAAGATGATATTAATTTACAAAACACTACTTCTTATATAGATGTTGAAGGAGTGTTCTTCTTTTGCATTTGAGTTGATGAGGCTTTGGATCACTTGGAAACAAAGACTTATGATTATAAGATCAAAGGGTTTGAAAGAATAGGAAGGGAGATTTAGATCATAAAGTTTATAGTCCAAAAGGTAGGGGAAAAATGCAGGAATCACCCAGTATTTATAGGCAAAGCTGGAGACCTCAGGACCATGGCCGGTCCCCTTAATTAAGGGGGCGCCTAGTTAATTAAGGGGGCCGCCCCTCCTTAACGTTACCCAGCTTTGTCTTTTAGTGAGGAAGGTTTTCCTGGAATATTTTTGCTATTTTTGGTTGAAAATTTGAATTCATATATTTAGTTTGCATTTTGTGATTATCAAAACGAAGAGATATCGAAAATATTAATAACGTTTTTGTTAATACAAATATCGCCTAAAAACGTTATTTATATTTTACGATCTTTCTTAGTTTTGTTAACTACAAAAGATAAAGTTTATTTTTGGCAAATCATAAATATAGTTTAAAAGTCTTTTACTTAAATTCACTCAAACTACATTTACATGCTTTTACAAAGTAAGTGTACATTAGTTTAAGTACATATATTAAAAATGTCTAATATGTATATTTAGCAAGTTTACTAATTAGTTTGTCATATTAAGATATAAGCAAGCAACCTCTTTTTAGTAAAACATTCACTTGCTAAACATTTCAAACAAACATCTTTTGATTCTATACATAAACTATTTTCACAAGTATACTTTCTTTTCTAGGAAAATCTAAAATTAGAAATAATATGTTAGTTGCATCATTGCTTGCATCACACATGTCCCTTCAAGGAAACATGTGTGTAAGTGTGTAAGAAACATGTTTTATTATGTGTTGATTCACACTCAAGATCTCAAAGTTGACTTTGGGAGATCTTGAGAATATTGTGTTAGATTGTGAAATATTTTATGCAGGATTCTGTCAGACATGCTAGCGGAACCCTCGGGCACAACGGACGGAACCAAAGGATGGGTTCCGCCGTTTCCGTGGGTTGGTCTGTTTGAAGGCCTATAAATAGCAACTCACTTCTTGAGTTTTGGTGATCACTCTCTATCATATTTCATTGCATATATTTCATTTCTAACTCAGTAAACTTTCATATTTGTGAATCTCTCTTTGTAGCAAGAAGATCACGATCTTACAAGCTTCAACACAATGTTGCAAGACTTGTCTAGCATAGCATTAGTGTAAACTAGTAAAATTTATACTTCATTGTAGTGTATCCATTTGTAGTGATCGGTTAGTATTTTAGTCCTCAAAATACTTAGAGTATCGGGAGTTGTTGTACCCTTGTAAAAGAACTATTGGGAGTGGTTGTACCCTTGTGAAAGAACTCGATATCTAGCTTAGTGTCGGAAATAGTGTGTAAGCGACGTGTAAGTTTTTCTCCGCCGGATAAAGGAGCTTGTTGACTAGTGCAAGAAAACTCTCGAGTTGGATACTCGGGGCATGGAGTAGGGCAAGGAAAAAGAGTCCTTGTAGCCGAACCACGATAAACAATCGTGTTATGGTTTGATCATTTCTTACTTTTATACTTGCATATAATTTATTGTTTGATGCGTCTTAATTGGTAATTACACGTAAAAGTATTAGAAGAAAATCAAGTTTAAAACCGGTAAACTATTCAACCCCCCTTCTAGTTTTCCACAATTGGCATCAAGAGCTACGTTACTCAAGATTTTAAAATATATTGTATGTTAAAACTTAAAACGATCCATGGATTTTGAAAACTTCAAAGAAGGGCAATCTATGCAAAGACCACCACTATTTGAACCAAATGGCTTTATTTATTGGAAAAAGCGTTTTGAAACTTATGTAAAGTCAAAGGACATAGATCTATGGTATATTATTATTGAAGGTGATCACAAGGCTACCGGAAGTGGTCGGGATGAGGATAGTTCACTTACTAAACATAGTGATCACCAAAAGAAACTAGTTGCCAAAAATGATGAAGCAAAAATGATGCTTTATAATGCCTTACCTAAGAAAGAGTACGAAAGAGTTTTTATGTGCAAAACCGCTAAAGAAATTTGGCAATCTTTAATCACTACTCATTAAGGAAATTCACAAGTTAAGGATAACAAAATTGATCTTCTTGTCCAACAATATGAACAATTTTTTATTCCCGAAGATGAAACTATTGATTGTGCATTTGCTAGATTTAACACTATTATTACTTCACTTAAAGCACTTGATGAATCTTTTTGTAGCAAGAATTTTGTCAGGAAATTTCTTAGAGCACTCCATCCTAAGTGGAGAGAAAAAGTAACGGCCATTGAAGAATCTAAAGATCTTTCAAGCATGGCACTTGACGAGCTTATTGGAAACCTCAAAGTTCACGAAATGGTGATGGAAAAAGATTCAGAGATAGTTAGAGGCAAGAAGGAAAAAGTAAAATCTATTGCCTTAAAAGCTAGAATAGAATCAAGTGACAATGAGGAATCAAGTTCGGATAGTGATGATGAAGAATATGCCATTGCGGTTAGAGACTTCAAGAAGTTCTTTAGAAGACGAGGAAAGTTTGTAAAGAAACCTAACGATGAAAAGAAGTCTCTACGTAAAGTTCGGGATGTTAAGAAAGTAAAGAATGAAAGAAAGTGTTTTAGATGTGGAGATACAAGTCACCTAATAGGAGAATGTCCAAAACCTCCCAAAAGCAAAACTCAAAGTGCTTTTGTGAGTGGTGCTTGGAGCGATAGTGAGAATGACGATGAAGAGCCAACAAATGAGGAAATAGCTCTTATGGCTCAAGGCTTAAATGAGGTACATTCTGATTCATCTTATTCTTCTATTGATGATAACACACTAGAACAACAATACAACAAACTTTGTGAGTTAAGCTTGAAAATCATAAACAAAAACAAATTTTTGAAGACTAAAAAGGAATTTTTAGAAAACGAAGTTTATGAATTAAAAGAAAAAGCTAAGTGCTTGGAAAAGAGTAAAAACATTGACACAACGTGCAAATCATGTCAAGGATTCAAACTTGAAATTGAGAAGCTTAAGATCACACAAGATAGTCTTATCAAACAAAACTCTAAGTTTAAAAAGTTTGATAAAAGTATTTGTTATGCGGATGAAATAATGATACTCCAAAAGTCACACTTTGATAGAACAGGCTTAGGATTCATGAAAACAGGATCAATAAGTAGTGTAACGAAACAAGGCGAAAAAGGACAAGAAAATGACAAAACTGCAGCAGTGACCCACGGAACTGACAGAACCAAAAATTTGGTTCCGCCTGCTGAACCCATTGGTTCCGTGGACACTGCTGCAGAACAGAACAGCTTAAAAACTAACCGTAGTGAATTTGTTAAAGTTACAAAGAAGTCAAATACTAGTTCTACTGAAACCAAACTTAAACCGGCCATTAAAATAGGAGTAGGACTTGGTAAAAATGAATTTAGAACTAGAACTACTCAACTAAGACCTAAACCGTCTATATCCAAACGCCCCTTTCCAAAGAGCAACTACAACACACAACCCTACTTTCAACATAGCTGGGGTCAAAACTTACCTAGACATCATCAAGCTCCAAACTATATGTCTTGGAACCCATATCCACCATTTCCTTACATGAACCAAGGTAATGGCATGATTAACCAAAATGGACCCATGAGATATTGGGCACCAAATGTTTGAATGCTTCTTATAAAATAGGTGTGCTTGAAAGTGTGTTTGGAACCGGATGAATGGATCAAAGATAGCGGTTGTTCAAGACACATGATGGGGGACAAAAGTCTTTTCTCTACCTATCAAGTTTATGATGGAGGTAACATTACTTTTGGTAGCAAGCTTAAAAGTAAAATCATCGGAAAAGGTACTATCTCTCATGACTCTCTATCTATTGATGATGTAGCTCATGTTGATAACTTAGGATTTAATCTTCTTAGCATTAGCCAACTTTGCCGTAAAAAGTATAAAGTACTCTTTAGTGAAAACGAAAGTAAAATACTTAAAGATGGTATAACTATAGCTAAAGGAGTTCTTAAAAACAACGTATACGTCATGAAGATTGATAAAAAATCTAGAGATAAACTTTGCCTTACCTCATTAGATGAGTCATCGACTCTTTGGTATAGACGCTTAGGTCACGCTAATATGAGACTTATTCAAACCCTATCTTCTAAGGAATTAGTTAGAAACCTACCCAAGTTGAAATATGACCAACACTTTTGTGATGCTTGCAAAATTGGTAAACAAGTTCATAGTAGCCATAAGGCTAAAAATATGGTATCCACAACTAGATGTTTAGAACTTTTGCATATGGATTTGTTCGGTCCATCCGCTATTCAAAGTTATGGAGGCAACTTCTATACTTTGGTCATAGTAGATGATTTTTCACGTTATACATGGACAAGATTTTTGAAAAGTAAAAATGAAGCTTTAGAACAATTTGAAATTCTTGGAAAGAAAATTCAAAATCAAGTAGGAAATTGCATTGTGTCTATTAGAACGGATCATGGTCGGGAATTTGATAACGAAATACAATTCGGTGAATTTTGTGACAAAAATGGTATAACACATAATTTCTCGGCTCCTCGCACTCCTCAATCTAATGGTGTAGTAGAATGTAAAAATCGGACACTTCAAGAGATGAGTAGAACAATGCTTAACGAACAAAATATTTCACAAAAGTTATGGTGTAATGCCGTCGATACATCAACTTATATCTTAAACCGAGTCCTAATTAGACCATTTTTAGATAAAACTCCATATGAAATATATAGAGGTAAAAAGCCAACATTAGGATACTTTAAAGTATTTGGGAGTAAATGCTTTATACTAAACACAAAGGATTATCTCACTAAATTTGACCCAAAGTCTTATGAAGGTGTGTTCCTTAGATATTCACAAAATAGCAAAGCTTATATTGTTCTAAATAAGGAAACTTTAAGAGTCGAGGAATCGTTGAATGTAACATTCGACGAAAGTCCACCTCCCTCTAAGACATCACCTTTGGTAGATGATGACTTAGTTGAAAGTCAAGTTGTTAATCAAATTGATTTAGAAAACGACAAGGAAGATGAACTATTAGATAGAAAAATAGTCAATGTCAAAGAATCTAAAAGTCATCCATTAGATAGTGTCATAGGTAAACTTAATGAAAGAACCTTAAGATCAAAAGCTCAAAATGAAAGTAACTATTTTTGTTTTATATCAACCATTGAACCTAAAAATATAGAAGAAGCTATAAGTGATGAATCTTGGATAATTGCTATGCAAGAAGAATTGAACCAATTTATTAGAAATGATGTTTGGACATTAGTTCCTCAACCAAAGAATCAAACTATTATTGGAACAAAATGGGTCTTTCGAAATAAAATGGATGAAAACGGAGTTGTGTCTAGAAACAAAGCTAGGCTAGTAGCACAAGGTTATAATCAACAAGAAGGCATTGACTATGATGAAACCTTTCCTCCGGTTGCTAGGCTCGAGTCAATTAGAATCTTACTTGCATATGCATGCGCACATGACTTTAAACTTTTTCAAATGGACAACAAAAGTGCATTCTTAAATTGTTTTATTAATGAAGAGGTTTATGTTGCTCAACCTCCGGGCTTTACCGACTTTGAAAAACTTAATCATGTTTACAAACTTAAAAAGGCTTTATATGGACTTAAGCAATGTAACACCCCCAAAATACCGCAGCGGAAGACTGTGTCACAGGGGTGCTACTTCATAATACAAAGTACAAGTTATAGAAAACGAACTCTAAATGAGACGTTTTTAAAAGTTACCATTCGATTAATGAATTCAAAGCTACAAACATGAGATTCCAAAGTATGATACATAAATGTATACAAAATATTTTGAATGGTAAATGATAAAAAGCGTAAGTCTTCAGAATATGCAGCTTGACTCTAAGTTTCACGCACTAGCTATCGCCTTACTAACCTGAGATAAACATGCTAAAGTGTCAATACAATGGTTGGTGAGTTCATAGAGTTTGTCTAACAAATAAAGCCTATAAAAATGATCACACAGCAAAGGCATCGTGAATCCACTCAGTTGCAAGTCACGCCATAAGAGACTTGTAACCTGTGTGTTCACAACCCACTGCTAACATATAGTATAATAAAGACATGTATAAGTTCATCAAAACAGTAAGCAATTAGTCGTGAGTCTACACTTCATCTCCGAAGACCTCACGTTTGTTGTATGTCTCAATGGTCATCCAACAACTTAATCTGGAGCCACTGGCAGTCTCAATGGTCATCCAGCAACTTAATCTGGAGCCACTGGCAGTCTCAATGGTCATCCAGCAACTTAATCTGGAGCCACTGGAAGTCTCACAATCAAGTATAACGCAGTTAAGTATAACACAATCATGTATGTATGAAATCAAGTATAATGCAATCAAGTATAAGACGATCAAGTATAAAAGCTTTGAATATTTGTACAAGTAAGCAAGTAGTTGAGCATGTATCTCCCCCAAAGAGTTAAAACAAGTATGAAAAAGTAGGGGCTATGACTCACCTTAAGCTTATGTAATGAGAAATGATAGTGGTAGTCGAATCGCGAAAGTCTCTAAGAGCAGCCTATAATAGAACGTTGCAACTTAGGTTTGGAGTAACGTCTAAGAATACAAAGAATTGCCAATATATGTCTTGCATATAGTTCATGATGTAGTACTTAGTATATAGTATAAGCCGTTGAATATAAGTGGTCTATGAAACATGTATAGGTTGTAAATCTCTTACTACCGTTCGGGCCGACATAATTCAGAAGTCATGGAGTAAACGTTCGAAGAGGCAGGACACTTTAATTCATAAATCCACAACTCATCTCGACGGCTTACTTAATGAACTCCTCACATGAGGCTCCCTACTATTGTAGTATTCGATAACATATATATAAGTTTTGATCTTTAAAAGTTATATGGTCTTTAGCCGTGGCTTTGCCGTGACCTTGGTCATTGTTACCATGGTCTTGAGACTCAACCTTGGCTTTAGCCATGGTTGTGGTCTTGGCTTTAGGTCATTAGACCTCTTGGTCTCATCTAAATATAATCATTATATAGTAACTTTGGTCTAAAAATGGGCTGTTAAGAATTTGAAGAAATTATCACTCGGAAAGCGTTTTCAGGGCTCGAGCTTCTTTAATTCCAAACGAAAACGTTGTTCCGGACAACTTTCGTGTTTTAACTTTTTGATGAATCGGACCAGAAGGGTGACTTTCAAAATGGGAGAATGCAAAACAGTAGGGTATAGGCAGTTTTGCCGTTTTGGTTTCGCTAACTTCTTGTGGCCATAACTTTTGACTCGGGTACTCGTTTTGGGTGATTCAAATTGCTATGTTTTCCTTTTAAAACCCTCTTTAACAGTATGTAGGTGTTTCAAATCATAGTTATACTATTTTGGTCGTGGTTCTCCAAGAAAGTTACTAGTTTACTTGTTTAAATATCATAAGTTAACATATATATACATAACTTGTTTTACTAGTTTTTATACATCATGAACACAATACAAAGACCATATATAGCATGAAAGAAACATAATAAGCATGAAAATGATATTGAGCAAGAAAGTGTAATAGGGTTTGCTTACAACTTTTGGCCTTCTAAAGAAAGGAAGTCAAGTATAGAACTAGGACACTAAACCTAAGCTTGTAAACCCTTCACCACAACTCTTGTAACCCTTGCTAGCCTTGATATAGACCTTGTGAAAACCATTTAACTTCAGCCCCTAATCACCTTGTGTAGCTCCTAATTCAACCATGGAATCACCAAACAAACTTAAGAACTAGGTAGAGAATACTAAGACCTTGAACTTTGTAGTGTAACTTGTATATTGAAGATCAAAGGATCATGGTGCTAGGATTAAAGGGTGTGGCGTTTTTGGTGATGAAAAGATGAAGATCAAAGTGTTTCTAGTTGGCTATTTATAGCATGAATGAGGAGGTTAGGAAGCTAACTAGGAAAGTGCCTAAACTTGGTGACAAAGTTGTAAATAAGTATTGATCTAATGGCTAAAGTCATGAGATCATGCCACAAGTGTGAATCCCCCCCCTAAATGACGGTTCATAAGGCTTGGGGAGCAAGTGTGGACTTTTGATGGTATTATCCTACTTATGTAGCTACTTTTGACTCCGTAAATTGCTAACCGTAAGTTGTTAAGTCACGAAACGTAAAACCGAGTATCCTAAAAATATGAAACTTATAAATATAATAGAACTTATCAATATACTCCATAATAAAATATAAAATGAGTGGTAGGTTCTATTGGGTTGCTCAAACCCTGCTAAAACTGGAAACGCGGGTCTAAAACGCGTAATACGTAAAACGTACGAAAGTTGCATAAAATTTAGAAAAGTAAAATGTAACTTTTCTAATAGGATACTAATGACTTAAAATGACTTATAATGTCTAGGCTGGGCTCTGTCTAGTGTCGGTTGGTATTTAATGTCTTTTAGACATAAAACCGTAAGCCTAAAAATCAATGAATGACTTATAAAATCAAGGAATGATTTTTGGTCAAAGGAGGAGGGAAAAATATGTTGACTTATTCTAATAAGTTGAAAACTCAAATCGTCTTAGAAACGCGGTGCAGGTATAGGCTAAGGTTACGGCTAAGTAAAAGTGCTTAAAAACGAGAATTACTGTTTCTCACGGCCGAGGCTTATTTTGGTCACGTTTTTCTCAGTCATGATAAATTCGCTAATTAATCATGAGAGTACTAAACATTTTTCTGATGCGGGGTCACTTAACGCGGTCGAGTTTCGTTGTGCGTAGAATTTTTAAATGACGTTTTACCCTAAAATGTGTAATTCCGTGTAATTCCTTAATAACTTTCACGAAAATGATCTGATGAGTGTCAAACTTTTAATTTGCTATGGGAATGATTTATCACTCGAGGCCAAGAAACAAAAATCAAATTTCGGGAAAAATGAATAGTAAAAGTGAATAGTAAAAGTGAATAATAAATTTGAATAGTGAAATTTTCGGGAATAAAAGTTAACCTGAAAATGTGAATTGTTACAGTCTCTACCCCTTAAGGAGAACCTCGTCCCGAAGTTCAGTTGATGTTAACTACTTACGGTATGTCTAAGAGAATTCGGGATCTCTAATATAGTAGTGTTTACTCTGATTTGTCTAAGGTTCTGGTTAAGGAGTTGTATCGGCTACAATTAAGCCCACTTATTTATAACACATTACTTACATAAAGAAGCATCCAAATTTATGTAAGTAAGGTCTCATAAACTTATGGTTCGATGATTTACAATTTCTTTATTTAAATGAAGAGGCGTCCCAATCCATTTAAATAAGGAGATTCTAAATCATCCTACTTAAGAATTTCCGACACAAAAATCCGCCTTCTGAGGCCGATAGTAAGATAATCAAGTCATCAAATCCCTAAAGCTAAGCAATAATATTATTTAACTCAAATCTTGTGTCTCATCAAACAAGAACTGTCACAAGATCAAGTTAAATAATTAGTTATTACTGAGCTCCGTGTTTTTAATGACTCAGCTAATCTCTGGGGTTCCTTATAATACTAAAGTCACATCATCTAACAGCGTGAAACTAAACCAACAACTAATAAAATTATATGCGTATGTAGTGTGTCTAAGGCAAATAAAGAGGAGAGTCTTAACGTATATAGCAGTTATAGTCTAGGCACTAAATGAAACCTAGTTCTCTATAACCAAGGCTCTGGTACCAATCTGTAACACCCCCAAAATACCACAGCGGAAGACTCTGTCACAGGGGTGCTACTTCATAATACAAAGTACAAGTTATAGAAAACGAACTCTAAATGAGACGTTTTTAAAAGTTACCATTCGATTAATGAATTCAAAGCTACAAACATGAGATTCCAAAGTATGATACATAAATGTATACAAAATATTTTGAATGGTAAATGATAAAAAGCGTAAGTCTTCAGAATATGCAGCTTGACTCTAAGTTTCACGCACTAGCTATCGCCTTACTAACCTGAGATAAACATGCTAAAGTGTCAATACAATGGTTGGTGAGTTCATAGAGTTTGTCTAACAAATAAAGCCTATAAAAATGATCACACAGCAAAGGCATCGTGAATCCACTCAGTTGCAAGTCACGCCATAAGAGACTTGTAACCTGTGTGTTCACAACCCACTGCTAACATATAGTATAATAAAGACATGTATAAGTTCATCAAAACAGTAAGCAATTAGTCGTGAGTCTACACTTCATCTCCGAAGACCTCACGTTTGTTGTATGTCTCAATGGTCATCCAACAACTTAATCTGGAGCCACTGGCAGTCTCAATGGTCATCCAGCAACTTAATCTGGAACCACTGGCAGTCTCAATGGTCATCCAGCAACTTAATCTGGAGCCACTGGAAGTCTCACAATCAAGTATAACGCAGTTAAGTATAACACAATCATGTATGTATGAAATCAAGTATAATGCAATCAAGTATAAGACGATCAAGTATAAAAGCTTTGAATATTTGTACAAGTAAGCAAGTAGTTGAGCATGTATCTCCCCCAAAGAGTTAAAACAAGTATGAAAAAGTAGGGGCTATGACTCACCTTAAGCTTATGTAATGAGAAATGATAGTGGTAGTCGAATCGCGAAAGTCTCTAAGAGCAGCCTATAATAGAACGTTGCAACTTAGGTTTGGAGTAACGTCTAAGAATACAAAGAATTGCCAATATATGTCTTGCATATAGTTCATGATGTAGTACTTAGTATATAGTATAAGCCGTTGAATATAAGTGGTCTATGAAACATGTATAGGTTGTAAATCTCTTACTACCGTTCGGGCCGACATAATTCAGAAGTCATGGAGTAAACGTTCGAAGAGGCAGGACACTTTAATTCATAAATCCACAACTCATCTCGACGGCTTACTTAATGAACTCCTCACATGAGGCTCCCTACTATTGTAGTATTCGATAACATATATATAAGTTTTGATCTTTAAAAGTTATATGGTCTTTAGCCGTGGCTTTGCCGTGACCTTGGTCATTGTTACCATGGTCTTGAGACTCAACCTTGGCTTTAGCCATGGTTGTGGTCTTGGCTTTAGGTCATTAGACCTCTTGGTCTCATCTAAATATAATCATTATATAGTAACTTTGGTCTAAAAATGGGCTGTTAAGAATTTGAAGAAATTATCACTCGGAAAGCGTTTTCATGGCTCGAGCTTCTTTGATTCCAAACGAAAACGTTGTTCCGGACAACTTTCGTGTTTTAACTTTTTGATGAATCGGACCAGAAGGGTGACTTTCAAAATGGGAGAATGCAAAACAGTAGGGTATAGGCAGTTTTGCCGTTTTGGTTTCGCTAACTTCTTGTGGCCATAACTTTTGACTCGGGTACTCGTTTTGGGTGATTCAAATTGCTATGTTTTCCTTTTAAAACCCTCTTTAACAGTATGTAGGTGTTTCAAATCATAGTTATACTATTTTGGTCGTGGTTCTCCAAGAAAGTTACTAGTTTACTTGTTTAAATATCATAAGTTAACATATATATACATAACTTGTTTTACTAGTTTTTATACATCATGAACACAATACAAAGACCATATATAGCATGAAAGAAACATAATAAGCATGAAAATGATATTGAGCAAGAAAGTGTAATAGGGTTTGCTTACAACTTTTGGCCTTCTAAAGAAAGGAAGTCAAGTATAGAACTAGGACACTAAACCTAAGCTTGTAAACCCTTCACCACAACTCTTGTAACCCTTGCTAGCCTTGATATAGACCTTGTGAAAACCATTTAACTTCAGCCCCTAATCACCTTGTGTAGCTCCTAATTCAACCATGGAATCACCAAACAAACTTAAGAACTAGGTAGAGAATACTAAGACCTTGAACTTTGTAGTGTAACTTGTATATTGAAGATCAAAGGATCATGGTGCTAGGATTAAAGGGTGTGGCGTTTTTGGTGATGAAAAGATGAAGATCAAAGTGTTTCTAGTTGGCTATTTATAGCATGAATGAGGAGGTTAGGAAGCTAACTAGGAAAGTGCCTAAACTTGGTGACAAAGTTGTAAATAAGTATTGATCTAATGGCTAAAGTCATGAGATCATGCCACAAGTGTGAATCCCCCCCCCCTAAATGACGGTTCATAAGGCTTGGGGAGCAAGTGTGGACTTTTGATGGTATTATCCTACTTATGTAGCTACTTTTGACTCCGTAAATTGCTAACCGTAAGTTGTTAAGTCACGAAACGTAAAACCGAGTATCCTAAAAATATGAAACTTATAAATATAATAGAACTTATCAATATACTCCATAATAAAATATAAAATGAGTGGTAGGTTCTATTGGGTTGCTCAAACCCTGCTAAAACTGGAAACGCGGGTCTAAAACGCGTAATACGTAAAACGTACGAAAGTTGCATAAAATTTAGAAAAGTAAAATGTAACTTTTCTAATAGGATACTAATGACTTAAAATGACTTATAATGTCTAGGCTGGGCTCTGTCTAGTGTCGGTTGGTATTTAATGTCTTTTAGACATAAAACCGTAAGCCTAAAAATCAATGAATGACTTATAAAATCAAGGAATGATTTTTGGTCAAAGGAGGAGGGAAAAATATGTTGACTTATTCTAATAAGTTGAAAACTCAAATCGTCTTAGAAACGCGGTGCAGGTATAGGCTAAGGTTACGGCTAAGTAAAAGTGCTTAAAAACGAGAATTACTGTTTCTCACGGCCGAGGCTTATTTTGGTCACGTTTTTCTCAGTCATGATAAATTCGCTAATTAATCATGAGAGTACTAAACATTTTTCTGATGCGGGGTCACTTAACGCGGTCGAGTTTCGTTGTGCGTAGAATTTTTAAATGACGTTTTACCCTAAAATGTGTAATTCCGTGTAATTCCTTAATAACTTTCACGAAAATGATCTGATGAGTGTCAAACTTTTAATTTGCTATGGGAATGATTTATCACTCGAGGCCAAGAAACAAAAATCAAATTTCGGGAAAAATGAATAGTAAAAGTGAATAGTAAAAGTGAATAATAAATTTGAATAGTGAAATTTTCGGGAATAAAAGTTAACCTGAAAATGTGAATTGTTACAGTCTCTACCCCTTAAGGAGAACCTCGTCCCGAAGTTCAGTTGATGTTAACTACTTACGGTATGTCTAAGAGAATTCGGGATCTCTAATATAGTAGTGTTTACTCTGATTTGTCTAAGGTTCTGGTTAAGGAGTTGTATCGGCTACAATTAAGCCCACTTATTTATAACACATTACTTACATAAAGAAGCATCCAAATTTATGTAAGTAAGGTCTCATAAACTTATGGTTCGATGATTTACAATTTCTTTATTTAAATGAAGAGGCGTCCCAATCCATTTAAATAAGGAGATTCTAAATCATCCTACTTAAGAATTTCCGACACAAAAATCCGCCTTCTGAGGCCGATAGTAAGATAATCAAGTCATCAAATCCCTAAAGCTAAGCAATAATATTATTTAACTCAAATCTTGTGTCTCATCAAACAAGAACTGTCACAAGATCAAGTTAAATAATTAGTTATTACTGAGCTCCGTGTTTTTAATGACTCGGCTAATCTCTGGGGTTCCTTATAATACTAAAGTCACATCATCTAACAGCGTGAAACTAAACCAACAACTAATAAAATTATATGCGTATGTAGTGTGTCTAAGGCAAATAAAGAGGAGAGTCTTAACGTATATAGCAGTTATAGTCTAGGCACTAAATGAAACCTAGTTCTCTATAACCAAGGCTCTGGTACCAATCTGTAACACCCCCAAAATACCACAGCGGAAGACTCTGTCACAGGGGTGCTACTTCATAATACAAAGTACAAGTTATAGAAAACGAACTCTAAATGAGACGTTTTTAAAAGTTACCATTCGATTAATGAATTCAAAGCTACAAACATGAGATTCCAAAGTATGATACATAAATGTATACAAAATATTTTGAATGGTAAATGATAAAAAGCGTAAGTCTTCAGAATATGCAGCTTGACTCTAAGTTTCACGCACTAGCTATCGCCTTACTAACCTGAGATAAA
Organism: Artemisia argyi; assembly: GCA_030686995.1. Classification (NCBI taxonomy): domain Eukaryota; kingdom Viridiplantae; phylum Streptophyta; class Magnoliopsida; order Asterales; family Asteraceae; genus Artemisia; species Artemisia argyi. The sequence goes on from CM060707.1 coordinate 154,420,472, forward strand.
CATGCTAAAGTGTCAATACAATGGTTGGTGAGTTCATAGAGTTTGTCTAACAAATAAAGCCTATAAAAATGATCACACAGCAAAGGCATCGTGAATCCACTCAGTTGCAAGTCACGCCATAAGAGACTTGTAACCTGTGTGTTCACAACCCACTGCTAACATATAGTATAATAAAGACATGTATAAGTTCATCAAAACAGTAAGCAATTAGTCGTGAGTCTACACTTCATCTCCGAAGACCTCACGTTTGTTGTATGTCTCAATGGTCATCCAACAACTTAATCTGGAGCCACTGGCAGTCTCAATGGTCATCCAGCAACTTAATCTGGAGCCACTGGCAGTCTCAATGGTCATCCAGCAACTTAATCTGGAGCCACTGGAAGTCTCACAATCAAGTATAACGCAGTTAAGTATAACACAATCATGTATGTATGAAATCAAGTATAATGCAATCAAGTATAAGACGATCAAGTATAAAAGCTTTGAATATTTGTACAAGTAAGCAAGTAGTTGAGCATGTATCTCCCCCAAAGAGTTAAAACAAGTATGAAAAAGTAGGGGCTATGACTCACCTTAAGCTTATGTAATGAGAAATGATAGTGGTAGTCGAATCGCGAAAGTCTCTAAGAGCAGCCTATAATAGAACGTTGCAACTTAGGTTTGGAGTAACGTCTAAGAATACAAAGAATTGCCAATATATGTCTTGCATATAGTTCATGATGTAGTACTTAGTATATAGTATAAGCCGTTGAATATAAGTGGTCTATGAAACATGTATAGGTTGTAAATCTCTTACTACCGTTCGGGCCGACATAATTCAGAAGTCATGGAGTAAACGTTCGAAGAGGCAGGACACTTTAATTCATAAATCCACAACTCATCTCGACGGCTTACTTAATGAACTCCTCACATGAGGCTCCCTACTATTGTAGTATTCGATAACATATATATAAGTTTTGATCTTTAAAAGTTATATGGTCTTTAGCCGTGGCTTTGCCGTGACCTTGGTCATTGTTACCATGGTCTTGAGACTCAACCTTGGCTTTAGCCATGGTTGTGGTCTTGGCTTTAGGTCATTAGACCTCTTGGTCTCATCTAAATATAATCATTATATAGTAACTTTGGTCTAAAAATGGGCTGTTAAGAATTTGAAGAAATTATCACTCGGAAAGCGTTTTCAGGGCTCGAGCTTCTTTGATTCCAAACGAAAACGTTGTTCCGGACAACTTTCGTGTTTTAACTTTTTGATGAATCGGACCAGAAGGGTGACTTTCAAAATGGGAGAATGCAAAACAGTAGGGTATAGGCAGTTTTGCCGTTTTGGTTTCGCTAACTTCTTGTGGCCATAACTTTTGACTCGGGTACTCGTTTTGGGTGATTCAAATTGCTATGTTTTCCTTTTAAAACCCTCTTTAACAGTATGTAGGTGTTTCAAATCATAGTTATACTATTTTGGTCATGGTTCTCCAAGAAAGTTACTAGTTTACTTGTTTAAATATCATAAGTTAACATATATATACATAACTTGTTTTACTAGTTTTTATACATCATGAACACAATACAAAGACCATATATAGCATGAAAGAAACATAATAAGCATGAAAATGATATTGAGCAAGAAAGTGTAATAGGGTTTGCTTACAACTTTTGGCCTTCTAAAGAAAGGAAGTCAAGTATAGAACTAGGACACTAAACCTAAGCTTGTAAACCCTTCACCACAACTCTTGTAACCCTTGCTAGCCTTGATATAGACCTTGTGAAAACCATTTAACTTCAGCCCCTAATCACCTTGTGTAGCTCCTAATTCAACCATGGAATCACCAAACAAACTTAAGAACTAGGTAGAGAATACTAAGACCTTGAACTTTGTAGTGTAACTTGTATATTGAAGATCAAAGGATCATGGTGCTAGGATTAAAGGGTGTGGCGTTTTTGGTGATGAAAAGATGAAGATCAAAGTGTTTCTAGTTGGCTATTTATAGCATGAATGAGGAGGTTAGGAAGCTAACTAGGAAAGTGCCTAAACTTGGTGACAAAGTTGTAAATAAGTATTGATCTAATGGCTAAAGTCATGAGATCATGCCACAAGTGTGAATCCCCCCCCCCCTAAATGACGGTTCATAAGGCTTGGGGAGCAAGTGTGGACTTTTGATGGTATTATCCTACTTATGTAGCTAGTTTTGACTCCGTAAATTGCTAACCGTAAGTTGTTAAGTCACGAAACGTAAAACCGAGTATCCTAAAAATATGAAACTTATAAATATAATAGAACTTATCAATATACTCCATAATAAAATATAAAATGAGTGGTAGGTTCTATTGGGTTGCTCAAACCCTGCTAAAACTGGAAACGCGGGTCTAAAACGCGTAATACGTAAAACGTACGAAAGTTGCATAAAATTTAGAAAAGTAAAATGTAACTTTTCTAATAGGATACTAATGACTTAAAATGACTTATAATGTCTAGGCTGGGCTCTGTCTAGTGTCGGTTGGTATTTAATGTCTTTTAGACATAAAACCGTAAGCCTAAAAATCAATGAATGACTTATAAAATCAAGGAATGATTTTTGGTCAAAGGAGGAGGGAAAAATATGTTGACTTATTCTAATAAGTTGAAAACTCAAATCGTCTTAGAAACGCGGTGCAGGTATAGGCTAAGGTTACGGCTAAGTAAAAGTGCTTAAAAACGAGAATTACTGTTTCTCACGGCCGAGGCTTATTTTGGTCACGTTTTTCTCAGTCATGATAAATTCGCTAATTAATCATGAGAGTACTAAACATTTTTCTGATGCGGGGTCACTTAACGCGGTCGAGTTTCGTTGTGCGTAGAATTTTTAAATGACGTTTTACCCTAAAATGTGTAATTCCGTGTAATTCCTTAATAACTTTCACGAAAATGATCTGATGAGTGTCAAACTTTTAATTTGCTATGGGAATGATTTATCACTCGAGGCCAAGAAACAAAAATCAAATTTCGAGAAAAATGAATAGTAAAAGTGAATAGTAAAAGTGAATAATAAATTTGAATAGTGAAATTTTCGGGAATAAAAGTTAACCTGAAAATGTGAATTGTTACAGTCTCTACCCCTTAAGGAGAACCTCGTCCCGAAGTTCAGTTGATGTTAACTACTTACGGTATGTCTAAGAGAATTCGGGATCTCTAATATAGTAGTGTTTACTCTGATTTGTCTAAGGTTCTGGTTAAGGAGTTGTATCGGCTACAATTAAGCCCACTTATTTATAACACATTACTTACATAAAGAAGCATCCAAATTTATGTAAGTAAGGTCTCATAAACTTATGGTTCGATGATTTACAATTTCTTTATTTAAATGAAGAGGCGTCCCAATCCATTTAAATAAGGAGATTCTAAATCATCCTACTTAAGAATTTCCGACACAAAAATCCGCCTTCTGAGGCCGATAGTAAGATAATCAAGTCATCAAATCCCTAAAGCTAAGCAATAATATTATTTAACTCAAATCTTGTGTCTCATCAAACAAGAACTGTCACAAGATCAAGTTAAATAATTAGTTATTACTGAGCTCCGTGTTTTTAATGACTCGGCTAATCTCTGGGGTTCCTTATAATACTAAAGTCACATCATCTAACAGCGTGAAACTAAACCAACAACTAATAAAATTATATGCGTATGTAGTGTGTCTAAGGCAAATAAAGAGGAGAGTCTTAACGTATATAGCAGTTATAGTCTAGGCACTAAATGAAACCTAGTTCTCTATAACCAAGGCTCTGGTACCAATCTGTAACACCCCCAAAATACCACAGCGGAAGACTCTGTCACAGGGGTGCTACTTCATAATACAAAGTACAAGTTATAGAAAACGAACTCTAAATGAGACGTTTTTAAAAGTTACCATTCGATTAATGAATTCAAAGCTACAAACATGAGACTCCAAAGTATGATACATAAATGTATACAAAATGTTTTGAATGGTAAATGATAAAAAGCGTAAGTCTTCAGAATATGCAGCTTGACTCTAAGTTTCACGCACTAGCTATCGCCTTACTGACCTGAGATAAACATGCTAAAGTGTCAACACAATGGTTGGTGAGTTCATAGAGTTTGTCTAACAAATAAAGCCTATAAAAATGATCACACAGCAAAGGCATCATGAATCCACTCAGTTGCAAGTCCCGCCATAAGAGACTTGTAACCTGTGTGTTCACAACCCACTGCTAACATATAGTATAATAAAGACATGTATAAGTTCATCAAAACAGTTAAGCAATTAGTCGTGAGTCTACACTTCATCTCCGAAGACCTCACGTTTGTTGTATGTCTCAATGGTCATCCAGCAACTTAATCTGGAGCCACTGGCAGTCTCAATGGTCATCCAGCAACTTAATCTGGAGCCACTGGCAGTCTCAATGGTCATCCAGCAACTTAATCTGGAGCCACTGGAAGTCTCACAATCAAGTATAACGCAGTTAAGTATAACACAATCATGTATGCATGAAATCAAGTATAATGCAATCAAGTATAAGACGATCAAGTATAAAAGCTTTGAATATTTGTACAAGTAAGCAAGTAGTTGAGCATGTATCTCCCCCAAAGAGTTAAAACAAGTATGAAAAAGTAGGGGCTATGACTCACCTTAAGCTTATGTAATGAGAAATGATAGTGGTAGTCAAATCGCGAAAGTCTCTAAGAGCAGCCTATAATAGAACGTTGCGACTTAGGTTTGGAGTAACGTCTAAGAATACGAAGAATTGCCAATATATGTCTTGCATATAGTTCATGATGTAGTACTTAGTATATAGTGTAAGTCGTTGCATATAAGTGGTCTATGAAACATGTATAGGTTGTAAATCTCTTACTACCGTTCGGGCCGACATAATTCAGAAGTCATGGAGTAAACGTTCGAGGAGGCAGGACACTTTAATTCATAAATCCACAACTCATCTCGACGGCTTACTTAATGAACTCCTCACATGAGGCTCCCTACTATTGTAGTATTCGATAACATATATATAAGTTTTGATCTTTAAAAGTTATATGGTCTTTAGCCGTGGCTTTGCCGTGACCTTGGTCATTGTTACCATGGTCTTCAGACTCAACCTTGGCTTTAGCCATGGTTGTGGTCTTGGCTTTAGGTCATTAGACCTCTTGGTCTCATCTAAATATAATCATTATATAGTAACTTTGGTCTAAAAATGGGCTGTTAAGAATTTGAAGAAATTATCACTCGAAAAGCGTTTTCAGGGCTCGAGCTTCTTTGACCCTGACCGAAAACGTCGTTCCGGACAACTTTCGTGTTTTAACTTTTTGATGAATCGGACCAGAAGGGTGACTTTCAAAATGGCAGAATGCAAAACAGTAGGGTATAGGCAGTTTTGCCGTTTTGGTTTCGCTAACTTCTTATGGCCATAACTTTTGACTCGGGTACTCGTTTTGGGTGATTCAAATTGCTATGTTTTCCTTTCAAAACCCTCTTTAACAATATGTAAGTGTTTCAAATCATAGTTATACTATTTTGGTCGTGGTTCTCCAAGAAAGTTACTAGTTTACTTGTTTAAATATCATAAGTTAACATATATATACATAACTTGTTTTACTAGTTTTTATACATCATGAACACAATACAAAGACCATATATAGCATGAAAGAAACATAATAAGCATGAAAATGATATTGAGCAAGAAAGTGTAATAGGGTTTGCTTACAACTTTTGGCTTTCTAAAGAAAGGAAGTCAAGTATAGAACTAGGACACTAAACCTAAGCTTGTAAACCCTTCACCACAACTCTTGTAACCCTTGCTAGCCTTGATATAGACCTTGTGAAAACCATTTAACTTCAGCCCCTAATCACCTTGTGTAGCTCCTAATTCAACCATGGAATCACCAAACAAACTTAAGAACTAGGTAGAGAATACTAAGACCTTGAACTTTGTAGTGTAACTTGTATATTGAAGATCAAAGGATCATGGTGCTAGGATTAAAGGGTGTGGCATTTTTGGTGATGAAAAGATGAAGATCAAAGTGTTTCTAGTTGGCTATTTATAGTATGAATGAGGAGGTTAGGAAGCTAACTAGGAAAGTGCCTAAACTTGGTGACAAAGTTGTAAATAAGTATTGATCTAATGGCTAAAGTCATGAGATCATGACACAAGTGTGAATCCCCCCCCCCTAAATGGCGGTTCATAAGGCTTGGGGAGCAAGTGTGGACTTTTGATGGTATTATCCTACTTATGCAGCTAGTTTTGACTCCGTAAATTGCTAACCGTAAGTTGTTAAGTCACGAAACGTAAAACCGGGTATCCTAAAAATATGAAACTTATAAATATGCTAGAACTTATCAATATACTCCATAATAAAATATAAAATGAGTGGTAGGTTCTATTGGGTTGCTCAAACCCTGCTAAAACAGGAAACGCGGGTCTAAAACGCGTAATACGTAAAACATACGAAAGTTGCATAAAATTTAGAAAAGTAAAATGTAACTTTTCTAATAGGATACTAATGACTTAAAATGACTTATAATGTCTAGGCTGGGCTCTGTCTAGTGTCGGTTGGTATTTAATGTCTTTTAGACATAAAACCGTAAGCCTAAAAATCAAGGAATGACTTATAAAATCAAGGAATGATTTTTGGTCAAAGGAGGAGGGAAAAATATGTTGACTTATTCTAATAAGTTGAAAACTCAAATCGTCTTAGAAACGCGGTGCAGGTATAGGCTAAGATTACGGCTAAGTGAAAGTGCTTAAAAACGAGAATTCCTGTTTCTCACGGCCGAGGCTTATTTTGGTCATGTTTTTCTCAGTCATGATAAATTCTCTAATTAATCATGAGAGTACTAAACATTTTTCTGATGCGGGGTCACTTAACGCGGTCGAGTTTCGTTGTGCGTAGAATTTTTAAATGACGTTTTACCCTAAAACGTGTAATTCCGTGTAATTCCTTAATAACTTTCACGAAAATGATCTGATGAGTGTCAAACTTTTAATTTGCTATGGGAATGATTTATCACTCGAGGCCAAGAAACAAAAATCAAATTTCGGGAAAATTTCAGGAAAAATGAATAGTAAAAGTGAATAGTGAAATTTTCGGGAATAGAAGTTAACCTGAAAATGTGAATTGTTACAAGCAAGCTCCAAAAGCATGGTATGATCTACTTAAAACCTTCCTAGTTGGCCATAAGTATACCATGGGCCTAGTTGACAACACTCTCTTCACTAAGAAGAATGAATCTCACATTATCATAGTTTAAATTTATGTTGATGGCATAATATTCGGATCAACTTGTCAAGAGCTTTGCAATGATTTCTCTAAAATCATGCATGACGAATTTGAGATGAGTATGATGGGAGAACTCAACTTTTTCTTAGGACTTCAAATTAGACAATTAGAAGATGGGATATTCTTTAATCAATCTAAATACAAAAAAGACATGCTTAAGAAATTCGGTTTAGAAGATTCAAAACCTATCAAAACGCCTATGTCCTCGGAAACCAAACTTACAAAGAATGAGGAAAGTGAATCCGTAGATAACACAAAATATAGGGGTATGATTGGTAGTCTACTTTATCTCATGGCTAGTAGACCCGACATTATGTTTAGCGTTTTTCTATGTGCTCGTTTTCAAGAAGATCCCAAAACAATTCATCTTGAAGCCATAAAAAGAATTTTTAGGTACATCAAAGGCACTACACATCTAGGATTATGGTATCCCAAAGGAACGGGTGTAGAAACTATAGTGTATGCCGACTCAGATCATGCCGGTGACTATGTTGATAGAAAAAGTACAAGTGGTATTTGTACATTTGTTGGACATTGTCTCACCTCATGGTTCTCAAAGAAGCAAACGGCACTCGCAATCTCAACAATGGAAGCCAAATACGTGTCGGCCGGAAAAGCATGTCAACAAGTTCTTTGGATGAAGCAAGCTCTCGTGGACTACGGAATTGTGACTAATGACATATCTATCCTTTACGACAACAAAGGAGCCATCGACCTTAGTAAAAATCCTGTCCAACATGCTCGTACTAAACATATAGAAATTCGTCATCATTTCCTTCATGACAATGTTCAAAAAGGAAACATCTCCATCGAGAAAGTATCCTCCGAAGACAACATTGCCGACATTCTTACAAAACCTCTTAAACTTGAACCATTTAATCTTCTTAGACTAGGACTAGGACTTATGGAACCTACCACATAGTTCAAACGTGAAATAAAATCATAGAAATCAAAAACAAAAATTTCATGTCCTTAATCTGCAGGACTGGCGGAACCAATAAAATCAAAGGAAAGATCCCTCTAATTGGTTCCACCTAGTCCGTCAACCACCTGCACAGGTTCTCTTTTTATATATTAAACCATAAAAGCCCCATACTCTATACCACTCACCAAAAATAATTACTATTCACTTGTATATCCATTTTCACACGAAAATTAGGGTTCTTGCTTAGCCACTCTTCATTCCTACCATCATTGTAAGTATTCTAAACACAATTACTCTCCTGATCTATGTCTAGGAAACTCTATTTATGCACAAAAACTAAAAACATGGGGTAATGCATCAACTTAGGAGATCATGAAGAAAATTTGTTATAAACAAAACAATTTATGTTTTTCATTAGTTAGGAATTGCATCTTGTTAGACATTATCACATTATACCAAACACCCCATGTCAAAATTTTGAAAAATCTTCTATCATTTAGGAAAAATAGCTTTTCATTGATAATACAAAATAAAAACGTTATGTTTAAAACATCACTTGCATTATGTCTCTTGAATGCTAAAGAGGATACATAACTAATATGTATTTTTGGGTACATTCAACCGTAGCTACATTGAACTAGGAGCATTTGGATTATCTCAAAATTTAGACAAAAAATTGCATAAGTAAAACCATTTTAACATTAAAATGAGTCGAGATAATCACAACTCCATATTGTTTTCATATAGGCACACACTAGAATTTTTGATACTTAAAACCACTACTTACATAAGCTAAAATTTTGATAATTATGTTTCTAGGTTCATCATGCCTCCACTAACCTTCTATGACCACAAAGACACCACCAAATACCTACCCAAACACCACAAGACCAAAGGGCTAACCACGGCCCAAGTAGAAATCTTTAAGAACCTTGAGAGACGTTATGTTCATGAGGGAAAAACCATTGATCCTACTTTCCTTGCTGGAACCAACATTAGGGAACAACTCTCTTTTATTGACTTTGATTGTCTCTTAGACATAGATGAGCCAATTTGTCCTCGTTTCATCCTAGAATTATATGCTTCCGTGACCCTTAGCACGGATGATGAAGGTCTCATGTCTCTAAACTTTTCTATCAACCAAAATGACTTTGAAATCACGTTAGATCAATTTGCTCAAGTCCTTCGTGTTCCTAATCGGGGCACATGTATTTACACCGACAAATGGCCACTTTCAACTCTTGACTCAATCCATGACTGCATTCATCCTTATGATACCCCTTTAGTGAGCAAGGAGGAAATTCGTGACCATCTTTTTGTTAGGACTTCTCACACTAGGAGAACCCTAGGAGGGGAAGAAGTAGCCAAAGACCCCTTTAGAATGGAGCACAATGAGTTGAGACCTCAATTCTTGAAATGGGAGGAGATCATTAGGGCCAATGTCATTAGCACTTTAGGAAATAGAGACCATATCAACACTTGTTTCTTCTACATGCTCTATAGTGTTTCCACCCGACAAACCTTCAACTTAGCCTACTACATTGCCAAAAGGATGGCAAACATCTCAGTTCAAGGTACCACTGCTCTTCCATACGGGATGCTTCTCACCCGTCTCTTTAGGTTTTGTGAACCCATTCCTCCAACTCCTAGAGGTCGTCGCCTAGATTATCCTCTCATCCCCCACACTTTTGTGCCATTGAGTGATGAGCGAGTCTACAAAGCCAAAGGTAAATGTCCTCACCCTCCAACCTCATCATCATCATCCTCCATGAGTGAAGACGACAATCTACCAAACTCTAGGCTCCCTCCTCTTGAGTACCTCTCACAACTTCAAGCCATTGAGAATGAGTCAGAGGAGTACAAACAGACCAAAGGCATGTGGAAATGCTTTGGGAGATACCTTGAGAAGATCTACAAGAAGGTGAACAAGAAATGAGCAAGATAATAGGGTGTTTGGCACAAGAGTTCTTTTAAACAATTTGGTCATCAAAACAATGTTATGATTTTATGATTTTATGATGTCTTATGATGATTTTATGTTGATGAATTATGTGTGAACTAACACAATTTGCAGGGGATAAGAATTTAGTAATATGTTATTTTCACTTTTCGGCCAAAATTTTGAGTGCTAGAATCGCTCTCTCAAATTATATCGGTAAGCATGTTTCTACCTGCAATTTTTGTTTCTTTCATCTACAAAAAATTGATTGCTTGAGTTTTAGGAAAAATTTTGGAATTCGAAAAACTCACGTGCTCGTAAAAAGCACACTGTCTCGATTCTAAGGCTCAACGGATACGTCGGAACCCATTTTTTGGTTCCGTCCGTTATCCAACTTGGTTCCTCCAAGTTACCTGCTGACGGATACGGCGGAACCCAAAATTGGGATCCGTCCGTGTTGTCGCTGGGATCCGCCATACTGCAGCAAATTTTGCTTCTCGAATTTTTTGAATTTTTCTAGCAATCCTTAGGATCCAAACTTGCTTCCTACATGCTAGTTAGTATTTATCAGTAATTCTAGAGCTATCTAATCACACATTAACCAATAGCAACATCATTCCCGCCAAAATTTCAAATTTGTCTTAACTAACCCAAGGAACCTTTCTGATACAAGCAAGGAACCATTCCTTTGGTTCCTCCAAATCCGTGGAACAACCTGACAACCTGTATCCACCATGATCACATAGCAATTACTTCCCCACTTAGTCTTTCACTCCATCCAACTCCATTAGATTGACTTCCAATGACTTGACAACTCCTTAGAACTCTTCCATATGATTAGAAACCTCCAACATTGTATGGATCAACATCAAATCCAAACACCAATTTCCATACCTTGCTCTTCCTATAAATTGATCAACAATGCACATATCCAATTCACACCACCCCATTCACTTCTCTTAAATCTCATACTTCTAATCCTACCAAAGTCTTGCAATGACAAAATCCACCATCTCATCCGAATCATCAAGACCAATTAGGAGAACCGCTAGAATAAGCGTCAAACCTTGTTGTTTCAACAAAACCATCCAAGTGAGCTCATCATCATCAAGTGACTCATCCCTCAATATCTCATCACCTATCAATGATAACAACTTCCTAAACCTTGCTACTCCAACACCATCTCCAAACACTTGCATTGCTAACAAAATCACCACTCCTCCACCAACCATAACTCCAAGTGACCCAACACCACCTTCGGCACCAAGTCAAACTTCAAAAACTCTATCACCTCAATCACCAAAAATGACACCAATGGAACTCTTCAAAACACCACCAACATCACCACATCCATTTATGGAAACCTTGGATGACCTTCCACCAAGATCATCAAATCCAACACCATTGCCACTTTTTGAGACTATGGAACAAATGGAAACTCAACAACAACCTAGGGCTCAACCAAGTAACCCATTGGAGGAAAAACCTCATCAACCATCGCTAATAGAGCGTTTGGCTTACAAGCATGCTAGAACTTCCATCTTTCCACAAGATCAAGATCATACTCATCAACAACCATTGTTTTTCCATTCCGTTTACAATGACATCCACAGTCCTCTTTATGGAGAGGTAAGCTTTCATCATCATCAACAACAACAACAACCACCTAATGACTCTTCCAACCGGTTTGATTCCATATTTCCTACTTTTGAGGAAATTGAAGCTTCCTTATGGACCAACTCTCCAAACACTCATGAAGAACTCAACACTCGCTTGGAAAGGCTCTATGCTTTCAAGCACATGATTGATTCTCATCTCACCCAAGCCATGGATTTCCAAACCGCAATGTACTCATCTATTGTAGGAAACCGACACACCTCTCAACCATCCACCTTTGCTCCCGCAACAACAAATGTTTCAACCACAACCAATGATCCACCACCTCCAAACCAAGTTCCACAACCACCAGCTCCTCGCCATGGTTGCACCATGTGCGAAAGAACCGCTCACCTAAGTGAGGGGTGCAACGACTTGGTCCATCAACTTCAAGATGAAATGAGTATTATCCTAAACCACATCTTGGAGCGTCTTAACGCCATCTCTCACTTGCCTCAAGCATAGAGCGTTCTTAGGAACAAATAATGGTCGAATCTCACTTAGGACCCTTTTCATTTATAAGTGTAGTTGTCATTTCACCTTCTTTGTTTTTTCTCCAATAGTAGACTTTTTTTTCAAGTCTTTAGGTTTGACTATTTATAGTCAAAATTTAAATTTTACTTGAAATTTAATGGTTCTACTTATATATTGTGTTGGTCATTCTCTTTTGGTTGTTTATTACTAAATTGTAGTTGTCATGTGATGAATACTTACTCTCTTATACTTGGTATTATCATCCTTATCTCTACAACAAACTAACCTTTTCTTGTAGGACCAAAATCCACGTATCCTCTCTTGGCACTCCATTTAGGGGGAGTATTGTCCAAGGGGGAGCTTTTGGCTTGACAAATTTCCGCTTCGCTACTCTTCTTTTTGTTTCGACAAAAAGGGGGAGATAGTGATGAGGCGAAAAATGAACCACTTTTAGGGGGTCATTTAAGCCCGGAATTGAATTTATTTGATCAAATATTACCCTAAATCGTTCCTTTTGTGATTTTAGGTACTTTGGGAGTGAAATCTGGAAAAGGAAGCAATTCGGACGTTTTTGGAGCATAAAAGTGAAGAAAACGCCAAAGACTTAATTTTCCATGCTGAGAACAGTACCTAACGGCGTCAAGAGTAAAAGTGGTGACGACCCAGGGAAAACCTGACGGCGTCACAACTAGGGTGTCAAGAGTAAAATTCATGACGGCGTGCATAAGGTGTACACATGACGGCATCAGACCCAGATCTAGGCAGTCCGAGGAACTATTTGGCGGCGAGATGACGGCGTCAGCCCTTTGTTCTTGACGCCGTCACCTCCTAAACTCTATATATAGTTTTCTAATTTTCATTCATTGAGAGGAACTTCTGTGGAGAAACCCTAGGGCCGAACTTTATACGTATTTTACAACTTTTTCAAGGGTTTTCAACCCTTGAATCCTTTCATGTGCTATTGAGATAAGTCTTCTCTTAATTCAATCAATATGTCTATGTGTTGGTTGTCTATATCTTGTGCTTTTCTTGATTTCAACATGCTAGGCTAGATTTATCTTGTGTTTGCTTAGATCTAATGAAACCTAGATGTTAATTATGTGTTGATTACTTTTTTATAGTTGTATTGGATGAATGATTTCAATGTTAGGCTTAAGAAAACTGGCAGATCTCTATTGTGTAACATGCTTAAACGTCTTAAGAAACATGAACCGATGTGTACTAGGTTTTATTGGTTGTATTTAATGCATGAGTAAATTCTAATGATCCCATGTTAGGAGCTTCTTAGGCGGCTCAACATAGGAGTGAAGTAGGCACTCATAGGATTGGGGAAGTAAGTACGCCACCCCATGAATGGTATTAAGGAATACAATCCGTCATCCACGCAACTATAACAAGTAATTAACGTGTAAAAGATATCTAGGGAGTAGTGAAATCTAAGTAAACACATTTCTCCCATATATTGCTCACAACCTTAGTTTAATATAGTTTATTTTCAGTTTTAGTATTTTATTTTGATTGTATCTTAGTATTGGGTTAGTTGACTAGCAACTAATTCCGCCAACTCCTTCAAAACTCGAGACTTTTACTTGCTTTCTAAAAAATATAAAAAATACAAAAAGAATCATCCCTCATCTCTAGATCTAGTCTTTAGGTTTTCTAATCCTAGCGACACTATTCCTAGCTGAACGATCAATCCCCCGGTACTTGTCATTATACTATACTACATCGATCAGGTACACTGCCTGGTGGGGGTTGTAAGCTTCTAGAGATCCGTTGAGAGGTAAAGCCTGGAGCAATCCCTACACGCATCAAGTTTTTGGCGTCGCAGCCCGGGGAATAGTTATTGTTTAGGTTGAATTTGATTTTCATTAGGTCTACTCATTAGATTCCTGTCAAGTGAGATTTTTTTTTCTTTTTATATTGTAGCTTTCTCGTAGTCTATCTTTTATTTGTGATTTTGTTTGTAATTTGCTTCAAATGGACTTTACACTTAGACTTCTAAGATTACAAGATAAGGTTGAGCGGCTAACACACCAAAGAGTTCAAAATACCTCATTTAGAGACACCTATGAATCATATGAGCCTTCACCTAGGATAGATTCTTATGAAAAACCTCCATGTTTAAGATCTAGTTTTAGTGAGGCCAATAGGAAATGCAACCTAGTTTGCCAAGGAATTATGGAGAGAGACATTGCAACAAATCATAAGTTGGATGAAGCACTAGGTTTGCTATTATCACTACCTAAGAAAACAATTGAGGAGGATTTAGCCGAGCATGATCACATTGATCAAAAAGACCTAGGTTTTATGATCGATGATGATGAATCTCAAGAAACAGATGATGAATCTCTTGGGCAATCTGTATATAGCAGTCAGAATATTGAGGATGATCCTTATGATTCGGACATAGAAGTTGAGATGCCTAGAGAAGCACGTGAGATACATAGGAGAATGCTTAGGATAAATTCTACCAAAACACATGATGAGGATATAGGTGATCTTGACACATGGAATGATGAGGTCAATAACATAAGCCCACAAAATACTCAACCCTCATTTGAGGCACACACACCGCCCGTGACTTACCCAGAAGAAGTAGAAGAAACTTTAGGAATTCCGATGGAGGTAGAACCCTTGGACCAGGCACCACTAGAGGATATAGGTTTGAATACTTGTAGTTATAACCTTACTCCTAGTTCTAGGGAATTTCCTAATGTTGATGAACCGGAACCTCAACCTTTACACAACTTTCCATCCTTAGATATACATCTAGGAGACAAAAGAGGAACCGACCCACCCATCAACCAATATTATCCGGGTAGTTTTAGGATGAAGGAAGCCATTCACTCACCCCCTTCACCTCACGTGGCATATTTCCACCCTAACGGTGTGTATCGCTACTTCCACCCGCACTTAATCCTAAGTGTAGGGAAACCTCCCCTATTTCTGTTAAATAAGGGTAGAGTCAAGCTCGTGACTCGAACAAAAACAAGCGCTAATTGGGAGGTAACCCAAGCTTTATTTGTTTGTTTGTTTGTTTGATTTCATTTGTTTCAGTATGCATGTTTTATTTTTATTGTTTGTGGCTCATGTTTCAAAGTAAATTTTGAAAATGCTTTATTTTGTTTTTAACTTCGTCTTAATTGCATATAAAGGTATTTTGCAAAAGATAAGTGTAAGGGAGATCCAAATTTGTTTATATGAACGAAATTGAGCATGAACCACAACAATATTAAATGGACATGTGTATTAGTATTTATTAGAGTCAAATGCTTATATCGAGTCATAATGATGTTTTGCAGGATTTTCCAGGAAGTAGGACATAAGTTTTTCTAGAAATTTTCCAGAAACTTAACATAAAGATTTCTGCATGTCACTTCTGATGGCGTCAGGAATTAATTCCTGACAGCGTTATGTGTAAAATTCTGGAAATTTTGCTAGTTTTGTTTATACCGGAGTCTTAAAGTTTTTGGTTGATTCTTTAGTTTTATAAACTCCAGGAAATCTGCAAACATTCATTCCACAAGCATTATATCTTTAATTCTTTTGTTTTTATTCCTAAGTCTGGAATTACATCTAGTTGTGAGTTTTCTTTGTTCGGATTGATGCTTTGGGTTTTTGTGAATATTTTCTCAGGTTTAACAGGTTATGTTTGACAAGAAGATGATTTATATTCTGGAAGGGAAGCTTTGATTGTTCATTTTCTCGGAGGAAGATCTAACCTGGCCACCTTATTATCCATACCGAGCGAATCAGGGGAGTATTTGATTTCATTCTTTCTACTCATTTCACTTTTACATTCTTTACTTGAACATTGGGGACAATGTTCATCCTAAGTGTAAGGGGAGGGTAAAATGATGAAACCTTACAGATACACTTTCGCTTGAGTTTGTTTGTTTAATAGTAGATGTGTAATAAAACTATGAGAAATACTTGTTAGTGCAATTTTAGCGCCAAATTTAAAATTTTTTACAACATTTAGGAGTGAAACTTTAGCCATAGCAAGCGTCTCATGGATAGGAGATTGTATGACTAGCACAAAACCGTACCATTCAGAAAAATTTTCCACCCAAATATGTGAGGTTTGCCTTTAGATTTGATAGGAAAAGCATTTACTATTAGTCCTTATGAGTGTACCGGTAGCATTTAGATTCTAGAACTTGCATTAGTGATGCATCCCGAGACCGCTAGTGAGACTACATTCGTGTAGTAGGATTTACTACATGATAAGAGGCATTAGGATCACCCTTGTGTTAAACCCGTATCATAATTACTTGACCATTTAAGTCATATTACTTGGCTAGTTAAGTCAATTAATTTTTCCCACACCCTTAGCGTTGTACTCATTTTTAGTACACGAAACTCCTAGTACACCCCTCCGAGCCTATCTTTTCGTTTCTAACTTTAAGCATTTTACTTTAAGGATGAATTTGTTACACCCCACTTAAATATACACCCAAATCGCCTTAGCCTTCCGTGTATGCACTCATCTTTAGTGCATTATTGTTATTTGTTAAACCCTAAGTTAATTATCTAATTGATTACATGGTTGTTAAGTCGAGTCATATCCTTGTACATATTGTTTTGGGACGATTGGGACTCATGGGTAAAGTACTTATTTTATGGAGTAATGGGGAAGAACATCATATATTACCCCCGTATGTGCGTTAATCTTAAAAGTACTCCAAGTGCTTTGATTTTCTTAATTCGAGTCATTAGATTAGTTTATTGTAAAGTATGTAAAAATTCAAGTGTAAGGGGAATGTTCATTCCCTATGATGTATTATTTCGGATGGTAGGGTAAGAGTGTATGCAAAAAAAAATAAAAAATAAAAAAACATACGGACTACCATCCCTTTTCATTCTATGTTCATTTTATGTTTTTGTTATTTTTCATTTATTAGCTTAAGTCGAGTCTAGTCTTGGCTTAGCAACACCATATTGTACCTGTAATTAACTAAGATTGTTAACTCGCCACCAGTAAAGACTGCCTATATCCAACAAAACCGTGTATTCCATATCCCTACACCTAACGTTACAACCCTTTAAAAGACCTCTTTGATAGTTTATCCTAGGTGCTTGCGCCATGTGGTGAAGGTTTGATCCTTTCCCAAGCCTATGGTAATCTATTTTGCTATGACAGGTAGTGAGAGATATTTTCCGTTTCCATAATGTGATATTACTTTATTACACCCGAGAGATGTGAGTATCTAAACACTATTTGTGAGGTGCTAGTATATGACCTCCGTGCTAGTGTTTGGTCTTTAGTGGAACGATTATTTGTTGTAATTACTTTTATATTAGTGTTAAATGACCCCTAACTTGTATTTTGATTAGAATAAAAGCGCATTTGCTTGAGGACAAGCAAATCTGAAGTGTAAGGGTATATGATGAGGCGAAAAATGAACCACTTTTAGGGGATCATTTAAGCCCGGAATTGAATTTATTTGATCAAATATTACCCTAAATCATTCCTTTTGTGATTTTAGGTACTTTAGGAGTGAAATCTGGAAAAGGAAGCAATTCGGACGTTTTTGGAGCATAAAAGTGAAGAAAACGCCAAAGACTTAATTTTCCATGCTGAGAACAGTACCTGACGGCGTCAAGAGAAAATTCATGACGGCGTCAAGAGTAAAAGTGGTGACGACCCAGTGAAAACCTGATGGCGTCACAACTAGGGCGTCAAGAGTAAAATTCATGACGGCCTGCATAAGGTGTACACATGACGGCGTCAGACCCAGATCTAGGCAGTCCGAGGAACTATTTGGCGGCGAGATGACGGCGTCAGCCCTTTGTTCTTGACGCCGTCACCTCCTAAACTCTATATATAGTTTTCTAATTTTCATTCATTGAGAGGAACTTCTGTGGAGAAACCCTAGGGCCGAACTCTATACGTATTTTACAGCTTTTTCAAGGGTTTTCAACCCTTGAATCCTTTCATGCGCTATTGAGATAAGCCTTCTCTTAATTCAATCAATATGTCTATGTGTTGGTTGTCTATATCTTGTGCTTGTCTTGATTTCAACATGCTAGGCTAGATTTATCTTGTGTTTGCTTAGATCTAATAAAACCTAGATGTTAATTATGTGTTGATTACTTGTTTATGGTTGTATTGGATGAATGATTTCAATGTTAGGCTTAAGAAAACTGGCAGATCTCCATTGTGTAACATGCTTGAACGTCTTAAGAAACATGAACCAATGTGTACTAAGTTTTATTGGTTGTATTTAATGCATGAGTAAATTCTAATGATCCCATGTTAGGAGCTTCTTAGCCGGCTCGACATAGGAGTGAAGTAGGCACTCATAGGATTGGGGAAGTAAGTACGCCACCCCATGAATGGTATTAAGGAATACAATCCGTCATCCACGCAACTATAACAAGTAATTAACGTGTAAAAGATATCTAGGGAGTAGTGAAATCTAAGTAAACACATTTCTCCCATATATTGCTCACAACCTTAGTTTAATATAGTTTATTTTCATTTTTAGTATTTTATTTTGATTGCATCTTAGTATTGGGTTAGTTGACTAGAAATTAATTCCGCCAACTCCTTCAAAACCCGAGACTTTTACTTGCTTTCTAAAAAATATAAAAAATACAAAAAGAATCATCCCTCATCTCTAGATCTAGTCATTAGGTTTTCTAATCCTAGCAACACTATTCCTAGCTGAATGATCAATCCCCCGGTACTTGTCATTATACTATACTACATCGATCGGGTACACTGCCTGGTGGGGGTTGTAAGCTTCTCGAGATCCCTTGAGAGGTAAAGCCTGGTGCAATCCCTACACGCATCAGATAGGATATATTTTACCAAATCAGCACCAAATCAACTTTTAAATACATCATCCAAAATGACAAACTCAAAAGTTGAAATAAACTTATGAAAAGTAAGTTTTCAAAAGGCTCAAAATCTATAATTATCCATTTGCGTAAAAATAAAATCTATGTTTTGTCGTCATCAAAAAGGGGGAGATTGTTAATACAAATATCGCCTAAAAACGTTATTTATATTTTACGATCTTTCTTAGTTTTGTTAACTACAAAAGATAAATTTATTTTTGGCAAATCATAAATATAAAAGTCTTTTACTTAACTTCACTCAAACTACATTTACACGTTTTCACAAAGTAAGTATACATTAGTTTAAGTACATATATTGAAAATGTCTAATATGTATATTTAGCAAGTTTACTAATTAGTTTGTCATATTAAGATATAAGCAAGCAAACTCTTTTAGTAAAACATTCACTTGCTAAACATTTCAAATAAACATGTTTTGATTCTATACATTAACTATTTTCACAAGTATACTTTCTTTTCTAGGAAAATCTAAAATTAGAAATAATATGTTAGTTGCATCATTGCTTGCATCACACATGTCCCTTCAAGGAAACATGTGTGTAAGTGTGTAAGAAACATGTTTTATTATGTGTTGATTCACACTCAAGATCTCAAAGTTGACTTTGGGAGATCTTGAGAATATTGTGTTAGATTGTGAAATATTTTATGCAGGATTCTGTCAGACATGTTGGCGGAACCCTCGGGCACAACGGACGGAACCAAAGGATTGGTTTCGCGCTTTCCGTGGGTTGGTCTGTTTGAAGGCCTATAAATAGCAACTCACTTCTTGAGTTTTGGTGATCACTCTCTATCATATTTCATTGCATATATTTCATTTCTAACTCAGTAAACTTTCATATTTGTGAATCTCTCTTTGTAGCAAGAAGATCACGATCTTACAAGCTTCAACACAATGTTGCAAGACTTGTCTAGCATAACATTAGTGTAAACTAGTAAAATTTATACTTCATTGTAGTGTATCCATTTGTAGTGATCGGTTAGTATTTTAGTCCTCAAAATACTTAGAGTATCGGGAGTTGTTGTACCCTTGTAAAAGAACTATCGGGAGTGGTTGTACCCTTGTAAAAGAACTCGACAGCTAGCTTAGTGTTGGAAATAGTGTGTAAGCGACATGTAAGGTTTTCTCCGCCGGATAAAGGAGCTTTTTAACTAGTGCAAGAAAACTCTCGAGTTGGATACTCGGGGCGCGGAGTATGGCATGGAAAAAGAGTCCTTGTAGCCGATCTACGATAAACAATCGTGTTATGGTTTGATCGTTTCTTACTTTTATACTTGCATATAATTTATTATTTGATACGTCTTAATTGGTAATTACACGTAAAAGTATTAGAAGAAAATCAAGTTTAAAACCGGTACGTAAACTATTCAACCCCCCTTCTAGTTTTTCACAAGTTTTTAACCATTATTTATATCAGCACCCCCTTTGCGTTAGATTAGATTTTAAAGCTAACTTGGTATATTTAAAATACTGATTAGATTAACTAAATAATTGGTTCCACTCTTAGTGATCGATACTCGGTTTACCACTATATACATATTGATCGGGTACACTGCTCATTAGTGTGTGTGTTATAGGCAAAATCATCCCTATACTACTACATGACACTACACGCATCATTATTACATTCGGTTTAAATCATGTTTCATCCCCAAATTCTTAAACTTTTACTATTTTTCGTTTATAATCTGTAAACTTTTTTCATCACTACAACTATCTGCCCCAATAAAATCCTGTTGCTACTCACGGATACTCGTCTAGTATTTCATAATTCATACAAATTCTAGTTGACCCATTCAACTTGATGAGGGATGACTCTTATGGTCAAGTCTCAATTATGGTATATACATGTTGACAAATAACTATCAACCAAACAATTAAGTTGCCTTTTTAGTATCCCTAATCATAACCATTTGACATATATCACCAGCTTCCTTTGATTTTTATGCACAATGATGACAATGTAATGGAAAGACTCCACTTTCAAAATGGAAAAAATTACACGGATGGTCCTATGGTTTACTCAGATTTCATGTCTAATCCCTAACTCGTTTTAATTACGCCAGAGATACCTATTTTTGAAACCTTGCACTCGTTTAGTCCCTAATCTGGACGGGCCGTTAGTTTGACCGTTAAGTTATTTTCCCTCAAAGGATCTTATCCTCAATGGTATCAAGTTTTAGGGGGGGGGGGGGGGGGGGGGGGAGGGGGCATGTTAATTAATAAGACCTATAGGCCTGACCCACTTGTTTAGGCCTGTCTTGCATTTAGGGTTAGGTTTGCTCATTTTCTATTTAATATCTTTGTATTGTATTTAGTTAATTAAATACGATAATACACTTTTCAGTATTCCCTTTATTTCTCCAACCACGTCCGTTTTATCCGTTTAATCTATCATACATCTATATCTATATTATATATAAATGAAAAACCTATATTTTTGAAATTGAAAAATTAAGAAAACGATATATAAAAACCATAAAATTTATTATTATTTTCGTTTATAACCCATATTAATTCATTCGGTTTAAATCGTGTTTCATCCCCAAATTCTTAAACTTTTATTATTTTTCGTTTATAATCCGTAAACTTTTTTTTCATCACTACAACTATCTGGCGCCATAAAATCTCGCTGTAACTCACGGATACACATCTAGTATTTCATAATTCATACCAATTCTAGTTGACCCATTCAACTTGATGAAGGATGACTCTTATGGTCAAGTCTCAATTATGGTATATACATGTTGACAAATAACCATCCACCAAATAATTAAGTTGCCTTTTAAGTATCCCTAATCATAACCATTTGACATATATCACCAGCTTCCTTTGATTTTTATGCACAATGATGACTATGTAATGGAAAGACTCTACTTTCAAAATGGAAAAAATTACATGGATGGTCCCTATGGTTTACTCAGATTTCATGTCTAGTCCCTAACTCGTTTTAATTACGTCAGAGATACCTATTTTTGAAACCTTGCACTCGTTTAGTCCCTAATCTGGATGGGCTGTTAGTTTGACCGTTAAGTTATTTGCCCGTTAGTCCCTCCGTTAATATTTTTTTGCACCGTTAGTCTTTATTTTTTAAAATCAATTAAAAAATGCCGCATGGCTCAAACTCGGGTCTTTTTGCCAAATGAAAATTCATATTATCATGACGAGAATTAAATTATCTTTCTATAGATATACAATTCTATATACTTTTGACGAATTTTATTTTTCGACAATTTTTTTTTTTTAAATTTTCGCCTAGAAAAATCACATGTGATTCGTTAAATAAAATCATATGTGATTTTAACGAATCACATGTGATTTTTGTGATTCGTAAAAAATCACATGTGATTTTTCTGAACGAAAAAAAAAAAAAAAAAAAAAAAAAAAAAAAAAAGTTCGTCATAAAAAAAGTTTGTCGAAAGTGTATAGAATTGCATATCTATAGAAAGATAATTTAATTGTTGTCACGATAGTGTATTTTTTGTAGCATGAAGATTTATCGTTTGCAAAATATATTGTTTTAAAAAAAATTGAAAATAGTTTTTTATTAATTTAGATAAAAAAAAAAATAATAGCTATGATGTTAATTGGTTGTATAACAAATATTAGGCCCGTTTGGTTTGAAGGGATTGGGGTAGAGAATGGGGATTATGCCAAATATTGTTGTTTGGCATGTTTGTGTGGGTCCCTAAAACCAGGATGAGTACCATATATATTACTTTGTGCTAAACCTTACCCCGTTGGCTACTTTAGTTATAATTTTCATTTTAGTAGGCCTATTTTTTATGTCAACCATTCAATTTTTGTTTTATCTTATTTTTATAATTATACATTTTAAAATTTATATATTATATTCATTTTTAATATATATAATATATTATTTTATTCTATCTCCTCATTTAATTCAAAACCTATAATAAATCTAAATTCTAATCCAAATTTTAATCCTAAATCTATCTACAAACCAAACGGGCCCTTAGTTGTATATTGATCTTGCCTCTTAATCCCAATGTCACATTGAGACGAAAGTTACTTCTATTAAACTTATTTCAAACCAAACCAACATAAAATAAATTTAGATAAGTACTCATTTTGAAAAGAAAAAAAATAAGAAGAAGAAGAAGAAAAAAAAAAAAGAAAAAGAAAACTAAATAACTTTTGACTAAGGCCACGTGCCACTCTTCTAGCCACACACAATCTTCTTACTTAAATAAAACACTCCATCTTCTTATTACACCTCCGGCGCTGATGTCTGACCACCACTTTTTTCTTATTTTTAAATGTATCTAAAACTATCTATTCTTTTAGCCTCTTTTTTTTCGTTCTTCATCCATCTAAAGTAGTTCCCAAATAATTTCTAAAATGGTTCCTGAAAATATTTCTATACCACTTCTAAAAGATTTTGTGATCCAAAGCGGTTCCCGGATAGTGTTGGCGTATGTGTCCGAATGGCACATAACCATTCGGACCAAACATTCACATCCGAATGGTAAGCCGAAGAGCAAGACCGAAAGGACACAGGCCGATGTCACACCACAATCCCAGGATTTTAGGGATCGTGTCGGCCACGTGGTCTGACACCTACCTACCAGGTATGGCCTGCCCTTTCCCAAGGCAGAGTAGGTAAGGAGGTGGGTAGTATAAATACCCCCACCTCATTTATGTTGGTCAACTAACACACATACACACACCGCATTTAATAGCATTAATCACTTACCTTTCGTCTCCCCATATACTCATCCTCACACTGGAGGTTGGTCTTGGGATAAAACCCAAGGCGAGCCTAACGTGTGCTGCTCTTGTGCAGGACACTCTACTGATCCGAAGGACAAACCTAGCGGCAGGACACACTCACATGGTTTTACTTCAACAAATTGGCGCCATCCGTGGGACCCGTTATCCAATCTACGTAAAAAACCGAATGTCAGGACCACCTCCCCTCCGCACGCCTGATCCCCAGGTTGGAGGAAGCGGGGAACAACAACAATCATGACTACACGGACAATCTTGATGATCCGGAGAACGATTCATCCGACTTCTAATCCATGATCGCTGACCAGGTAGCATCCCTGACGGAGCTCATTAGAAAACACAATGCTAAGGGAGGAAGTGTACTTAAACCCATATGTCTAGACTTCGGAGATGGAGGGGACAAAGACAAAGGAAAAGAGAAAGTAACAGAGGCTGATGACGAGCTGAGAAAGCCTTTCAAAGAAGTTCTGAGATCTCCCTTCACCCGCCGAATCGTTGAATTCGCGGGAGAAAATTATGTGATGCCCTTGAACATGAAATTTTATGATGGGTCGACGGACCCGAACGATCACCTCACGAGGTTCACCGGAGCTGCCAATCAAGGGCAATGGCCTATGCCCACCTGGTGCCTCATGTTCCAGCAAACTTTAGACGGGGCAGCGGGAGGATGGTTTGAACGGTTGGAACCGGGCAGTATTGATAGTTGGAATAGTCTAAGGGAGCAATTTTCGACTCGGTTTTCGTTACGAAAGAAGTGCACCAGGGACCCCACGGAAATCACCAAAATTATCCGAAGGGCACATGAATCACTACCAGACTTCAAAGAACGTTGGACGGATGAAGCAAGCTATATCAGTGGAGTTCCTGAGATCATGTGCATCTCGGCCTTTGTGGGAGCGCACAAATGCCCGGCTCTCGCTAAGAAATTTTCGGACAGGGTACCACGGACGGTGACCGAGATGTTTACCCGAGTGGATGACTTCATAAGATCCGAGAAGGCTTTCCGGGATACAGAGTTGCCCAAGGGAGAAGGAATAGACACAAATCGGGGAGGTTACTCTAATCCTAAAGGAGATCAAGCAGTTAGAGGAGGTGTTGGAAGCAAATTCATGGGTGATCGCCGGAATGATCAACGACAAAGAGACATATTCCAACCCTACATTACCCCTCGGATCAATCCCAGCCGCAACGAACAAAACAACCGAAACAACTATCAACGCGCAGAGCCATTCCGAGGTATTACCGACCGTCCGACTATAGGTTCGCTGGTCAAACTCCCCAGGGAAATTCTGGCTACCGAACGTCAGCTGAACCTGCCTCAACCCCCACCGATGGTTGGCAGACCAAGAGCAGAAAACATGGACAGGTTCTGTGAATACCATGGCAAGAAGGGCCACCTCACTAACGATTGTCACCAGCTTAAAAAGCAATTAGAAATGGCGCTAAAATCCAGGAAGCTCGATCACCTTCTTTGAGATTGAAGGCAAAGAGACGCCGGAGGAAGTATGGATACTCAGAGGAGAGACGACAGAGGAAAGAATAAGGTAATTAACATGATCAAGAGCTCACCCGTTCTCCAGAAGAGAAAATATGGTGGACATGAGGAAGATTGGACGAAAGTGCCTATAATATTCCCATCCATTGCAACGGAGGATTTGTCAAAAGAACCGCTTATCATAGAAGGAGACATAGAGGGGTATCTGGTCTGAAGAATATACGTAGACGAAGGGTCTTCTGTAAACGTAATGTACGAACACTACTTCCGCAATCTAGATTCATCCGTAAGGGGGAAATTGGAAGAAACTAGCACATCGTTAATAGGTTTTTCCAGAGAAACAAACAAGCCGTTGGGGAAAATAGAACTAGAAGTAAAGTTTGGTGATAATGGTCTGTTCCGAAAGACCATAATGAAATTTTGTGTGGTACGATCTCCATCACCCTACAATGTTATACTAGGGAGGACGGGGCTGAAGGGACTTAGAGTAATTCCATCCACTATCCACTCCATGATCAAGTTCCCCACCCCCCCAAGGAGTGGTGCCCGTAATGGCTCGTCCAGCAGTAGTTATGCAATGCCGAAAGTTAGAGGAAACTCAATCAAGCAAACTGCCGGAAAAGACAGAACTAGAGGAAAAAGCCGCAGAGGAAAGCCCAACGGAAGAGATCATTGTAAACCCAGCATATCCGGAACAACTGGTCACTGTAGGAAAAGGGTTTTCATTGGAGTGCCAAAAGTACCTTATCGAGCTTTTAAGAAGGAACAAACATGTGTTCGCATGGCAACCTTCGGACATGACCGGGGTTCCTAGGCGGTTGATAAAACATCATTTGAATGTGAATGTTTCGGACACTCTGGTCACTTAAAAAAGTAGAAGCCTCTCAGCTGAAAAGAATCAGGTAATATTGAAGGAAGTGGAGGAATGGTTGAAAGCCGGTATTGTCACGCCGGTGAGATATCCTGCTTGGATCTCCAACCCGGAGCTAGTCAAGAAGTGTGATGGGAACTGGCGCATGTGTATCGACTTCAAGAACTTGAATTCTTCCTGTCCGAAGGATTATTACACTTATACCCCTTATATTGGAAAATAGAGTCGGTAGTGGGATTCAAATACAAATGCTTCCTGGATGCATACAAAGGCTACCATCAAGTGCAGATGGCAAAGGAAGATGAAGAAAAAACGGCGTTTTACACAGAACAAGGAACTTATTGTTACACGAAAATGCCTTTCGGATTGAAAAACGCGGGGGCAACCTACCAACGCCTTATTGATTCAGCTTTCCGGACACAAATAGGAAGAAATTTAGAAGCCTACGTGGACGACATGGTGATTAAAAGTAAAGGGGAAAAAGAGATGTTAGCAGACATTGCCGAAACTTTTAATAACCTAAGAAGAATTAACATGAAATTGAACCCCAAGAAATGCTCATTCGGCGTGGAAGAAGAGAAGTTCCTGGGGTACATGATAACGTCCGAAGGTATTAGGGCAAATCCCAAGAAGACAAAGGCAATTTCACAAATGCAGTCCCCGAGGACTTTGAAAGAAATGCAATCTTTGAGCGGAAGACTGGCCACTCTAAATAGGTTCCTCTCCCGGTCAGCCGAGAGATCACTCCCTTTCTTTGATACGTTAAAAAATATAACCAAAGAAAATAAAGATGAGTATAAGTGGACAGAGGAAGCTGAAACTGCTTTTCAGTCACTCAAGAAACTAATACTGGATCTGCCATCATTATCAACTCCCCGGAAGAAGGAAGTCCTATACATGTACCTCGCTGCGGCCAAAGGAGCCGTTAGTGCAGTACTGGTGGCGGAGAAAGAGGATAGACAACTACCTGTCTACTACATAAGCCGAACGTTACACGAGGCCGAGAAAAATTATGCTCCGGTAGAAAAATTGGCCCTGTCTTTACTACACGCGTCTCGAAGACTGAGAAGGTATTTCGAAGCTCACCCAATAAAGGTCATAACGGATCAGCCAATAAAACAAATTCTCAATAAAGCCGAAGCATCTGGAAGAATGGCAAAGTACTCGGTAGAGCTAGGAGCTTACGATATAGATTATATTCTGAGAAACGCGATCAAAGGACAGGTTCTCGCAGACTTCATTTCTGAAATCTCGGTCAAACCGGAAAGGACGAGACGAGGTTCCCAAGGGGAAGAAGTACATGACATCTCAGAACCGGGTAGTTGGACTTTGTACACAGACGGGGCGTCCAACAAAAAAGGATCCGGGGCGGGATTAGTGCTAATCGGACCTAACCTGGTCAAACACACGTACGCACTTCGTCTCAATTTCCCAAGTACTAATAATGAGGCGGAGTACGAAGCACTTTTAGCCGGTTTGAGAATTGCTAAGAAAATAAAGGCGGAGGAATTAGAAGTCATAGTTGATTCAAAGCTAGTGGCAAGCCAAATAAACGGCCATTTCGTGGCGACCAAGGAAACTGTGATTCAATACCTAGCAAAGCAAAAGAGTATATCGGAGGCTTCAAAAAGTTCAAAATTTACAACATACCAAGAGCCCAAAACTATAAAGCCGATGTGTTGAGCAAGTTAGCATCAGTAGCTTTCAATCATCTAACCAAAGAAATACTGGTCGAAGTCTTGGAAAAACCATCAACCGAAGAGAAACATGTGGGAGCAATAGTAGAAGAGGAAGAAGACAATTGGATGACCCCTATCATCCGATGCTTAGACGAAGGAGTGTGGCCGGAAGACCCCAATGAGGCAAGGACTTTACGAGTGAAAATCCCTCAGTATGTGATGGAAAATAATGTACTTTTCAAAAAGTCCTACTTAAACCCAATGCTGCAATGCGTAGGGCCTCTACAAGCAAATTACATTATCCGAGAGGTTCACGAAGGAATGTATGAGATGCACTCAGGTCTCAGGTCAGTAGTAGCCAAGTTAATAAGACAAGGATATTACTGACCAACGATGCATAAGGACGCAAGAGAAGAGATCCAGAAAGGTGATTCCTGTCAGATTCATGCTCAGGTCCCAAAGTTGCCTAAAACCACTTTGACTTCCATAATGGCACCATGGCCTTTCTATCAATGGGGAATGGATATGTTGGGCCCTTTTCCGGAAGCACCGGGGAGGGTGAAGTACGTGATTGTAGTAGTGGACTACTTTACGAAATGGATTGAAGCCAAGCCGTTAGTCAAAACCACCGGCAAGGATGTGAAGAAATTTGTTTGGGAAAATATTATATGCCGATTTGGCTTACCGGGTGTCATAGTTACAGATAACGGAACAAACTTCGTCAAAGATCCTTTCAAGGGATGATGTGAAAAATTAAGGATAAAGCAAATAAACACCGCTGTGGCACACCCTCAGGAAAACGGGTTAGTCGAGAGAGCAAACAAGAGCTTGATGCACGGCATAAAGACTAGGCTGGGAAGAGAAAGGGCCGGATGGGCGGATGAACTACCTAATGTTTTATGGGCTTTCCGGACAATGATGAAAACCAGTAACAGAGAAACCCCTTTTAGCCTGACCTATGGCAGCGAAGCAGTAATACCAGCAGAAATCGGAATGCCCACCCACCGGACCATGCTCTATAATCCGGAGGATAGCGAAGAGCAACAGCGTCTAAATTTAGATCTGTTGGAGGAAAGGCGTGAAATGGCAGCCATTCGCGAAGCAAAGTACAATGCAAAAGTAGAACAATATTACAACCGAAGGGTAAAGCCGATGGCGTTTAAAGTGGGAGATTTCGTCTACAGGAAGAACGAGGCTAGCCGGGTCGAAAACCAAGGGAAGCTGGGTCCAAACTGGGAAGGACCTTATAGAGTAGTCGAGGCGCATCAAAACGGTTCGTACAAGCTTGCTACTATGAACGACAAAGAAGTTCCTCAGACTTGGCATGCAATTAACTTACGAAACTGTTTCATGTAATAAAGTCCGAAAGATCAATGACAGCCTACGTCTTCCCAACGTTACAGGAAGCGAATTTTCCTAAGATGACAAAATTGTTAAGCGGATCGTGCAAAAACACTCCGTCCAAATTACTTAAAACGGATCGTGCAAAAACACTCCGTCCAATTGTTAAGCGGATCGTGCAAAACACTCCCTCCAAATTACTTAAAACGGATCGTGCAATAACACTTCGTCCAATTGTTAAGCAGATCGTGCAAAAACACTCCGTCCAAATTACTTAAAACGGACCGTGCAAAAAAACTCCGTCCAATTGTTAAGCGAATCGTGCAAAAACACTCTGTCCAAATTACTTAAAACGGACCGTGCAAAAACACTCTGTCCAATTGTTAAGCGGATCGTGCAAAAACACTTCGTCCAACTCACTTAAACGGATCGTGCAAAAACACTCCGTCCAAATTGCTTAAGCGGATCGTGCAAAAACACTCCGTCCAATTATTAAGCGGATCGTGCAAAAACACTCCGTCCAACTCACTTAAACGGATCGTGCAAAAACACTCCGTCCAAATTGCTTAAGCGGATCGTGCAAAAACACTTCGTCCAAATTGCTAAAACGGATCGTGCAAAAAGCACTCGATCCAATTATTAAACGGATCATATACATCGCTAATATTGAACTCACACATACAAGTATGAAAAGACATTTAATATAAAAATGAAGTAATAGTTGATGTATAAAGAGGAATATAAACAAACCATAATCCGAATGTACGAAACTGTTTATTACATAATCCAATAGGATGCAATACAAAAAGGAGGTACAGGCACCCCGGATAAACCCTAATCAATCTTTTTTCTCAACCTCTTAAACATTGGAGGCAACAACAACAGCAGGAGTAGTAGTACCGACAGCAGGGGTTGTCTTCGGAGCAGGTTCCTCCGGAAGAAGGTTCATCAAATCACCAAAGGGAAGACGGAAAGACTCCGCAAGTTTTTGAACATACGGATACTCAGCTTTAAAAAGCTTGTGATATTCCGGCTTCCAAAGCTTTGGTGCCTCCATGTTGAGCTTCTTGATCTTCTGCAGTATCTGCTGTGCATATTCGGCCTTCCGTTCAGTGCGTACACCATCTATAAATCCCCTGAAATAGGAAAGGCTGTAAACTTTTCCCAAGCTCCTCTTATATTCGGCACTAGAAAGAAGTCTTTGGAAGGTCGCCGGAATCAATTCCTTCACAATATTGTGATGAACAACTTCAGCAGTGGCTAACTGGGCAAATAGATTTTTGTTTTCCTTTGTCAACCGATCGGCCTCTTGAGACTTCTCCCCCAACCTTTTCTCAAGATCTTGGATCTTGGAGGCCTGCGAAGCGGACTGGCTGGGCATCTCATTCTTCTCCTTCTCCATCTCCTCCAACTGATCAATCAACCCTTTCTCCCGGTTGGAAGCGGCTGCCTCGTCATCTTCCAATGCCCTAAACTCCTTCAGCAACGTCTCAAACTTGGCAATCTGAGCATCCCTCTCCTCCTCTACGGCTTGCAGCTTGGCAGAAAGAGGACCACACTCCTGATGAGTTGCCTCCAACTCCCGATGGTCTCGGTTGAGCTGACTAAACCTCTTCAACACTTCGGCCTGAAGAACCACACCTGACCCCGAGTTGATATAAGCTTGATGGACAAGTTTGTTGTTGTTAAACTCTGCAAGGGCCTCCTCTTCGGCCGGAGTGGCAAGATGTGCCATCATCTCCCGGCAAGCTCGAAAAGAGTTCATACGAACATCATCCCTGAGAGTCCAACCGGGAATAAAATACCCTCCGGTCAGATCAGTATGCCCTGTCAATAGCAGAAGCATACATAGTAAGCCTCTAGCGAGAGCAAAAAAAATTGTTTTTTACATACCAGGAGACAAAGGATGAGGCTCTGCGGAAGGCGCGTGGGACCGAGAGGCCATGTGCTCTGAGTGGGCTGCACAAAGATAAAGATAAGTAACAAATAAACCAGAAAAACAGACCCAAAAGGAAAATTCTCTCTTACCATCAGAAGGAGACCTATGAGAAATCTCCTGAAACTCTTCGGCCGGTGGGGTCTTCGTCTTCTCCAAGGAATGGTTCTCCGCTTCAGCATTGTCATCCGGCGGGTTTTGGTCGTTATCACCTTCATGATGAGGCCCTTCTTGAGTGGATGGTTTGGCCTGATGAATGGGAGTGGCATCGACAGTATGCTCCCCAGATTCAAGGATTTCCTCATCACCTTGCAACTTCCTTCTCCTCTTCGGCACCGCACTCGGTCCGGCAGCATTCCTCTTCTTAGAAACTGGTTGTTCAACTGCTTCTTCCGGTCCTTTTCCTCTCGAGCAGTAACTACATCCGAATTGGCTCTCTCAACGGCCAATTGGGCATAAGTTTTCTCAGGAATGCCAGTCTTTGGATTCAAGGGTTGGGTGGTCTTGTCCGGGCGTTCGTTGTTCTCATGCAACGGATCCCCCTTGCTTACCACAGACCCTTCAAGCTCCGGAAGCTCCAGATATTCAGACATAGTGATCACTGCGACAAAGAAAAATGAACAAGGTTAAGATAAGCAAGTGTAATGAAGTTCCTTCCTACAAAGTAAGTAAAAGTATAAGATCCCATCTTACCCTCCCCTTCGGCATTCTTTATAACTAAAAGGTAACCAGAGTTCCGGAAAGTATTGGTAAGCCCATACACCCAAAGAAGACTGGTGGGAGGCTTTCGAAGTACAATCGGTCAGAGGGCCAATTTATTAGCATCCCTTTGTGAATAACCGTTAGGGAACCGATCCGAAATCTGTGAATCCCTATGCCTCTACGGCATGGCATGCGGTATGGCCCTTCGGTCAATCAGGAAGAAGAAATCCTTCCAACGCTTCAGCCCCGTCAATACCTCTTTAAAACAATTCTTGGCATGCTTCCCTGTCCGATGCTCAAACGAGAACCAATGACCCTGCTTACACAACCGATAGAACACCCGGAATAGAGAGACAGTGGGCTCAACCTCCAAACTATAGCACCGGATCTCAAACAACGTCACCCTATTTACACCTAACGGTACTAACTGGGAAATATGTACATTAAAATGCCCCATCACAGCCAACAATAAAGTGGAAAAAGGTATCCTGACGCCCCCCAACCTCATATGTTGAACATACACACCTATCTTATTGATCGGTAACTCATTCATGGTCATATCCGGAGGGGGAAGTACGGGGTGCAAGTCTAACGGAATACCAAACTCTATTATCATGTCATCTAAGTCTCTCTGGGAAAGCCTAGAAGGGTGCATGTGCATATCAAACTTACCGGGAGGTTTGGCCCTTAGTAACAAAGGACGGTCAACCGGAACGCCCATCTCCCCAGGTTCACATACAGCCATAGTTAAAATAATACGAAGTAGCAAAGGAAAAAAGTTGAAACGCACCTCGGAATAACCTTGCAAACAACAGATAGCAACCGAAGCGAAAGAAAGGAAGTAGTTGGAAAAACGCACAGCAAAAAGTAAAAATGAAAAGTGTAGAAGTGGTGTATATAGTGGGGACATGGGGATATGCGAAGCGTCGCATCGCACGACACCTCTAACACGTGGTGGAACCCCAACCGTTTGATACCTGTCAAAAGGGTAAGTGGGTTAAAGCTATAAGGGGTATAAGGGTAATTTTGCCACGGCCCATGGGTTTCACACAACAGGCACCCACGACATTAATGACCGCAACCATCAAGAAACAGCACAACGGCAGTTCGGACCACTGGAAAATGGAACACGTACGAATTGAACCACCGGTCATAACCGATGCTCCAATACTGGGGGGGGGGGGGGGGGGGACATGTTGGCGTATGTGTCCGAATGGCACGTAACCATTCGGACCAGACATTCACATCTGAATGGTAAGCCGAAGAGCAAGACCGAAATGACACAGGCCGATGTCACACCACAATCCCAGGATTTTAGGGATCGTGTCGGCCACGTGGTCTGACACCTACTTACCAGGTATGGCCTGCTCTTTCCCAAGGCAGAGTAGGTAAGGAGGTGGGTAGTATAAATACCCCCACCTCATTTATGTTGGTCAACTAACACACACACACCACATTTAATAGCATTAATCACTTACCTTTCGTCTCCCCACATACTCATCCTCACACCGAAGGTTGGTCTTGGGATAAAACCCAAGGCGAGCCTAACGTGTGCTGCTCTTGTGCAGGACACTCTACTGATCCGAAGGACAAAGCTAGCGGCAGGATCCACTCACAAGGTTTTACTTCAATAGACAGCAACATCTATTTTTGCCAAGCATACTCGATATATGAAAAAGAATAACTACAATATTTAAAAACAATTTTATTATGTTAAACTGGCACAAAATACAATTATAGAAGACATAGGAAAAAAGAATTAATATCAAAGGAAATTTGAGTTGCGAACTACGTATAATCTAGGCTTCAAAATATTGACTAGGAATCCTTTATGATATAAAATAGATATATTACCACTTGGTTTTTTTAAACGGAGTCTGGATACATCAATGTAGTAGTCCAACTAAGCCAACCATAAATTCTTCCAATTGATAATAGTCATTCTAATTCCCCCCCCCCCCCCCAAAAAAAGGATCTAATTGCACTTCACGCTCCAAATTTTTGATTATTTTTGATGATTCAATAATCTTTCGTGGGCGAAACAGAGGATATCTCGATTAGGGAGAAAACGGGAAAATCCCATACGGCCCAATATATCTGACAAGTCGCACTATATGTCAACCGACTTTTATCTAAGTTTTAGCGGTCCCTAAAAACTAGTGTTTTGAAACCAGGGTCGACCGGTTCTAGCAAAAAAAACTGGTCATAAAAATCCGGGTTTCTAAAACTGGGTTAACCGGTTAAACCCGCTGAGTTTTGAGTGACCCGGGTCAACCCGGTTCTCGAAACCCAGCCGAGTTTCGATTTTTCAAAATTTTTTAATAAAAACCCAGGTTGACCCGGTGGTCGAACCGGTTGACCCGGTCAAAAAAATAAAAATAATAAATTAAAAACCGGGTTGACCCGGTGCCCAGTGACTCGACCGGGTCGATTTCGAACCCTGTTTTCAAAACATTGCTAAAAACTTAAGCTAAATTAGTCCATAGTTTATGACTCATTCTCTCTCATCAAATAAAAAAGCATGGACTAGTCAACTTCAATGAAAAACCTCCATCTTCTTCTTCATGTCTGGTGTCTTTGCCCGGATTTTATACTTTTCTTTATCTCTTTTTGCGTCGTTTTTTCATCAATTCATATCAAAGGTGGTTCCTCGACTATTTCTAATGTAGGTCCTAGAATAATTTATACATCAGTTCTAAACAAAATCAATGGCTAAAGTGGTTCCCGGGCACCACTTAAAGATGCTATAGGTCTGCCTTAATTAATTATATATTACATATGTAAAATGGGTTTTACAAGGAAATGCAGAAATGGCCCATGTGGTTTGCCCAAATTGCAGATTTCGTCCCTGAGTTTTCAAAAGTGCAGGCGGCCTCCTTGTGGGGAGTTTTTGGTTTCGTTTTGGTCCCTGTGGTTTGCTCAAAATTGCAAGTTTAGTCCCTATGGTTTGCTCAAAATTGCAAGTTTAGTCCATGGCCAGGGACCAAAACGGAAACAAAGTTTCCCCACAGGGAGGCCGCCTACACTTTCGAAAACTCAAGGATGAATTCTGCAATATGGGCAAACCACAGGGACCATTTCTACAAAACCAGGGCAGTAATATATTACCAATGATGATTATACGATTAACTTATGAATAACATTGACATAGCTTATCAGACGAATATTCATTGATAGAACTAGAAACATACACTATTTTTTTTTTATTTGGGTGAGACTGAATTAAAATCCTGTAGGGGGTGCTGGATGATGGACGAGAAATAGCAGTAAAAAGGTTGTTGAAAACTTCAAGACAGGGGCTTAAAGAGTTCAAAAATGAACTTACATTCATAGCTAAACTTCAACATCGAAATCTAGTAAAGCTTTTGGGATATTGCAATCAAGAAGATGAAAGCATGCTAATCTACGAATACATGCCAAACAAAAGCCTGGACTATTAATATTCAGTACGACTATTTATACATCACATTCTTTGCCTTTCATTCCATGTTTTCCTTTAGTATGTTTGATGAGTGCTCAAACACTCATCGTTTTTGATATATTTAAACTGCCAAAACGCACAAAAACAATCAAAAAGATATCAAATTACTTAAAATATCCCAGGGATTGTGTTTTATGTGTTTTAAAAGCAAAATGTGCAAAAACAAAGAAAAAACGTACAAAGTTTGCAGTATTGGCAGTTTCAGTCCCCCAAGTTTCAAAACTTGTCAATTTTAGTCCCTACGCATTTATTTTTAAGGAAAAGTCAACCCAAGGTCTTAAAAGTCAAATAATCACAAAATATTATAATTGGGTTGCAAGTTTTCAAAAATTACATAATTAGTACCTGAAAATCCAAAAATGGCAAAAGTAGTCCCTGGGATTTTTGAAATTTTGAAAATGTGGAAAAATGCATTTATGATACTTGGACTATTCAAATTGGCAAGATATATCCTTGGGTTGAGTTTGGAAAAATGGCAAAACACACCCCTCATGGTTCGGCAAATTACATGAATGGTCCTTGTGATTTAAAAGTTACCAAAACCAAATGGACCTAACCTAAACTAACCCAATCAAACACCCCACCAGGTCTGATCCAGCTACACTCCCCAAGCCCACCAAGCCCAAAATTCCTTAGCCCGCCCAAAAGTTTAAAACCGTTTTAAATAACCACCCCCAGTTTGACCCGCGTTGACCACCTTTCTTCCCCAACAGACAAGCGCAAAACCAGGGAGATACTTCCCCCCCTCCTCACCTTTTCACCCACTTTACCCCCCACAATTAATAACCCTACCAAACATCTCCACCACCATTAATGCATCCTCAAATCCCTCACCAACACCACTAAACTTTACCCGTATAAATTTTGGCGCCAAAATTTAATCAATGGATAGGATGCATTGAAGATCAAATTGATGGTTGGGATTTGGTCAGAGGGTCAAGGCAAAGGCATTGGGACTCTCAGTTTTCAAAAAGTAGCCATGTGGAAGGCTTAGGGATTTATTTTTTGGTCGATATATAATGATAAGCTCATAAGAAGCTTTGGTGTGTAATTTTTCTTAGTCTTATGTAGTTTCAGTTTATTTTTAATGTAATGTAACTATTTTTATCAATGAAAGTTCAGTTTGAAGCTTAATTCTCTTTTTCACTTTTCAAAGTCTCTATTTAAATTTCCAAGTTCTAAATAAAAGTTTCTAATGAGAGCTCAGGTAATTCAGTAGTTTATGTAAACTTAACAACAAGGTTTGGAAAGCTTTATAAGCTTTTAAGATAACACTAGGCTCAGTTTTAAATATCTACTAAAAATTCAAGAAAAATCAAAAATAAAGGAAAAATCTGTGAAAAAGAACAAGAAGGCAAGGAGCATTGTGAATCTTGGATGGCAATGGGTTAGTGGCTTATGGAAGCCTTAGGATTGGTTCTAGTCCTTGGTTCTTTGATCTCAGCTTGGGTGCCTTTGTAAGCTATTTTTCTCAAAACCTTGCTTCACTATAGCCTAGCTTGTTATATAGTTGTTGGTGTTATTGTTTCTGTTTTAATATTCAGTTAAGTCTAAAATAATAGTAAGAGTGCTTAAGTATTGATTTCATGGATTAGATTGATCATTAGCATCCAAAATTGTTTCATCAGTTAGCATTTAGGGGTGTTTGGATCAGTGGATTCACCCACTGTATCCTAAGTTGTGGTTGTTGTTTGTTATTTAGAAACTTTACCTAGGTCTATTTGTGCTTAAATCAACCCTTAAATTGGTCCCTAATAACCTAAAAGTCAAAATTACAAAAGTTCCACCACCACAGTTAACTGTTGTGGTTTTTGGAGTCCCAAATCTTTTCATTTCATTAGATAAGTTGAAGTTTTAACTTAATTCAGTCTAAATTTAACTTATAAACATGATTTGAGGTCATTAAATCCTTTCTAAGTTCATAAAAGTCAAAGCATACAAAACTCTTGAAAAGTCAAATCTGCTTCAGTGGGTTTTGAGCAATCTTTGAAGGTTTGTAACTTGTTGTGTTTAAGGTTCTAGTGTCTGATATTTGGCATGCTTACTCTTTACCACCTTGATAATTTTTAAGAATTTTATCATATTTTTAGAATTTTGTTTGGTGGGTCCCACAGTCCTTTGAAGTGACCTGCAGGGCATATAGCTCCCCTGCACATCAGATACCACCCTCACACCACCACCTTTTGTGGTGGTTTGTGACCAATTCAGTGGTCTAGACCTAGTGTTTTTGGTTCCCCTCAACCCCCCTCCTACCAGGGAGTGTTTTTGAACCTTTTGTTTGACCCCTGAACTTGTGGACCCCACCTAATTTGGCTCCTCATCTCTGTCCCATAACTGCATCAGTCACAATAAGCTTGTGCTTATTTTTGTGCTTTTTGGCTTATTCTGACCAATCTATTAATCAACACTTGCTTATTATTGTTCCTAAGATTCAGAGAAACCAAAATTGTTCAGTGTGGACCCCACACCTCACCATTTGAGCTAAAAACACTCCACAGTCAACAAAAGTCAACTGTGGGTGTAATAAGCATTTCAATTGCTTATTCCTTGGGTTAAAACAAAAGTGTTTTTGTTAAAGTTAATTGTTTTTAGGATATTATCAGTTTAGAAAAAGAAAAAATCCAAAAAACCAATTTTAAAAATTGTGATAGCTTCTATTTAATAGGATTTATCAATTTATTTTTCTTTTTAATTTATTTCTAAGTAATATATCACTTTTATATTTTTAGAAATTATATTTTAGGTTAAAATAATTTTATAAATTTTTCCAGATTTTTATTTTCTCTTTTAGTGGTTTTTCTAATTAATTCTAGTTTAATTTAGTTTTAATTAATATTAATCAATTAAATAGCATAATTAGATTTTATATAGTATAACCTAGTTTTTATAATTTTTCTAGCTTTTAATTTAGTTAAAACATTTTCATAAATTTTTCTAGAATTTTTAGTGTTCATTTTCTATTTTTTATAATATAATTAGTTTAATTAGTAATTAATAAGTAATTAGAATAATAATTAATTAATTAGCTTAAAAATACTTAGAATTAACTTTTTATAATTTTTTAGGATTCCTGTAATGGTTAATTAGATTTATAAAATTTTTCTTAATTTGCTAAGTCTTTTTAGTATTTTTAATAATTCTAATCAATTTAATTAGTATTAAATAGATAATTAGTAATTAATTAATATTAAATAATTAAATAGTGTAAAAATAAATTTTAATTTTCTTAAAATTTTCTTTAATTAATAGGATTGTAAAAATACCAATTTTACACTTTTAACCCTCCCAGTCCTCCAGTTGTACTTTTTGTTTTATTCGTCTGAATACGTTTTTTAATTAAAACGTACGTTTTCAGGTTTAGCTCAAATCTTCGTACTCCAAATTCCCGTAACCATTCACGTAGCTTTCCTAAGCTATATTTGTTAATAATTTCCACATAATTTTCACAACAAACCTTTTTTCTGTGAATAACACCCGATCACGATTACGCTATAGTTACATTTCACACCTCAACGGGATTTAACGACCCGGTGATACATTATATTACCCGGAGCATTGATCTAGGCTGTTTGGCTTAGTTGACCATTCTTTGGTTAATTTAAGTTAGGTGGTTTGGCATCAATCAATGTTACTTTTACTTATCCTCCTAAAAACAAGATCACCACATGTGGCAAAATCAGGAGTTGATCGAGATGATGAAAAAGAATTAGCGGATTCCAATTTCCAAATAGCAAAATTTTGTTTTTAGGAGTTTTAATTAGGAGAATATAGTAGGAAGATACATTATTTTCCTTTTGTTAATAGCTAACTTATAATGCATTGATAGCTTTATTTTATTTTTCTATATATTACTTGTATTAAAATGTTATACTGTGCAGAAATAAACAGAAGTTCAATACTAGACTGGTCAAAGCGTTTTCACATCATCCAAGTGTTGGAATATATGAAAATCATAACTAATATATAAACATATAAACACATCAAGCATGCAGCGGAAATAGATCAAATACATGTAATTGAAATTAACCGAATATAAAAAGATGCGTACCTTTGTGATTTCTAGCAAGAACAAGAAATCAATGAACAAGAACTATAAACCCTAATTAGGGTTTAATTGTGTATCGACTAATGTGTTAGTCGAATGGGCAATCACAACGTTAGCAAAAGTATGCCAACACTTCATTCTCGAACACACGTACTATTAGCGTTTCAATAAGAAAAAGCTAGGTTCTTAATTCACGAGCAAGCACTACTAGTTGAGCCTTAGTTGATTCAAAGGAATCGCCTATAGCTCCAAGAAAGGAGATAAGAAAGTGAATTGGCTTGCTAATGAACCAAGGAATGATTGAATGAATACATGAGGCCATGTATTTATACTATCATAACCTTGAAGTATTCCCTATCCCATGGCGATGTGGGATCGGCTGAATACTAGTCCAAGTAGGAGTTCTAGATCCTTCTTGGCTTCTTTTTCACTCTTATTCCTTAATCTTTCGTCTAACGGTCATTAGGTACCGTTAAGTGCTTATTTCGTGAATTTAATAATTATTCCTCACTAAAACAATAATTATTAATTAATTGAAACTCATACCTAAAGTGTGCAATCCCGAAGTCTCGAGTTCGAGTCCGGACATATTCATTAATTTTTATCCGTTAAAACTAACAGCTCCCACTCGGATATACATTAATGTAATAATGACAATGGTTAGTCTAGCATAACACGCCAATGTCCCTAGAATGATCACGAGTATGGTTTCCTGGAAAAAACCACATTTGATGATTCATCATCATATTTATCCTTTTGTTTCTAATACCACGTTAATATGGATATGGATCTAAGTCATTCCATAATTTACTATTCTGTTTCTCGTTATTTATGATTGAGTAAGATTACCAATTCATCTGAACGCATTCCAGATAGACCTTGGGCATGGCCATGCAAACATCTTGTCAACCCTACGAGGGGCCCAACAGTATTAAACTTCAAAACAAATTTGAAGGAAACAAATCCTGTGTTGACTACAAGCGTAACCTATGAACTTCGCATCACCACTGAAAGTAATCCTTATAACTACCAGTTATGGATAGCGTTAGACTATCTCCCAGAAAATGAGCTACATCCACAGTAGTTACCTGGTATCTCAAGTCTGAGGATAAATATTTATGATTTACTATAATGACAACATCCATAAGTATAATCATGTAATTGAGATTTTGTCCTATATCCAATTTATTCAATTATTGAATATCATGTGAATTTGGCATGTCCTACGCATCAATATACTTAAGTATATTATACAAAAACTCAGATTTGTCTTAATTTAATGATACTCCCATATCATTAATTGACAACGGACTATTTAGAATAACATAACATAAGTTATTCATAGATTAAACATGCAAATATGGGATACAATCTATTATTAATGAAAACAAACGTACTCAGTACTTTAATTCATTATTAAATAATAATTGCTTAACATCCCTTTATCCAAATACTAAATAGATCAATGCATGAAAATTCTCGTTAATAAATTTTGTCCCAAGTAATACCAATCATACTTGTTGACAATTATGCCTCAAGTAATCATACTTGTTGACAAGGCATTATTCAACTAACTTTGATCTATCGGAATTTTGAGAATACTTATTTCAAGAATTCAATTAGTGAATTTCTTGTATATGTGCATTCAAATAATTTGATATAACCACATAATACATCATAAAATGTGTGACATCCTCAACATCCAATTTATGATAATTAAACTTTCAAACCTTTTAAAGTTTAAAGTATTCTTATTCTTTAATGTATAATGCAACTATGCTTTTAGTTAAGCATAACTAGTATACATGGCTATTAACAAGGATAATATCCTTCCATGACTAGTATTAAGTGTCATCTCAATTTAATTAGCATCATTGTATGCAAACAACAATATGCTCTTTTCCGTAAACTTTAATGTGTAATGTTTTATGCCTTCCAAACTTCCAAGTTTTTTTTTGGCTATGACAATTGACAAATTGTTCATCTATAGAATCGAGAAATTGTTCCAGCTGAGGATGTGATTCTATATCCAATTATATTCCTTTTGTAATATTCATTACACAACTTATCTAATATCTTTCAATTAGATATCAATGTTGTCCAATCATCTTTTATCAAAGCATGATATAACAACAACATGATGTACATGAAAAATTCTTGTGTCCAACTTAAATTTCGTTCATGTACTACATATCCATTTAAACTTTCTAAATGATATATCATGTTCTATTAGATTCATTTACCGCACATGTTTACATCAATAAACATATATTTAAGGTTGTATGTTTTACTTATTAAATCTTTCACGTAAAGTTTCATTCCAAGTTATGACTTAACACTTAACTTATATAGAATGTTACTTCCTATATGTTTATACAACATATATGATTTAAGTAAGTAAACATAATACTCCCACTAGCTTTCAGAATTACTTAGGATTTATCTTATTTTAAATTATAAATCAAACATGGATTTAATATTTAAACATAAGATTTATCTCCTTGATGCATGCATTTATCCATACTTGGATTCTTGCATTTTGTATACTTTCAAAGATTACATGAATTCATAAACTCTTAATTACTTATCGTCCTCGCTTAAGTAATTATACAAGAAAGAGCTTTATAATCCATTGTCAAATTCCATATTCATAAAAATGAATATGACAATTACCATCTTTGTATCTTTAATGTGCTTAGGAAAGAGTATTCAATCATAGTTAATTACTTAAGTATGATTAATAATCTTATCATAAGACATGCATTAAAATATGTATACAATTTCGTCCATATGATTTATTACATGAAGATTTAAACCTCTAGGGTTTTCCTTCTCTTGAAGAAACTCATCTTCATTAAGATAAACCAAGTTTTCAAAGTTGACTTATCTTTATGGACAAAATCTTGACATTCATAGTATGAGCAATTTACCATAATTCAATATTAAGTAAATGCGTCATTATGATTAACAGGCTTACTTTGATCCTGTAATTCATATTACTCAGCATATCAATCAAATATCTGAGACATCCCTACGGATCTATGAATGAGAATTTCATCATGTTGAGGTTAACCTTTACATTTCAAGCCTCATCATGATTTTTACTAGTGTAGTTTTAGAAGATTATGTATTTTGTAATTTTGATCTTTCAAGATCTCCCACTTGCCTTTTGTAATTTATTTATAAATACTTAAGTAAGTTGAGCAACACTTAATCGTTCTCTTTTGGGATATTACAAAGCATTTTACAGTTCCTGCCTCTTGTTTGTTAAACTACTTATTAACAAAATCAGGACATCATTTTAAGACTTTAATGTGATTCATCACATTCCATAATGTCTTATTTAATCTTCTAGGTTGGAGTCTTATTGAGTATATTCAATTCATACTCAATTTTCTAACCTTGATAACTTTTGGAAGAAAAGAAGTCATATTTATCTTTTAATC
This sequence comes from Artemisia argyi, assembly GCA_030686995.1. Lineage (NCBI taxonomy): Eukaryota > Viridiplantae > Streptophyta > Magnoliopsida > Asterales > Asteraceae > Artemisia > Artemisia argyi. The sequence continues at coordinate 154,463,340 of CM060707.1, forward strand.
AAACAATATAACAAGAGTTTGATTTTCCTAACTGAACACACCACCAACTTGTGATGTTTCATTAGAACTAATATTGTGAGACAAACTAACAATATGTAAGATAAACTTATACTCCTTTTGGCTTACCTATTTACCAACTAATTCAATCTTAATGGTACAATAGAATTTCCAAGCCAATTGCATGCTATATAACATAAGTACATTTTGAACAAGTCACTTCATGTTCATGTCTTAAGAAGACATAACCTGTTATATTCTCACTATACGTTATTAGTCATTGATCAACTCAATGATTTCTTGGTTAAACATAACAAGTTTAAAGTCTTACTTTATTATAAGTCTTGTAATAGTTAAAAGACTTCATGTTTATAAGAAGATATAAACATATATAACTAAAGTATTTGTGAACACCACCATTTGGTTTCAATAGTAATTTCAAGTTAATTTACTACTCCATTTGCTTATGTCATTTTATGAATTATCCAATTTAAGAAACTGCAAACTCACATAATTTCATTACATCAGTTGATCTGCTAGTAATGAAATCATGTAGTTTACCTTTCCATTGCAATCTAGCCAGGTTACACCCTGACGTAAATTGTAATTTCAATTGTTTCCTTTAGTTTGAATATCATAAGACATAAAAGTAGTCTTTGTTATAACCATGACACATGTTCTACATAAGATAATCTTACACATTAAATGTATACGTCCTATTAGAACATAGATCTCTTACCTTGCAATTAAGAGAATCCTATAATCATATTTCTATGTATTGTTCCTTTGCACACAATAAACAATTCTCCCACTTGTGCATTGAACAATATCATGTAGTATATAAACAACACAACATACGTTTGTTTATGTGATTCAATATGATTTGTGTCATAAGTAGATGTAGGACTACTTTGTCTTATCAGGAAACGCATCTGGCTATCCTAAGAACATGAGTGTCTACAATTGGAAAGTAATTATCTTGAAGATAATCTGGGCTACTACACAGAAATTAAATCTTGTAGCTCCCACTGAATTAGAGAACATAACAATAACTCCATATTCAGTAACACAACACAATGCTCCCACTAGATTTGACAACATTGTACGTGTTTCATAACCAGTGAAAACAATTTGCTTGTTTTTACTTTCCTACACATTTAGAAAAACCCATACGTAATAATTACTCAGGTTCTAAAATGTGTATTCCACTACGTTTATGATGGATTATCCATCAACGATATTATCTTGAAGAATTTGGGCATGCAGCTTCTTCCTTAATAGGCCTACCATCCCATAATGGTATGTAGCACCTTTAAAGCACAACAACTAGATAAAATACTAGCTTGCCTTTTACCAAATTTACGGTAATCTGTCTAGCTTCTAATAACTCATATTTTCCATTTAACCAAATGCCATGTTTGTTATAGAAGAATTCATTCACCAAATTAGGGTAATGAAATTTCTTATGAAAAATAGGATGTGCAATACTCTTAAGTATGAAAGATTGCTATGAGTTATATATTAGATTGTAGACAATTCTAATGTTTCTATCATACCTTTCTCAATCATGAAAAGGAATAGGATTGAGTCTTATTCTTCTGTCATGGAAAATAGACTTAGGATTGAGTCTTATTCTAATGTTCCTATCATACCTTTCTCAATCATGAAAAGGAATAGGATTGAGTCTTATTCTTCTCTCATGAAAAATAGACTTTCTGTCATTTCGGTAAATTTTTCTAAATCAAACATTATGTTTGAAAGCAGAATTAGATCAATTTATCAATTTAAGACCAAACCACGTTTACGGCTTTAATGTTGCATTAATACATTAAAAGAATTACAAAATTCAATTTTAGTATTTTCGATAATTAAATTTTCAAGAAAATTAAATACCCATGGTTCATAATCATATAACCATTTAATTTTCACTGAAAAACTAGGATCCAAATTGACATAGGTTCATCACATTAGTTGATCTGCTAGTGATGACGGTATTCAATAAGGTACGAGTCGAGCCTCAATTGCCAATATTCAATTGCAATTCCTAGAAATTAATGGGATTTACATATTTGCCAACCGCAGTTGCAATGTAAGCATGTTTTATCCCCATCTTCTTATGCCTTGAGTGATCAGTCCCACTATCAACTCAATTAAGTTAACCAATTTAAGAAACAACAAACTTACATAATTCCATCACATCAGTTGATCTACTAGTAATGAAATCATGTAATTTGCCCTTCCATTGCAATCTAGCCAGGTTACGCCCTGACGTAGACCCAATTTTAGGTGTTTCCGTTTCATTGGATGGCATATAACTTAAATTTAAGGGTAGTAAATTTGATGTGTGTAATCAAAATATATGTACAAAGATGTCATGCATTCATCTTGTAGCATATGTTTCATGTAAAAACTTTTACACATTAGTTTCTTTACGAGCTTAAATCTCCAAAGTTTTGATTGAGGCGTTGAGAAACTTACAACTTTGCCTTAAGTGCTTCGTAGTTATCATGGTTGTTGGGTAAAACTAAATTTTGACTCACAGGCGAGCGTTAAGCCAGAATGGAGGCTATCTAAGGCCGCAATTTAATGCGAAGCCAACATTATACCCACTTTAATAGCTTGTCAAAATTAGTCTCACCTTCCAACCACTTAATACATTCGTGATCAATCAATCAAAATTTCAAGATTTTTGTAAGCTCAAAACAAGATTTCACCATTATTAAGTCCGTTTAATATTTTATTTATGAAATTACTCTTTGCTTACTATCATGTCACATAACATATAAAAACAAAAGTAATTTAAATAAAATAAACAAACAACAACAATAATGGACATGCAAATTAAATCAATTTAAAAACACACAATTGATTTACACGATTTGTAATAGGGTCTTCCCTAATTTTATAATTAATTAAATTTTAGTAATCTTTATGGTCATAATATTTACTAAAAAACGTATCAATTATAATTAAATCGCATAATTAAGCATGAAATCTATAAAACCAAATCACCATAATCCAAGACAACATATGCATGGTTTGTCATGGATGCCCACATTGCACATATTATAACATATAATCATGTCAATAAAGGAACGCAACCAAAACGGCATATCACAATATCCATTTAAATACACATAAATATTACATGCAGCCTAGGGTTTCTACAAGTTTTATAACAAAATTCAAAAACCCTAATTTCTTTTCAAAAAAATTCGACATTTATAAAAATAAATAGAAATCGACATAAAAAATAAAAAAATTCTAGGGTTTATGAAAGATTTAAAAAACATAAGAACACCAAGCATGTAATAATCATAAAGATTCAATTTTATGTGTTTCGGTAATTAATTACAATGTATTAACGGCTCTTGATGCCACTGTTGGAATATATGAAAATCATAACTAATATATAAACACATCAAGCACGCAGCGGAAATAGATCAAATACATGTAATTGAAATTAACCGAATATAAAAAGATGCGTACCTTTGTGATTTCTAGCAAGAACAAGAAATCAATGAACAAGAACTATAAACCCTAATTAGGGTTTAATTGTGGATCGACTAATGTGTTAGTCGAATGGGCAATCACAACGTTAGCAAAAGTATGCCAACACTTCGTTCTCGAACACACGTACTATTAGCGTTTCAATAAGAAAAGCTAGGTTCTTAATTCACGAGCAAGCACTACTAGTTGAGCCTTAGTTGATTCAAAGGAATTGCCTATAGCTCAAAGAAAGGAGATAAGAAAGTGAATTGGCTTGCTAATGAACCAAGGAATGATTGAATGAATACATGAGTCCATGTATTTATACTATCATAACCTTGAAGCATTCCCTATCCCATGGCGATGTGGGATCGGCCGAATACTAGTCCAAGTAGGAGTTCTAGATCCTTCTTGGCTTCTTTTTCACTCTTATTCCTTAATCTTTCGTCTAACGGTCATTAGGTACCGTTAAGTGCTTATTTCGTGAATTTAATAATTATTCGTCACTAAAACAATAATTATTAATTAATTGAAACTCATACGTAAAGTGTGCAATCCTGAAGTCTCGAGTTCGAGTCCGGACATATTCATTAATTTTTATCCGTTAAAACTAACACCAAGGAATTGCTAGAGGGCTGCTCTATCTTCATCAAGATTCGCGGTTTAAAATTGTTCATCGAGATATCAAAGCTGCTAACATTTTATTGGATTCTGACTTGAATCCAAAAATATCAGACTTTGGTCTCGCTAGAATGTTTAGAGAACACGAAAATGAAGCAAACATGAACAGGGTAGTTGGAACATTGTACGTATCCATAGCCTTAGTATTTTTCCGTATATGAAATCCTATTAAAAAAATAATACCTTTAACTTTTCATACTTTTGGTTTAGGGGTTATATATCACCAGAGTATGTTGTAGATGAGACTTTTTCATAAAAGTCGGATGTCTTTAGTTTTGGAGTTATTGTGCTTGAAATAGTGAGTGGGAGAAAAAGACAGTGACAACCTTCTTGCACATGTAAGTTTTGTAAAACTAGAACTAACATCGAAGAAAAACTTTAGTATAAAATAGGGCTTTTAAGCTTTTGTGGTTCCATATACTATTTTTTTAGGCATGGAGACTCTATGAAGAAGGCAAGGCTCCAGAATTGCTTAGTGCACATATGCGTGACTCAAGAGTCGATTCTGAAGTAATTCGGTCAATACATATTGGTCTTTTATGTGTGCAACATCATGCAAAAGATAGACCAACTATGTCATCTGTGATTTTGATGTTTGATCAAGATGGTGCATTGCCTCGACCCAAACAACCTGCATTTTTTGCTAAAGATTGTGTGCCTAGAGGTAACTTAATCTCCGTCAATGATGTCACAATGACTACATTAGAACCTCGATAAAGTCAATATTTGTGCATGTCAAGATCCATTATATTGGTTATCATAAGTAATCAGTCTCCATTTAAGCATATGCTTTTACAAGCAATAAAAACTTTAGCATTGTAAAAGCAGGGCCGGTCCTGAGATTTATGATGCCCTGGGCGAGGCGATCGAAAAATGCCCCTACTAAATGTTGTAAACCGACGACACACTTTCTTTTACCTAAAAACAAAACCACATATCGTCTAGATAAAAATTACTAAACAAATTTATAACCTTTGCATTTGATTATAAATTCTGCTAACTAACTAGAGCACGTTAGTTTACACTTAAACTCAAAATTAAAGAAAAAAGAAAGGAGGTTTAAGCAGTTGCGTAATTTTTTTACTTTTATAAAAAGTAATCTTAGTCAATTTTAATGAAAATATATTTCATTTTAACTATTATTGGTCAATCACGATGTTTAAAATCGACACATCTTATTAATACAATTCGGTTCACAAAGATACATTTTTCAAAATTGATTCGAATTAAGTGTTTTTTTATTATATAAAAAGTTATTACTCCGTAATATCTAACATTCTCAATTCTTTCGGTTATGATATTGGAATAAATATTCTTAATTTACCTTATATAATAATGAATTATTAATTAATTTTACTGGATACCCGAAACTTGAAACTATTTAACTATATCCCATGAAAGAAACTAAAAGTGAATTGTTTTTCTAAAAATAAGAGTTGACAAAATATTAGTCCGTAATTTACATTTATAGTTTGCTTTGGTAACATATAACTTTTCTTCTCATATACAGTAGTTACATTCTCACGTGACATAACAGCAATTATACTATTAATTGTATATTTAATTCCATTATCTCTCTCTTCCAAATCCTATCTTCTTCTTCACAAAAACTTTACTAACTCTACTGTATAATCCAAGCTTTAAAAACAATTCTCAGCTTAAGTTATCCTCTTTATTAAAGCTATATTTGATGCCCCCCATTTATGTGATGCCCTGGGCGGTCGCCCAGCTCGCCCACATATTTCAACAAATATATTCAAAGGCAAGAGTGATATCTACGAGCTGTAATTCAAATATATGTTCTTATTACATAACTAGTTTCAGTCACGTGTGTAGACACGGGTTATGAATAAATATTTACTTTTTATAGCTTATATGATTATAATTTGTTTTATTGGAGTCAATAGCTTTTTAGTCCGTGTCACCATGTCTACACACATGTTGTGAATTATATTTAGTTTATGATTTGCAATAATATTTTTGAAGCAGTAAAATCAAGATTGATTAAATTACGTGGTCTTTTCTTCTGATTACAATCAAACAATACTGCTAAAGTCAGGCCAACCAGGACCAATCCTAATGAAGTTAAGATGCATAAAAGGATTACCTTTTTCTTGCCGGAGCCAGGTTATGGGACTAAAAGACCTTCATCCAACAGTTGGAACAATTAATAAACGAGAACAATACCCGTGCGTTTCCCGGGTATAACGATTCAATAATTTAGAAAAAAAATATAAAAACTTGTTTTCTCTATATTTTATTTTAAAAAAAAAAACTAAAAAGTGCACAATCATTCTTGTTTTCTCTTATTTTGTTTTCTCTTATTTAGAACATACGAAAGTACTAAAAAAAAAAAGTTTGAAACAACGACACCAATCACGTGGACAGTCAATTGTAGCGCATTTAGTGGACATGTTTGCTTTTATGTGTGACCGGTTTTAGTAATATCGGTTAATGGTTGCACATTTGGTGTTGATGAAGTATACCAGTTCGATAAATGGTTCTCATTTACGTTTCATTTGGATAATAGTTCTCATTTATTAGCCTCCTCATTTCTATCGATATACAATAATAATTAACACAAAAGAAGCATACTTTTTGCTTACTGATGTGTTTCATTACTACCTAAACATACTAAAAGTCCATTGCTTCATTATATATTTTGCGTCCTACTTATTTCATTCAACAATTGTCCATTGCTTCCTAGTAACATTACTACCTAAACATACTAAAAGCCCATTAGTTCAGTTGCATTCTACTTATTTTTGCCTATTGCTACTACTTTTACTTTAATAAAATATCATACGGAGGGTACTGGTGCATTATTTTTGCCTACTGATGTGTTTTTTGAGTTGTCTTCACATGCCTGAATGTTTATTTTTCTTCTTCTGGTTGCACAAGTTGGAATAATAAAAGCCATTCCTTACTGAAGTGATCAAAAATTTGTGGGCCATTCCGAGATTATATGGGTCGAATCAAAGTGAGGAACCCGTCTAACCCGAATTACCCGACCTGAATTAACCCGACATGATAACAACCCGAACCTTTTTAGCTACAAATCATATTTGAACTAACTGAAAAATGCAAGCCAAATCGACCCATTATTTAGCAAAAGGGACCAGATTATCACCTCCAATACTCAGAATGATAAGTATGTAAATGAGTCATGAGTCATGGGTATGAAAATACAATACCTCAGAATTCGGCGAAAATGGCAATGGCACCAAAACTACAAAATGAAATGCAAAGCAAACAGACCAATTGCAGTCCACAACTCATGTAACAAACAGATTGCAGTCCACAAGTCATGTCCAAACAGACCATGAACTAAACAAACAAATTGCATACCATGTACAAAACAGACCAATTGCAGTCCACAACTCAGAAACCTTAAAACTGCACATTCTTAGTAAATAATCCCAATCGGGTTAATATAGTTTTTTTTATATTCCAACAGGTCAGTTTGTCAAAATGGGTAAACTGAAGACATGTCGTTCTAACGAACACGAGTCAAACAGATTGATAAACTAATGTGTATTCCAAGTTTCCAGCATGTGATATATTGATAGCCATTCTACATATGTTTGTGATAGTATAAATTAAACAGCATTAATGTGTATCCTTTAAAGTGATATAAAATCCATTGAAAGTGAGATAGCAACCATGTTTATGTCGTCGATCGAATTCGTACACCAAGAAGCTAATATAAGGAACAATTGAAACTGTCGTATCATAGTTCAAAGTCACCTCCATTGTGTACATATATAATAAATATGCATATCCATCCTTCCTTCAATTTTTCATGGCATGAACAACAAAAGGTGATACATGACTTTAATTTGCCAAACACAGTAGTTAACTAAATTGTGACATCACAGAGTAAATATCTATGTATTCTAATAAAATGGAGTTCTGTACAAGTCGTCTGAAGCATCCTGCATTAAAAAATCTGATGTGTCTTGCACCATATTTCACCGTATTTTTGGAAGGTACTACATCTCTTTTGCATTATCATCAAGCCTTCTTCTATACGGTTCAAAAGCAAAATTATAAACTTCTTCAAGACTCTTTCTCTACATTGAATTTACAGTTTCAATTTAGCAATTAATGTTGACACATTCAAACAATCATCTCTAAAAATAAGTTACGAATCTTCCTCTACAAGCTTAGTTAAATCAATTTCAAAAGGTCAGTTTCAATTCATCAATTAATTGATTCATTCAAATTGATTTTGTATGTTTTTACTATGTTCTTTGGATTCATTTATTTTAATTTTTTTTATCATATTTGTTTCAGCGACCGCCATTGCCATCCTTCCTGATCTCCGTCAGATTCTGATTCTCAATTTAAGGTTAGTTGAATACAAATACATGATTGGTTTTTGTGAAGCCTGAGAAATTTTGTTCACGAATTGATTGTTGTTTTTTTTATGCACACCATCTGTTTGATACATGTGTGAGAGGAAAATTTTGAGTTGGATTTGTAACGAATTGATTATTGTTTTGTATGCACACCATGTGTTTGATGACATGTGTGAGAGGCTAAATTCTTTTTTGTTTTTAGTTTGTTGAGTTCACCTATTGTCCTAATACGTTCCTGCTCATATTAAATGTTGATTGGGATCGAGGCAAGTGTATGAACTATTTCTTTATTTGTTTTGACCACACTGGCTAGCTTACTCTCAATATTTTTGGTACAGTGAAATGGGGGCCTATTTTTCACCTTGTGGGAGATATATGGCTTTGTGTTGCGTGTGTACTTGCTCACTTTGAAGCTGATCCTGGGATAGAAACCCATCTTCATCATGATAGGGCTGGGACATCTCCAACAAGGCATCCAATCTAAGCTCACCAAGTGATATATGAACTTCAGATTTGTTGATGAGCCAAAACAAAACTTCAATAGCATGTAATTATTTTTATGATATTTCTCGAGATTAGGTGGTCACTTTCAGTTAACCCAATATAATCAATCAAATTAATGTCAACCATTTTCTTGATTCATTTATGTTAATTAGTCATTTAATCTCACGTGTTCGTTAAATATTCATTTGATTGGTACATGATATTTCTACCATTTTTACCTTTTAGAGATCAATAATGAATCAATGTTGCAGGTAATTTGATTTGAATCAGATGATTAACGCTTATGCACCTACGTTTGCCTAAAGATGCACATCAAGAGTTTATGTCAACAATGAATCAGGGGTTTAGCATGGGAAATAGGTACTTAAAATGATTAATTTACAATTCAGGCGGTTTAATGAAAGCATAAACTTATACAGCCTGTTTAGCATTACTTAAAATAAACCCATTTTATAGGGGTTGTTTGGATTCGCTTATTTAAAATGTTTAGTTCATATGCGGGTTGATTGGTGTCATGTCTTGCAAATTAATATTTGAGCTGTTTGGATTGCATATTGAAATTATATGATGTATTTTGTAGGGGTCGATTGGAATGGCTTATTTATTGTTCATATGATTCGTTTAGTATTGTTTCTCTTAATTATTTGTCTCTTTAACCTCAACATATGTGTATACATCAATGTAAATGGTCTTTGGCTAATTTCTCTCTATTTTTGGTACAGATTATGTAATGACAAATGGTAAGATCAACCTAACTTTTTAAAAAGAGCTCATACTGAGGCAAAGTTGCAGGTTGAGGATGAAAATTTGGAGATGGGGAGAGAACATATTGTCGTAGCGGAAGGTAAAAAAACTCTCCACATGAGTTCTTAAAATTTCTTATCTTTTATAGTGATTGCGATTGCTTACCTTTTTTTCACGTTTAATTCATTCACAATATTTATTTCAAAGGAGAGTTTTGTTAAGCACAATCAACATCAGGTAAGCTGTTTTGCAGGTTTATGTAATCTATGTCTTCGTGATTTTATTTATGTTATAGGCGTTATTGCAATGCTTAAATATATGTTTTTATGCATTTATGTGTGTTCAGGATTTGGATCATTCTTTTGAAGTATTGTGAGTATTTAGCTTTTGCTTTACAAATTATACCAGATAGAAAAACTCCATATTGGAGTGCAATATGGCCTGAAGACGTTGAGAGTTTCGCGAGGCATTTATTACGCAGTCCATACAAGGTTACCATCTATAGATAAAACTATTTTTTCTTATGCTATGTGGCATACACCTTTAATCATATTTCTTATTTCATCTTCTTTAAATCCAAACTCTGTAGGTGATCATTGGATCTCCCGTTCTGAAAGCAAACCAATAACCAAGTTACAGAAGTTGTAATAGATGTGGAAAAGTACATCAATTTAAGTTACAACAAACAAAAATCTATAGCTTTTTCAAGCTATAACTTTGAGTGGTAAAATTTGATTTCCATGTTACAGAGTGCATATGGTTATCATGCAATAGCTATATATCTTTCACTGATGGAGGCTTATTTGCAGAGCGTGCAACCTGAGCAAACGACATCACATGTTCTTTAAGCAAAACTTGGAGCAGAGGGCCTTCATCCTTAGGTGAGGACAAAACTTTATAAGGATTTCAGTTATGATATGATTCTGTATACCTGTATATATGATTCTCCTTTTTGTTTACATGATATCTTTTCTCCTTTTGGTTTACATAATAATTTTAAACATAAAATTCATTACATACAGTTGGTGTCTGTATGGAAACTGGGAATGGATTGAATATGTGATGTAGGTGTACGTGTACGTAAAGTGAAGGAACTTGCCACTTTCATAGATATGGGCATTTTATCAAGAAAAAAAGTGATTCTCAAAATAAATCTTTATGGTTTATTGATCATAGGGTTTTATTTTTATCTTAAAGTTAGGTTTTAGCGAGAAATGAGGTTTAAGGTTTGACATTCAATTATTGAAGGAAGACTCATCATGTGAAATTTAAGAGTATTTATAAGTCATGAATTGGTGCTACATGTATAATATAAGTCATGAAATTAGAAACCACATTAAATGTGAAATTTAAGTGTAATTTTAGTCATACTAATGATTTGTTATTTTTGAGAATAATTGACAGCAAGACTTCTAAAGAAGTGAATATACTATCCTTAGTATATCATTTAATAAGATACCAATTGACAACACGACCACTACTAACTTAAATTTAGTAATGCCAATCATGCAAGTTTTCTAATAGCTAAACAGGTTAAATGTTATGCTGATGTAAGTTTTTGAGACTTATTTGATGTTTTAAATATTATGCTGATGGAAGTTATAATCTATTTCAATAGTAGCATCCTGCAAGTAGTCAAATTTACGGGTGGGTTTGCGTAATGTTTTTCCTATTTCAATTGCGTCGGAGGTAATGCAAAGACAACCCTTAAAAGTTAAAAGAGCCAATTATTAGACAAAATAACCATTACTCATTTTTTTCTCCAACTTTATATCATTGCCCTTATCTTGCAGATATCAGTAAGCATTTTTAGCAGTTTATAAAGTGAAGCAAATGCTGGAAAGTACAGGGATTCACGTGCTCTACTACAACTACTTGACCAACTATGCACAAAAGATATGGTATGTTATTAATCATTTACTGACTTTTGGTGGAATGGTTATACATAAACAATTCAAAGGCTATTTTTTACATAAACAGTTCATAAATAGGAATAGGATATTTAGGCTACAAAAGAAAAAAAGGTCAAATTGGTCGAACTCAAAGCCACATAATAAGTGCATTTGTATTGCCTAAAATCTCCTAATTAGTTTTACGAACAGTTTATAAGCTTAACTTGTAAGCGTGTTTTTAAAATAAGGTAAGGTTGGTTGATGGTCATAGGATACGAAATAAGATATTTCATGCGGACACCACCATTTTTTGTTTCTCACATTCCATGTGGACACCACCACCATATGTCATACTCATTACTCTATACATCAGATTTACTGTAGTATTATCCATTGAAGGGAATAGTTATGTTAATTTTAGTTATAAATTATTGAACTTAACTTTGGATTTTATTTCAGTTATATGTTAATTTGAGTTATAAAGAGTGTATCTATTAGATGAGAACAAAGTTGGAATGCTATTAAAGATAGTTATGCTTCTTTACTTGTGATGGAGAATCTTTGGTTGTTCAAGATGTGGGTACTTAGAGGTATGTTTAACTCACCATTCACCAATATAAATTTGTAGATTGGTCACCATATTGGGGATGATGCTAAAATGGGATCTATGAAGCAATGAAAAAAGAGCATTGGTCTGCTGTCAATATCAGGATAGACTGTAGTAGGTCTAATACTATTTTTAATACCGTGATTCTCCAAAAAAATTTCTTACTGCCTTAATTTTGACTTGAATAATATCAGAGCATGGCAAGAAAGCCTTATGCATTATCTATTCATGATTGTTTGTAAACAAATGAATCTCATGCTACTTTAAGAAAGACCTATTTAACAAAGTTAAAACAGGTTATAACCTGCTCGAGCTTAAATTATGTCCTCTAATAATCGGGTTCATGCGTAAAATTAAGCCTGCAAGTAAGGAAAAGTCTAATATGTTTTGTGTTTTTTACATTTTTATCAATTTATAGTTATATTATATATATATTGGCTTTTAGTATTTGTTTTTGGTTTTATGGTCTGAATTCTAAAGTACTTGATCACATAATTCTTTATTTATAGTTGGAGGCTTGGAGCCATGAGGTCAAGATGGGTACAACATTATAAGGGATGTGCTTCCTGATCCGAACAACAATGGTAATGCACTAAGAGTTTCATACCCCGAAAGGTTTAGATTCCTAAACTCTCTATCTGGTGTTGCTAAATTCTTGGGTCGGGTTACTATCAAAATGGGATTTTTTATGAATTAATCAATTATGTAATTTTATGCAACACCCTTTGGTTGTTTCTTGCCGGTTTACTTTTTAGCTATATTTAAGTTTACCCAGGTGACCACCTTATGATAAAAAGTCAATCCAAGTTTACCCATTCATGAGTATACATGTCCAAATTGATAGTTCTGTAGGGGAAGATTATAAATGCTCTTATTGGATAGTTGTAGCAACTTTCGACCATCTATCTACCAATGAATTGATTCATGTATGTAGTTTATTAAAGTTATTTTATAAAGATTGAACCTTCATATCCTTTAGTTTGTTTTACTAATGTTATAGTTTATTCTTGATATAATAAAGATAGACCACAATTGCAAAGTTTGAACCTTTCGATCATCAAGATTTATTTGTTTCATTTGACAACCATATGGACTGAGTTAGTAATAGTCTAATATTAGTAAAAAATGTCGTTTTTATGCTTGGCCATTTCGAGATTTTGCTTCAATTAGGGGGTGTTTGGATTAGTTTATATTTGTAGCTTATTTGAAATTGGAAAAGCTAAGAAGTCCATTTTTTTAGATTAGAGCTTATCAAGTAGAGCTTATTCCTTAAAATAAGCAAAAAGCTTATAAGTCGCAAAAAGTAAGCTAACCCAGACACCCATCTTAGTGTTGCTCATATTATAGATGATTCCTTTCTATGCTAATGTGATAGTATATGAGTTAGATGGCGTATGCCGTGTGTGAATTTTTATTTTCTACTTATGCTTTTGCTTACAAGGCCAAGTAGTCAAGTGTCTGGATTTTGCTTATGCCTTAGGAAATGTGAAAGAACACATGCTGTTTAATCTCAAATTAGTACTTTCAAAGTAGCACATTTTGTGTGTCTGCCCAACCCATTCCGTACTACTAATGACCCGTTTTGACCCAAAATCCAACTCTACCATCTTGGATCATCTGCTAATTGCTATATGAAAAAAAGTGTTACAGATCACTAAAATATGATTGAAATCAGTGTTGTCATGTGTTGTGTGTGTTCCATATGACTTGCTACATAAAAACATATTATGGAACACGTAACTTAATGGAGTCGGTGTGGGTGAAACACGATTAAAAGGCAATAATAACTTCAGTTTTTTAAGAAGTAGCAAAAGAATCGAGAGACGAAAAAGGTATCTATTAGAGTAATACCACAGAAAGAATGCCAAAAAAAAAGCATGACGGGTTCCAACAACACATTAAAGAAATTTCTTACATTTCATATATAGGTGACAAGTATTTGGAGGAAGAACCATATGTTAGAGAGGCAAACGGAGCTCAACTTGGTGAAAATCAAAGATAAAGTTTTTGGATATCATGAATTTCAGATGATATTTTTATTTTGTGGTTTAAAAACCGTGTTGGTTGTTAAAAAATACTGTAAAATGATATTGTACAAACCCTTAATTCTGAAGCTACTAATGATGATAATTGTCATTGCATTACATCCTCATACTATGGAAAAACCTCAACCTTATACATGATACCTTAATTAAAGTATTATATGGTGTGTGCATTATAGAGTTTATAGTGACGCTACTATCTTATAATCCGAGAGGGTCTGAGCATAACATTTTTAGTGCCTCTCCGTAGAGATACGTGGAGAACCTAATCAATACATTTGTGACTCAATCGTTGACTTGATTTTCGCACTAGAAGTAGTCATAGGTATTGTGATTGAATCAAGCTTAAAACCTACAAGATTAAGGGGCCATTTTAGTATTTCATTTTGCCTGTGTACTATGGCAATATGTGTCCCTTTTTAAATATTACACCTCATGTTACTTATATGAATATAAGTGTTACACATCACTTTGTTCGTAATTACAGTTCAACTTCATCACCTCAAGTGGGCTGCTTTTGGTGAAAGATTATTTTGAGATGGAGGAGTACCATTTTGGTATGTGCTTTTGGTATGCATTATATTGACAAATAAGTTACAAAGCCACTTTTACATCAATATCGTGTCACAGTGTTGTTAATGACTAGGGACGGAGCCAGTGGTTCCCGCGGGTGCCTGGGCACCCCATGGATTTTTTTCTATGTAGTGTTAATTTAAAAAAAAAAAAAAAAAAAAAAAAAAAAAAAAAAAAAACCATCTATTTTTCCTAAAGTCATCGTAAATGCACTCGGTCTATCGAAATATGTTTCTAATATTAACATTAGTGTTCAATTTTTTTATGCACCCGGTCATATTTAGTCCTGGTTCCGTCACTGTTAATGACTAAACACGTTATAATTCCTTTTTCTTTTTAGACACATGGCTAACCAAGTCAAGTTCCAGGGATGTGAAATCAAGTAAGTCATGAACCAACCTTGTGAAAATACATTATGTATACCATTTTTAAACTTTACATGTAGTCTTATTAACAACTTTTTTTCTTTCTTCATATTTAGGTGTTCACGGAATGAACATGAACTACTCAGTGTTTTGAAGTTGACTGGATGGCTTTGATATCCAAGACTATCTATCAGTTGGAGAATACAATACTGTACATGCACGTTTATTTTCTTAATAATTACTAACCAAATTGTTTATCGTATCATTGACATATTATTTATTGTTTGATTCAAAATTTTATGGAACATATTTACGTTCGTCGTTTTTGTTAATTTTCTCACACACGTAACTTATTACGTTCTTTTCCTTTCAAATACATGATTCAAGCTATTTGCTTTCGGGGTTTTTTTCTTATTTTATTTACACGCTTATTATTATTATTATTATTATTATTATTATTATTATTATTATTATCTCTTCTAAAAACCCGTGGATTCCACGGGTCTATAAGCTAGTGAACACGTATAGGTAACAATGGTTACATTAAAACATAAGTGACCCAAATAACATTTATTCACTGAAAAACCAATACCATGAGAAATTCAACCTATGGTTGAACCAAATAAGGAGCGAGAAGAGTCCTAAACAAAAGTAAGTGAATAAAACATCGACAAAGATATTAAAACATTGAAAAGCAACTAAAATATTGACAAAACATCATCCAGAGTATCATCACCCCCATCGAAAATGGTCTCATTGTCCGAACTTTCGATTTCAATAACATCATTCCATTTCCATGTCGTCAAGTTTGTTTCCCTTTCCCTTTTCCTTTTCCTTTCCTTTTCTTACAAATAAATGATCGAACATCAGAAACGAAAATGAAAAAGTGTAGAAAGGAGTGTTACCTCATTATCATTCACATCGACATTAAACTTCTCGGCTTGATGTTCAAAGGAAGAATTAAATGTCACGTATTGATAAAAAAAAAGTTTGATGTGAGATGTTGTAAAATAACTTTACGTGGATTTCTTCGTTGATATTCATTTGCGCAATGCCGAACTTGTTTTTTGTTGCTACGATGTAGATAATTGTGTAAACCGTGAATTGTGTATCGTCATTAATGAGAATCGTGGTATATAAATACCATTACAATGAGTATTCTAGAACATGGGCCGTAGCCCGTACAAATACATGTTGGGCTATAATAATACTATACGACTAACACTCCCCTGCAGTTTGAGCGGGAAGACACCGGACACTCAAACTGGTACGAAACTCGTCAAACAAAGCTGATGGTAAGCCTTTGGTAAAAATATCTGCATATTGATAACGCGATGGTACATGAAGCACTCTGACTTAACCATCAGCAACCAAATCTCGTACAAAATGAATATCAATCTCTATAAGCTTCGTACGTTGATGCTGAACCGGATTAGAAGACAAATAAACAGCACTAACATTATCACAGTAGACGGGCGTAGTAGAAGACAAAGGCATGTGCAACTCACGTAAAAGATTCCGCAACCAACACGTCTCAGCAACAGCATTGGCAACCCCACGATATTCTGCCTCAGCACTGGAACGAGAAATCGTCGGTTGGCGCTTAGAGGACCAGGAGAGTATATTGTTGCCCAGAAAAACACAATAGCCTTAAGTTGATCACCGAGTAGTAGGACAGCCCGCCCAATCAGCATCAGAATAAGCAACCAATGAAGAAGTTGAAGAGGAAAACAACTGCAAACCATAGTCTAATGTACCCCGAACATACCTCAATATCCGCTTAAGAGCCGAGAGATGAGGCTCCCGATGATCATGCATGTAAAGACAAACTTGTTGTACTGCATGGGAAATATCAGGTCTAGTGAAAGTAAGATATTGCAAAGAACCAGCAAGACTTCGATATAACTTTGGATCAGAAACCCTATCACCATCATCACCCAATTTAGACTCAGTGTCAACAGGATTCCGAGAAGGGTTACAACCAACCACATGTGCACGTTCCAATATTTCCATATCATACTTACGCTGTGACAAAAACATCCCAGAAGAGTCACGCGTAACTGAAACACCCAAAAAATAATTAAGAGCACCCAAATCAGTCATAGCAAACTCCTTGAAGCAATGATCCGCTGTAATAAACCATCAGATGAAGCAGTGAGCACAATATCATCCACATAGAGTAACAAAAATGCAGTATCATCACCCTGTTTGTAAATAAATAAAGATGAGTCACAGCGGCTAGAACTAAACCCAACAGAAGTAATATAAGCAGCAAACCGCTGAAACCATGCCCGAGGTACTTGCTTAAGACCATACAAAGACCGCTGCAATAAACATACATAATCAGGATGAATAGGATCACGAAACCCAGGCGGCTGATACATATAAACTGTTTCAGCCAAGTCCCCATGTAAAAACGCATTCTTGACATCTAGCTGATGAATCGGCCAATGTCGAGAAATAGCTAAACTTAGAACTGTCCGAATAGTACCAGGTTTGACAACCGGACTAAATGTCTCATCAACATCAACACCCTCTATCTGATTACTACCATTCGCAACAAGACGAGCCTTGTAGTGACTAAGAGTCCCATCCGCTAAATACTTGTGACGAAACAACCACATACTGCGAATAATATTCGCATACGAGGGTTTTGGTACAAGAGTCCAAGTTTTGTTTTTAATAAGTGCATCGTGCTCATCACGCATAGCATATTTCCAATTGGGATCACGAAACGCATCACTAGGAGACCGAGGTAAAGGAGAAATTGTAAACACATGACCAGCATAACGAGGATTGGGACGAGTAATCCCGGCACGGGCACGTGTGACCATGGGGTGAATCGAACCGGTGGGCTGTGGAATTGGAGGATCAGGTGTTTGTGGCGATTATGGTGTAGGGGAATCAGGTGTTTGAGGCGTTTGTAGTGTAGGTGGATCAGGTGTTTGAGGCATTTGTGGAGTTGGACTAAGAGGCTCAACAGGTGCATTAGGTGTAGGATCATTGGGTGTAGTGGTAGGAGAGAATCTCAGAATATTAGAAATGACATTAGATGAGTCATCCAAAAATTCATAAGATTTACTTACATTAGGGGTGGTGGTAGTGGATGTCTTTTTAGCAAACGGGAAAACAGTCTCATCAAAGGTAACATGATGTGAAAGAATAATTTTATTGGTGTTCAAATCTAGACATCGATAACCACGATGATTGGTGGCATGACCTAAGAAAAGGGAAGGTGTTGCCCGTGCACCAAGTTTGTGATTAGTATCGATGTGAGGATAACAAAGACATCCAAAGGTACGCAAAAGACTATAGTCAGGTGTTAAACCAAAAAGGCGAGTAAATGGTACCTCATTGTTAATGGCACGGGATGGTAATATATTTAAAAGATAAACAACCATATTAAGAGACTCAGTCCAATAATTAGGAGGAAGATGTGCTTGAAATAACAAGCTATGGATAAGGTTATTGATAGTTCTAATCATCCTTTCAGATTTCCCGTTTTGTTGAGAGGTGCGAGGACAAGAAAAGCGAAATTGAATCCCATTATCTGAAAAAAGCTTATGAAATGCTTGGTTATCAAATTCCCCACCATGGTCACACTGAAAAGCCTTAATTTCACATTTAAATTGAGTACGAACAAAGTTACGAAACAGAGTAAATTTAGACAAAACATCAGATTTATTAACTAAAGGATAAACCCAAACAAACTGAGAATAATGATCCAAAAACAAGACATAATATTTGAAACCAGAAAGACTCGGAATTGGGGAAGTCCACAAGTCCGAGTGTACAATATCAAATGACGAATGACGAATGATACCATGTAGATAATTGTGTAAACCGTGAATTGTGTATCATCATTAATGAGAATCGTGGTATATAAATACCATTACAATGAGTATTCTAGAACATGGGTCGTAGCCCGTACAAATACATGTTGGGCTATAATAATACTATACGACTAACATACGATAGTTGACACATTGTTTGATTTGTTACTCGGTATCAATGCAAAAGATCATAAGTTAAAGCTACTACATTGAATTACTACTTTGATATATAATGGATGAAAAAGAAAGCATTTGATTCATACCTCCATCTAAGTTGAGTGAAAGGTCTTGTTTTTGTTATGCTATAAACTATGAAAGATTATGATATGAAGTTGAGTATGTGTTGCCTATTTATAAGCTTCATGCATGGGTTGATTTAGGCGCCAAAATATATGTTTCAAAAGTTAACTTTTATAATGATAACGATAAGATTTAGTTTGACTTGTTAGTCAGAAACGCATGTGGGAAAATGATAAGATATGAATTGTTTTAAACGAGTATGGCACCGGTCGGCCGCAACCATTTTTTTGCTTGTTATTATCTACGTCAGATTTTTAAGCATAACAGTAACTAACATATGTAACAAAGAAGATGCCAGCATAATAGTTTAAACATCGTTCTTTCATTCGCAGCATAATAGTTTAAACATCATTCTTTCATTCGCAACTTACATATTGCATAGCTAACGATACGTCAACACATACTTCAACGTACTTCTCAATATAAGAACTAAAGACAAACACTCTCTAGCCTTATGTGGTCCAGTTGATGCCTTAAGAGCCTAAAACACACAGCAAATAAAATACTACATATTAGAAAAAATAAACCAAAACTTTTTAAAATTCACTTTATAATAGTTAGCAAATCTTTTCAAGAACCTTAGATGACAATTAACTATGACACGACATACCATGTGAAGAGCCTGTTGCATGTTTCGTTTGTTGCTCCGAACCACCATGGGTCTAAGTTTCTGAGCATGCAATAAATCAACAACATTATAGTTGCCAATAAGTATAGTGTTTACAGTCATGCGGAGCATAATATTTGTATTAGTGAAGCAGTCGTCATATTGCTGAAGGTGTGGGAAACACTCACCGGGCAAGATACCGTTGATGGCATGGTCAAACCAAAGAACACCAGCTACGTGGTTATCTTCTGCAACAACAAAGAAAAGAATTAAGAATTATTTGCATTACAGTAGAAAGATGCTAATGAGGCCCAACTGTAAGGCTAACACTTACCATGTAACGCACCACTAGTAACATGGTCAAACTGAGCCCCATCCGGCATATGCCTATCAAAACTTGCATCGCCACTGGCAGGACTATGAGTATCCCAAACATGACGAATGATTCCCGACTGGAAATCCAGAATAACTGGTCCCCGTGGTAGTCCTGCAACAACATATCTGATTGTTACATAGACTTAGAGCATAGCAAGATCCTAAATTGAATAGCACAAACATAAAAAAGGATCTTAACATAAACAATAAGCATGTACAAAAGACAAAAAGATGTACCTGTAATGTGGCATAAGCATAAAAATGTAAGTTAGTTGACACCTTAAAGTCAAATGTGACTGTTGTACAGGTAAAAGGAATCGACGCATACAACTCTTTGCAATGGAAATAAATACCACTGTCAATGCTTTGGCACACTTGCTGCATAGACACTGAATCATGCAATAAAACAGAATTTAGAAATTGTCGTCAAAGATGAAAATAAATAGTATATAGAATGAGAGTTACTGTGTGGACTTTTCAATTATTTTCACGCGAAAGTGACAGTTGATACGGCTACACCTTACCTTATCAATGTGGTTATATACGATATCAGGTATGGAACTGAGATTTCTATTTCATGCTACATTCCTCACCTCAACTATATTGATAAAACGTATAGGACCTTCTTACAGGTTGATCATCAATACCCTTATCTTCGCCACCCTTTTTAGCCGAATGCCACTCCTTCCCTATCAACCGTTACATTACAGAAAAGGTGGTCATCAATTAAATCTAGCATGTGCAATAACTTTTTTCTGCAAACTACTTGGTCTCAGCTTTTTTTTCTGCACATGCACTAATACACACTGGTGGCAAGAACAATCTAGTTTCCCGCTTGAAATGTGTGAGGTAAGCAATATAATATATATATATATATATATATATATATATATATATATATATATATATATATATATATATATATATATATAAATCAATGAAGTAAACATTGAATGGTGAAAAGATATATATAGTCTATGAAGGATTCCAGGAAGCCGAAACTGAAATAAC
The DNA here is from genome assembly GCA_030686995.1 of Artemisia argyi. Lineage (NCBI taxonomy): Eukaryota > Viridiplantae > Streptophyta > Magnoliopsida > Asterales > Asteraceae > Artemisia > Artemisia argyi. Next base: position 154,484,721 of record CM060707.1, read on the forward strand.
GATAAGGATCCCATAAACATAAAAAAAGGCCCCCTTGCTCGTTGAGCAAAATAGCGAAATTTCATATAACAAAGATACGTATATTTTTTTTGTAACAAAATAGCAGAAAATGCAAAATATCTGTTATTATTAAGTACATACTCATTAGTATCTACACATACTTGCTGAGAATGGGTTTAAAAGAAGCAGGAGCAGGAGGCTTATTCTATGTCTACACGTTTAAAGTATGTTACTGGCTTCTTCTTTTTGTATCCTCTTTAACGGATTAAAAAGGATATCATACAGGTCGACAGTGGAGAAGCAACTGCAGCCCTTGTAAAATGAATATTTAACAGGTCGGGAGATTTCTTAAAAAAGCATGACACGTGTAGAACTTTGTTCATACCTGTACTCATATCTGGGGTCTCAGAGATGTTGGACTCAGGTAGATGGGGGAGATAGAAAGTGCTTTCCCAGTCCAGATCCTTGATATCGCTTCCATACGCTTTACGTAATGGCCATTTGTCATCTTCTCCACAGTGTCCAAAGGCTCGGTCAGTATCCCATGGTTAACAGTCTTCAAAACAACAACTTGTTATCAGTAAATTTACAAATTTACCTACTCATCCCTTTTTTTAACCCAATTTATGAGACTCTAGTTTCAATAAAAATCTCCATTTCCACACAAAACAACATTTTTTTTAATCTCTGTATTAATTTCTTTACCACATAAACAACTGATTGTCCGCTTAGATTTCAACAATCAAAATTAAAAAGCATGTCTAAACATTATTTCTAACAGGCACCACTAATATAGTATTATAGATTTATATCATTAACATCCTTAAAAGTTGCATAATTACCTTCAAATCGCTAAAAAAAAGCTCCCGAATCAGTGGCGGCTTTATTCGCTGTTATAGGTAGTTATTGCCTCATAGGACCAACTACTTCAGAAAACTTGTCAGTTGTAGTCTGCGTGGCTGCATTTGAGCAATGGCGAAAGACAACCTCATCACCATTCCTCAAACCGCGAATCGCTGATTCGATGACCGTTTGATCGTGTGATCCAGAGCCCTTTGCCCAAATGAACTGTAATTATTGATTCTTACCTTAACTGCGTATATAGAGACGAAAATATCATTTTAGACCGTATTCTTAAGTAGTTGATATTAAGGCATTCTTATAATAAATTTCAAAAAGACCTTACCTCTGAAAGTATCGTATTTGCAAGTTTGCAACTACAACAAAAGGATGAAAATCAATAGCTCAATGAATGAGTTATTGACGCGCTACCTTCATTCAGACCTGTAAACGATTGTGAGTGAACATCGTCAGGCCACCTTCATTCACACCTGTAAATGATTGCAAGAGAACTCCATTACGCCACCTTCATTTATACCTGTAATAATGAATACACATAAAAAACTAATAAAAAAACACCTAAACCCGAGAATTAAGAATTTCTGTCTTAATATTTATTACTATTTCTAGTTACATGTAAGTTCAAAAAGCAAGAAGGTTAATCGTTTACCTGTAATATCAATAGTGCAAATTAAACTATAGCCTTTAAAAAACTTCCACTGTATTTTTTTCATACTCTCCTACTTGCTCCTGCAGCTTTCATTGCTGCTGTGTAAATGCTAGACGGCTCGGACACAAAAGTTCCAAACCTCTTTACTTTTCTTTAATGTTGTTCCCTGATCATGACACAATATGATTAATTTTAGTATGATCATGACACAATACAATGACACAATCATCAGTAAATCATTCATACAAAATATATACCTTCAAAATTTTCAAGACTCATTGTTTTAACAGCCTCTTCTGACAAAATTCAACCCTTATTCTTTTTCTCTTTTTTTTTCCTGCTGCCAACAATTTTAACATCAAACGGCTTACCCTTTAATTTCAGTTTCTCAATTACAACATTCTCATATCATGACATTAAACCTGCAATTAACCCATGAATGAACTACAATAACTCTTGAATCCGCCCAATTTCAAACGCCCTATTTCTAGTAACCCAATTCAGATTAGATTAAAAAAAAAGAATAAAAATAAACTTTTTTATACCGGTTTAGATTCAAAGTAGCCCAAGTAATTCCTGAATCCACCCAATTTCAATACAACAATAATTTACAATTAACCATAGAAAAACCAAAATCAATATAAACTAAATCTTACATATCTTTATGCAAACCATTGTTCTCCAACTGATCCAAAACTCTTTGGTCATTTCACATGTATATCTCGATGACTGATGGAAGATGCTACTGTTGTAGTTATCGCCGGCAAAAAAAAGTGGACCATCTCCTGAATCAAGATCACCACGGCCCCTATCCTACCACCACAGCCTCTACCCATTACAATGCAAAATCAATAAACCCTAACCTTCTAGAGAGTGATGAAGGCAGTGGTATAGATGAAGGAGATGGATGGAGAGAGTTCTGGAAACGTGTGTTCATCTATCTCCTTCATCCATTGTATATCAGTTTCACAAATGGACCGATTGGATCAGGGAAGCTGGGCTAACGGAAAATGGGCCGCGACCACTGTTCATAGAACGACGTCGTATTAGATGCCCTATAATATATATAGTAATTTACCACTATTCCTGCAATATGGTTACTAAGAGATAATTATTGAATTTAAGTGGTTAAGATTTAAAGTGGGATGGATCCAACAGCAAAAAATGAGTTTAAGGAATTGGAGTGACCGGCAGCAATAGATAGATAATTCCAAACAATTTAATTCAAGCTAGAATTCAGACCATTACAACAATACCGAGTCTCCGATCATCTAACTTTTGCCTACTAAGAAGGGTGGCAGTGGTGGGCGGTATCACCATCGGCATGCCATTGCCGGTGGTGAACACCGCCGCCACCTAGCCGGCAAGGCAAACGGCAAGCTTCCAATGGCATATATTGCCTCGGAGGTATCCTGTTTTCAAAGCAAAAAATGACCGTTTCTAATTAATGTTATTACCGTTGGAGGAGCGGATGGGGGAAAAAAATTTCCTATATATATTACATTTTCCACATTTACATTTCATTTCCAAACACAAACTGTATTTACACATACACATTGTGAAGCATGGATAGTGGCAAATCAAGAGGTGGTTCAACACAAAAAGGTTGTGGACGTGGCTACCGTCCACGTGTTCATCCGCAAGCTCCACCACTGATGTATCCACAATACCCTCAATCGGGCTATTTTCCCCAACCTCCACCACCGATGCATCAACAATACCCTCAATCTTTTAACTATCCCCAAGCTCCACCACCAATGAATCCAAGCCAATATAACATATCAATGACGAGTGACTTCAACCCGTTTGGTGACTACCGTGAAGGTCCTTCGCGCCGTGAACCAAGTGTGGAACGCGAACTACCTATATATGGTGAAGACGATGATGATGATGTTGAGTTTGTTCCCGAAACGCAACAACAAACAAAAATTGGTATACATATATTTTTTTTATACACGTTTTTTTTATATACGTTCTTTTTTTATATACGTTCTTTTTTATATGTTATTTTTTATACGTTATATTTTTTATATGTAATTTTTTTTTACGTTAGTTTTTATATGTTATTTTTTTTAGATGAAGATGTTCAAGTGGGTAAAGGGAAAACTAAAGCGGATAAAAGGACTTGGACGTCGATTGAAGAGGTTGCTTTGGCTAAAGCATGGATTCATATCTCGACATGTAAAAAAGTCGGGAATGAACAAGGTAGAGATAAGTTTTGGGAAAGAATTTTGGAGCATTTCAAGGCCACAATTAAAGATAGTAATCGAACTCATCATTCGTTGAACACAAAGTGGAAACATTTGAATTACGCAATGGGTGTCTTTAACGGGCTTTACATCCAACAAGTGATTTTTAAACTATATACTTGTGTTAATTTATATACTTGTGTTAATTTATATACTTGTTAATTTATATACTTGTGTTATTGTAGAATCGCATTCGTGAGAGTGGGTGTGACGATGTCAACGTCCTGAAAAATGCCATGTCTTATTATAATAAGAGGAATAAGGGCACTTCGTTTAATCATATTGAAGCGTGGAGGGTTGTTAAGGATGAACCGAAATGGTTGGAGCAACCATGTTTTGAAAAATTATCTTCGACATCTCATTCCGACAAACGAAGAAAGTCATCGGAATCTAGCTACTATGGGTCCGGAAGCAATGACAATGTTGATCCTGTTATTCCGGATCTAAATGACGACACAACTCCTGTTTTAAAAAGAAAAGGGAAAAAGACCGCTAGTGAGGCGTCAACAAAGAATAGTGCTGCTGAGTTTATTGGGAACTATACGTCAAAGAAAGCACTAGCGTTGGATGAGGCGATGGCAGAAAAACGTGCAAAGAATCAATTGTCCCAACAGTTGCTGCAGACACAAATTGCAAATGCTAAAAAAAAGGCTATGATTCGGGCACTGAAATTCTACAACGAGCCGCACGAACACATAACCAATCAGGTTATGCGAGATTTCATTATTGCCAAAAAACGTAGGTACGCGGAGACATATGGATGGCCTACGGATTTTTAGATTTAATTATGTATTTTTTTTTCAAGTATTATGTAATGTTATTTTAATTATTAATGAAATATTTATGTTTTAATTAGATTATTTAATTTAATTTATTAAAAAAAATATAAAAAAAAAGTTGGAAGGTATGAAAAAGGCATGGTTGCCACTAAAAAGGGGTTGAGAGGTATGAAAAAAGTATGAATTAGGTGGAATGATATTATTAGTGGATTTGGGAGGTATAGACGATTTCAGAAGCATGACTGCCACTGTCCTAAGAATACAAAAGTGACAAAAAGTGACATATGGTGACTAAAAACTTTTGCTACTAATGATACAAAAGTGACAAAAAATTACAAAAGTCACCAAATCAAAACACACAACCCTCACTAGGACCGTCTCCGATCATCTAACTGTTGCCAATCATCTAACTGTCGCCAATCGTCTTAACGATTCATCAGCGCCGATCATTTCACGTTGCGCTCATCCTCATCTTCGCCGATCATCATTACCGTCATCGTCGCTGTCACCGTTCATCCTCACCGCTGATTGGATTTGCAAATTATTGCAGGTAATGCTCGAAGTTGATCAAATAATTCAATAATTATCTAGTTATTATGCTTATGTGTTTTAGTTTGTGATTTGATTCACTTGTTAATTTTATTGACCTCAATATTTTTTAATTTGTTGTTGTGATATTGATTTGCATAAATTATCATGTGTTGATTTTGATGGTTATGAATCTGTGATTTCGAAGTTGTTAAGTTGAATTTACATATTAAGTTTGTAATCATATAACTTTAAGTACATTTGTATTGTATAAAAGCAAATAAGTTTGGGGATCAAAACGGTAGGTATGAGTCATTTGTGATTGTAATATTGTGCTAATAAATACTTTGAGTATAATTTATTGGGTTAATCCCAATCTAATAAAGTCAACCCTAAAGTCAAACCGGAGCAAAGTCAACAGCAGTTACAAATACAGTTATTTAGGCAGTTAGAAAACAGTTATATGGTAGTTACAATTGAAAGGACACGACTGTTGGAATCAAACGAACCAACACACCCTTTCACTTGTACCTTTTCGATATGTATATATACTTGAAATCTCACTACAACATCTGACGCTATAAAATCTCGTTGCTATGCACGGGTACTCATCTAGTATTTCATAATTCATACCAATTCTAGTTGACCCATTCAACTTGAGGAGGGATGACTCTTATGGTCAAGTCTCAATTATGGTCTATACATGTTGACAAATAACTATCCACCAAACAATTAAGTTGCCTTCTCAGTATCTCTAATCATAACCATTTGACATATATCACCACCACCAGCTTCCTTTGATTTTTATGCACAATGATGACTATGGAATAGAAAGACTACACTTTCAAAATGTAAAATGCTTAGCAAAATACTTCCATGTGAATGAGTGTGGTTCAGATGTGTATTATAAAGGTAAAAAAAAAAGCCAGTACTCTGAACAAGCTTTAAAAAAATTTTCGCTTATTCATAGGAGGCCAAAGAATGACCCAAACAAAATATTTGCTCAATTAGGTAGATGTGAACATGTACATCTAATATACGAAGTATGTGTTACAGCTCATGAAATCAAGTATTTTATGGGTTTATTTACTTGTAGAGACACAAATTTATAACATTTGATTCCATCGGGCATCTAATGATGTCATTGTTACGTCATTGACTGGTACAGAAGGCAAAAAGATTGGTTCAAGCTCGGAAAAAAGGCAGGTTGTTTAGGTGAAGGCAAAATACCCTCGTTACCTAGCATAAGAACCACAGACAACATCATTGGCTTATAGCTTCGGCATGGTTTTGAACATATAGTTGACCAATAAGTATAGACCAGAGTGCTTCAGACTTGATGCACGAGTCATGTAAGGGTGCAATGCCTATAGTATATACCATAAATAATAAGTTATATGTACATTACAAAATGGATTGTAGAGCATACAAAAGCTTACATGTCCAAGAAGGCTATCACTGTGCTCGTGATGAGAGAATCCTGGATGCTTCATTCCCCCAATTATTTCTAGCACTAAAACTCCGAAGCAATATACATCTGACTTTTATAGAGAAAAGCCCATGCACCACATACTCAGGCTAGGTGAGATGTAACCACTGCATCAGGGTTTAAATAACAAATTGAGGCACTAATTGAATTTGACTATGTTCCTGCAATACTGTTATATCTCTGGTCTCATATCCTTTGAGCCATCTGGCAAGACCAAAATTTGATATCTTTGGGTTCATATCCTTGTCGAACAAACCATTGCTGGCTTTCAGGTCTCTATGTATAATACGGAGGCAGGAATTTGATGCAAATAAAGAAGCCCTCGCGCAATCCCTTGGATTTTTCTGAAGCGGTGACTCCAACCAAGTACTAAATTCCTGGTTTTATCTCAGGAAAGTAACAAGACAAATTAATAAATAAATTAGTTCGATCAGAAATTTAATTCATTACATACCAAATAAAATTGTATCTAGGCTTCTGTTGGGCATGTGTTCATTATTCAACATGATTTCATCTCCTTGATCACAGTATCCCAGAAGTTTCACAAGATTCCTGTGTTGAAGTTTGGAACAATTCCGATAAAAAAAAAAAAAAAAAAAAAAAAAAAAAAAAAGAAGAAGTTTGGAACAAAGCTAACTTCATTTTTGAACTCGACAAAACCTTGTGTAGATGTCTTTGAAAGACGTTTCACAGCTATTTGTCGTCCATTTTCAGACACATCCTAATGATTTGGTTTAGCAACTATCATTATTGTTTCAAAAAATAACTGAAATTTATCCTTAGTATGGGTAATTTTTGTTACCTAATTGAGTTCAGGTCAATATGGGTAATTTTCATTTCCAAATAATAGAATTGGCTGGGTTGGGTTGAATCAAAACACATTTTCACAAAAAAAAATTTTTTTTTTTTAAATTAAGTAGATTGGTACAAACATTAGCACTTTCAAACAGTTTAACAAATTTAATCTCCCCCCCCCCCCCCCCCCCCCCCCACACACACACACACACACACACACACACACCTTTTTTTTTTCAAGCTTTGCTACGACCCGTTGACCCCGTTAAACAATTAACATAACCAAAATCTACCCATTCATAAGCAAATGGGCTGAATTACAACCTTTAATTCTGATGCTTATACAAGGAACTTCTGGTTATACAAGTGGTGGTTTCACAAACTCACTTTTGGACATAATATAGGCATGTATAAGTGATTTACCTTATGAACTGGACCAAAACCACATTTCCCATGCTTATTGCTGTCTGAGAAGTGATTGGTATGTCTAGCTATTTTAGCCACACTAAATGATGGTAAGTCTATATGACTACATCTATATTCTGGCTCCCATCTGGATAATCTTCACCAAGGGCCTGCATCAGCTAACCTACAAGGTGGCTTATCAAGAGGTAAGTACATGCTTGCTCTTCATTTATCCACAGTGGCTATAAGAAGATTGATTGCATTACATGGTCTCCTAGAACATTTCTTTTTATAAGCATACACTGTTAAAGTCATACCAATCAGAACCAACACTACTGAAGTTAAGATGCCCAACAGGAATACCTTTTTCTTCCTCGAACCTGATTTCGCAACTGAAAGACAGTAAAATTCAGATCATTATGAAGTTTATTTTACATTAACAAAGACATATATTTATGTCAACGGATTTAGAGCTTACACCACATACATATAAAAAATTGATGTAGCAGATGACTCAGTCTTGGCGACTCTTACATAAAGATCACTATTTTCCACTAACACTCTTACAACCATTAAATTTCCGAACCATAGCAAACATCCCCTTCCAACTCTTTCAAGATCCAAATTTGCATAAGTTGTACAAGAACAATTATACCATGACCATCGCGTGTCTGGCAATTTAACCCCCAGAAATTTCTGAAATGCATCCCCATACGCACAATCCAAAGGTTTCTTATGCTGGCAGCCACTTGACCAATTTCCTGTATTACATTCTTCTGGTTTTGATGGTTCAAAACATCCAGACAATTGCAGACTGGTGAGTTGTTAATGTTACATATTCCATGAGGACCACATATTGTCATATTCCATACTAAGTACACATATCTATAGTTTAGGCGTATTTAAGATATACCTCTTTTTCATTGATAATAAATTCATATGTGCAGATTGGTTTTTGTGTCTTACTAGGAAAGCCACTCAATCTAAGACCACTCCATGGTCCAAACCTATATTGTATAACCGAACCACGTCTCTGAAATGCCCGCGGGTTTCCATTTGTATCCATATAAAGTACGTATAAACCTTGTGAAGGATCATCGAGACTATTCCAAGAAGTAAATTCTCTCTTTCCCAAATTTCATTCCTGTGCCAGTAGTGTCAGTAATGTCATCAAAACTTTGCCAAACATTGTCACTGTCATTCCCTACAATCATATTTCCGGTATCCAAAAGCTGTGCAACTAGACTAGTAGTATAGTCCCATCAGACACAGATGAATTCGATGACCATATGACAGTTTCTCAACCGTTCAGAATCCACAAATTTACATGACTACTGACTTTAAATACGCTTGATGTGTTCGTAAGCGGTTTATATCTATTAGCAACTCATACAACTGTTTGAGGTGATATGTTGTAATGCCATATCCCCACTTATCGATTCTTTGAGCTTCCAGGGCTAAAGAATCCAAGTTGAAACATTCCACCAGTTTAAAAAGAATTGAATATTAAATGTCTCTGTCTTTTATTTTTAAGACTACTATGAATGTGGTAATATTAATTCCATCCGGCTGTGCGAGCAATTCAATCCTTTTTAATATCAAATAACATTCTCATTTAGTCTTCAAACAGTTTTTTTCAGACGTTCTGTAAAAGGTATTATATAATTTGGATTCTTTTACTAACCTCATAGAAAATATTGAATATTTAGACTTCTATATCTTAAGTCGAAACCAAGGGTGATGGTCCCCAATAATTTCAGCAAATGAGTACATTACATGACCCAAATAGCTAGAAACAGAGTTGAGCTAACCCAATTACCCAAACATATATTGATCCCCGCTACATCTGAAAATCTGTTTTGATGAGGTTATTCAAACAGCTAGTTGGGTGATTTGGAGGAAATGGAACAAAGTTTGTTTTGATGTTAAAACACCACGGAAGGATACCTTACTAGATGAGATCAAAACACTTTCATTTATAAATTCGGCCTCTTTGGTATGAGTGGATAGTTGATCCGCAGTTTGCTTGTAATATTACAATGTAAGTTTCGTTGTTTCTAGCTTCTTACTATGACTCTATTTTAATAAAAATAAAAGCCGCTAAAGAAAAAACATATTAAATATTTAACTTACTAATAGAGTCTACCATTGTTGCAATCTTCCCTTCGTTCTTCCTTGTTTCACAGGTTATTTATGGTTTGTTTCTGTGGTTGTGTTGCGATAAAACAAAAGTGAAGAAGTTTACAAAGAATTAACAAAGCGATATATTACTGAATTGTATTGATGGAATGATTTGATTACATAATTCTTGCCCTATATATACTAATGAATCGATGCTTCAAAGAGGCATATCGATTCAGTAAAACGTTGTAATCCTATCTAAACGTTGTAACCTATCCTAAACGGTTTATACCGTTACTAATGACCCAGCCCAATATAATGGGTCGGTTTTACAGAATACTTATCATAAATATATACTAAACTACCCTATTCTATTCTTCTATAACATTAAGGTCCAACATTCACCCCCCTAATGTTATAGACTTCAATCGAGTCTTCTTTACAGCAATGTTGGTTCAGTGTCAGTGTCATAGATGAGATGTGACTCTTCTTGCTTGTTGTATTTCCATTTCGTGCATTCATTCGCAAAGTGTCCATGCTTGCCACATTCATAACATCTAAGCTTGCTTTTGTCTTTAGTTCCTTGACCCGCATTCGAATTATTCTTCATGCTTTCCTTGCCTTCTTTGTTGAAATCTTTACCTCGCCATTTACCATAAGTTTTGTTGTTTGAACTTTCCATGAGAAGCTTGTCTTGATCATTTGCCTCTATTATGTCTTGACTCTTAATTCGTTCTTCATAGGCTGTTAACCTTCCAATGGCTTCTTCAAATGACATTTCGTCTAGGTCTTGATATTGTTCTATAGTTGCCACGATCGGTAAAAACTTCTTTGGAACAGAGTTAAGTAGTTTCCTTACTAGCACCTTATCTTCCAAGGTTTCACCAAGTCCTCTAAACTTGGCCTTTATACTACTTAACTTTCCTCCATAGTCGCTTACTTTTTCGTTTGGTTTTATCCTTAGCGTCTCTAGTTCACTTCTCAAGGTTTGTAATCGTGCCTTTTGAACAAGATCAGCTCCCAAATGCTTGACTTTGATTGAGTCCCATACTTCCTTTGCAGTAGAGTATTGTCCAACTTGCATTAAAACATCTTGTGGCAGTGATTAGAAGATTATTGCCTTTGATGTGTTTTCTTTCTTCTCATTTGTTTCTATTCCTTCTTTCGCAACTATCGTTTCCCATATGCCATATCGTTTCCCATATGCCATATGCCTTCAATATAGTCTCCATCATCAATGCCCATGTCGTGTAGTTTGTTTCGTTCAATTTTGGACATTGTAGTGAAACATTTCCTAGTTCTCGAACTGATGTATTGTTCGATGTGTTATCATTCTTGTCTCCTTCTACCATGCTTGCTTATAATCAGAACCGAGATGGTTTCTGATTTTCTTGCTTTTGTATTTGATCAAAAAGATCAAATCCTTTACTTGCTATGAATCACAAAAGGATTCGGGTTATCTTGCTATGAACCACAAAGGGTTCGGGTTATCTTGCTATGAACCACAAAGGGTTCGAGTTATCTTGCTATGAACCACAAAGGGTTCAAGTTATCTTGCTATGAACCACAAAGGGTTCGGTTTATCTTGCTATGAACCACAAAGGGTTCGGTTTATATCTTGCTATGAATCACTAGGATTCGGTTTGGCTTGCTATTTGGTGAAAACGAATTTCTGAAGAATTCATTTGTCTTGCTATGAATCTAAAAGGAAATCGATTTTTTTTATTTACTAATCAATCCGGGTTTTTTTTTTTTTTTTTTTTTTTTTGCTAATGGGAATTTCTATCTTAACAAAACTTTTCCTAATTTATATGGAGTATTTACAAAAATAAAAAATTGAAAGAATTAAGAAAAACCGGTTGATTAGAGAAAGCAGGAGATGTGCGTCCCTTCCTTATGATTCGTGATTCCAAACAGGTTCGGTAAATAGATTTCGAGGCAGAAAACTTCGTTCTTCTATCTTGCTTTTGATTGATTCAAGTTGAATAAAGTCTGCTTTCTTTTCTTTCCGTTCTTCCCTGGATCGATTTGCCTTGGGCTCTGAGGGTAAGGATTCAGTGAGAAGAAAACTTAAAATGAGAAGAATGAGAAATAACTATAACCACATATTTGAGATGCATCGACTTGAATTAGATGCGTATCTATTCATTTAGATGCATCACAATTAGTTTCGAAAGTGATTTTGAAGTGAAAATGACGCAAAATAGTACTAGCATCAAATTTAACCCGTAGAGGACGAAAAATAGATAGGATTCGTCTAACTTGATAAAATGCATCTAATATATGTATATGCATCTAATTTTTTGCTAGAAAATATATTACAATGCATCTAAAAGATTAGAGATGCATATAATTCAATTTTATGCATCTCTAATATGTAGTTATAGTTATTTCTCATCCTTCTTATTTTAAGAATTCTTCTCATTTGATCCTTAGTCTGGGCTCTGATGCCAATTGTTGCAATCTTCCCTTCGTTCTTCCTTGTTTCACAGGTTATTTATGGTTTGTTTCTGTGGTTGTGTTGCGATAAAACAAAAGTGAAGAAGTTTACAAAGAATTAACAAAGCGATATATTACTGAATTGTATTGATGGAATGATTTGATTACAGAATTCTTGCCCTATATATACTAATGAATCGATGCTTCAAAGAGGCATATCGATTCACTAAAACGTTGTAATCCTATCTAAACGTTGTAACCTATCCTAAACGGTTTATACCGTTACTAATGACCCAGCCCAATATAATGGGTCGGTTTTACAGAATACTTATCATAAATATACACTAAACTACCCTATTCTATTCTTCTATAACATTAAGGTCCAACAACCATCAAAATATAATATGAATCACAAGTTACTAACAGATAACCGATCAAACTTGCCCATGGTTCCATCTTCATAAAAGATAAATTCTTCTTGTAGTGATTCTAACAACTGATGCATTATTGGATCATAGTTGAATAAGTAAGATATATACTAGAGTTACATATATTATAAGCCACATAAGAAGGAATTTATGTACTTTGCTATCTAGCATCTAACTGTGTTATAGTAACATCATCAATAGAACCTACTGTTGGCCCCGACGAAATAGATCTAAGTTCAGGCATTTCCTCTTCAGCAAAAAATGCAGGCTGTTTAGGTGGAGGTAAAGCTTTCTCATTACCTAACATGAGAACCACTGACGACATAGTTGGCCTATCTTCTGCATGATGTTGCACACATAACAAACCAATATGTATTGATCTTAATACTTGGGACACAACACATGATGGTTTTAAAGAAGCGCTCACTAGCTCTAGCGACCTGCCTTCTTTGTACAATCTCCATGCCTAAGATATGTCAATAACATGAATAATGCGCTAATAGTAAGAAAATATGCTAATCTTATAAAAGAACCCAAACACACCAATTCTTACATGTCCAACAAGGGTATCGTTGTGTTCTTCTCCGGAATATCCTCTGCTTTTCTTCCCGGTCACTATTTCCAACACCAAGACACCAAAGCTATACACATCCGATTTTACCGAATAAAACCCATGCAACGCATACTCCGGAGGTATATAGCCACTATGAATAAAACCCATGCAATGGAATTTTGATATGACCACTTTAAATAACATAAATAATATCAAATGTGAATCAAGATTCTTACTAGGTTCCAGCCACTCTGTTAGTATTAGCTCCTGTCTCGTATCCATTAAACCTTCTAGCAAGGCCAAAGTCTGATATCTTCGGGTTCATGTCCTTATCCAACAAAATGTTGCTAGCTTTCATATCTCTATGGATGATCCTTAGACGTGAATCTTGATGTAAATAAAGAAGTCCTCTAGCAATTCCATGGATGATACAATAACAACGAGGCCAATCAAGCATTGAGCTTCCAGAATTATTATCTGCTAATTAATAAGTTAATTACTTTGAATATTAGTTGAAAAACATTAGTAGTTTTTAGTAAGTATGAAAAGTAAAAAAATTGCGGCGAACCGAATATAAACGAGTCTAGGCTTTTGTTTGCCATGTATTCATATATTAGTAGTTTTTCATTTCCTTGAATGCAGTAACCTAGAAGCTTCACGAGATTCCGATGCTGAAGTTTGGCAATTAACCTAACTTCATTCTTAAACTCATCAACTCCTTGTGTTGAAGTTTCCGAGAGTCGTTTCACAGCTATTTCTTGTCCATCTTCAAGCACACCCTAAAGGTTAAGGTTATTGATTAATAATCCTCACTAATTTTAACTTAAAACATATATGAATATATTACCTTGTAAACAGGACCAAATCCACCTGCACCAAGCTTATTGTTGATGGAGAAGTTGTTAGTAGTCTTAGCAATCACAGAAAGGCTGAACGACGACAACTCAGTATTTTCCATACGACCCTCAATGGTATCATCACAGGCTGGCGCTGGACCTACGATAAAATACAATATTTTTCGTTTATTACTACTTAGTTTATCTATTTTCAACCTTAAAGAGGTAACATGTTTGAGTTACCTAATATCAACTTGCGAGATCTTTTATATTTTCTCCATGCTACATAAAATGCTAGAATAACACATACAAGGACCGAACCAAGTGATGCTGAAACAACTATTATGGTGGTTTGTTTCTTCTTGTTGGAGCCTTGCTTCTGGGCTGTCAGTCCTCAAATTAAAATACTTAACTAAAACGGCAATTTTCATGTTATTATTTAATACAGATTTGCATATAGAAACTTACTTGTTAGTTCAGAGACAGGCATTCGTATATAAAGCACTTCAGTTTCCTCAAGCACTCGAACATCCCTCAGATCATTGAACCATAGCAAGCATCCGCTCCCACCATTTCTAATATCTAAACTAGCATAAGCGGTACAAGAGCAATCCTTCTGGCAGGCTAATTCACATTCGCCAAGTGTCATGCTCTGATTGTACCAAGTATTATTTGTGTCTGGGAATTTCACACCTGAAATATTACGAAAACCATCACCATCACCATCCTTATTTCCACATGATAATGGTTTCATCCGTTGACACCCACTTGTAAAATCTGCTATGCTCCATTGTTCAGGGTGTCGAGGTTCAAATCCTTCCAGGCAACTACAAGTAGGACTGTTGTTGATGTTGCAGACTCCATAGGCACCACACATGGCATAATCATCACATATATCGGTTGTTGTTGAAATTACCCTCCAACTTTGTGTACTTCTGATCCAGTTCAAGTATTCAATATTTCCATTCGGACTTAAATGCATCCTGGAAATAAGTGAGTTGTTCACAAGTTCATATTTATAGTATATCTCCTTCTCATTAACAACAAACTGGTGAGTAAATATTGATTTCTCGCCTAAATTAGGCATACCATTGAATGAAACACCATTCCATGGTCCAAACCTCGACTGTTGATCCAAATTCTGCCTTTCAAATAATTGTGGATACCCATGTGGCTCTACCCGCAGAACATAAGGACCTGCAGACGGGTCATCATCGTTCTTCCATGACGTTAAATGTATATCTTTTCCAGTTAACAAGTCCACCCTGATTCTCATTCCAGAGAGGAGAGTGTCACCAGGATAATCAAAACTTTGCCAAATCGAGTTCCCTTGATCATGTACAACAAGATTTCCGTTATCCAAAATCTGTACCACCAGACCACTAGTTGTGACTATTTCTGATGTATGCGTTGACCAAATTACAGTCTTGGTACCATTCAGAAGTTCTAATCCATTATGGCCAACTTTCAGCACACCAGATTTATCGGTCAATGGAGTCTCTCTGTTAGCAACCCACACGACCGTGCAAGTTGATATCTTGTTGTACCAAATTCCAATGTACCGATTCTTTGATGTTCCAGGGCTAAAAAATCCCATTTCGAAATTTTCACTAGATGAAACAATGGTGTCACCATCTTTGATGGTTTGATTTAATGTTATGGTGTCTACTCCAGCACAAGTGCTCAACATTGAGATTAGAATACCTGAGTGTAATAGAAAGGTTAAAGTAAGATTACCCATGGAATTGATAATTATGTGGGCTTAGGACATAAATTAAAAGACATGGACCAAAACAACGATCCTTTTTAAAGTTTGTGGCAAACCTCAAAGATGATGACCTAGTACATGATATTTAGCAATAACAAACCCATGTAAGACGCAGTTGACCGACTTTTACCATCAAGCATTTGCTTTCATTCATTGAAGATGTTAAAACTTGAAGGTCCCGTATGCTGAAAAAACTACCAAATGCTTGGTTGTGATGGCCTGAGTGCGACCTTAGTTTTTGTTTGGGATAATTCGAAAAATGACCTTATTGCCCAATTGCTTTTTGACCTTATTTTCAAAGTTGCTGAAATTACACTTTGGGCCCCAGGGCAACTCTAATGTAGCCAACCATTGGACGCCAAGTGTCACAAGTTGCACAAAAAATACAAGTTGCCCAAAATGTCAGACATTTGACGTCCCATGGTTGGCTACAGTAAAGTTGCCTGGTTGCCCAAAGGGTAATTTCGGCAACTTAAAAAATAAGATCAAAAAAGCAAATCACTTGGTCAATAAGGTCATTTTTAGAATTTTCCCTTTTTGTTTTATTTGATTTATTGTTCTTGATGGCTCTTGATTAGTACATGATATTTAACAACCACCCATGTAAGACAAAGTTGACCGACTTTTACCATCAAGCATTTGCTTTCATTCATTGAAGACGTTAAAACTGTTATACTATTAGTTGTCATTAAAAATGGTGGGGGTTGGATGTGATCAGGGACTGATCTAGAGTGTTAATATAGGGGGCCGCTGCCCCCCATGGCTAGCCGAAAAAGTTGAAATTTTAGTGTAATTTTTTTAAAATTTTGACTTTTTTTTCGAAAGTGACCCCACTAAAAACTCAAATTGCCCCCACCCATATACTAAAACCTAACATTTAACGCTTTAAAGCCTTATAAATCATATCTCTAAGTAAAAATACTCGATTTATCATTACGATCTTATTTTTTTTCCGGCATTTTGTTGTTATGTTCAAAAAAAAAAAAATTTTGCCCCCCACATCCATTTTTCCTGGGTCCGTCACTGGATGTGATCCTCCTAGATGGCGCCTTGAATGTTCTTGATATGGCTGATAATGGTGATTTGAATCTCGGGGAAAGAACAAGTTCTTTTTTTGATGTTGTGGTTTTATGTGCTATAGGGTGGATATGGAGGGCTCGGAATCTTCTAGTTTTTCAGGCATTTAAGGTTAATACGATGAAGATGATTGATGACATTATTGCGACATCTTATCTTTGGATAAGAAATAGAGCTAAGCTTTGTAGTATTTCTTGGATTGTTTGGTGTTGCAATCCGAGTGTTCTTTGTATTCATTTATAATCTTTTCTTGGTTTGTCCATGCTAGCTTCTTACTAGCATGTGTCTAATAAATCTCCGCCGTTCAAAAAAAAAAAAAAAAAAAAAAAAAAAAAAAAAATTAGCTATCTTTAGTTGTGATTAGTTGTCAATTAGTGGGTAATTGATATTTACCCAAAATAGTTATTGTAATCCTCCTATATGCCTCACTCTTTTGAATAGAATGCAATCAACAAAGTTTCACCGTACATTATTATCTCTATATTTAACAAAAACTTGAAGGTCCCGTAAGCTGAAAAAAGTATCAAATGCTTGGTTGTGATGGCCTGAATGTTATGTTTTATTTGATTTATTGTTCTTGATGGTTCTAGATTAGTACATGATATTTAGCAATAACGATCCCATGTAAGACGCAGTTGACCGACTTTTACCATCAAGCAATTACTTTCATTGATTGAAGACGTTAAAACTTGAAGGTCCCGTAAGCTGAAAAAACTATCAAGTGCTTGGTTGTGATGGCCTGAGTGTTATGTTTTATTTGATTTATTGTTCTTGATGGTTCTAGATTAGTACATGATATTTAGCAATAACGATCCCATGTAAGACGCAGTTGACCGACTTTTACCATCAAGCATTTGCTTTCATTGATTGAAGACGTTAAAACTTGAAGGTCCCGTATGCTGAAAAAACTACCAAATGCTTGTTTGTGATGGCCTGAGTGTGACCTTAGTTTATGTTTTATTTGATTTATTGTTCTTGATGGCTCTAGAGTCTAGACTAGTACATGATATTTAGCAATAGCTAACCCATGTAAGACGCAGTTGACCGACTTTTACCATCAAGCATTTGCTTTCATTCATTGAAGACGTTAAAACTTGAAGGTCCCCGTATGCTGAAAAAACTACCAAATGCTTGGTTATGATGGCCTGAGTGTGACCTTAGTTTATGTTTTATTTGATTTATTGTTCTTGATGGCTCTAGACTAGTACATGATATTTAGCAATAGCTAACCCATGTAAGACGCAGTTGACCGACTTTTACCATCAAGCATTTGCTTTCATTCATTGAAGACGTTAAAACTTGAAGGTCCCGTATGCTGAAAGAACTACCAAATGCTTGGTTATGATGGCCTGAGTGTGACCTTAGTTTATGTTTTATTTGATTTATTGTTCTTGATGGCTCTAGACTAGTACATGATATTTAGCAATAGCTAACCCATGTAAGACGCAGTTGACCGACTTTTACCATCAAGCATTTGCTTTCATTCATTGAAGACGTTAAAACTTGAAGGTCCCGTATGCTGA
This sequence comes from Artemisia argyi, assembly GCA_030686995.1. Taxonomy (NCBI): domain Eukaryota; kingdom Viridiplantae; phylum Streptophyta; class Magnoliopsida; order Asterales; family Asteraceae; genus Artemisia; species Artemisia argyi. Next base: position 154,503,221 of record CM060707.1, read on the forward strand.
AAAAACTACCAAATGCTTGGTTGTGATGGACTGAGTGTTACCTTAGTTTATGTTTTATTTGATTTATTGTTCTTGATGGCTCTAGACTAGTACATGATATTTAGCAATAGCTAATGATGACGTATAGTCTATATATGGGCCACGAGCCCATATGATAAACATTACTAAGGTCCAAAAACCACCATGCGTGGGCTACTGTTACTTGGGCCGCATCAATAATGGGAACAGGCTCACGTAAGCCCAAACCCAAATAAACTATACACGGTATAGATAAGGATCATCTATCTATGGAATAGATATCCTTACCCGGATAAGCACCATGGGTGCGAAACGTAAGGAGCACGAACCCTACAAGGATTCTGCGCCTATATAAGGAATGACATAACTATCATTCAAGGTACGATTCACAAACCCTAAACTCTTTACGAGAACCCTAAATCGATTACTTACTCTCACGCCGGAGTCTAATCGTGGGAGACAATCCCACGATAAGCCTAACGGTGTTGTTTATTTTCTTAGTGCTCAGGTTACAAGTACTAAGAAGCGAATTGATACGAGAGCAAGAGCCCATAATCAGGAACGCCCAACTTTTGTATCAACAAGTGGCGCCATCCGTGGGACCCTACTAAGAACTAAAAACTAGAATGACGAAAAATAAGAACTCGAGCCAGCGGACTCCGCAACCAGAAAAACGTGACTCCCAGAGGAAGAATCAACAAGATTCGACCCCTAGGCAGGTTGCTGGGACAACCAGCGCACCTGGTCACCAAGAGGCAGGGATAACCCAACCTCTTCCAGCGGTAGAACTGCCTGTAAGGACTACCCAAACCACCACAGTGGTCCCAAACGTTGAGGAGCTACAGCGCACTCTTTTCACTACTCCTCATCAAGTTGTACCCCCGGTGAACAACACTGTGCCACCAGGCGCACCAAACCGAGAGAGGGTGCCTAATACTGAGGCAGACATTCTTGCAACAACTGAGGACTCACCCAACCTAACCTTGGGAAATTTTGTATCCCAAAATTATGAAACCCTAACTGCCCTCATGCAAGAAGAGGCAAGGAGAAGGTCAAGTACGAGCCTACAAGCTCGACTCAATTTTGGTCCTGAACACGAACCATTATCACCGCGCCACCCACGAGGAAGGCGCGCAGAACGTACTACCATCCACGATAGGCTGGGTACGGCATCTGATTCACAGTACTCAGAAGACAGCGAGAGGCGCACTAATGTCCACTCCAGACTTGGCAGTCAAAGGATTCAAGACCGATTAGGACCTCAAAATTCACCAAGCCAAGGGTCCTCCAAATCTGGGAGTAAGAGGATTCACAACAGATTGGGGAAAAGAATATCCCCAAGTGAGAGTCCCTCAAGCTCTTCTTCTGAAAGAAGCTGGCGCAAGTGCCGAAAAAGAGACTACTCTTCCTCCAGTGACTCCTCGGACAAGGAGGATAGAGAAACAGGACACTGGAAGTCAAGAGGAAGACGTCGCGAGGAAGAAAATGAAGATATGTCTCTTCCATGGCGTCGCCAGAAAGTTGATGCGTTTACATGAAGCATCAGTGATTACTCCGACCACAAGCGCAGGCGCATGCCCACTAACGTAAAAACATATGATGGAACAGGTGACCCTGATGATCACCTAAAAGTTTTTGAATCAGCTGCCACTATCGAAAACTGGCCACAGCCTGTGTGGTGCCATATGTTTAATTCTACGTTGGTAGGGAACGCGCGCACATGGTTCAGTAAACTCCCACGCAGGAGCATCGGTGGGTTCGAAGAATTACGGAAAGCATTCCGTCTCAACTTCACCCAGAGAAAGAAGTGCGCTAAAAATCCTGTTGAACTAGCAAGAGTAAAACAGCACCAAGGTGAATCAACCAGTGCTTTTATGGAACGCTTCAAGGATGAGTGCATACAAGTCAAAGCATGTCCTGAAATTCTAAAAATTTCAGGGTTCAAGAATGGGATTAATAACCCAGAACTTATCCGAAAGCTAAATGACAAAGTTCCTCAGACTTTCGATAAACTAACAAAACGCACCAGATCCTTCATACAAGGAGAAGCAGCTGCTGCGGACAGCAAAAAAGGTTATTCGAACTACAGGCAGCAAGAACAACCTAGGAGACAAGCCAACGATCAGAATAACAACCGCAGTAGGAACTATCGCAGCGGAAGAGACAATGACAAGTATACCCCTCTCACAAAAACCCCGAGGGAAATATTTGTAACAGAAGGTGCAAACTTCCCAAAACCTCCACCAATGCGCACCGCAGAGGAAAAGCGCATAGGGAATGGATACTGCGAGTACCATGGTCAAAAAGGCCATACAACTAACGAGTGCGTCCAGCTAAGACAACTAATTGAAAAGTTAGTAAGGGAAGGCAGAATGGACCACCTTGTAAAAAAAATTAAGGAGGGAAAAGACAAACAAAGGAGCGGGGGTAAGAAAGAACCCCCCAAAGAAAAAGCTGATACCATATACATGATACAGTCATGGCAGCGAAAGATAAAGCAGAAAGTCAGCCAAAAATTCTCTCCAGTAAAAGAGATATCTTTCCCTACTCTAGCTGCGGACAACGCAGTAGTAGAGCCTCTAACTATTGAAATACATACGGGGGGACATGATATCCACCGCATGTACATTGACGGAGGGGCATCCGCAGACATCCTGTATGATCATTGTTTCAAAAGACTACGACCTGAAATCCAAAGTCAATTGATACCAGCAACAACATCATTGACTGGATTCACAGGAGAAAAGATTTGGCCCATGGGGTAGTTGCGCTTGCTGGTGGTCGTAGGAGATGAACAACACTCAACAGCAACATGGATAAACTTCATGGTAATAAAGTCCCCCTCACCATACAATGGTATTATTGGGAGACCTGGAATATCATCCATGCGCGCTGTACCATCCACAGCGCACGGAATGCTTAAGTTCCCAGTGGAAGGAGGAGTTGTCACCCTCTATAACACAACAGTACCACCAAAGGAATGCAACGCGGTAACAACTGAAGTAGATAATATTCCAGAACAGCGCACAGAAAAAACACCAAACCTAAAGGTCGCTATTCACCCTGATTATCCGGATCAACAAGTTTCGATTGGTGGATCTTTATCTGACAAAGGTAAAGCAGCCGTGTGCGCACTCTTACAAAAGAATCTAGACATCTTTGCATGGGAACCAAAACACATGACAGGAGTGCCGCGCTCTATCACAGAGCATAAGCTACAAATCCGACAAGGATATCCCCCAATACGACAGAAGAAGCGCGGCCAGGCTCCAGACCGTGCAAAGGCTATTCTGGAAGAAGTACATAAACTCGTAGACGCAGGCATCATGCGCGAAGTGTACTATCATGACTGGCTCTCTAACCCAGTTATGGTAAAAAAGAGCGACGGCAGTTGGAGAATGTGCGTGGACTTCACAGACCTTAACAAAGCATGTCCACAGGACTGCTACCCACTGCCAGAAATAGACTGGAAGGTAGAATCCCTGTGCGGATACCCTTTCAAATGCTTCCTAGACGCATACAAAGGGTATCATCAAATTCAGATGGCAGTCGAAGATGAAGAGAAAACAGCTTTCCACACTAGTCAAGGAGTGTACTGCTACACAAAAATGCCTTTTGGCTTAAAAAACGCAGGCGCAACATACCAACGATTGGTGGATACAACTTTTGAAAAACAAGTAGGCCGCAATTTGGAGGTCTACGTCGACGACCTTGTCATCAAAAGCCACACAGAGGATGAATTGGTGCGCGACATCGAGGAGACGTTCAGAACATTAGGACGAATAAACATGAAGCTAAACCCCAAGAAGTGCACCTTTGGCGCAACCGAAGGCATGTTCCTTGGATACTTAATAGAACCTGATGGGATCAAGCCTTGTCCAGAAAAAACAAAGGCTGTTATTGATCTCCCCTCACCGCGCACACTCAAAGAAGTCCAGTCATTGAATGGAAAGTTAGCAGGGCTAAACCGTTTCTTATCTAAGTCAGCAGACAAGTCACTTCCTCTCTTTAAAACACTCATGAAGTGCACAAAAAAGGGGGATTTTCGCTGGACCGAAGAAGCGGAGGAAGCTTTCCAACAACTTAAACACCATCTGGCATCTCTTCCCAAACTTGTCGCACCGCGACGAGGGGAAAAGCTAATCATGTACTTATCGGCAACTCGTGGAGCAGTTAGCGCAGTACTATTGACAGATAGGAACTCCGTGCAGACACCCATATACTTTGTAAGCAAAGCCCTGAAGAGGACAGAGACTAACTACAGCGCTATGGAAAAGCTGGTCTTAGCTCTAGTATTCGTAGCCAAAAGGCTGCGCAGATACTTTCAAGCGCACCCAATAGCCGTAATCACCGATTAGCCAATCAAACAAGTCATCTCTAAACCCGACGCACCAGGACGGTTACAAAAGTGGAGTGTACTGTTAAGTGAATATAACATCTCATATAGACCGCGCACTGCAATTAAAGGACAAATATTAGCCGATTTCATCGTAGAGAAGCCAGATAGCGACAGTCCAACATCTGCAACCAAAACAGATCTACAGGAACCCTGGATTCTGTTCACAGATGGATCTTCACGTGTAGATGGATCAGGCGCAGGCCTTATTCTCACAAATCCAGAAGGTATGGAATTCACCTATGCGCTGCGCTTTGAATTCACAGCCACAAACAATGAGGTAGAATACGATGCCCTACTAGCCGGACTACGCATCACAATCCAAATGGGTGTACGCAACTTGGAAGCAAACGTAGATTCTCGGCTAGTCGCCAACCATGTGCTAGGTGAATATGAAGCCAAGGATGACCACATGATCCAATACCTGGAAAAGACCAAATCTTTAATCAAAAACTTTGACAGGTTCACAATAAAACAGGTGCCAAGAGGAGACAACAGGAAGGCTGATGCGCTCAGTAAGATCGCATCCATAAGCTTCGCGTACCTCTCAAAATAGGTATTGGTGGAAACCCTAAAAAACAAGTCAATCTTGGAAATGGAGATATCCACAGTGATAGATGAACAAGATCCTACATGGATGACACCTATCATTGATTTCATCAGCAAAGGAGTCTTACCACAAGACCACAAGGACGATCGAAGAGTGCGGCGCACAGCGCAACGATTTGAACTACGAGACAACATACTCTAGCGACGCTCTTTCTTACAACCCTGGCTCAGATGTGTTGGACCTCTTCAAGCAGACTACATACTCCGAGAAATCCACGCTGGATCATGTAGCATGCACTCAGGGCCGCGATCTGTGGTGGCAAGCGCTCTGCGGTCAGGATATTATTGGCCAACCATGCATCGCGACGCACGAGATCTGATAAAGAAATGCAGCAATTGTCAAGTACATAGGCCAATCCCGCGCCGACCACAACAAGAGCTAACACCTATTACCTCACCATGGCCATTTTACAAATGGGGCATTGATATCGCGGGACCCTTTCCAGTTGCAGCAGGAGGAGTAAAGTTCCTCATAATAGCCATAGACTACTTTACGAAGTGGATTGAAGCAAAGGCGGTGGTAAACATCACAGGAAACCAAGTCAAACGCTTTGTCTAGGACAACATTGTCTGTCGCTTCGGGCTACCGGGAGAGATTATATCAGACAACGGAAAACAATTCTGTGATAACCCATTCAAAGATTGGTGCGCGCAATTGAATATCACGCAACACTTCGCTTCAGTAAAACACCCACAAACCAATGGCTTAGTTGAGCGCGCAAACCGCAGCCTAGGGGAAGGAATAAAAGCGCGTCTTGACAGACACAAAGAAAGGTGGGTGGACGAGCTCTCGCATGTCTTATGGGCGCATCGAACCACAATTAAAACCAGCACTGGCGACACGCCATTTTCCCTTGTCTACGGAACAGAAGCCGTCATACCAGCTGAGATAGGAATGCCAACTATACGAACAGCAGAGGTCAACGTCACAACAAATGACAAGGAGCGGCGCATAGACTTGGACTTGCTGGAAGAAAGGCGTGAACGCGCAGCTATACGCGAGGCAAAGGCTAAGGCAAAAATGAAAAAGTATTATGATGCAAAGGTCAAACACACTTCATTTAGGCCAGGAGACTTTGTATACCGTGCCAATGATGCGAGCCAAGCAGAAGACACATGCAAGCTCAGACCAAAGTGGGAAGGACCTTACGAGATCACAAATGCACTCGGCAACGGTGCATACAGATTGCGCGATATGGAAGGTCACGACCTAGCGCGCACTTGGAACATCTGCAACCTTAAAAGATGTTACTTTTAGGCTACGGCCATTACACAGACACCTTTGCACCCTAAGAGGTGCCCAATAAGTGTTTGTTTTTTTCTTTTCTTTCCTAGGAATTGCATTTTTATTTTCAAAAAACTTGCAAGTATCAATAAAATGTTATGGTTTCTAGCTAACTCCATAGCGTATTTCACTTTATTGCGTACATACTTATATATGTCAATATTGTTATCTTATATCTTTGCCTACATGGCGTGCATGCACTAACTAAAGACCCACGAAGGCATAAAGGATGAGTAAACCTACTAATTCACTCGTTGAGTAAGAGGGTTGCAAACCCATCAACATTGGATCACGCATCCTTGCTAAGCGCCTTACTTTCGAGACGTCGAGGTAAGTTTCATGTGCGCATCCCACGACGGGTGCGCAAATATTAAGTACACCATACAAGCTTAGCAAATACGAGCCAAAACACTTGGTCAAATAATAAAACTTAGCAAACAATGCAAATATATTTCTTAAAGTCACGCACTTAACGAGCCAAAACACTTGGTCAAATAATAAAACTTAGCAAACAATGCAAGTATTTCTTAAGTCACGCATTTAGTCAACAAAAAGGTATCTTGTTCAACATTTTTTCACAAAAATTACAAGGAAAGATACACTTCATTTTTACATAATAAATATACAAAAATAGCCTACACGCTATGCCGATGCTCAGGGCTATCCTCCGAAGCAGCAGAACTCCCAGCTTCCTGAAGCTTTCTCAGAATCAAAGCGTCGTTGGGAGATACGGTAGGAACACTCACGGGAACCCCATCAGACCTGGGGATGTGTGCAGCACCCACGCCACACAACACTGCCTTGCCCTGAATGCCCCTCTTCTGGGCAGCCCTCTGCGCGTGACGCTCTAGAACCTCTTTCAAGGGAATCTCCCTTTCAATAGCAAACGGGTTGAGGATGTGGCGAGGCTGCGCGAATACGGGGACCTGCAGCTGCGACACATCAGGCTTCAAGAAGTAATCTGGCTGCCCCTCTGCATCCTCCAAAAGGTGACGCTCCAAAGTCAACCCTGCCATAATTACATCTATGGGGTTGTCTTGGTCGCGCTCCAACCTTCCAATGTGCGGCAACTCGAGGACCTTCAACCCCGCCATAGCCTGCATCAACTCATCGTATGCAGCTGCATTATAACCAGGGACCTCTGCCAAGTCCTTGCTCAGAAGCTTGGCCTCATGGAGATCCTCCATAGCCTGCGACTTCCCACGTGCCACCGCACAGTGAACCACCTTCCCAAAGGCGTCCAACACCTCTTGGGACTCCAGAGTGCCCATAGCTGCCAGGCGCAGCCCGTGACTAATCAACCACCTACATCAACAAAGATAATTTGTGTTAGGGGAAAGCATAGCAACAAAATATTATGAAAGAGAAGACTAAAAAAGGAAATACCTGCGCTCAGCAATGGTCGACATCAAATGAGGGTATAACTCATCATCGTACTCAATGCTCAGGCCGCGCAGCTTGTTCTCCTGAGCCTGGATGATCTTCTCCATACTCTCCTTGAACTTGGTGATACTAGCATAGTGCTCCACCTTCTTCTCCTCCAAGAACCTCACAGCCCAAGTCATGTCAGAATTATAATGATGAAGCTGCCCGCGCGCCTGCTCCACCTCAGCCAGTGCGGACAACTTTTCATGGGTGACCTTCTCAGTGTACACCCTAGAGGACTCCAACTCCGCCTGCGCCTCCGCCAGCTGAGCACGGAGCTTAGTTATCTCCTCATCCTTCTGGGCAAGAGTACTGCTCTCCCCGACATACCTCTTCTTCAACTGAGCCACCAGCTCCGCCTGACGCGCAGCAATCGCAGCCAACTCATCCATCAGTTGCTGCGCCTCTACACCCTCATCAACCTTGGCTTTCCCCTCCTTGTTTTCATTCTGCGGAAAGGAAACCACATCCACGAAAGCTCCATCACTCTTCGTGGCATCATCCCTACAATACATGAAGAAGATAGTTAATACATATTGCGACAAGTAATATACAAGCAACATAATAGAGACACAGATACTTACAGAAATGGAGAGGCCTCTGCAGCCTTCTTATCAGCGACAGAAGCGGATGTCTCCTCATCTGCGGACGACTCCGCATCTCCAATAAGGTAGCTTCGTCTCTTCTTAGGGCCACTGCCCTCAGCCTCCCCTTTGCACTTAATATTCTACGCCACCTCCTCCTTCAGCACCTCCTCAGGCTTGAGGATTTCCACGCTGTCAGACGACTCAGCACGCGCCTCCTCCTCTTGCGCCATTTCCACATCTGGCGCCACGCTCTGAACAGGTGTTACCTGGAGCGGCGGCATATTTTCAGGGACAACCTCAGGCAGCACTGTTAAACGACCCTCGGTCGCCTCCAGTAGCGGCTGCTCACCCTCTTTCAGAGGTCGCACTCCCACCGTTACCTGCTTTGGCTTCTCTAGTTTAACAACGGCGAACAGATCCATCTCTGCACACATAAACAAACAACAAAGAAGAAAGGATTAGTTATTAAAGGTGCGCATATAAAACGACTTACATATTTGAAGTAGAAGGGACGAACACCCACCCTGGCCGTCCTCACTTATAAAGGTTGGCACCTCGTCAGCAGCGCCGAAGTAGTTGCGACTCAACCCCATGGGCACCAAAAACTCCTCCGGATAAGGGTTAATGGGTATGCGGTTGGCATCAAGAGTCTGCGCATCAGTCAGCCTATAGGAACCGGGTGCGGGGCGCCCATCCCTTGGCAAAGTATCCTGAGTATAAAACTCAAAGGGCGATGGAAATACTACATCATCAACCCAGAAAAAATGCTCCCTCCAATGTCTAAGGGAGTCTACCTTCTCAGTGTAACACTGAAGCGCCCCCGGGCGCTTCGCGAAAGACACCCACCCATTTGACCACGTTGTGTGGTAGAAGACACGGAACAAGGCTGTGGTCGGCTCTATCGCAAGTAAACGGCAGTTTACTTCAAAATTCGACACCTTAGCCGCACCTATACAGTGCAGCTGTGAGATGTGGAGGCGATAGTGGTTGAGCAAATCGCTCAGAAAGATAGATATCGGTACGCGGTAATTCGCGTACTCGAAGAAGCGCGTATATAATCCTATTTTCCCTTCGGGGAAATCGGCTATACACGCGTCAACATCTGGAGCCTCTGGACGCACATCCAGAGGAATGAAGTAGTCGGATGTAAACTGAGTAACATCATTCTCCGTCATCGCAGAGCGAAAGTCCTCTAACTGGGCAACCATTTTCATTAATTCACTGAGACACGCACACAAAAATTACCTAATGAAACGCTTATTTTCTTCGCAAAAATTAGCTTTCAAGAAAGTGAGCAATGGTGAGTGTGTGTTTTACTGTGTGTTTTTTGTAAAAATGGGGGCGGTGACTATTATATAGGGGGTAAAAAACCCTAGAACCGAAATGGTACATGCACTTTTTCCCGATTTACGAGGGCCACGTGGACACAACCCCCGATTTTCGAGGTATTTCCTTGCAATATCTAGGACTAGGTACATTGCACTCCAAGAATGGGCGGCAATATTTTCAAGATCTCCCGCCACGCTTACCGCTGTTGTGATTAGTCTAGCATCCGCGGCTACCAGTCGCGCACACTAGACTGGGGAGACATGATGACGTATAGTCTATATATGGGACACGAGCCCATATGATAAACATTACTAAGGTCCAAAAACCACCATGCGTGGGCTACTGTTACTTGGACCGCATCAATAATGGGAACAGGCTCACGTAAGCCCAAACCCAAATAAACTATACACGGTATAGATAAGGATCATCTATCTATGGAATAGATATCCTTACCCGGATAAGCACCATGGGTGCGAAACGTAAGGAGTACGAACCCTACAAGGATTCTGCGCCTATATAAGGAATGACATAACTATCATTCAAGGTATGATTCACAAACCCTAAACTCTTTACGAGAACCCTAAATCGATTACTTACTCTCACGCCGGAGTCTAATCGTGGGAGACAATCCCACGATAAGCCTAACGGTGTTGTTTATTTTCTTAGTGCGTAGGTTACAAGTAATAAGAAGCGAATTGATACGAGAGCAAAAGCCCATAATCAGGAACGCCCAACTTTTGTATCAACAGCTAACCCATGTAAGATGCAGTTGACCGACTTTTACCATCAAGCATTTTCTTTCATTCATTGAAAAAGTTAAAACTTGAAAGTCCTGTCTGCTGAAAAAACTACCAAATGCTCGGTTGTGATGGCCTGAGTGTGACCTTATAGTTAATGTTTTATTTGATATATTGTTGGCTCTAGATTAGTACATGATATTTAGCAACAACTAACCCATGTAAGACGCAGTTGGCCGACTTTTACCATCAAGCATTTGCATTCATTCATTGAAGACATTAAAACTCGAAGGTCCCGTATGCTGAAAAAACTACCAAATGCTTGGTTGTGATGGCCTGAGTGTGACCTTAGTTTATGTTTTATTCGATTTATTGTTCTTGATGGCTCTACATTAATTTGTGACTGTTAGCCTTAAAAGTAATGTTATATTCGGGAATAGCATCTCCTTCTATGTACAAGGACTAGTTTAGACTATAGTGCTAAGTTAGGCTTGTATTCTAGTATAAATACCCCTCCTAGTCTCAACTAGGAGGGTTGGATGTCTCATTGTATTTCAAGGTGTGTGTGTTTTCCTTCTTTCTCTCTCTAGAAAACACACACATCTTCCCCTTTCTTGAAGCTAATAATATACCATGTTTACTCTTTATTTCGAGCATCCCAGACCTCCTGAAGGTGTTTCTTGGTCATAACAAGTGGTATCAGAGCTAACCGGGGGCGAATCGTGGTGTTTTGTGGTGAAAAATCGTGTTTTTGGGTGAAAAATCTCGTGTTTTGGGCTGTTTTTACGTATTCAGCGAGTTCCAAGCCCTAGATTATCGAGTTAGGATTTTTCTGGCGAGTTAGATCTTCTGTTATTATCGTGTTTGATAAGGTTTACCGAGTTAGGTATTGATTTTATCGAGTTAGGAAGGTTTGCTATCGAGTTAGGGTTGATTTTATCGAGTAAGGGTGCTGGTATATATCGAGTTAGGATTTTTGCCGAGTTAGAACTATTATTGAGTTAGGGCTACATGTTATCAAGTTATATATGTTTTGCCGAGTTAGGCTGATCCAACCTTATCGTTTATCGAGTAAGGGTTTCACTTGGGTTTTACTAAACGAAACGCTGCCGAAATTTCATTGGCTTATCGAGTTAGGAACAATATCGAGTTAGAGCAGGTTTCGAGTTAGACATTTTACCGAGTTTGACAGCTTTGAAATCCTTACCGAGTTTGATGGGTTTATCGAGTTTAAATGGTTATTGAGTTTGCAAGGTTATCGAGTTAGATATTCAGGATACCAAGTTTGAAAGGTTACCGAGTTTGATGGGTTTATCGAGTTTTTTGGCGGGAAAATTTGAGTAAAATTTATTTTTGAGAGGAGACTAAACGTTCAATTTTTACGCGAGATTTAAATTTTTGTATAAGGTTGAAAATTTTGGCCCGAAATTCAAATTTTTAGGCCAAAATTCAAATTTTTTCGGTGAAATTTTGCTTAAAATTTTTTAATACTCAAAATTTTCTGGTAACCTTAGCATTGTATTTCTTAGTGATTTCCAAATTATGGGCGAAAAAATTTTCCAATTCGATTTTTGGAGGGAAAATCCGAAATCACTACGAATCAACCAGATTGAACTTCAAGCTTCACCAAAAACACACCACGTTTTGCTTAAACGATCCTGATCAAGAATCACAATCAAATGACAATGGCTAGTATTGGATATTTGTGAATATGGGGATTATTCGTTATTATTTATTCGGGTGTGAAGTAACGTTTTACGGGCGCGTGTACTTATTTCATCTTCTTTCTTTCTTCACTTCCGCGAAGATGACTTGTTTGGGCATATATTAATGGTGACGAAGACTTGGATATCTAGTTACTTTTGTGATTCTTTCTCTCTATACTCACAAAGTAGCTATCACTTTAAGGAGTTACGTTGTAGTGCTCAGTGTCTCACGTAGTTGAGGATATGTCAAGATGGATTGTGCTTATTACAGTTCTTTAGGGGTATAAGGTACACCGTTCTTAGTCACAGGATAGTACAAGCTTAAGTCACAAATCTGAGGGATTTTACTTCATTCTCAAGTTCGTCATATCGGGTTATCTTCATATGGGGTTACTACAGAGAGCCGTTGTTGATTCAGAGGTTGATAAAGAGTAAGACAATTTCAAATGGTATTGTTAGTAGATTGGGTTTATCGACATCTTCTCACGGGCTTATGTGATTAATGATATAGTGCTTTCAATTAATACTTCATGTACACAATGTTATGCTGATTCCGATGAGATCGCAATCATCAGGGGAGAGAAATGTGTACATCGAGGACGCACAACAAGTTCACGTGATCGGGCTTAATGATTTATGAAATGATTTGTGTCGGAGATTGGTTGATTCTATATCCTTATCCTCTCAACTTTTTCTACGTACTTCTACCTTATCCACCTTCACCAATTTCGGGCAACAAATTCAAGATGATCGGTGTTTCAACTTGTTACTTTGGTGTTATCATTTCATGTGTACGTTATGGACTGATTTGCTTTACGCAAGATAACTGGAATGCATTTGGTGAGATGAAGATGTTGATATTCAGTTCCCCCGAATGGACAATCTTGAAGAAGGTCGAGTCTACAGTCTGTTCTACATTTTCCGCTGCGTGTTTGAAGACTAAAGACGGTTTGCATTTAAGTATCAAAAGACTTCTTCAGTTTCAGGGCATTCATTAGAATGGTTGTCAGTTTGGGGGAGAGCACTAATTAGGGGAGAGTGTCAAGCCAGATTTAATCCCTAATTAGATTTGCTCACATTGTTCTTCTGCAAGTAAAGAGATGGCAGCTGAGAAGATTCAGGAAGCTGAATGAATCAATGAAGTTTGAAGACCACTCTCGGAGCTGCTGCGCTTATGTTTTGTATTTAATCTTACTTGTAGGGAACGTTGTAAGATATTCCCATATAACATCACTTTGGGGAGAGATTGTTAGCCTTAAAAGTAATGTTATATTCGGGAATAGCATCTCCTTCTATGTACAAGGACTAGTTTAGACTATAGTGCTAAGTTAGGCTTGTATTCTAGTATAAATACCCCTCCTAGTCTCAACTAGGAGGGTTGGATGTCTCATTGTATTTCAAGGTGTGTGTGTTTTCCTTCTTTCTCTCTCTAGAAAACACACACATCTTCCCCTTTCTTGAAGCTAATAATATACCATATTTACTCTTTATTTCGAGCATCCCCGACCTCCTGAAGGTGTTTCTTGGTCATAACAGTGACCTTAATATTATTATTATTATTATTTCTTGATGGCTCTACATGAATTGTTTTGCAATTCAAAAAGGGCTAGCTGCAAATTCATTTCAATGTTTCTTTGGGTAAATTCAATAAAAATAATAATAATATTTAATTCAGAACATAGTTAAGGTTGTTGACCACCACCCCCCCCCCCCCCCCACACACACACACTCAAATACGCGAAGGGAAAATCTCAGGCACTATAGGCTGAACTGAAATTACTAACCAGTAGGTCACGTGACCTACAGCTCGGTCTTCACTTTTTGACAGTTCCAACAGCTCCCTTGTTTGGACTTTTTGGTGCTGCCAAGGGCATCTTACCGCACTGCGTGGCGCCCGCGTTTTATTGGGAAGTCCTCATGTCATACGAATATTTATACGGCTAGAAATACGTGAGCTTATGGGATCACACACGTATACACATAGATATTACTTTATTTGTATATTTAATAATATATTGTGTATTTTTTAAATATATTAATTCATCGATAACCACTTAACGGTCATTAGTTACTTCATTAGAAGAATAATTAACTTTAACCCCCTTAATTATTATGCAATGTACATAATAATAAAACTAAGTCAAAAAGTGTTTTTTTTTTTTTTTTTTTTGGGGGGGGGGGGGGGGGGGGGATGGGCTTTGAGTTAGCTTTGGCCTTAAGCTGACGCTTTGTTCTCTAGTTTGTTTGTTTTTTTTTTTTTTTTGAATGGAAGGGGATGAGAAGAGAAATAAAAAATATAGGTGTTCTTAAGTTTTTTTAAGAAGGAAGAGGAGGGGACGGGAAGTGGGAGGGAGGGAAGGTATGTGATTTTTTGTGTATATATGTTCCGTCCAATTTTGGAGGGATTAGGAAAGGAAGCAGGTTATTAACATCATGAGCTTGTGTAAAATTACAAATATATCCTCATTATTCATGCATGTTCCATATATTTGACCTAATTTTCACACTTCACAACAGCATCTATGTAACGACGGCCTCTATTTTTCTCTCACGTAAGTTTATCCCTTGAATCTTACTTTTAATGTATGTCATGTTAACATTTTTCACACAAGATTATTACCGATTTCTCAGTGGTTTGGTGGGTCAGGATTATATTGTATTTCGTGTGGTGTCATGGGTCATGATCACTTGCTTGATCCCACGTGTTATTGTTTTGCTCACACAACCAACAATCAACACATAATTCATTACTGATGGTAGTTTCATTTTAGAACCAATATGTTACATTATTTAATTGTAAAGAGCAGTTTTATGGCATTAGAATTTTAGTTTTACTACGATCGAATAGATATATGATCAAAGTTCTTTCTGTAGTTTGTTGGTTTAATAAGCTTGTTGTATTTTGCTTCTTTATATATCCATCAATGTTCTTGCTATAGTATATACTGATAAATTATTTAGACCATCGTGGATATATTTATGTAGTGATTACAATAGCAAAATGGATGCTGATGGCCAAAGAAAGGGAAAGAAATGGAAGTGCTAACTGGTTGTCGCATGTACCAATAAACTACTCGTATTTGTTGCCTGTTGCAAATATTCATAGCTTACATCCATTTTTTTAAACAATAAACTACTCATATTTGCAAAAATACTCAAAAATGTTCACATAAAAACAAATGTGAAGAGCTAGTTACGGAGTAAAATATTGGCCGCATAAAACAAATATGATGAGTAAATTATGTTTTTAGGGTATATTGGTAAGTTGAGTAGCTTCCTATCCTTTCCTTCTTACTTAAAAATAAAAACTCGAAAACACAAATAAAATAACCACTTTCTTCACAGTGTCATTCCTTACTTTGCCCTTGTCATTCCATCCCCTTCCATTCTTTAAAATTTAGACTTGAGAACAGAGCGTAATGTTTAGATGTCCTAATCCTAAACATTATAAATACCAAGGTTGTAAAAATTGATAGGCGGTAGCTAGGTGCCGGGCACCACCTGGTGATTAATCGGTTAGGCAGGGATTAATCGGATTTGATTTTTTATATATAAAATTATAAAATTTTGAAACTATATGCCCGATTTGGCAGATCTAGCTGATTTTTTTCCCGATTTGGCCGATTTCTATCTGTAGCCGAGTTGGCCGATTAATCCGATTTATGTCCGATTTGACCGATTTCACCCGATTTAGCCGATTTTTATCCGATTAATCGGTATGTTGACCATTTTTGACCAAACCGATTAATAAGGCCGATTAGTGAAAATCGGGGCGGTTAATCCTCGCCTAGTGATTAATCGCTGATTAATACAAGGCATCTCTAACTCATTTGATCATCCTGTTGACATAAATTAATAATGTCTAAAAACATTGTTAACATATTAACAATGTCTCTATGTTTTGATAATTACAAAGCATAAACTCATTAATCTAAAACTTATGACGTAAACAAGTTTTTAGTGCTTAACATTTGTCTTTACATCCAAATCACTTAAGGTATGAATAAACAAAGTGTTTATTGCATTCTATGATCAAAGGAACAATTTTCTTAAACACTAGACTTTTTATAAAATGTCACAAAACATTTTATATCTTTTACAAAACATTTTTGAAATTAAAGGAATATGTTTAATTCATTATAAATATATGAATTCAAATTTCCAACCAAAAATGGCAAATCTAATCCAGAAAAACCTTCCCCACAAAAAGACAAATAAACCCAACGTTCTGGAGGGGCGGCCCCCTTAATTCCCTAGGCGGCCCCCTTAATTATTAAGGGGACTGGCCCCTAATTAAGGGGACCGGCCACGCTCCAGAACAGTATTTTTTTTTCTATAAATACTGGTTCATCTCACAGAATTTTCTCACCTTTTGCACCCCAAAACTTTCTGTTCTAGATCTCATTTCTATTCTCCAAATCCTTTGATCATAAATACATTATCCTTTGTTTCAAAGTGATTCTTACTTCATCCTCTCAAGTGCAAGAGAAGAATACTTCTATCCCCCAAGACAAGAAGTATTACAACTTGTTGTGATCTCCACATCCAAGTTGTTGGTGCATCATCAAGATTATTTACATATTCTTAGTGAAGATTGTTGTGAATATTTGTTTGTAGATAGTTGTGCAAGATATAGATTGTGTGATTAGTTAGTAGCTTGGTGTGAAGAAGAAAAGTTAGGAGCTAGATTGGTGTGAAGAAGATAGGTGTGGAGTAGTTAGTTGTGAAGTAGATTGATTTGTAGAAGGTGTGTAGAAGTTGTGACTTAGGTGTGAAGGTGTTGTGGTGTGATTATTGGTGTGTAGATTGGTGTGTAAATTGGTGTGTAGATTGGTGTGAATATTGGTGTGTAAGGTTTTCTCCGCCATAAGGGAGCTTGTTGATATAGTGAAGAAAACTCTCGAGTAGGTGACTCGGTGAGTGGAGTAGGGCAAGGAAGGTGTCCTTGTAGCCGAACCACTATAAATGCTTTGTCTCCCGGTTTGATCTTTCCATCTCTTACTTATTTTCTTGCTTATATTGTTATTACTTTCATAGACGTAAAAGTATATATATATATAGTTGCTCATATAGTGCTAGTGTTAATTTCACTTAAAGATCAAACAAAAGTTTCATCCACAAAACTAAGTCTTTACAATCAAACTAGAAAGACAACACACATATAATTGATCATTTCGATCAAGTATAGTTTTCATACAAAATATAACTAAGGATTATAGAATAAACGATTACGCAATTATCTATCGTATATAGATATAATTGTTTATATTATGCATGTGTTGATTTCACATACTTAGCTTACATTATTATTATTATTCATACTTAGATATACTTGTTCATATTGTTCAAGATTTGAGTTCACATAAGATTGAATCAAAGTTTTAAAAGCAAACAAGGTTTTAAAACTAAACTAAGTTTTCATAATAAAATTAAAAAGACGTAAAACTATTCAACCCCCCCTTCTAGTTTTCCACAATTGGTATCAGAGCCACGTCAAGCGAGATTTTTAAAATATATTGTATTTTAAAACTTGCAACGATCTATGGAATCTGAAAAATATTTAGAAGGGAAATCTATGCAAAGACCACCACTATTTGAAAGTGATGGATTTTTATATTGGAAAAATAGATTCGAAACTTATGTGAAATCGAAAGATCTTGATCTTTGGCATGTCATTACCTTTGGTGATTTTCCCCCCATTCAATATAATTTTGAAACTAAAAAGGATGAAATTGTATCTTTTGAAAAACAAAATGATGATTTGAAAAAGAAACTAGCAAAAAATAATGAGGCTAAAATGGTTATTTATAATGCGTTACCACGCAAAGAATATGAAAGAATTTTTATGTGTAAAACCGCAAAAGAAATTTGGGATTCTTTATTAATTACTCACCAAGGTAATAGTCAAGTCAAAGATAATAAAATAGATCTTCTTGTTCAACAATATGAACAATTTATGATTCCGGAAGACGAATCAATAGATAATGCATTTGCTAGGTTTAACACTATCATCACAAGTTTAAAAGCACTTGATGAGAATTTTTCTAGTAAGAATTTTGTTAGGAAATTTCTTAGGGCTCTTCATCCAAAATGGCGAGCTAAAGTTACGGCTATTGAAGAATCAAGGAATTTGTCAACTCTACAACTTGACGAATTGATCGGTAACTTAAAGGTCTACGAAGAAATAATAAAGAAAGACTCCGAGATGGTCAAAGGAAAAAGGGAGCAAAGCAAATCAATTGCGTTGAAAGCTAAAAAGGACTCTAGTGACGAAGAATGCTCAACCTCCAAAAGTGACGATGAAGAGTATGCTATGGCCGTACGAGACTTCAAGAAATTCTTCAAAAGACAAAGAAGATACGTTAGGCAACCATATAATGAAAGGAAGTGTTTTAAATGTGGTGATCCAAATCATCTCATCGCAAAGTGTCCAATGATGTCAAGAGATCAAAATCAAAAGGCGTTCATTGGAGGTGCTTGGAGTGATAGCGATGAGGACAAGAAAGAAATCACAAATGAGGAGAAATGTCTTATGGCTAAGACATCAAGCGAGGTACGTTCCGAAACCAAATACTTTAGTGACGAAAATTTATCATTAGACGAAAAAGACCTAGATAGTGAATATAATAGGTTATGCAAATTAGGTCAAAAAGTTATAGCTAAAAATAAGTCACTAAAACTTATTAATAATCTATTAGAAAATGAAGTACTCGAATTAAAAATTAGACTACAACATTTGGAAAAAGGAAAAGAAGTTTTTATAGAATGTAAAACATGCATAGAGGTTAAAAATGAAAACGAAAAACTTAAAAATGAAATTTTCAAACTTGACAAGTTTAAAAATTGTAGTAACCCACTTAAGAAAATAATAAGTGTTCAAGAAACTTCGGGAGATAAAACCGGTCTAGGATTAACTTCAACTAATGTTTCAACTAGTGAAAATAAAAGTATAAAGGTTGAATGTGAATCTAGTAAACAAAAATCATTAGAATCAAATCCTAAGTATATACTTACAAAAGACAGAAAAATACCCATTTCGAATGATGAAAAAGTAAAAACTTTTTATAAACCATCCTTAAAGACTGAAGTAGGATCCTCTAAACCTAAATTAAGATCTAAAACTCCACCACCAAGAAAACCTAACAATCATCATCCAAGATCTAAAACACCTCAACCTAGAAGAAATCAAAATAGACAATATTACAATAACACTAGAAATCAAATGTGGAATTGTCAACCAAGTTACAATGCTTGGGAAATATTACCACCATACATGCATCCTAGCCAAATGTTAAATATGTTTGGACCAAACAACTTTGGACCAATGAGACAATGGGGACCAAGTGGCTAAGTTGTCAATCTTGGAAGAAGTTGGAATATCGTCTACAAATGACGTCTATAAGTCAACATGGTCACTTGAGGTGCTTGAAGATATTCCATTGAAGACTAAAAGGTACGCGTTTCTTTTAAGTTCATCACTATAATTTCCACGCTTAGATAAATGATTAGTTAGATTAATGCTTAGTACATAAATGCTTATATTCTTATAACCTAGAAACATCATTGGTTGACTTTCCTAGGAATAAGATAAAATTGTTCATCGCCGAACAAAATAGAAAATGGAAATCTTCTATATCCACTATTAGCAAACTCATGGTGATGAAGTGAATTGAGTTAAGTGGATCAATCATTAATATAGAAGTAGGATTAGATTCCTCGCGTAAGAAAACTATGGATGAAACAAGCTCTCGTAGACTATGGCATTAAGTCAGATAAGCGTGCTAAAACAAAGGAACTATAGATGTTAGGTTATACCCCATTCAACACTCTCGCATCTAACATATTAATTATCGTCTTCATTTCCTTTAGGATCATAGGATATGTAGAAACGATAGCATGAGATAATAATAGGCTTAACCAATCCTCTTGAGCATGAGATCTTTAATAAACATTTCTTAAAATATTTGATTTGTGATATTTGTTGTCAAAAATTCTAATATCTCTAAAAATATGCAAAAACCTCACATTTTGGAAAATAGTCTTTCAAATAACTATCCCACTTTTAAATAACATGTTTTCACTATCAATATCCACAATTTTGTTTTGATCAAAACTAAAGATTGGGAAAATATTCTTTACCGTTCATTCACACATTTTGAAGTAAAAACCCAATCTATTTTATTCAAATAACTCTCACATCCAAGTGAAAACTTACTTTCAAACATTGTTGAATAATGCTAAAAACGTCTCTTTTAAAATCATGCATGGTGATCTCATATTTGTCATCTATATTTATATAAATGACACTTATAAGTGAACTAAATCAAATCAAGAGGACCATGGTTTGTTCATTAAGACTTTGTTTGTAACAAGTCTAGAAATACATGCTATCATAACTACCCACTTATTGCACATTGATACACATTAGGATTAATCCTCATTGTTATGTAGTTATGAAATACTTGATGTTGCTTATTGTTTCCTAGCACTTATATTTTACTTGCTTGATGAGTATGTTTGCATGCTAGATGAAATTGCTTGTTTACTTAATCTCTTTGGTTAACATGCTTTGGCTACATAATTGCCTACATAATTAGTATATGCTTAATTGCCTTAAAGAGTTGGACTTGTTTGAAACCAAAAACACAACCTTTCTGCAATTCACTACCAAAAACCCTTTTCTGGCAATCTGGGAATCACCAGATGGGCGGCCCCCTTAAATCATAAGGCGGCCCCCTTAATTATTAAGGGGACCGGCCTCCAATTAAGGGGACCGGCCATCTGATGGTCGAAGGTGTTGTTTCCCTTTTCTATTTTTTAGCCCATTTCATCCTACACTTCCCAAAATTCACAAACCTATTTTATCCTAAACCTTCCATCAATGTTTATCCATCCTTGATCCCACCAATCCTACATTATAAACACTCTCATTCCTCTCAATCTCCACTCATCTCATCATTTCCTCTCCCATTAAACCAAAACCACCAAGAAACTTGCTTGGAGAAGAAAGCCTAACTTCCTTTAAAATTCCGTCAAATCAAATGACGTTGTCAAACATCCAACACCAAATTCCTCCTATGTTTTCAAACATTACTTACCTAACACTTCACTTTCCTTCTCACCAACATTACATATCAAAAACCTTTACTCACCCATATCCTTCTACATTACACTCAAACCTCATAATCTTTTCACAACTCAAGCGATGTTGTTCATAATCAACCAACACCTAAACCTCACTCTCACACAAATGATCCATTTAACAACAAATCATCCATTTGTGCTTCGACTAATGCTCCTTCTTATGATGAGCATGCACAATCCCAAAACAATAATCCCAACCTCATTACCAACACTTTACATGTTGCTCATTCAATAAAAACACCATCCACTCATGAAGGATCTCTTCCACCCATATCATGTTTTCATGATTACCCAAGCTCAAACATGTCTCCACCACCAAGAGTATTACCACCACATCCTACAACTTCACATGCCATTCTTATGTTGCATGTTCAAACCATCACCCAAGACAACTATCATGCTCCACCACCATCACCTTCCTCCGAACACTTGAAGTTCGTTGAGGCGCTAAAAGAAGCCCATGAGCTTAGTGCTCTTTTAGCCTTACATCTTGCTCAACGCAATTTGGATCCACCTTCATCTAGATCACCCTCATCACCACACAACATAAATCAACTTGAGAAGCATGTCAACAATTGACCTTGTTGCATCTTTCTCCTAAAAACCATTGCATTCAATGAACACTTGGATTGAATATCTTCTCACTAGATCACATCCAATACCCTCACTTGAACAACATCCAAAACCTCAATCAACCTCTTCCGCTACAAACTCTCCACCACCAAACTATCCAACATTCATGACCCGAACATATACCTCCATTAATCCAACAACCTCCATTAATCCAACAACCTTATCCTAACTCAACCATCCTCATTCCAAACACTCCATCATCAACCATCTAAGCATACCATATGCTTATGATTTTCACTTTCAAATACGAATCAACCAACCTTTTGTTACAAGCAAGTCCGATGGCTCTCTTTGGCAAATTAGGATCTTTTAACATAATCACTTTGAATTAATTGTTATGTATCCTTAATATTTGTTTACTATGCTTGTTATTTGTATATTGCATATTCTTCTATATATGCTTGTGCTTCTAATATTTTTGCGAGCATTCCATATCTCGATCCCTTGATGCCATCGAACAAGGGGGAGCACACATCAAGGGGGAGCTTTTATCACGTCTAACTTCATTTACGAAGCTAGTCGGCATAACCTTTTTGATTTTACAAAAAGGGGGAGAAGTGAATGTTAAACTCTAATACTTGTCTAAAAATTAATTTTTAGGTTTAAAGAGTTTAAGGTTTTGTAATCATCAAAAAGGGGGAGATTGTTGACATAAATTAATAATGTCTAAAAACATTGTTAACATATTAACAATGTCTCTATGTTTTGATAATTACAAAGCATAAACTCATTAATCTAAAACTTATGACGTAAACAAGTTTTTAGTGCTTAACATTTGTCTTTACATCCAAATCACTTAAGGTATGAATAAACAAAGTGTTTATTGCATTCTATGATCAAAGGAACAATTTTCTTAAACACTAGACTTTTTATAAAATGTCACAAAACATTTTATATCTTTTACAAAACATTTTTGGAATTAAAGGAATATGTTTAATTCATTATAAATATATGAATTCAAATTTCCAACCAAAAATGGCAAATCTAATCCAGAAAAACCTTCCCCACAAAAAGACAAATAAACCCAACTTTCTGGAGGGGCGGCCCCCTTAATTCCCTAGGCGGCCCCCTTAATTATTAAGGGGACCGGCCACGCTCCAGAACAATATTTTTTTTTCCTATAAATACTGGTTCATCCCACAGAATTTTCTCACCTTTTGCACCCCAAAACTTTCTGTTCTAGATCTCATTTCTATTCTCCAAATCCTTTGATCATAAATACATTATCCTTTGTTTCAAAGTGATTCTTACTTCATCCTCTCAAGTGCAAGAGAAGAATACTTCTATCCCCCAAGACAAGAAGTATTACAACTTGTTGTGATCTCCACATCCAAGTTGTTGGTGCATTATCAAGATTATTTACATATTCTTAGTGAAGATTGTTGTGAATATTTGTTTGTAGATAGTTGTGCAAGATATAGATTGTGTGATTAGTTAGTAGCTTGGTGTGAAGAAGAAAAGTTAGGAGCTAGATTGGTGTAAAGAAGATAGGTGTGGAGTAGTTAGTTGTGAAGTAGATTGATTTGAAGAAGGTGTGTAGAAGTTGTGACTTAGGTGTGAAGGTGTTGTGGTGTGATTATTGGTGTGTAGATTGGTGTGTAAATTGGTGTGTAGATTGGTGTGAATATTGGTGTGTAAGGTTTTCTCCGCCATAAGGGAGCTTGTTGATATAGTGAAGAAAACTCTCGAGTAGGTGACTCGGGGAGTGGAGTAGGGCAAGGAAGGTGTCCTTGTAGCCGAACCACTATAAATGCTTTGTCTCCCGGTTTGATCTTTCCATCTCTTACTTATTTTCTTGCTTATATTGTTATTACTTTCGTAGACGTAAAAGTATATATATATAGTTGCTCATATAGTGCTAGTGTTAATTTCACTTAAAGATCAAACAAAAGTTTCATCCACAAAACTAAGTCTTTACAATCAAACTAGAAAGACAACATACATATAATTGATCATTTCGATCAAGTATAGTTTTCATACAAAATATAACTAAGGATTATAGAATAAACGATTACACAATTATCTATCGTATATAGACATAATTGTTTATATTATGCATGTGTTGATTTCACATACTTAGCTTACATTATTATTATTATTATTCATACTTAGATATACTTGTTCATATTGTTCAAGATTTGAGTTCACATAAGATTGAATCAAAGTTTTAAAAGCAAACAAGGTTTTAAAACTAAACTAAGTTTTCATAATAAAATTAAAAAGACGTAAAACTATTCAACCCCCCCCCCCTTCTAGTTTTCCACACATCCCTTTCTCTCTTCTTGTGTGCTTAGGCCGAAAATCAAGAACCCCTAGTAAGGGTTTCCTTTTAGTCTTAAGAGCAAAACAAGAACACGAATTTTGTTTAGCATATCGTTGGCGTACTAGCATTCGGGTAATATCGGTTAACGTGTAGTGTGGATACATGTAGAGATCACCTCCTTTGGTAATTTGGTTTAGGTTTCGTGCAACTCAAGAACACATACGCGTGTTCATAGCTTTCATTGTTCGTTTGCTTATTTGCTAAACGATATGCATTTCTCATTTATTACTTATGTTAATTATGTTCATTATACATGTTATATTTTCTGCTGCATACTCGTGAATATTATAAGTTTATAGTAGGTTATTAGATAACAAATCCCAACAATTATATCAGAGCCAGGTTCGTATGGTGTTATAATTACATAAAAATTGGTAAAAACGCATATTTTTGATACTTTTCTTGCTTTTTATGCGCAACCCCTTTAGGGTTTTATTTTTGTGAAAATATAGACTCCTAACAGTCACTAAAAATATGGAAAAGATAACATGCTTATGGGTTTTTAACATGTATTATGTTACATGGTATATAATTTGTGTTTTTTCAGCTTATTTAGTTTATTTACTTGCGTAAATTGCTTGCTATGATTTTTACTTGCTTATTGATTGTACATTAATTTGCACTACCAGATCATTTGATGGTGATCGAAGGATATAGGGGTTATGCGGATACGCCAAGCTTGTTGATAACCTGAAATAAGAAATACAAAGACACTACGTTAAGTGATCGCGTAGGGGGTGGGCCCTGCGAATCACCTACGGCGTGTGAATGTAAGCTTAAGAGGATATGTGTGTGTTTACTGAACGTACCATACTTAATAACCCGTCCAAGCTATTTATAGGAGAAGAAAATAGGTCTTTGAGAGTTCTATGCTCAATTTGCGGAAATCATGGGGGTGTCCCATGATTACCTGTTAGGAATTATTGAAGTTAGAAGATAGTTACTGCTGACATTTACTGGTGACAGGTTCCTGCTGAAGCGTTAATAGTTTCTGCTGATGATCTGGTTCCTGCTGATAGAGATATTCTGCTGATTTAGTTAATCCGTAGGATATATTTAGTTTATTTTAGGACAAGATGTGTAATATATTTTATAGTCTTGGATTACACGTTTTCTTGTAAGAGAGGTTAGGGTTCCTTGTAGTATAAAAGGAACACCCGGATGCATGTTTTGGATGCGACTTGTTTTTCAATCTTTAGTGATTAATAAAAGATCCATAGAGGATCAGAGCATTATTAGTATATTGTATTCATAATACTTGTGTTTAAATTCCGCATAGATACAAGTACACAGAGATTTTCCATATAGTATTGCTTTTGATTACATTGGCAATCTATCGATCCATTGGCTCAAAGATCTATCAAGGAGTAGATCCTACAAGTGGTATCAGAGCCACAGGAGAGTCTCTGTAAACAAAGAACAACTTTTTCTTCCACACTCTTTCACCCCATAACAATGTCGGATGCAACATAAGAAGCTACTGAGGTCACTCAACCAAACAACACTCTGACACAACAACTTCAGCAGATTGCTCTCACCAGCAGCAATGCAAAGTTCCCATATCTTAAGAAGGATGAGTACGAGATATGGGCAATGAAGATGCAGAATTGGATAACAAACAGTGATTTTAATATCTGGAATGTGATCCTAAAAGGCAATAGTCTGAAGAAGACTAGAAAAGACCCTGATGGTAATATTACCATCTTTCCTCCTGCTACTGCTGTCCAAAGAGAAAACAAGGCAAGAACCATCTTGCTTCAAGCTATCCCAGATGATCATATAGGAGACTTTCACTACCTTGATGATGCCAAAGATATCTGGTTGGCAATTAAAGCAAGGTTTGGGGGCAATGATGAGTCTAAGAGAATGAGAAAGTCCATGCTCAGGCAGGAGTTTCAGGAATTCAAGATCTCGGAGGAGGAAGGTATATACAAGGGGTATGACAGATTTCAAAAGATCTTGAGTCAGTTGAACCAGCTGAAATCCAAGCCTGACAATGAGGAATGCAATTCCAAGTTTCTAAGAGCTTTACCTCCTTCTTGGTCCTAGGTCAGTATTGCACTAAAAACCAAAGGTGGACTGGACTATCTCTCTTTTGATGATCTGTATAACAAGCTCAGAAGTCTTGAGCTTGATATCAAGGGGCACTCGACTTATTCAACAACTCTTACAAACTCAGCCTTTGTAAGCACTACTTCAAACAGGTTGACATATGCTGCAGGTCTAAGTTCTAACTCCACAACATCTTCTTACACCTCTACTAGTCCAAAGAATCATGCACAATCTGGTAGTGTGGTAGAGGATGTACTTCATTTGTTTGTTGCTGACTATGAACAACAGCAGTAACTGGCTTATGAAGATTTTGAGCAAGTTGACATGTTAGATCTGGAAGAGATGGATTTGAAGTGGCAGATGGCTATGCTTACTGTTAAAGTCAGATGGTTTGAGATGAAAGCTGGCAGAAAGCTCATTCTCAGAGGAAGGGATCCAGCTAGGTTTGATAGGAGAAAGGTTAAGTGTTACTCATTTGGTGAGATAGGCCATTTTTCTAGAGAGTGTACTGCAAAGAAGACTGAAGACAGCACAAGATATTCAGCCTACAAGCAGAAGGAGTTGGAATCTGGCAATTCAAAGGCTTTGGTAACAACTGTGGATTCTTGCATTTATTGGAAGGAGCATGATACTGAAGATGCTGAAAGCAGTGCTTCTCAGCAATACTCTTGCCTGGCAGGCTGTGATGAAGAATTTGCCTTCATGGGCATCTCATCTCAGGTATCTAATTGTGCTTTTGGTTGTGATAACAAATATGTTGCACTTAAAGAATATTATGATGAAATTGAACCAAAATATAAAGAATGATATATTCAGGCTCAAGCCTATAAGGAAGCAGTTAGAACACTAGAGCAACAAAAGGTTTGGTTTCAACAGAATCAATTAGCATATGAAGAGAAAATTAGGGTGTTAAAAAGAGACTTAGAGAACACTAATAATTTGTTGAAGTTTTCTGAAAAAAAAAAAGCTAAAGTAGATTTAGAAAAACAAGAATTACAGGATAGGTTTGATAAAGAAGTAGCAGGTCGTATGAAGTGGCAAGAAGGATATAAGCACCTTGAGAAATTAATTGAAAGTTCCCAAACCACTAGGACTAAGAGAGCATTAGGGTATGGACACCTTATAAGGCCAGATGATGTTTATGACCCTAGTGAACCAAGTGTTTTAGACCCTGAACCACCTCTACAATTTCAAACTCCTGTAAAGTATGTTAAAGAGGGAGAGATACACACTGTTTCTCCCACCATTACAGGAACCTTTATGCCCACCTCACACCACCTGGACTTAGTTGCATCACAGATGAAAACTGGCAATAGGTCTATTGACTCCCCTGACTCTAGCAGTGTCTCTAGCAATAATTCTAATGAATTTGTCTCCAGTTCTTTCAGTGACAAGACCTCAGAGACCAACACCACTAGCTATGCCAGTTGTGATTCCAGTGTCAAGTTAAACTCACCCAAGCACTCACCCAAGTCTTCTTGCAAGTCTGTTGACTTCTCTAGAGTTGCTGCTGATGAAGTCCCTTCAAAGACAACATCTCTTGAAGACTTATCTTTTACTTCTCTGAAAAACAATTCTTTTCAGTATTTGTAAAACAATTCAATTTCTAGTATTGGTTTGAATGATTTGGTGTGTAATAAGACATCTTTTGTTTTGAATAAATCTTCTAGAAAGAAGAAATGTTTTGTTTGTGGTAGTAAATTTCATCTTATTAAAGATTGTGACTTCCATGAGAAGCGAATGGGTGTTTATGCTGCCCACAAGAGACCTAGACCATATGTCCCACAGGCAATACACACCACCATCAGACCCAAATCAGTTCCTGCTGAAAAGCCAGTTTCTGCTGGTGGGTCTGTTTCTGCTGGTGGATCAGTTTCTGCTGGTAGGCCTTTTCCTGCTGGCTGGAACAAACATGTTGCTAGACCATTTTTTTAGACATAATAATAATTTCTTTCAGAATGATTATTGGCCTGGTTTTTATGACCCAAGGTATATGGGAGGGGCATACTGGGATACTGCTGTTAAGCCATCAGTAAGTTGTTCTTGGAGAAATAATAGACCATTTGCTAACAAAGGGTCCAGGAACAATGGTGGATCTCATTCATCTACATGGCTTCACTTTAATGATCCACAAGGCAGGCTCAAGTCATTTATGACTTGAGTCTCTCTTTGGTACTAATATTGTTGTATATTTTGTTGTTGTAGGATCATCCTCTTAAGAGTAAAGAAGTAGGTATTGTAGATAGTGGGTGTTCTAGAAGCATTTCTGGGAACCAAGACAAGTTGCATGACTTTGTGCCCATTAATGGAGGCACAATAACATTTGGAGGAGGAGTTGGAAGAATCATAGGGAAAGGAACAATCAGGACTCCCAAGGTGGACTTTGAGAATGTGTACTATGTGAAGGAACTACAAAACTTCAACTTGTTCTCAGTTTCTCAAATCTGTGACAAGAAGAATTATGTTCTGTTTACTGAGAAGGACTGTCTTGTGCTTTCTGAAGACTTCAAATTGCCTGATGAAAGTCTTGTTTTGTTAAGAGTCCCAAGAACTTACAATCTCTACACATTCAACTTGAATGCTGTCCAACCTGAAGTTGATATAACATGCTTGATGGCAAGAGCATCCTTAGATGAGTCTACTAAATGGCACAGAAGGATGGCACATGTGAACTACAAAAACATCAATAAGCTAGCTAAACTTGGATTGGTCCATGGACTTCCAAAAGTCTTCACCAATGAGCACAATTGTGTTGCCTGCAATAAAGGAAAGCAACACAAGGCTTCATACAAAGCCATTACCGCAGTGAGCTCTATTTTAGAACCTCTTCAGTTGCTACATATGGATCTCTTTGGTCTAACTTCCGTCAGAAGTATTGACCATAAGTACTTCTGTCTGGTGGTCACTGATGACTACAACAGGTTTTTCTGGGTATTCTTTTTGAGCACCAAAGATAAAACATTTCAAACTCTTAAAGAATTTATAGCCCTGGTTGAAAACCAATTGAATAAAAAGGTTAAAAGTATCAAGTGTGATAATGGGACAGAGTTCAAAAATGCTAACTTAATTGAACTCTGTAGATCTAAGGGAATCAAAAGGGATTATAGTAATGCCAGAACTCTACAACATAATGGGGTTGCTGAAAGGAAGAATAGAACCCTAATAGAGGCAGCAAGATCTATGCTAGCTGACTCTAAACTTCCCACTATGTTTTGGACTGAAGCAGTAGGCACTACTTGTTATGTTCTGAATAGGGTTTCAATTACTAGACCTCACAATAAGATACCCTATGAACTTTTGACTGGGAAGATTCCTACCATTATCTACTTCAGGCCTTTTGGATGTCATGTGACTATTTTGAATACAAGTGATCATATTGGAAAGTTTGAAGGGAAAGCTGATGAGCGTTACATTGTTGGATATTCAGCTCATAGTAAGGCTTACAGGGTATATAATTTATCTGCTAAGAAGATAGAGGAGACTCTTAACCTGAGATTTCTAGAAGAGAAAGCCAATGTTTAGGGTAAAGGTCATGATTGGTATTTTGACCTTGATTATCTAATAGATCATTTAGGTTATACTAGATTTAAATCTAACCAATCTGCAGGTACACAAGAGTCACCAACTAATAATGCAGGTACCCTGGAAGATGACTCAGACTCAGAGTGTGATGAACCAACCATTGTTGTTTCCTCTTATCCTACTAACATTGCAGGTTCTGATGACAAAGTTGCTTCTGATGTGGATGATTCAACCTATGCAAAAGATCTTGCTAGGCTTAAAAAGCAAGAACATGTAGCAAATGAAGAAGCTAAGAGGCTTGGTTTTGAGTTTGCAAAAGATAATGAGGCACTCTTGAGACAAGCTGCTCTTGATTCTAGCAGGAACAAGGATTCTGCTGATATTGGCAGGGTTTCTGTTGATGCTTCACCTGTCGTTGCTGGTGATGCTAGTTCTGCTGATATACCTGTTTCTGCTGTTCGTTCCACTACTCCCACTGATCCTTCCACAACCTTTGATGAACCTTTTACAAGGTTTCCAAGCCCCACAGACCTTGGCAATCATCAACAAAGTGCTGGCATTTTCCAATCTACTTCATATGATGATGATTTTGCTCCAACTTTGACCAATCTTCAATCCACTGTTGGGGTTAACCCTAATCCTACTAAGAAAATAAACACTATTCATCCTCAATCCAATATTCTTGGTGATCCCAATGCCATGGTTCAAACAAGGAGTATAGTGAAAAAAACAAAGCTTGGAGAATGTGCTTTTATCACTTACATCACTAATCATAAAAGGGAAAATCATACATATCAGCAACATTGTTTGTTTGCATGTTTCCTATCTCAAGTTGAACCCACCAGCATTGCACAAGCACTCAGTGATCCTAGTTGGGTAGAGGCAATGCAGGAAGAAATGCAATAGTTCAAGAATCAAGATGTATGGGTACTTGTGGATCTATCTGAAGGAAAATTTGCTATTGGAACCAAGTGGATTCTAAAAAACAAAAGAGATGCTAGGGGTATTGTGGTCAGAAACAAGGCAAGGTTGGTTGCTCAAGGTTTTAGATAAGAAGAAGGCATAGATTATGATGAGGTATTTGCACCTATAGCAAGGGTTGAGGCCATTAGACTATTTCTGGCCTTTGGTTCTTACATGGAATTTGTGGTTTATCAAATGGATGTGAAAAGTGCCTTTCTCTATGGTAAAATTGAAGAGGAGGTGTATGTTACTCAACCTAAAGGATTTGAAGACCCACAGAATCCAAAAAAGGTGTATAAGGTTGTGAAAGCACTTTATGGACTTCATCAAGCACCAAGAGCATGGTATGCAAGATTGTCAAACTTCCTTTTGGAGCATGGTTATAGAAGAGGTGCAATTGATAAAACACTCTTCATCAAAAAGAATTCTAAAGATATCATTCTTGTTCAGGTTTATGTGGATGATATCATCCTTGGTTCCACATAGGAAGCTTGGTGCAGAGAGTTTGAGACCTTAATGAAGAGTGAGTTTCAAATGAGTGCTATGGGGGATCTTACCTTTTTCTTGGGATTACAAGTAAAGCAATAGCCTGAAGGGATCTTTATCCACCAGGAGAAGTATGTGAGAGATATTCTCAAGAAATTTGACTTTGAGAATTTGAGGACTGCAACTACACCTTATGAAGCTCCAAAGCCTAAGAATTAGAATGAAACAGATGAAGCTGTGAATGTTCACCTCTACAGATCAATGATTGGTTCACTGATGTACTTAACAGCTTCAAGGCCTGACATCACATTTGCAGTCAGTGCTTGTTCTAGACATCAAGTCACTCTATTGACTTCCCATTTGAATGCAGTGAAGAAAATTTTCAAGTATCTTAAAGGCCAACCAAAGTTAGGTCTTTGGTACCCAAGAGAATCTCCATTTGTGTTGGAAGCTTATAGTGACAGTGATTATGCTGGTGCTAACCTAGACAGAAAGTCTACTACAGGAGGTTGTCAATTCCTTGGTAGAAGGTTTATTTCTTGGCAATGCAAGAAGCAAACCATTGTGGCTACCTCATCTACTGAAGCAGAGTATGTTGCTGCTACTAATTGTTGTGGATAGGTACTTTGGATACAAAATCAAATGCTTGATTATGGATTCAACTTTATGAACACAAAGATCTATATTGATAACCAAAGTAAAATTTCAATTGTTAAAAATCCAGTGTTTCATTCAAGAACAAAGCATATTGAAATTAGGCACTATTTTATTAGAGATGCTAATGAAAAACACTTAATTCAAGTGCTTAAAATTCATACCGATGACAATGTGGCTGATTTATTAACTAAGGCTTTTGATGGACCTAGGTTTAATCACTTAGTTGTCCACATTGGGATAGTTAACCCTTGAATGCTTTGTTTGAGGGGGGCATATGCCTCTGGGGAGGATTAATGTTGTAAATTATGTATTTTATTATGATTTTGTTCTCTAACTTTGTTTTGCAGGTTTAGTTTTATTTAGACTAACCATTATTTGTATAAGTTTGTCTTGGGTGTTCTGTTTTTTTTTTTTTTTTTTTTTTTTTTTTTTTTTTTTTTTTAGTTTTTAGTTTTTGTTTTGCAGGCTTCTGTTTCTGCTGATAGACAGAGAATTTCTGAGATTCTGCTGATGACTTTGAAACATGTCAGTAGAATTGAAGTAAACAGAACAAGGAAATTTTATTCATGATGGATTCTTACAAGCAGATTTTCAAATATACAAACAAGACCAACACAAAATCCAAGCAACTACCTTATCCACCCACTAATCCATCTTTCTCTTCCCCTTTCCCTTGTCCTTGTACTGGTCCTTGGGGTCAGGCATTTTCTTGTGAACCCATCTGGCTTGCATATCTTTGTCCCATACTCTTGGACAAGCAAGCCCTAACACCACCTTCAGTGGGCCTGGACGCTTCTAAGAGACTTGAGGATTTTGAGGAACAGGGATTTTACTCATTCCTGCCACAACTTTCTCCATTTCACTTTGGAGAAAAGCTGTGACTGGTACCGGGTCAAAGACTGGTGGTGGCCACGAAGGATCTTCACCACTTGGTGGAAAAGATGGAAGATTGACAGAAGCCTTTTCATGAGCTTCCCATCTTTCTTCCAATTCCTTTGCAGCATCGGAATCATACACATGGGGAGGGATGTTCGCAAGATCCTATGATGGTGATGGACTTGGAGGTCTCACATCGTGCCTTCTCTTTCGAGCTTGCTCCTTGGTGAGTCCTCTAGGTTTGGTTGGAGGGCAGAAGGATGATAGTGAAGGCTTAGACTCTGAATCGGATGAGGAATCAGATGAGATTTCAATGTAGTTTGAATTAGGATTCATGGTTGATGCTGATTGAAGGTTGTTGATGCGTGGGGATTGCACCAGGCTTTACCTCTCGAGGGATCTCGAGAAGCTTACAACCCCCACCAGGCAGTGTACCTGATCGTTGTAGTATAGTATAACGACAAGTACCGGGGGATTGATCGTTCAGCTAGGAATAGTGTCGCTAGGATTAGAAAACCTAATTACTAGTTCTAGGGATGAGAGATGATTCTTTTTGTATTTTTATATTTTTTTGAAAGCAAGTAAAAATCTCGGGTTTGAAGGATTTGGGCAGAATTAGTTGCTAGTCAACTAACCCAATACTAAAGATGCAATCAAAATAAAATACTAAAAATGAAAATAAAGCTAAATTAAACTAAGGTTGTGAGCAATAAGTTGAGAAATGTGTTTACTTAGATTTCACTACTCCCTAGATATCTTTTACACGTTAATTACTTGTTATAGTTGCGTGGATGACGGATTATATTCCTTAATACCATTCATGGGGTGGCGTACTTAACTCCCCAATCCTGTGAGTGCCTACTTCACTCCTATGTCGAGCCAGCTAAGAAGCTCCTAACATGGGATCATTAGAATTTACTCATGCATTAAATACAACCAATAAAACCTAGTACACATCGGTTCATGTTTCCTAAGACGTTCAAGCATGTTACCAATTGGAGATCTGCCAGTTTTCTTAAGCCTAACATTGAAATCATTCATCCAATAAAACCATAAACAAGTAATCAACACACAATCAACATCTAGGTTTCATTAGATCTAAGCAAACACAAGATAAATCTAGCCTAGCATGGTGGAATCAAGACAAGCACAAGATATAGACAACCAACACATAGACATATTGATTGAATTAAAAGAACACTTATCTCAATTACACATGTAAGGGTTCAAGGGCTGAAAACCCTTGAAAAACCTGTAAAATTCGTATATGGTTCGGCCTTAGGGTTTCTCCAAACTTGTTCCTCTTAATGAATGAAAATTAGAAAACTATATATAGAAAATTGAGTCTGACGGCGTCAAGAACAACCTTGTGACGCCGTCATCTCGCCGCCAAAAGAATTCTCGGACTGCCTTGATGTACATCTGATGCCGTCATGTATTAAGTTTATCCCGGCCGTCACGTATTTAACTCTTGACGCTCTTCCTTGTGACGCCTTCATTTCTGTACAGGGCCGTCATGATTTTTACTCTTGACGCCGGTAGGATAATGCTCTTGACGCCGTCACACACTGTTCCCAGCTTGGAAAATTAAGTCTTTGGCGTTTTCTTCACTTTTATGCTCAAAAAACGTCCGAATTGTTTCCTTTTCTAGATTTCACTCCCAAATTACCGAAAATCACAAAAGGAACGATTTAGGGCAATATTTGATCAAATAAATTCAATTCCGGGCTTAAATGACCCCCTAAAAGTGGTTCATTTTTCACCTCATCATATACCCTTACACCTGAGATTTGCTTGTCCTCAAGCAAATGCGCTTTTATTCTAGTCAAAATACAAGTTAGGGGACATTTAACACTAATATAAAAGTAATTACAACAAATAATCGTTCCACTAAAGACCAAAGACAAGCACGGAGGTCATATACTAGCACCTCACAAATAGTGTTTAGATACTCACATCTCTCGGGTGTAATAAAGTATAAATTACAATATGGAAACAGAAGATATCTCTCACTACCTATCATAGCAAAATAGATTACCATAGGCTTGGGAAAGGATCAAACCTCCACCACATGGCGTAAGCACCTAGGATAAACTATCAAAGAGGTCTTTTAAAGGGTTGTAATGTTAGGTGTAGGGATATGAAATACACGGTTTTGTTGGATATAGGCAGTCTTTACTGGTGGCGAGTTAACAATCTTGGTTAATTACATGTACAATATGGCGTTGCTAAGCCAAGACTAGACTCGACTTAAGCTAATAAATGAAAAATAACAAAAACATAAAATGAACATAGAATAAAAAGGGATGGTAGTCCGTATGTTTTTTCTCCTTTTTTTTTTTTTTTTTTTTTTTTTTTTTTTTTTTTTTTTTGAATTACACTCTTACCCTACCATCCAAAATAATACATCATAGGGAATGAACATTCCCCTTACACTCGAATCTTTACATACTTTATAATAAACTAATCTAATGACTCGAATTAAGAAAATCAAAACACTTGGAGCACTTTTAAGATTAACGCACATACGGGGGTAATAATATGATGTTCTTCCCCATTACTCCATAAATAAGTACTTTACCCATGAGTCCCAATCGTCCCAAAACAATATGTACAAGGATATGACTCGACTTAGCAACCATGTAATCAATTAGATAATTAACTTAGGGTTTAAACAAATAACAATAATGCACTAAAGATGAGCGCATACACGGAAGGCTAAGGCGATTTGGGTGTACATTTAAGTGGGGTGCAACAAATTCTTCCTTTAAGTAAAATGCTTAAAGTTAGAAACGAAAAGATAGGCTCGGAGGGGTGTACTAGGGGTATCGTGCACTAAAAATGAGTACAACGCTAAGGGTGTGGGAAAAATTAGTTGACTTAATTAGCCAAGCAATATGACTTAAATGGTCAAGTAATTATGATACGGGTTTAACACAAGGGTGATCCTAATGCCTCTTATCATGTAGTAAATCCTACTACACGAATGTAGTCTCACTAGTGGTCTCGGGATGCATCACTAACGCAAGTTCTAGAATCTAAATGCTACCGGTACACTCATAAGCACTAATAGTAAATGCTTTTCCTATCAAATCTAAAGGCGAACCTCACATATTTGGGTGGAAAATTTTTCTGAAAGTACGGTTATGTGCTAGTCATACAATCTCCTATCCATGAGACGCTTGCTATGGCTAAAGTTTCACTCCTAAATGTTGTAAAAAATTTTAAATTTGGCGCTAAAATTGCACTAACAAGTATTTCTCATAGTTTTATTACACATCTACTATCAAACATAACAAACTCAAGCGAAAGTGTATCTATAAGGTATCATCATTTTACCCTCCTCTTACACTTAAGATGAACATTGTCCCCAATGTTCAAGTAAAGAATGTAAAAGTGAAAAAGTAAAAAAAATGAAATCAAATACTCCCCTGATTCGCTCGGTATGGATAATAAGGTGGCCAGGTTAGATCTTCCTCAAAGAAAATGAACAATCAAAGCTTCCCTTCCAGAAAAATAAATCATCTTCTTGTCATACATAACCTGTAAATCCTGAGATAACAAACAAGACAACCTCGCATAAAATCGGCGGCAATCTACATAAGTTACTAAATCCTAGAAAACAAAGTAAGATATAATGCTTGTGGAATGAAGTTTGCAGATTTTCTGGAGATTATAAAACTTAATAATTCAACAAAAACTTTAAGACTCCGTTAGAAAAACAAAACTTGTAAAATTTCCAGATTTTTACATGTGAGGCCGTTAAGAGTAAACTCGTGACGCCGTCAGAAGTGACCTGCATAAATTCTTATGTTAAGTTTCCGGAAAATTTCTGGAAAAACTTGGTCCTACTTCCTAGAAAATCCTGCAAAACTTCATTATGACTTAATACAAGCATTTGACTCTAACAAATACGAATATACATGTTCATTTAATATTGTGAAGAATCATGATCGGTTTGTTTCTTAAAAAAATATTTGGGGTTTCCCCTTACACTTATCTTTTGCAAAAATACCTTTAGGTGGAGTTAAGACTAGGCCAAAACAAC
This sequence comes from Artemisia argyi, assembly GCA_030686995.1. Lineage (NCBI taxonomy): Eukaryota > Viridiplantae > Streptophyta > Magnoliopsida > Asterales > Asteraceae > Artemisia > Artemisia argyi. Next base: position 154,540,017 of record CM060707.1, read on the forward strand.
AAAGTAAAGTATTTCCACTTTTTAGTTTAGAAACAGGATCTACCAACAATAAAAATAAAGCATGCATACGGAAGCAAATAACAAACAAACAAAATAAAATCACACAAAATCATGGGTTGCCTCCCAAGAAGCGCTTTTCTTTATTTACGAGTCTTGTAGCTAGACTCAAGGTCATGGGTTACTACGTGACCTCATCGTTGGTTTCACTCTCTAGGTCGTCTTCTAAACCGGTTTTGTATTTTGAACCTAGTTGCAAGCACGCTTCGTAGAAACCAAGCATCCTATTCTTCACATACTCAAATCCTCTACGTCTATCCTCATCATTCCTATAATAAGCCACTTGCTTGTGTTCCTTTTCTATATTAGAGAGAAGGCGGTATTGCTCAATCTTGTAGGGCATTTGGTAGGCAATCTCATCATTCTCTTCCTTGAATCTAACTATCCCTAAAGTCGGATCATAACTCATCCTAGTGGCCTCAACAAATAGTTTTCCGAATATTATTTGGCTTAGGCAATCATCTATCACCGGACGAGTGTCTTCCACTATTATAAAATCGATCTCATAAGTGAGATTACCTATAATCACATGCAATCCCTTCACCCTTCCTACAAAATTACTTATCAGATTCTTATTGGGCATCATCCTAAAATCAAGTTGTTTCTTCATCACCCAATTGTAATAAGTCCTAGTCATGATATTTACGGGATATCTAGGATCGATATAAGCTTTCCATATATGCATATGCTCGATGTTGCATGGTATGTTGATGTTAGAGGGGTCTCCCATTTTGATAAGGGGTATGCCAAGGATATATGGTCTCTCGGGACTATCGAATAAATCCTTATGGTATTCCCATTCTTCCTTGGTGGGCAACTTATCAAAGTACTTTTCTATAGTCTCTACCTCCTCTAATTCCTCTCCCTTTTTTACCTCAACTTCCCTACTTTCATCCCTAGTCTCGGTTTCTACTCCAACTTCATCCTTGTCACTTTCTTCTATTTCCTTATCTATCGGCTTAATGGTGACAACATTGACAAAGTGGACATGTTTGGATGATGAGGGGTCCTTAATTTGGATTCCGTTATTGGTGTCCCTAGTGTCCTTCCTAGGTGCGGTTAATGCTTGGTTGTTGAGGGCTTTCAACAAGTTGTCTATCTTATTGGTCATCTCCGTTTGTTGTTGGTTGAATTCGGTTTGAAACCTAGCTATGCGAGCTTCTTGAGATGCCATGAACTTTGACATCAATCCTTCAAGATTGTTGGTACTACCATAGTTGTTAGAAGGATTGTTGTTGAAAGTACGGTTGGAGGGTGGACCGTTTGGTTGGTAACGATTAGGCGGATTGGAAGAATTGGGTTGATTTTGTTTCCACCTAAGGTTTGGGTGATTTTTCCAAGAGGGGTTGTATGAATCACCGTAAGGGTTTTGGCTCAGGCTTGAAAGTGTACCACTTATCTCCCGCTTCGTCGGTACGCGAGGATGCGTAGTCCGCAAAAGCTGTTCCGGGGAGTTCCACACAATCACGAGTGTCATGGGAACCACTACATAATTCGCATGAAGAAGTGATTTTGTTCACTTGGCTTGAAGGCTTAGGAGCTTCGTAAGATTTCATGAGAAACTTGACTTGGTCCTCAAGTTCCATGATCCTACGGTCGGGAGTGCTAGAGTTATTCGAAGGCAAAGATATTGCCTTGACCGTTTTGTTCAAATCACGGGGATCATTCCAACTTTCGTTGTCATAGAGAGCAAGATCTTCTATGAGTTCCCATGATTGTTCCGCACTTAGATCACGAAGCTTACCACCGGCCGATTGGTCAATGGCTCGCCTCGTGGAGAGATCGATATGGTCATAAAAGATTTGGACTTGTAGCCAAAGATCTATGCCATGATGAGGGACTTTTTGGAGTAAGTCCTTGAAACGAGTCCATGCTTCATAAAGAGATTCGTTTTGACGTTGTTGGAACATCAAGATGTCATTTCTAAGCTTAGTAGTTCTCCCCGGTGGGAAAAATTGAGCAAGGAAACGAGTGGTGAGATCATCCCATGTGGTGATGGATCCCACGGGTAAACGCTCAAGCCATTGACTAGCTTGATCCCGTAGAGAGAATTGGAATAGGCGTAATCGGGTTGTCTTTCTAGTTTCAACATCTAGGTCTATGGAGTCTATGATTTTAAGGAAGTCCTTAAGATGTTGGTTTGGATCTTCGGAACGAAGTCCATGGAATTCACATCCGCTTTGCACCAACCGGATGGTGTCGGATCGCAAGGGGGTCACATTGGCTCCGGTGAGCTCAATGGTGTTTCGGTAGCCTTGGTGGCCAGGTCGGGAATACTCTCCTAAGGTTCGGGGCCTAAGAGGTTCTAGTGGTGGGTTTTGTTGTGGTGGGATGACGGGTTCAAAGATGTTCCCATCGTCCATGATGTCGGGTGGTGAAAAGCAACGAACAAAAACACAAAGAAATAAGATAGACTAAAGAAAACCTAAAAATAAAAATAAAATCTTACTATAAAGGAATCTAACCCAGACAATAACTATTCCCCGGCAACGGCGCCAAAAACTTGATGCGTGGGGATTGCACTAGGCTTTACCTCTCGAGGGATCTCGAGAAGCTTATAACCCCCACCAGGCAGTGTACCTGATCGTTGTAGTATAGTATAATGACAAGTACCGGGGGATTGATCGTTCAGCTAGGAATAGTGTCGCTAGGATTAGAAAACCTAATTACTAGTTCTAGGGATGAGAGATGATTCTTTTTGTATTTTTATATTTTTTTGAAAGCAAGTAAAAATCTCGGGTTTGAAGTATTTGGGCAGAATTAGTTGCTAGTCAACTAACCCAATACAAAAGATGCAATCAAAATAAAATACTAAAAATGAAAATAAAGCTAAATGAAACTAAGGTTGTGAGCAATAAGTGGAGAAATGTGTTTACTTAGATTTCACTACTCCCTAGATATCTTTTACACGTTAATTACTTGTTATAGTTGCGTGGATGACAGATTGTATTGCTTAATACCATTCATGGGGTGGCGTACTTAACTCCCCAATCCTATGAGTGCCTACTTCACTCCTATGTCGAGCCGGCTAAGAAGCTCCTAACATGGGATCATTAGAATTTACTCATGCATTAAATACAACCAATAAAACCTAGTACACATCGGTTCATGTTTCTTAAGACGTTCAAGCATGTTACCAATTGGAGATCTGCCAGTTTTCTTAAGCCTAACATTGAAATCATTCATCCAATACAACCATAAACAAGTAATCAACACACAATCAACATCTAGGTTTCATTAGATCTAAGCAAACACAAGATAAATCTAGCCTAGCATGGTGGAATTAAGACAAGCACAAGATATAGACAACCAACACATAGACATATTGATTGAAATAAAAGAACACTTATCTCAATTACACATGTAAGGGTTCAAGGGCTGAAAACCCTTGAAAAACCTGTAAAATTCGTATATGGTTCGGCCTTAGGGTTTCTCCAAACTTGTTCCTCTTAATGAATGAAAATTAGAAAACTATATATAGAAAATTGAGTCTGACGGCGTCAAGAACAACCTTGTGACGCCGTCATCTTGCCGCCAAAAGAATTCTCGGACTGCCTTGATCTACATTTGACGCCGTCATGTATTAAGTTTTTCCAGGCCGTCACGTATTTAACTCTTGACGCTCTTCCTTGTGACGCCTTCATTTCTGTACTGGGCCGTCATGATTTTTACTCTTGACGCCGTCAGGATAATGCTCTTGACGCCGTCACACACTGTTCCTGGCTTGGAAAATTAAGTCTTTGGCGTTTTCTTCACTTTTATGCTCCAAAAACGTTCGAATTGCTTCCTTTTCCAGATTTCACTCCCAAAGTACCTAAAATCACAAAAGGAACGATTTAGGGCAATATTTGATCAAATAAATTCAATTCCGGGCTTAAATGACCCCCTAAAAGTGGTTCATTTTTCGCCTCATCAGTTGTGATGGTTAATTAGGGATTAGTAATTTGTTTGGTATGATTTGTGGATTTTCAACCCCTATTTATAAGCCAGGTCAAACTCGTTTTGGAAAAGTTAATGACAATAAATTCTAGGCGGTTGAAAAGTAATTGCTGAAGAAAGTTTGACCAAACAAGGGATTTTCACTGAAGTGTGGTTCCTCCTGATGGGCTGTTTCTGCTGATTGACCACATCATTACTGCTGATAGGTCAAATGTATCCCCTGATGAGTTGAATGGTTGACCGTAGTCAAACATAAGTGGGTTTCTGTTTATTAGTAAAAAAAAAATCTAACTTTTCTTTGTATAGTCCACTCTTTGTTGTTTATAGGTTTTGTTGTTGGTTAATTACCACACATATGGTTATCAACTCACCATGATGTTGACTATTCCATCAAAGAGTTGGCTAATCCAAAGGGTACAACTTTGGTAAAGACACATCAAATTTGTTGATAGCTGTAATGGTTTGCTCAAAAGCATAGGGTACTCAACTCACCCATGCTTCATTGCTGAGAGTTGAAATGGTCATCAATTCACCATGGATTTTTCCTTTTTGGATTCCAAAGAATTGGCTAGCCCACATGTGTATGGCATGAGGTAAAGGCAGTGGAAAACCATATATGGTTCCTGATTCACCATGGTTTTAACCAAAGAACTAGCTAGTCATGAGCAAACGGCTACAGGTAAAGACAAGTCAAATCCGTTTACAGCTTATGGTTTGCTAAAAATCATATGGTTATCAGTGTACCATAGTTGTTGAACTAAAACATTTGGCTAATCCAGTAGTGAAGGCTATTGGTAAAGAGACATCAAATCCATTAATTTTCAATGATTCACCTCTCACAGGAGTTAACACACCTAGAAGTGATGAGATTAGTATGAAACTTATGACTTGATGTACATTCTGTCAAATGTTGCTGCAAAGAATGGATGCTTAATGTTTTTGGTGCTCATAGTGATGCTGCTGATTGTATTATTTGCTGCTGATGTTCAAAATTCAATCCTATTATTTTGCAAGTTAAAGATCTATCAAGAAACTTGAAGTTAAAGATCTATCAAGAAACTTGAAGTTTAGGAATTTTTGAAGTCAGAAGATAGTTACTGCTGACAGGTTCCTGTTGAAGCGTTCATAGTTTCTGCTGATGATCTGGTTCCTGCTGATAGTGATATTATGCTAATTTAGGTAATCCGTAGGATATATTTAGTTTATTTTAGGACAAGATGTGTAATATATTTTATAGTCTTGGATTACACATTTTCTTGTAAGAGAGGTTAGGGTTCCTTGTAGTATAAAAGGAACACCCGGATGCATGTTTTGGATGCGACTTGTTTTTCAATCTTTAGTGATTAATAAAAGATCCATAGAGGATCAGAGCATTATTAGTATATTGTATTCATAATACTTGTGTTTAAATTCCGCATAGATACAAGTACACAGAGATTTTCCATATAGTATTTCTTTTGATTACATTGGCAATCTATCAATCCATTGGTTCAAAGATCTATCAAGGAGTAGATCCTACATTACTGCCTTATCATAATCTCTTTCTTGGCGAGAAAGCACAAGGGAGAGATCGCAGACTTCATCTCTCTAATATCTTCGCAAGATTTTCCCCGAAGGGCCCAGGCCTTCGATTGCCGAGTTCCCAAATGGTAATCGTATCACAAATGAATGGTTTGATGCCAATGAAGATATTAGGAGGCTATCTTGGACCTTTTGGAAGAAGGTTTCATACAGGCTCGAAAGGGTGTCCTTCGACTTGTTCGGAGGGTACATCATCAAGCCCCCCAGTCGAAAGTGATAAACACGCTCAAGGGTGTATCGTTTACGACACAATCTATTACATATGCTATTTCTACTATGCTATAGATTCTTAAAAAAGGGAAATTATTCAAACTTATTACGCATGAAATGTGTGCCATCATTAGCTATTTGGGATAGAGAGTGCAACGGGTTGATTCTTGGTAATCATCAATTATCTTTTCAAATTTATTATTAAATTTATTATGAAATTGGGTAGTTGTTACCATGGTGGACACGTGGATGGTTGAAACAACGTAGTGTGTAGTATATAAATATCATTTACCACAAACCCTAAATCACTTTTTCTCTCCGCCCAAAATTTACTATTTTTTGAATCATTATTTCAAGCAGCAAGGTAACGCTTCTCAATCCTCGTTCTAACTACATTGTTTACTTATCATTCGTAGATATGGATGCGAAACGTATCATTAGGCAACAGACATGTACGTTGTATGGTAAATGTTTAAAAGATTTTCTCGAATGGTACCATATTCCTAAAAATTTTAACTCCCTACCGCATATCAAAATATTTATGATGCTCCCAAAGGTTATGTGGGACTGTATATACACGCTTTTTCTCTATCCAATTTGAGAATACCACTCCACCCTCTGTTTTGTGAATTGCTGCAATACTACGAGGTCACATTTCAAAGTTTAACCCATTTGGCTTAACCAAGCTTACCACTTACATTGAGATTGTAAAGCTTACGGGTATGAGACCACACTTACAGTGCTTAGAGGTTTTTTTTTAACCTTTACCATGGTAGGGATTGGCTTACATTGGCTAAAAGAGGTTAACATGATGTCCTTGAGTTGGTGCTTAAACCATTACTAACATAAGGGATTGGTGATGACATCAAATAAGTACATATTATTGCCATCATTTATCCTATGTATTTGACTTGTTTTATATTATTTTATATGAGAATTGATACTTGATCATTTACTTTTGTAATTCTCAGTTATAAACAAGCGTTTGGTGAAGGTTAGCTATTTTGGACGTAAAATGGAGCAAAATGGATCAAGTTGGAAAAGTCAAGTGAACCAAAGGAAGATATGTCGTATCATTCTAGACAAATACGTCGTACTATTATACTTAGAAGAATTCCAAGACCATTTCCTGACTTCGAAGAATGTGCCACATGTATTTATCTCATGCGCCAGATATGAAACCTTGGTCAACAAAGAAGATCTGACTTATCTACTCCAGATACGCTGTATTACTTTCCTGACATACGACGTATCAATCTGTTGGGAATTACAGATTTGAAGATTACAAAACCCACAAGGAAGAAATGAAGAAAGAAGAAACAATGAGGGCTTAATATGTAATAGTTAGATAGCTTTCATATGAAGCTAGGGTTTCTTGTAACCTCCCTCTATTATATAAAGAGGTGGCGTCTAGGTTATGAGTAACTCATCCATTCATAGAGAACTCTTCCAATGAGAGTCTAGACACACGATACAAAATGTGTGTATATTAGTAGTTAGTAGTTTATTTTATATTCAATAAAGAAAGCCTTATTAGTAATGTTGATTATGTTCTTGTTATATTCCGATGTGCAATCAATATTGCTAATCCTAGATAGGGCTTAAAGGATCTTTTACAATTGGCATCAGAGCACAGGGGGCTTGTGATATCTAGGGTGTATAAGGTTTTCATTGTCAATAAACTACAGTTATGAAGGAGCAGCAGATCTGGAGAAGAGCACACGTGAAAAAGCAGCGTTAATGAAGGTAATTGTTACAATTAAGGGTTCGTATTTTATTCTTGCTGTTGTGATAATACGTGGCAACAAAGTGATTGGTGGATTCTTTAATTCTGTTTGTCGCATATGGTTACTTTCAATTTATTATTAACCGGCTGAAGACAACCTCGTACTAATTAATATGTGGGGCGTTTGGTTTATTAATTAATTGCAAGAAGGATAACTATTTTGTTGAGGTTGGCTGCTACATTAATTCTGTTTTGCACATGCGTTGATGATTCGATTGAGTTCGATTGAGGGTCGATGTCTATTTGAGTTATTATTCTATTCTGTTTCTTATTCATCATTAAAGGGACAGTGATAATATTTTGGTGGGTTCCTCGAACTATAATTAATGGGTCAAATTGATGAAGTGATCGATCGGTGCTATATTTGATTGAAGTTGTTTGACTCCTACTGATTTTATAAGATGAATATTAATTTGTGAAAACATAGTCACGTGATGACTGTTTTGATAATGGGTTTGTACTGGATTGATAAAAGGGTTTTTAGCGACACTTTTGGTGATTTTAGGGTTTTTAGTGACACTTTTAAGTGTCGTCTGGATACTTAAAAAAAAGTATCATTAAAGTGTCGATGAGAAGCAGTTAAAGAATGAAGAGCAAATCGATGTGTAAAGAGTTTCATGGCTTTGGTTGCTGTCGTGTTAGATTATTTTGGCGACAAACATGACAAAAGGTTTTATTATGGATTTGATTCGCTGTCTCATAAAGCCGATTAGGTGATGAATATTAAAATGGTTTTGATTGGCTGATCATTGTACTACAAATCGTGGGTCGGTGATATTGTAAAGATTTGTTTTATTATGGCTAGCATTCATTATCTATTTTTGGATATGATTGGGTTATGATTGTGGAATTAATTCATCAATAACCATTTATTCTCGTACTCATTAATTAATTATTGAAGATTGTGGGGTACGAGTTGCTCACTGAAGTTGTGTTTGTCATGGTGTGGTGACAAAACTGGTCTCAATTTGTGTTTATTGCAATCACATGGGGCGGTGCAAATTTGGTATTAATTCTCATTCACTGATGCTGCTGATTCATTTTTGTTACTGCTGGCATCATTATTTGTTGCTGCTGCTGATGACTTTTGGTTACTGCTGATCGGTTACTACTGGTCAGTTCCTGCTGATCAGTTTCTGCTGCTCGGATTCTGCTGCTGCTGTATAAAAAAAAGGTTATTATTTTGTTTTTGCTGGTTATTATTTGATTCTAGGTTCGAAGACGCCGTTGGATCTTGGACGACGTGTTGGTTACTTTTATTCATTTGGTTTTGTGTTTACAGGTTGTTTAGTACATAACATAATAATGGCGTGCGATGGCCGGGACCACACACATTATTATTGGGACAGTTATGTCATGCGATGGCTGGGACCACATGAATAACTGTTGTCGGTTATGTCGTTCGATGGATGGGACCACACGCATAACTAAGCAGGTAGGTCGTGCGATGGCTGGGACCACACGAATACCTGGGGTGTAATAAACATGCTTGTTCGCACTAAATCAGAGAAGGATATTTGAAGCCAATTAAAGTCCGAGATTCATGAGATGGTTAGTATATTTTAAGGGGAAGCTTATTGTTCAAAATACTTAACCATCTACATGCATCACTTGAGGGGAAGTGTTTACGAGGTGCACAAGACCCCTATTGGATGATTACCAAAAGGGGAAGAAGATTTATGATGTGCAGCTTATTATTTGTGATGACATGTTTTAGCATTGTTTCTTCATGAAGATTGTTTTGAAATATCAAATAGGGGAAGATTGTTGGGAATTACAGATTTGAAGATTAAAAAACCCACAAGGAAGAAATGAAGAAAGAAGAAACAATGAGGGCCTAATATCTAATAGTTATATATCTTTCATAGGAAGCTAGGGTTTCTTGTAACCTCCCTCTATTATATAAAGAGGGTGGCGTCTAGGTTATGAGTAACTCATCCATTCATAGAGAACTCTTCCAATGAGAGTCTAGACATACGATACAAAACGTGTGCATATTAGTAGTTAGTAGTTTATTTTATATTCAATAAAGAAAACCTTATCAGTAATGTTGATTATGTTCTTGTTATATTCCGCTGTGCAATCAATATTGCTAATCCTAGATAGGGCTTAAACGATATTTTACACAATCTCAAGACTTCACCAAAGATATCCAAGACATTTCTGGACATGCGTTGTATAAAGAATGAAGATACGCCGCAACTCAAGGCGGTGTACGAATATTCCAGATACGCCACATCTACTTAGTTGATGCGCCGCATCATGCCCTGAGACAGAAACTATAAATATCCCATTTTACAGCCGAATTTGGTGTGCAACTAAACCCTAAGAAGAAGAATACAGACGATTTGTCAACACAAGACACCACTTAAACGAAGATCTCAGAGCAGTAAGAAGGTTCTGCTAGTGTTTAATTCATTAAGTAGTTTTGTTTCATTGTATTAGTACGCTTTAATCTATCAGGATTGTTAGGCTTGTCTATGCCATAGGACTCCCTTTTATATTGTTTTCCCATCGATTAAAATTTATTTGATGTTTATTTGGTACTTTATGCATGTGCTTTGATTACCTCTGTGTTTAGCCGTGGCTTGTTTGGCTACCATACCCCCTCCCCTCAATAATTACTTTATTAAAATTATAAATTAATGTAAGCCCTTAAAAAAGGTTAAATAATATAGACATAAATAATCATTAAGAGTTTACTCGCACTTAACTAAGATACCAACGAGAGAGAATAGATTTTAGCACTCATCCTATAAAACTAACAATAAAACAAGTGCCAGTCTGTCAGGCTGAAAACCCCCTTGCGTTGGATTAGGTTTTAGAACTAACTTAGGAATTAAAATACTAATAGACATTCTAGGTATTAACGTTCCACTCTTAGTGATCGACACTCTACTTACCAACTAGCTACATTGATCGGGTACACTGCTCGTTAGTGTGTGTTATAGGTTAAGTTGGCAAAATATAAATTTAAAACTTGATAAGGATAATCTATACCTACAACGATATACGCATGCATCCAGTTTTTGGCGCCATTGCCGGAGAGTGAATTATTTAATACTTGAATATCTGTTAGTATTTTAATTAGGTTTTTAACTTTATTAGTTTTTAATTGCTAACTTTGTTGTGTATTAGTATAATTGCATTCATTATATTTTTCTGCATATTTAGTGTTTGTTTGTTTACTGTATTTGTTTTCGGTATTTTTTATGCTTTTTGTTTTTTTCTATTTTTCTGCATTTGTTACTGTCTACCGTAATTTGCTGATCTAAACAATACGGCGCATCTATTCTTATAGATATAGTGTATTGTGTTTTAATTTTTCATACACCGCATCTTATTTAATAATTCGAGTACGACGCATCTATCCCCTAGATATGGCGTATTCTGTTTTTAATCAAAAAATTTTCAAAACTCTAAAAGCCATACGACGCATGAGATTTTTCTCATACGGCGTATTCATTTATTTCTTAAAAACATACATGAATTCTTTTTAAATTTATTAATACGACATATCCAGTTTACTGAATACGGCGTATCAATCATCTGATTCAGCTACATAATTTGGTCTACTGCTGGTTTTCTTGGCTGTTTATCTTTCAGATAATCATGGAGATAGACATCAGGACATTACTATGGAAGAATATGTTAGGCTTGAAGAGGAAAGAGCCTTGAGCAATAATCAGGTGTACGATTGGCAAAGAGCAAGACGTGAAGTTCCATTTATTCTACTACGGGATTGATCTAAGATACACAAAATGGGATAAACATGGAGAAAAGGATGAGCAAGCAACAACATCCCAAATACCTGATAATTCTACAATAGAGTTTGTTCATGACACGTATTTCGACATGGAATTTGGTTCATAAATTCCAACAGATGGCCCAACAATAGTAGAAATGGTTAATGCTACAAAAGACAGTTTTGATGAGAAAGACCTTGCCACGTATCACGAACTATTATTAGACGCGGAGAAGCCACTTTACAAAGGATGTCCTGACTTCACAAAGTTGTCCGCAATAGTTAAACTACTCAACTTGAAGGGTAAGTATGGAGCTTCTGATAAGTTCTTTACTGAATTACTAGGATTGTTAAAAAAGATGCTACCTGCTGGTAACGAAATGGTTGAAAAAACTTATCAGGCAAAAAAAACTAATGAGAGTGATGGGATCAAGATACAAAAAGATACATGTATGTAGCAACAACTGCATTCTTTACTGGAAGGATAACAAGGAGTTAACTGTTTGTCCAACTTGTGGGATATCAAAATGGAATGTGGATACTAAGATACATAAAGTGTATGAAAACATTCAGGCAAAGGTAATGTGGTATTTTCCAATTATACCAAGACTGCAACGACTCTTTAAGTTTGAAAGTATTTCAGAAGATCTAAGATGGCACGCAACAAGGAGTGTTAGGAATATAAATATTCATCTGAAAGACTCGGTTACCCCGAGTATCATTTAGCAATAGTTAGCTCGTAGTCTTAATTGTTTAGGTTTAGTTATAGTTTAGATATCGTAACATCGTGGAGTCAGGTCGGGTCTTTACCCTCTGTCAGCCCGCTCCATAGCCCGTTTTAGGGGCGTATTGCTTGTACTATATAAAGCCTTCCCACCCATGGGAAGGGTTGGACCTTCATTTGTAATCTAACCTTTCACAAGTTTTCTCTCTCAAGGTTCCCAACTTTTCATCTCTCTAGTTTCTTCTTCCTCTTATTCGATCCATACATACAAACCACACGTGTTTATGATTAAGAGTATCTTACAATTGGTATCAGAGCCATGGTTACATCTTAGGGATTGTTTGTACTCGTATTTCTGCTTGGTTTTTTGTGGTTTTCATTTGGTTCGAATGGTATAGGAAGAAAACACCTTAGTTTGATCGTATTAGTGACTTGTTTTGTGATTTTATTGTACTTTCATGTTTAGAGGTGTGTGAGAGACTTAGTCCTTCATTTGGTTGGGTTGAATCAATCGTTGGTTTGTTGTTTGATGAATTTTAAGTTTTGTTTCTTTGTAGCTAGTTGGTTCTCGGGGTGGTTTTCTTTCTAGCGAGTTGCTCTGTTTATGGTAGCGAGTTGTAAGTTTCTGGTTAGCGATTTGCTGCGTTTACTATTTTTAGACATAAAGACAAATCGCTAGAAAGCGACTGTTTTGTCTTCTTGTGCTAGCGAGTTGTCAGACTCTATATTTATATGGATCTAGCGATTTGGTGTTAGCGAGTTGATCTTAGCGATTTGTTACCTAGCGAGTTGCCTCCAGCGAGTTGGTTTAGTTAGTGATTAGCAAGTTGGTACTAGCGGTTTGTATTCCAGCGAGTTCGTACCCAGCGATTTGGTGGTTAGCTAGTTGGTTTATTTGGTGCCTAGCGATTTGGTGGTTAGAGAGTTGGTTTATTTGGTGGCTAGCGATTTGGTGCTTTGATATATAGCGAGTTGGTTGATTTAGCGAGTTGGTTGATTTGGTGGTTAGCGAGTTGGTTGATTTGGTGTTAGAGATTTAGTCTTGTGTCAATTTTGTGAATAGTGAATTGTTGCGACTTAAGTTGTTACGACTAATCAAACTGTAATTTGACGTTGTGAGTTAACCCTTACGACTTGACGTATTACGAGTTGATCTGTTGTAATTTGACTTGTTACGACTAAGCACTTATTACAAAATTTTCAAAACCTTATACTAAGACTCACTCATAAACCACACTTTACGATTTCTTTTGTTGACTTTAGAAAATCCCGCGAAAGATTTGATTTTTCGGTTTAAGTCACAAAAATTGTAAAATCCCGACTAAGACTTTATCATGGCAAGCACCACTTCTTTTGATGACATTCAAGCTGCTGGGTCCGATACCCGCCCTCCTATGCATGATAGGACAGATTATGAGTCATGGGCACAAAGATTTCGACTGTACTGCTTAGGAAAAGAGAACGGTGTCAACATTCTGAAATCCATCGATGAAGGACCCTTTCAAATGGGCACCACTAGAGACACTGTCGCAACTATTGAAAATCAAGCTGCTATTCTTGGACTTGACAGACTACGCACTTATAGTGATCTGAAGAAGAAAAGAAACGTTATGATGCTGACATTAGAGCATCAAACATTGTCATTCAAGGGCTTCGTAAAGATGTCTAGAAGCTCATAAATTACAACACTAAAGCCAAAGCAGTTTGGGACAATGTCAAAATGCTTCTTGCTAGGTCAGAATTAACCAAAGAATATCGTAAATCTCAGTTGTATGATGAATTTGAGCAATTCAAGATGAATTCGGGTGAAAGCATCACTGACTACTATGTTAGGTTTCACAAGCTGGTGAATGATATGAGGATCATTAAGATGACAATGCCTAACATTAAGCTTAACTCCAAATTTGTGAACAACATGGCACTTGAATGGGATAGGTTTGTATCGTCTGTTAAACTCAACAAAGGTCTTAGAGATACTAGTCATGAACAACTTTATGCTTATCTCAAACAACATGAAAAGCATGCTGCTTATGATCGGTTAATGAGGGAAAAACTCAATCCTACTACAACAAATGACTCTCTCGCATTTGTTTCAAATGTTCAGCAGCTCAGCAATCCTCTAATGATCAAGTTCAACATCATCATCTTTCATCAGTGCCACTAACATCAATTGGTCAATCATCAGTACCCTCACCATCTGCTATGAACACTCATCTGGACTCTGGATACTCCCACACTGACATGATGATTCATAAGCTTTCTAATCAAGTTTCTTTGCTCGTCCAACAATTCAGAGCAACACTTCCTCAAACTAACAACCAACAACGGACCTCATCTAACCCACACAATCAGGCAATCGTGGAAGATGGAAGGGCTGTTGTTCAGAATATGCAAGGTAGACAGAACTTGACTCAAAGGAATGCTACTCATGGGACAGTACCGAATAGAGTGGGAATGCAATTCAGGGACAAGCTAGCACTAGTACAGATTTGGCCTTTCGTCACACATGGTCGATTTTGAACAGTCACACTGTAACATATTTACGTGACTAAATGTACGAGAATAAAATAAACAGCCACACTTGATCCGACTTGTGTGACCATTTCGGAAAACATATGTCACAAATTTGTGTATTTATGTGACTAGAGGGTAACTGGTAAATAGTTTTTGATTATTTAGTCACTTTTAATTCGGGACGTGTGACAGATACAAATCTGCTTTAAACGTTAGTCACACTATAGATATACATATGTGACAAATATATGTCACACAATTGAATAGTGTGACCAAAATAGATATATGGTCACATGAAGTAATTGTGTATGTGGCTAAGTTATATAGTCAAGTTTGTCACACATTATTTAAACGTGATTGCTATTCTTTGCTAAATATTTAGCCACATATGAATTTAAAATGTATGACAACTGAAAAGTAAGTTTGAAGCGTTAGTCACAATATGCATTTAAAAGTGACAAATATATGTCACACACTTGAAGAGTGTGATCAAATGTCATATATGGTCACACTAAACCATAGAAACATGATTAAGTGTAACGAAAATTCGATACATATGGTCACGTAAGTTAATATGTGTGTCTAAAGTTTAGTGTGCGTTTACTTGCCAAATCCTAATGTGTATAGTCAGATTTATTTGATGCACAATCATGTGACTATAGGATTTACAATAGTCACACCATATCACAAATGCGTATCTAAATTATGTTTATTGCCACATTATAAGGGTATTATATGTGACCAATACATTCAAAATAGTCACATTGTGAAATATTTATGTGACTATTACTTATAGCAAAATGTGAACTCAGTTATCATTAACCTTGATATTAGTCACATTGAGTGTTTGTGTGACTAAATTCAAGATGTTATATATGGTCACACGAAGTATTTATTTAGGTGTCTAAATCATAGAGTCATATTTTGTCACACATTATTTAAGTGTAGTCACAATTCGATACATATGTTATGTCTTGTGTTTTCTTTGTTTCTAGACTAACATTTTGCAAGAAAGGCAAAGAAAAAGCTGTTTGGATTGGAATTTGGGTGAATGCTAGTAACTCAGAACTTAAAGCTGCTTGGCATAACTTTATGCTGCTAGGCATAAATTAATGTTTCTAGGCATAAATCAAGCTTAATGAATAGATGAAAGATAGTGTTTGTCACACAGAAACCGCTAACAACATAGCACATGCCCTCTTGAAGTGCTTCATCGTATTTGTGCATATCACTCTTCCTAATGATGCATTGGATGCGGTTTGCCTAGTGGAAACTGAGTATTGCAAAAACATAATACTATACATTGAGATACAAATAAAATGCCACAAAAATTAAACGATTCATATTCAGTTAATTACTTGCATTAAATAAAAAAAAGATAAACATAAATATAGAAATAACAAAACAATCTAAAAGCTAAACTTATGATCCTTCTCTTGATCATAAGCTAGATGAAGATTGTTTTCGAGTTATGTAAACCGATTAATTGAAGTGTTGGTGGTTACAACTGTAGAAACCCTAACAGCATTAAGGTAGGGTTTGGGATGTTTTAGGGACCTTTTTTGCAACAAAATCCCTAAATATTAAAACGTTGACATTGTGAGTCTTGGGAAACTTTGTGACTGTTAAATACTTATTGTAAACCGGTGTAACTGTAAAAAAGTTATTGTAAACCGTTGTGACACTTAAATACTTAATTTTAAACCGTTGTGACACTTAAACGTTGTGACATTGCGACTCTTGTGTGCCTATAAACACAAAGGAATTACAACCAACTTCTTTCATCTTTTCATTACATGTTTAATTTTTGTTTGGAATACAATGGCTTCATCATCTTCAAATTCCTGCTTCAAAGAAAACAAAACATTCAAGGGATACTTCTCCTCCTCCTCCAATGCCAGAAAAATATAAAATCCACGGCCTAACCCAAGAGTGCTGGGACAAATGCCATTCTGCAGGCCAATATGGTGCTGCACGACAGTTGGTTGAACTTTACAACAAACGAATCACGCGGTTGGAAGAACAGAACAAAAAAGACTAAGAGATCATACTGGCGCATCAGAACAAAGTTGATCTTCGGAATCAAGAAATAGAAGAAATCCGTAGAAACATTGTTGATATTTACAAAGGCATTCAAAATAGTTTGTATAATTTTCATTGAATTTAACCTGATGTAAGATGATATTAATCATTATTATGTTATTTTAATGTTTTAATCATTCAGTATGAACCACTATGTTACCATTAATGTTTCTGTATAATTGTTATTTACATCGGTGCTTGGGTATGTTAACGTACACAGTTAATGCTGCTAGTAGATAGTTTACGCTGCTAGCACCTTTAGTGTTGAGGGACGTTTTCGGGACCTTTTTTGCAACAAACTCCCTATATATTAAATGGAGGAACCAGACCCCCAAATCCCCTCACCAAAATTATTTATTACTAAATTGGACTTTCAAGCATGCATTTGTTAAAGTACTTTAGAAGTATCTTTTGAATTTGAATGTTTTTTTTATCAATTATGTTATGTTTCTTTGAAGTTTAATGTTTTTGTGTTCAAAGAAAACTTATGTTATGTTTATTTGTTAATCAAGTTATCGATTACTATACGATCAAGTTATCTTTTTGTTGATTAATTATGTTATGTTGGTTTGTTGACTATGTTATGATGCTTTGTTAAAAGTCAAACAAAGATTGTCAAACTTGATTGTCATTTGCAAAAGTCAAAGAGTCTCCAAGTGAATTTGGGCAATTCTGGGTTTGGATTGGAATTTGGGTGAATGCTAGTAACTCAGAACTTAATGCTGCTTGGCATAACTTAATGCTGCTAGGCATAATTTAATGTTGCTAGGCATAATCAAGCTTAATGAATAGATGAAAGATAGTGTTTGTCACACAGAAACCGCTAACAACATAGCACATGCCCTCTTGAAGTGCTTCATCGTATTTGTGCATATCACTCTTCCTAATGATGCATTGGATGCAGTTTGCCTAGTGGAAACTGAGTATTGCAAAAACATAATACTATACATTGAGATAAAAATAAAATGCCACAAGAATTAAACGATTCATATTCAGTTCATTACTTGCATTAAATAAAAAAAATATAAACATAACAATAGAAATAACAAAACAATCTAAAAGCTAAACTTATGATCCTTTTCTTGATCATAAGCAAGATGAAGATTGTCATAGTCAATGTGATCCAAAGGATCATCACGGCTGACATGTTTATTCATAAAGTCAAATAAAGTAGTACAAAAGGATTACACATGTTTATTCAAATTACTTCCTAACTCAACTAATACATTTTCTTTTTACCCTTCCCTTTTGAACAAACTTTGGGCATTTTTGGTTCCCATGGTTTAATACCCTTGTCTTCACAAGTCTTAGCATTGGGCAGGCCTAGCACCTGAACCCTTTCATCAAAAAGCTCTTTGGCAGTCTTTTTTTGAGTTTTAACCTTCCTAGCATCTTCCTTTTTTGTGCCTGGTCCAGAATATCCCTTTGGAAAGTAGTCTGCCCATGTATTTGGAAGACCTTCAGAACTGCTTGATATGTGAAATGAACTTGAGTCACTTGAGTCACTGTTGTCAATGTTAATGATTTCTGCAAAAAAAAAAAATAAAAATAAAAAATATATTAAAATTAAAAAATATATAGTGTAAATGAAATAAAAGATAATGTTGCAATTCAGGGTGTGTTTGAAACAACCTTTGTTCTTGGAACTCATTTTTTCAGTAGGTAGAATGGGGTTGTGGGAGCTTAGTTGGTGTTTTTGGTTTTTATAGAGAAAAATGTATGCTTGGTTAGTGTATCAAAACTGCAAAAGTAGTCAATTGACAGTGAAGAAAAAAATAGTGTTTCTTACCCTTCTTGCAGGCATGAAATTGTGCAGTCATGACATTACTTTTTCGTGTGTACAAACATGAGAAAAAAATAGTATTTGCAGTACCAAGGCCAAAAAGGCAGGTGTGCAAATACCAAGGCCAAAATAGTCACCTAATGTGGACAAAAACAGTCAATGTTGCAATTCAGGGTGTGTTTGAAACAACCTTTGTTCTTGGAACTCCAATGGCCACATTACTTGGTGGATGGCTGGTTTTAGATCATAAAAAAGAATGGAATGCAATAAACCAACATACGTAACCCCTCTAAGTACCCGCTACAGCTCCTTTTGTCATTTCAACTCCCTTTGAGCAAAGGCCTGCACCAGGTGCATTGCTAGATTGTTGAAAAAACAAAAGGAACTGTATGGGAACTCAGAATGGAAAGGTATGTTGAAATTCCAGACTCATTTAGATCATAAAAAAGAATTGAATGCAAACAGAGTGATACAAACAATCTAGAAATGTTGAGTAAAGAATAGAGTCTAAGTAACATCACTCATCTTGAATGCGATAATGAAGGAGTGTGGCTTATCATGAACAATACACACTATATCATTATTGCATTGAAGACATCTGAATGATCAAGCTAGATCTATCTAACGTTTCAGAAAGGTTCCATTGCTTTATTTTTTGGACACTGTCTAATAACGTTTGTGTGCGCTTGATCACTAGCTTTGGCACTTTCAAGAATGTATCTTCATTGTCGGGACAAAAGTTTTAATAAAGGTACATTATTGAAAGAGCCAAAGCTTGTGATCAAGATAAACCACACAAACGGTAGTAGACGTTTTCCAAATTAAGCAACAGAACCATCTACAACGCTAGATAGATCTGCCCTAATTATTGAGCTTTAAGTTATTAGAAAACATATTTTTACTATCATTTATATTGCTCCCTTAGATGTGACGAACATACATATTAATTATGTAGATTCTACGACATTAAGAGAGCTAATCGTGCATGAATAAAATCATATTAAATTTATATTAACAATGCAATGAACTACCATCCTTTCTACCCTAGCCAACAACAACATATTATTGAGCCTTGAATCTCTAACCTACCAACATGCTGGAATACTAAGACACTAAATTCAAGCATCGAACCTACAAATTATACTTGATAATTTTTTCTGTATTTTGACAAAGAGCAAAGATGAATCAACAATGGATGAACAACACCAAAACAAGTTTATGTTCATACTTGAAAGTGGTGTCTGTTCACCCATCGTTGATACTTCTTCCATCTTTGATACTTGGATATTTTAGCCTAAATATTCGCACACACATCCGCCACTTTTCTTCCTTATTCTCTTAAAACAAATGCAACATAATTCTTATACCAGATAGTCAACCTAATCCTAAGATAAAACAGCCCTAAGGGAATGCCAACTCCCAAAAACAGCCATAAACCCTAACAATAAAAAACACGATATACAGATACATATTAAGGTTTCCAAGGCATAAAAACTTGAAAATTCTTTCTCAAGCATTGAACCCGAATTATTATTTACAACTTATACTTGATAATTGTTTCTGTATTTTGACAAAGAGCAAAGATGAATCAACAATGGATGAATGATGAGTGCTCAAACACTCATCATTTTTGACGTATTTGAACTGCCAAAACATACAAAAACAATAAAAAAGATATCAAAATACTTAAATTATCCCAGGGATTGTGTTTTATGTGTTTTAAAAGCAAAATGAGCAAAAACAAAGAAAAAACGTACAAAGTTTGCAATATTGGCAGTTTCAGTCCCCCAAGTTTCAAAACTTGTCAAATTTAGTCCCAATACATTTATTTTGAAAGAAAAGTCAACCCAAGGTTTTGAAAGTCAAAAGATCACAAAATATTACACTTGGGTAACAAGTTTTCCAAAATTACAAGTTTAGTCCCTGAAAATCCAAAAATGGCAAAATAGGTCCCTAGGAAATTTTGAAATTTGGAAAATGGAAAAATGGTTTGTGAACTTTGGAATTATGGCAATATTGGTCCTTGAAAGCACTTTGGGAAATACACTACTTCAGCCCCTCAACTTTGGAGGAATTGCAAAATTGGTCCTTGCGTGCTAATATACCATCCGGCCCTTTTTTTTATTACCCAAAACCAAACTCCAAACCAAAACAATCCCAAAGCCCAGTCCACCCCCAAGGCCCAACCCTTTTTTAAATATAAAATCCCTCCGGTCAAACGACCCTTTGACTCACCCCCAACCTCCCAACCGTATCCCATGAAACCTGGAAACCTTCTCCCCCCTCACCTTTTTCACCTCAGCCACCACAATTAATACTCCACACCAACCTTTCCCACCACAATAAATTCCCACAACAACCCTCGCCTAACCCACTAATTTTGCCCCGTATCCATTTTGGCGCCAAAAAGCTAATCAACAGCTCAGATGTATCAAAAGCCAATTGAATGGCTGGGATTTGGTCAAGAGGTCAACACAAGTCTATTGGAACTCTCAGAATTCAAAAAGGTGCCATGTGGGAAGACCTAGGGTTAATTTTTACTTCGTTATATATATTGTAGCTCATACATGAGCCTAAGTGTGTAATATTCTTAGTTTTAATGTTTTTCAGTTTAATTTAATGTATTGTAATCTTTCTTATTAATGAAAGTTCTGTTTTAAAGTTTCCATCTCAGTTTCAATTTTCAAGTTTAAGTTAAGAATTCTAAATACTCATTTTGGTACTACAAGTGGTTCCCAGCTAATCATAAACCCTTAGTCACTCATTTAGAAAGGTTTTTAAAGGTTTAACAAGTTTCTAGTTTACTAAGAATCGAGGTTTCATTAAATAGTTAAAAATGTGAAATAAATAAAAATAAAATAAAAAAGTGGATAAAGGTGGAAGCAGCTTTGGATTTGGATGAATTTCTGGATTGCAAAGGGTTAGGGACTTGTGGAAGTCACATAGGATCAGTGTTTGTGGATCTTTGTTACTTGGCAGCTTGGCTTGGAAGGCTTATGTAAGCCTTGCTTTTAATTTTTACTCTGTTAAGTAGTTTAGTCATTTGTTATTGTCTCAAAAACTTAGTTATTGTTTATTATAATAGTTGTACTTAGTAGATTGCACTGTGGTATCTTGTTAACTTAGTTTGATTCAGATTCAATGCGATAAGGGGTGTTTGGCTATAGGTTCTTTGTGGTGTTCCATCTGTCTCGTTGTGCAACTCTGTGTTTTAATAAGTTGTTTGGGTGAATATTAAGTCAGGGAAACCAAGTTCTAGCTTACAAACACCATCAAAAGTCAAAATCATACAAATCTCATCACCACAGTTAACTGTGGTGATCTTTGGACTCAAAACACATAAAACCTTGTCATAAATTGGTATTTTAATTTAAGTTGGTAACATTTCTGCTTATCACAACAATCAAAGTCTCTAAATCAGCTAGCAAAGTTCATTAAAGTCAAAACTCATATTTTACTAAAAAGTCAAATTGCAATCTCATATTTTTGCAAAACTTGGGAGAATTTATCTGATTTTTGTGTTTGGATTGGAGGTCTGAAATTTGTTGTGGGTTAACTCTATCAGTAGAACTCTTGAATTTCATAGTTTATATATTTTTGTGATTTTTTTCTTTGGACCAAAATGCCCCTGGAAGTGACCTGCAGGGCAAGTTAGTTGCCCTGTCTCAGCAGACCCAAACCACCCAACCACCTTTGGTGGTGTTTTGTGGTTAACCCAGTGGGTCCCACACCCCATAATTAGGTCCTTACAACCCCCTCCTACCAGAGTTGACCTGTTGACCCTTGGTTTGACATCTTGACCACTGGACCCCACCTGGATTGACTCCCAAACCTTGTCCCGTTCTGTCATCAGAACCTCAATAAGCCAACTGCTTATTTGAGTCTTGTGGCTTATTCAAGCCACTCACTTTGTAAAATCTAGCTTATTATAGTTCAAGTAACTCAGAGAAACCTAAATTCACCATTGTGGACCCCACATCACTTCATTTGAGCTTAATTCCTTCCACAGTCAACAAAAGTCAACTGTTGGGTGAATAAGCACTCAAAGTGCTTATTTTTGGGTTTTGTAAAAGGTGTTTTTAGAAAAAGTGTTTATATTTAGTGTATAATTAGTTTGGAAAAAGAAAAAAACCAAAAAAACCAACTTTAATTATAGTGATAGCTTCTATTTAATAGGATTTATCATTTTAATTTTCTTTTTAGCTTATTTATAAGCAATATATCATTTTTATATTTTTATAAATTCTCTTTTAGGTTAAAGTAATTTTAGAAATTCTTCCAGATTTTTATTTTGTCTTTTAGTGGTTTTTATAATTAATTTTAGTTTAATTAATTATTCATTAATATTAAGTAATTAAATAGCATAATTATATTTTATAAAGTATAATCTAGTTTTTATAATTTTTCTAACTTTTCTTTAAGTTAAAACATTTTTATAAATTTTTCTAGGATTTAAATTGTTCATTTTCTATTTTTCCTAATATAATTAGTATAATTAGAAATTAATAAGTAATTAGATTAATAATTAGTAAATTAGTTTAAAAATACATAAAATAAACTTTTTATAATTCTTTAGGATTCCTGTAATGGTTAATTAGATTTGTAAAATTTTTCTTAATTTTCTAAGTCTTTTTAGTATTTTTAATAATTCTAATTAGTTTAATTAGTTAATAATTAATAATTAAATGGTGTAAAAATAGTTTTTATTTTTCTTAAAATTTTCTTTAATTGTTAGGATTGTAAAAATAATAATTTTACACTTATAACCTTTCCCGTCCATCAGTTGTACTTTTTGTTTTGTTCGTCTGGGTATGTTTTTAATCAAAACGTACGTTTTAAATTTTAGCTCAAATCTTCATAACCTCAATTCACGTAATCAATCACATAGCTTTCCTAAGCTATTTTGTTCAATAATTTCCAAATAATTCTCATAACAACCCTTTTCTGTGAATAAACACCCGATCACAAAGCACGCTAAGTTACAATTCACACCTCAACGGGATTTAACGACCTGGTGATACCTTATATTACCCGGAGCATTCACCTAGGCTATTTGACTTTGTTGACTATTATTTGGTCAATATAAGTTGGTGGTTTAGCCTCAATCAATTTTTGGCGCCGCTGCCGGGGAGGTGTGCGCGTTTCTGCAGCGTCTTTCGAGATTAGTGTTATCTCACCTCACTCACTGTACAAATACCACCACTTGTGTATATTCTCAAAATCAAAACACATAAAAAAAGTCATTGACACTTTTCCTAAAGAGTTAGAACACCAAAAAAATTAAAAAACAACAAAACATATCGTAACGTTTTCTGATTCGGTTCTCTTTTAAGGTGATTCTTAAGGAGAAACGATTCTAGATTACGGGACGATAACAAAAATATTGTCCAAAAAGTTTTTATCCCTAGTGCATGCGCACTCGTTCTTCAAGGTCCACTAGCCCATTACGTGAGCTTGTCCGGAAACCTCGAAGACCTCGTAGACGTTCTGCACCAACAGTCGGATCTGAGATCCGTACTGTTGTCACACCCACTGTCACCATGGCGGAAGACTGCCCCATGTGTGAACTTCTCCAAGCACCCATCGAGGGTTACGGAGATGCCATTGTTGTTCCAGCCATCGTGGCTGATAATTTTGAGCTCAAAATCGGGTTACTCAATCTTGTAACCTCAAGTCAATTCTACGGTTTTGAGAGGGATGATCTTCATGCTCACATTCGATGGTTCAATAAAATCACTTCGACCATCAAGTACAAAAATGTCCCTTGTGAAGCAATAAAACTCCTTCTCTTCCCATTCTCCCTGGAGGGACATGCCCGGATTTGGCTTGAAAAACAACCTCCACGATCTATTGAGACATGGGAAGATCTTGTCAAAAAATTTGTGAACGAATTTTTCCCACCTTCCAAGACCACGAGTCTTAAGAACGAAATCACCAAGTTCACTCAGAAATATGATGAATCTTTTGGTGAAGCGTGGGATCATTTCAAAGAATTACTCTGCAAGTGTCCACATCATGGTTTCTCTGAGTTGATGCAACTCGATACTTTCTACAATGGCATGAGCCAAGCTGATCAGGATTCTCTCAATGCCTCCGTGGGAGGTAATTTTTTGAGTAGAACCACAAAAGAAGCTTTGCAAATCATAGAAAACAAGTCTAAGGTCCGCTCTACACGAAGCAAACCGATTGTTTCTCAAATCAATGCGGGTCCTTCTACTTCATCTTCTGTGGGTCAATCTAGCACTGATGCTAAGCTTGACAAGCTCACTGAAGCGATCCAAGCTTTGGTTCTCGCCCAAACGAAGAAAGTTTCATTTCCACAACATCCTCCCCCTGCTGAGGTTAAAAAAGTGGAAGTCTGTGTGACTTGTGGTGGGCCGCATGCCTACTACAATTGTACAACTACTGATGGTACTCCATATGAAGCTAATGCTGTTGTCGGGTCCCAAAATCAAGGAGGCAATCAATACCGCCCTACTATGGACCCGAACTATCGTCCTCACCATTATCCTGGACCTCCCGGTTTTAATCAAAACCAAAATGTCCAAAACCGTGGCCAGAATCAAAATAGAGTGAACTAAGGTTATCAAAACCAAGGTAACTTCAATCAGGGTCACGATTTCCAAAATCAAAACCAAGGTTTCCAACACCAAAATCAAGGAAACTTTAACCGGAACCAAGGTCAGGGTAATTTCAACCCAGGGAACTTTCATGGAAACAATCACCAGAATCAAGGGAATTTCCATCATCAAAACCAAGGAAATTTCAATCAAGGTCCCAATCCAAACAATCGTGCTCCAAATATTCCTAATCCGAATCAAGCCGTTGTTCCAACCGGGCCTTCATCTGATGAGTTGTTAAAACAATTCATGAAGTCCCAAGAAGAGTTGAACAAGTTGCTGGTCAGCCAGATTTCTGACATCAAGAAGTCTTTAAATGATCGACCCTCGGGCTCAGGTACTACTTTACCGAGCAACACGATCGCTAACCCGAGGGGCGATGCTAAGGCGATCACAACACGAAGTGGTGCTTCATATGATGAACCCGCGATTCCTACTACCTCTTCTCCTTCTCCTCTAAAGGTAGTGGATCGTGAGCCTGAGGTGACAAAGGACAAGGTGCGAATTCCTAGCCCACGAATTACAGCACACGTCCAACCTCAGGTTAATCCTGAAACCAGATGTAAGCTTGGAGTTGTCTTTGAACCACCAGAAACTCCAGGGGACAACCCAAAATCCAAAACTTCTATTCCTTATCCATCACGTCTCAATGAACAAAAGCTCCGCGAAAAGGCTAATCACCAAATGGATAAATTTTTCCAAATCTTCCAAGATTTGCACTTTGATATTAGCTTCGCGGATGCTATTCTCTTGATGCCCAAGTTTGTATCGACAATCAAAAATATGTTGAGTAATAAAGAAAAACTCTTTGAGATGGCAAGAACTCCTCTGAATGAGCACTGCTCAGCAGTTCTCTTGAAAAAGCTTCCTGAAAAGCTTGGAGACCCCGGGAAATTTCTCATTCCTTGTACTTTCCCAGGTATGGTTGAATGCTTCGCCTTAGCTGATTTAGGTGCTAGCATTAATCTGATACCATATTCTGTGTGGAAGAAACTCTCTCTTCCCGAACTCACTCCCACGTGCATGACTTTAGAGCTTGCCGATCGTTCGATTTCTCGTCCTCTTGGCATTGCCGAGGATGTATTCGTTAAAGTGGGAAAGTTCCATTTTCCGGTAGATTTTGTGATTGTTGACTTTGATGCCGATTCTAGGGTCCCTCTCATTCTAGGGAGGGGATTCCTCAGAACTGGGCGCGCTCTTATCGATGTATTTGAGCATGAGATCACATTACGTGTTGAGACGGAAGCTATTACCTTCAACCTGAATCAAACCTCGAGATACTCCTCAAATTATGATTGTGAATCGGTGAATCAAATTGATGTCATCGATGTTGCTACTGAGGAGTATGCTCAAGAGATTTTAGGTTTCATTGATGATTCTTCGAGTGGAAACCTCACTCAATCTTCTCATCCCATCATAGCCAATTCTTCTCCTTCCCTCACTCCGTTTGAGGGAAATAACTTCATCTTAGAAGAAATGGAGGCGTTTCTCAAAAGTGATTCGATTCCCGATGGAGTCGATAACTAAGAGATCGACCTCGAGAGGGATATTCTCGTGCTTGAAAAATTGTTAAACGAAGATCCCTCTCCTCTTCCTGTTCTACCACAAACACTTCATAAAGAGGAAGTCAAAAATGTTGAGAAAACTGATGACTTTCCTGAGGTTGAACAAAAGGACTTGCCGCCTCATCTTGAATATGCATTTCTGGAGAGTGATGATAAATTGCCCGTCCTAATTGCTAAAGACTTAAGTGATGAGGAAAAGGCTGCTCTTATAAAGGTTTTGAAGTCTCATAAACAAGCAATTACTTGGCGTCTCTCCGACATCAAGGGCATTGACCCTGAGTTTTGTACTCACAAGATTTTAATGGAGGACGACTTCAAACCTGCAGTCCAACAACAAAGAAGGGTGAATCCAAAAATTCACGAGGTTATCAAACAAGAGGTTTTAAAACTTCTTGATGCCGGATTGATTTACCCTATCTCGGACAGTCCTTGGGTCAGCCCAATCCATTGTGTTCCAAACAAGGGTGGCATTACTGTTGTCATAAATGAGGAGAATGAGTTGATTCCAACTCGTTTGGTTACGGGTTGGCGCGTCTATATTGATTATCGTAAATTGAATGACGCTACCCGTAAAGATCATTTTCCTCTGCCCTTTATGGATCAGATGCTCGAGAGATTAGCGGGGAATGAGTACTATTGCTTCCTCGATAGTTTCTCGGGTTACTTTCAGATTCCCATTGACCCGCAAGACCAAGAAAAGACCACTTTTACGTGCCCCTATGGAACTTTCGCATATAAACGTATGCCATTTGGCTTATGTAATGCTCCGGGCACGTTTCAAAGATGTATGATGGCCATTTTTTCCAACATGATCGGGAAAACTATGGAGGTCTTCATGGACGATTTTTCGGTCATTGGGGATTCGTTCCAATCATGTCTCTCCCATTTAGACAGCATGCTAAATCATTGTGAAGACACAAAGTTATGTCTAAATTGGGAGAAGAGTCACTTTATGGTCAAAGAGGGCATTGTCCTCGGCCATAAAATTTCAAAGAACGGGATTGAGGTTGACAGAGCCAAAGTGGACGTCATTGTAAAATTGCCTCATCCCACGACTGTGAAAGGTGTTAGGAGCTTTTTGGGTCATGCCGGTTTCTATCGTAGGTTTATTCAAGATTTTTCTAAAATCGCCCGGCCTATGACCCATCTCCTCGAAAAGGATGCTCCTTTTATCTTCTCCCCCGAGTGCATCGAAGCCTTTGAAACACTAAAGAAAAGGCTTACCGAGGCACCAATACTTGTTGCCCCCGATTGGGACTTGCCCTTCGAGCTCATGTGTGATGCTAGTGATTATGCTATAGGGGCAGTCTTGGGGCAACGCAAAACAAAACATTTTCAGCCTATACACTATGCCAGCAAGACTATGACCGAAGCTCAAAGTCATTACACCACCACTGAAAAAGAATTATTAGCTGTGGTGTATGCTTTTGAAAAATTTCGGCCATACTTGATTCTGACTAAAAGCATAGTGTATACGGATCACTCGGCTTTGAAGTATCTATTTGCAAAACAAGATGCAAAGCTGAGACTCCTCCGTTGGGTTCTCCTCCTTCAGGAATTTGATATCATTATTCGTGATAAAAAAGGAGCTGAGAACCTAGCTGCTGATCATCTCTCCCATCTTGAGAACCCCCACCAAGATGCTTTCGAGAAAAAGGAAATAAAAGAAACATTTCCTCTCGAAACCCTCAATGCGGTTTCATTTCGTGGAGACTCGATTACCCCATGGTTTGCCGACTTTGCAAACTATCTTGCGGGTAACTTCATTGTGAAAGGGATGTCGTCCCAACAAAAAAATAAATTTTTCAAAGATGTAAAACATTACTTTTGGGACGACCCCTACTTGTTTAAAATATGCGCGGATCAAGTCATCCGGCGATGTGTGTATGGTCAGGAAGCCGCTGAAATCTTAAAGGCTTGCCATGCTGGTCCCACGGGGGGCCACCACAATCCCAACTACACCGCCAAAAAGGTGTTTGATTCCGGCTTTTATTGGCCCTCGATCTACAAGGATGCCCAAGATTTGGTCAAGTCCTGTGACGCTTGTCAACATCACGGGAATATTTCACAAAAGAATGAAATGCCTCAGAATGCAATTCAAGTTTGTGAAATTTTTTATATCTGGGGCATCGACTTTATGGGGCCATTTATATCCTCTCACGGCAACAAATACATACTCGTGGCAGTTGACTACTTGTCAAAATGGGTTAAAGCGAAAGCTTTACCCACAAATGATGCCCGAGTAGTTGTGAAATTTTTAAAAGCTCTTTTTGCCCAATTCGGAACTCCACGTGCTATTATTAGTGATCGTGGTACGCACTTCTGTAATGACAAATTCGACAAAGTCATGCAAAAGTACGGTGTAACTCACCGTCTTTTTACTGTGTACCACCCTCAAACGAGTGGACAAGTCGAAGTTTCAAATCGGGGCATTAAAAGAATATTGGAAAGAACTGTAGGTGAGAATTGTGCATCGTGGTCGGACAAATTAGATGATGCACTTTGGGCTTTCCGTACGGCTTACAAAACACCCATTGGGTGTACGCCTTATAAACTTGTGTACGGGAAAGCGTGCCATCTTCCGATCGAGCTTGAGCATAAAGCCTATTGGACTCTCAAGCATGCCAATTTCGACCTCAAAACGGCGGGTGATCATAGAAAAGTTCAACTAAATGAATTAAACGAACTTCGTGATCAAGCTTACGAGAACTCTTTGATCTATAAAGAAAAAACAAAGAAGATTCATGACTCGAAAATCAAAAACCGCGTTTTCAACGTTGGTGATCGAGTCCTTCTTTTCAACTCTAGACTCAAGATCTTCTCGGGAAAGCTCAAAACCCGATGGACTGGTCCATTCACTATCGCAAAAGTTTATCCTTATGGTACCGTCGAATTATCTCAAAGTGACGGTCCTAATTTCAAAGTGAATGGACATTGGTTAAAGCACTACTTTGGAGAGGACATACCATCCATGGTTTTCCCGGATCTCCAAACTTTCCCCAAGGACAATTGAATTCGGGGATCGAGTCAAGCTAGCGACTCGTTGAACAAAAACAATAGCACAATACGGGTTTTCACCCGTATCTCTGATTCTTTCTATTTTCTACCACCTAGTATGGGGGAATGGCCAACCCCCCGCTGTTTTAAAAAATGTATATATGTATATAAAGTTCTCAAAAAAAAAAAATTGTATATATATAGAAATAAAGTGAAAGTTGGTATTTCCGCAGTTAGATTCGAATCTTGGCTTTTTACGTTCAAAGAATCGGCATAATAGCCGGGACTTTGAATATTGAGGACAATATTCATTTCTAAGTGTGGGGGGGAAATTCTAGCGAATTTTATCGCAAAATACTTTCAAATACCCCCGTTTTTGGCCAAAATTTTCAAAATTTTTTTCACTTTATTTCAAAATTTTTATGGTAATCAGTCCGCCAGGTCTAACCGACAAAGGGATTGGCTAATCCAGGAGCAAATGGCTCTTGATAAAGATAAATCAAATCCGTTTACGGCTTGCAATTTGCCCAAAATTGCATGGTTCCTCAACTCCCCATCATCCTCAAAAGCTAATGAGTTGGCTAGCCCGCAAGATTATGGCTTGTGGTAAAGGCCGTGGAAAATCCATAATTGGTAATCAGCTTACCAAGATGTTGACGTTGTCCATCAAGAGTTGGCTAGTCCAGGAGCAAACGGCTCTTGGTAAAGACTAAACAAATCCGTTGAAAGCTGGTGGTTTGCTCAAAATCACACGGCTATCAGGTGTGCCACAGTTCTTACACCTGGCTACTCCAGAAGTGATGGCTTTTGGTAAAGAGTTTTTCAAATCCATCAAGTTTTCTAAAAAGATTGCTAGGGACTAGCAATAGTTTAGTGTGGGGGATTGATGAGTGCTCAAACACTCATCGTTTTTGACGTATTTGAACTGCCAAAACATACAAAAACAATCAAAAAGATATCAAAATACATAAATTATCCCAGGGATTGTGTTTTATGTGTTTTAAAAGCAAAATGAGCAAAAACAAAGAAAAAACGTACAAAGTTTGCAATATTGGCAGTTTCAGTCCCCCAAGTTTCAAAACTTGTCAAATTTAGTCCCTATGCATTTATTTTGAAAGGAAAAGTCAACCCAAGGTTTTGAAAGTCAAAAGATCACAAAATATTACACTTGGGTAACAAGTTTTCCAAAATTACAAGTTTAGTCCCTGAAAATCCAAAAATGGCAAAATAGGTCCCTGGGAAATTTTGAAATTTGGAAAATGGAAAAATGGTTTGTGAACTTTGGAATTATGGCAATATTGGTCCTTGAAATCACTTTGGGAAATACACTACTTCAGCCCCTCAACTTTGGAGGAATTGCAAAATTGGTCCTTGTGTGCTAATATACCATCCGGCCCTTTTTTTTATTACCCAAAACCAAACCCCAAACCAAAACAATCCCAAAGCCCAGTCCACCCCCAAGGCCCAACCCTTTTTTAAATATAAAATCCCTCCGGTCAAACGACCCTTTGACTCACCCCCAACCTCCCAACCGTATCCCATGAAACCTGGAAACCTTCCCCCCCCCCCCCCCCCCCTCACCTTTTTCACCTCAGCCACCACAATTAATACTCCACACCAACCTTTCCCACCACAATAAATTCCCACAACAACCCTCGCCTAACCCACTAATTTTGCCCCGTATCCATTTTGGCGCCAAAAAGCTAATCAACAGCTCAGATGTATCAAAAGCCAATTGAATGGCTGGGATTTGGTCAAGAGGTCAACACAAGTCTATTGGAACTCTCAGAATTCAAAAAGGTGCCATGTGGGAAGACCTAGGGTTAATTTTTACTTCGTTATATATATTGTAGCTCATACATGAGCCTAAGTGTGTAATATTCTTAGTTTTAATGTTTTTCAGTTTAATTTAATGTATTGTAATCTTTCTTATTAATGAAAGTTCTGTTTTAAAGTTTCCATCTCAGTTTCAATTTTCAAGTTTAAGTTAAGAATTCTAAATACTCATTTTGGTACTACAAGTGGTTCCCAGCTAATCATAAACCCTTAGTCACTCATTTAGAAAGGTTTTTAAAGGTTTAACAAGTTTCTAGTTTACTAAGAATCGAGGTTTCATTAAATAGTTAAAAATGTGAAATAAATAAAAATAAAATAAAAAAGTGGATAAAGGTGGAAGCAGCTTTGGATTTGGATGAATTTCTGGATTGCAAAGGGTTAGGGACTTGTGGAAGTCACATATGATCAGTGTTTGTGGATCTTTGTTACTTGGCAGCTTGGCTTGGAAGGCTTATGTAAGCCTTGCTTTTAATTTTTACTCTCTTAAGTAGTTTAGTCATTTGTTATTGTCTCAAAAACTTAGTTATTGTTTATTATAATAGTTGTACTCAGTAGATTGCACTGTGGTATCTTGTTAACTTAGTTTGATTCAGATTCAATGTTATAAGGGGTGTTTGGCTATAGGTTGTTTGTGGTGTTCCATCTGTCTCATTGTGCAACTCTGTGTTTTAATAAGTTGTTTGGGTGAATATTAAGTCAGGGAAACCAAGTTCTAGCTTACAAACACCATCAAAAGTCAAAATCATACAAATCTCATCACCACAGTTAACTGTGGTGATCTTTGGACTCAAAACACATAAAACCTTGTCATAAATTGGTATTTTAATTTAAGTTGGTAACATTTCTGCTTATCACAACAATCAAAGTCTCTAAATCAGCTAGCAAAGTTCATTAAAGTCAAAACTCATATTTTACTAAAAAGTCAAATTGCAATCTCATATTTTTGCAAAACTTGAGAGAATTTATCTGATTTTTGTGTTTGGATTGGAGGTCTGAAATTTGTTGTGGGTTAACTCTATCAGTAGAACTCTTGAATTTCATAGTTTATATATTTTTGTGATTTTTTTCTTTGGACCAAAATGCCCCTGGAAGTGACCTGCAGGGCAAGTTAGTTGCCCAGTCTCAGCAGACCCAAACCACCCAACCACCTTTGGTGGTGTTTTGTGGTTAACCCAGTGGGTCCCACACCCCAAAATTAGGTCCTTACAACCCCCCCTACCAGAGTTGACCTGTTGACCCTTGGTTTGACATCTTGACCACTGGACCCCACCTGGATTGACTCCCAAACCTTGTCCTATTCTGTCATCAGAACCTCAATAAGCCAACTGCTTATTTGAGTCTTGTGGCTTATTCAAGCCACTCACTTGGTAAAATCTAGGTTATTATAGTTCAAGTAACTCAGAGAAACCTAAATTCACCATTGTGGACCCCACATCACTTCATTTGAGCTTAATTCCTTCCACAGTCAACAAAAGTCAACTGTTGGGTGAATAAGCACTCAAAGTGCTTATTTTTGGGTTTTGTAAAAAGTGTTTTCAGAAAAAGTGTTTATATTTAGTGTATAATTAGTTTGGAAAAAGAAAAAAACCAAAAAAACCAACTTTAATTTTAGTGATAGCTTCTATTTAATAGGATTTATCATTTTAATTTTCTTTTTAGCTTATTTATAAGCAATATATCATTTTTATATTTTTATAAATTCTCTTTTAGGTTAAAGTAATTTTAGAAATTCTTCCAGATTTTTATTTTGTCTTTTAGTGGTTTTTATAATTAATTTTAGTTTAATTAATTATTCATTAATATTAAGTAATTAAATAGCATAATTATATTTTATAAAGTATAATCTAGTTTTTATAATTTTTCTAACTTTTCTTTAAGTTAAAACATTTTTATAAATTTTTCTAGGATTTAAATTGTTCATTTTCTATTTTTCCTAATATAATTAGTATAATTAGAAATTAATAAGTAATTAGATTAATAATTAGTAAATTAGTTTAAAAATACATAAAATAAACTTTTTATAATTCTTTAGGATTCCTGTAATGGTTAATTAGATTTGTAAAATTTTTCTTAATTTTCTAAGTCTTTTTAGTATTTTTAATAATTCTAATTAGTTTAATTAGTTAATAATTAGATAATTAGTAATTAATTAATAATTAATAATTAAATAGTGAAAAAATAGTTTTTATACCTCAATTCTTCATAACCTCAATTCACGTAATCAATCACATAGCTTTCCTAAGCTATTTTGTTCAATAATTTCCAAATAATTCTCATAACAACCCTTTTCTGTGAATAAACACCCGATCACAAAGCACGCTAAGTTACAATTCACACCTCAACGGGATTTAACGACCTGGTGATACCTTATATTACCCGGAGCATTCACCTAGGCTATTTGACTTTGTTGACTATTATTTGGTCAATATAAGTTGGTGGTTTAGCCTCAATCAATGAACAACACCAGAACAAGTTTATGTTCATACTTGAAAGTAGTGTCTGTTCATCCATGTTTGATACTTCTTCCATCTTTGATACTTGGATGTTTTAGCCTAAATATTCGCACACACATCCGCCACTTTTCTTCCTTATTCTCTCAAAACAAATGCAACATAATTCTTATACGAGATAATCAACCTAAGCCTAAGATAAAATAAGCTAATCCAAGCAAACCTTAATATCTCTTTTGCTCTAATTATTCGCAAAAACAACACAGCATGTTCTTCCTTAGTCTATCAATACAAATGCAACATACTTCTTATAACAGATAGTCAACCTAAGCCTAAGAATAAATAGCTCTAAGGGAGTAAGGGGGTATTCGGATTATATTAATTTATGATTTTATCAGCTTTTTGAGATTTGGGGATGCCAATAAGCCTATGTTATTTTAAGTGGATAAACTAATAAGCCAACAAACAGTGAGCTTATTAACTTTCCGAAAACTCAATAAGCCGATAACCACACAAAATAAGCTAATCCAAACACACCTTAATATCTCTTTTGCTCTAATTATTTGCAAAAACAACACAACATAAATCTAATACATAAAGTAACAAGTCTCTAACAAATGTAAGACAAAACTGAGAATAAAGGATCAAAACCCTAGATCTGTTTACTTGGTCAATTGTAACCGCGTGAGTTTTATAACTGTGAGAGAGAAAGAGAGGATTATGTGGAAGTGTGTGAAGTGTATTTGATAAACTTTGTATACTGTATATTATAAGTTTAAAAGTGAAGTGCCTTTGATACTCTTTGTATATAGGAGTATAAGTTTAAAAGTGAAGTGTGTTTGATACTCTTTTATATATTATAAGTTTAAAAATTATTAAAAGTATTAAAAGTATAAAAACTAAAAGTAAAAATTAGTAAAAGTTTTAAAACTAATAAGTATTAAAGCTACATTTGTATTGTAGGGCATGCTTGGTAGGGGTGTTCACGGGGCGGTTCAGTTCGGTTAGTTGGAAGATTTTAACTATCCATCGCGGGGCAGGTAATTTATTTATATTATATACGGTTCGTTTGGTTAACCACGGATATCTAAAAGTAAAAACCAAAACCGAACCATGATAAGCAGTTTTTCCGATTTAAGTTTTTTTTTTGTTTCGGTTTCTTCGGTTTCGGGTTTTTTTCGGTTTCGGATTGAGTGGTTTGTCGGTTTCTCGAGTTTTTTGAACACCCCTAATGCTTGGTAGGGGGTTATAGGGGGTGAATTGAAGAATGGGAAAGGTAATGAAAAAATATGCTGGGTAAAGCATAATGCAATGACCCATTACCCAATAGTGGGGAATGAATCATTACCCAATAAATTTAGGGGATTGATTTTCTTTACCTTTCCCTTTCCCGACCATTATCTTACACTTTCCCTTTCCCAAGTTTGAACCAAGCGCACCCTTTAGTGTATTTTGTATTTAAAAAGTCGCCCATGTGAATTAGCCATTATCACCGGTCATGCATGGTTTCCATTACACTATAAGTGACTACAACCCAATGCACATGACCCATGACCCATGTTAATTACCCATTGTCGATCACCAGTAATGTATTGGTCGATAACATGACACTATAAGCCACTATAACCCAATGCACATGACCCATTACGTATGTTAATTACCCATTGTCGATCACCAGGAATGTATTGGTCGATAACATGATACGTACTATAAGCCACTACAACCCAATATACATGACCCATTACCCATGTTAATTACCAATTGTCAACAATCATGGATGTGTCGTAACATGACACTCTAAGCAACTATAACCCAATGCATATGACCCATATGATGTCAAATACCCATATTAATGAATGTGACCAGTGATAACCTAATGTACATGACCCATGACCCATCTGAATTAGCCATTATCACTGGTCATGCATGGGTTGCACCGGCTTGGTAGGCGTATACCGTTTGTCAAAAACACTAAGAAGCAAGTATCCAGGGACCTCTCGATCATGTTATCCGGGATCGAGAAAGTTTGAACTCGGCTTGAGCTTGACTCGAAAAGCTCGATTTATCTGTAAAGATGTGTTTTCTTACACAAATTAAAATTGAAATATAACCTAAGAATTGAATTTGGTTCGACTTCAGCTCTAAAAGCTTGATGCATTCATAAATAAGTATTTACACTTAATACACTTACATATAAAAAATACATATTTTATATCACTTACAAGCTCGAGAACTCAACAATAACTCGAATCCAACTTATATAAGGTTAAGCTCAACTCATTAAACATTTGGAGCTCACCTTTTTCCCCAAAATTTCAATCTCTGGCTCAAAATCCCGCCCTTTTTTTCCCCAAAATTTCAATCTCTGGCTCAAGATCCCGCCCCTTTTTCACCCAAAATCAAAATACTAACACTAGTCAGATATATCTTCTCTCTGTTATTCATCTCTTCTCCTTCTCTCTAGAACCGACTCACACCACCGCCACACTTCACCGCCTTATCTCGCCATCGTTCCACCAACCATCGCTCCTCCACGCCATCACCGGCATCAAGACAAGGGAGGCAATGGGTGAGTTTGTTTGCTTCGGTTGTTTGGTTCGAGATAACTACCACATCCACCACCATCACAGTCAAGCCACCATCACCCTCTCGATCATGTTATCCGGGATCGAGAAAGTTTGAACTCGGCTTGAGCTTGACTCAAAAAGCTCAATTTATCAGTAAAGATGTGTTTTCTTACACAAATTAAAATTGAAATATAACCTAAGAATTGAATTCGGTTCGACTTCAGCTCGAAAAACATTTTTCTATATCACTTACAAGCTCGAGAACTCAACAATAACTCGAATCCAAGTTACATAAGGTTGAGCTCAACTCATTAAACATTTGGAGCTCACCTTTTTTGCCAAAATTTCAATCTCTGGCTCAAGATCCCCCCCCCCCTTTTTACCCAAAATAAAAAAACTAACACTAGGCAGATATATCTTCTCTCTATTATTCATCTCTTCTCCTTCTCTCTAGAACCGACTCACACACCACCACCACACTTCACCGCCTTATCTTGCCATTGTTCCACCAACCATCGCTCCTCCATGCCATCACCGTCATCAAGACAAGGGAGGCAATGGGTGAGTTTGTTTGCTTTGGTTGTTTGGTTCGAGATAACCACCACATCCACCACCATCACAGTCAAGCCACCATCACCCTCATCTCACCTATCCTACTCTGTTCAAGGGTATGCTTAAACATATATTTTATTAATAAAAAATAATGTCAAAAACGTCATTTGCATTAATCGGTCTCTACTAGTTTTGATAATCACAAAATACAAACACACGTTGTGTAAAACTACGAATAATAAGTTTTTAATCAGGAAAACTCGTTTTCGTCATCAACATCACTTAAGGTATGTACAAACTTCTACCAACTTGTGTATGTGATCAAAGAATTTAAAAACTTTACATTTTCATGTCACAAAACATTTTTACAAAAGTATTTTTGTATAATTAAAGAAATGTTTTATTAAGAAAATTGTTGACATAAATAATGTATGAAAACTATATTTATATTTTTCGATATCCCTATGTTTTGACGATCACAAAATCTAAAATCATCAAACGTAAGATTACTATGCAAACAAGTATTAAGCTAGTTTATATCATTATATCCAACCTAATCACTTAAGGTATGGATAAACAAGTGCTTAATACATCTCATGATCAAAGGGGTATTTAATTAACTAATATAAAGTTTATTTAATTATATAAACACATTATATATTTTTGAAAAACACTTTTGGTAATAAAGAAAAATGTTTTAATCATACTAAATATATGATTTTAAATTTTTAACCAAAATCAGTTAGTTTTTCACCAAATAAACTTTCCCCACTAAAAGACAAGTTTTCTGGCCGTTACAGCTGGGCGGCCCCCATAATTATAAGGGGCGGTCCCCTTAACTTTAAGGGGGCCGACCTTGATTTAAAGGGACCGGCCAGGCTCCTGTGTCAGAAAATGTCAGAATTTTTCTCCTATAAATACCACCTTAATTCCGGAATTTTGCAATACCTTTTGCACAAAATTTTCAGATCTCAAACTCTCTAAACATCCTCCAAAACCCTTTGATCATTAGTATGTTAATCCTTGTTTCAAGTGATTCAATCCATTCTCATCCATCCTCATCCAAAGTGCAAAAGAAGAACACTCCTTCTACAACTAAGTTCAAGAAGTATTGAAGAGTAGTTGTGCATAGTGTATATATATTATTTGTGAAGTTGTGTTGTGTTTGTAATAAGTAGTATAGAAGAAATTGAAGTTGTGTAGGAAGTAGAAGTTGAGTAGTAGTGAAGTAGTGTAGATGCGAAGAAGATAGATGTGAAGTAGATTGAAGTGAAGAAGATAGGTGTGAAGAAGAAAGGTGTGAAGAAGATAGGTATGAAGTAAATAGGTGTGAAGAAGTTGTGATCAAGTTGTGACATAGTTGTGTTGTGTAAATTGGTGTGTAAGGTTTTCTCCGCCATAAGGGAGTTTGTTGACATAGTGAAGAAAAATCTCGAGTAGGTGACTTGGGGAGTGGAGTAGGAACAAGGAAGGTGACCTTGTAGCCGAACCACTATAAATCCTTGTATTGTGGTTTGATCTCTCCAACTCTTTTCATTACTTACTTATTTAGCTATACTATATTAGCTTAGTTAGTTAGTTACTATATAATTGTTCATATAGTGCAAGTATTGAGATCACATAAACTAGAATCGTAGTTTTTAAAACAAACTTGTTTTCATAAATTTTAGAAGGACGTAAAACTATTTAAACCCCCTTCTAGTTTTCCAAAATTGGTATCAGGAGCCACGTCTTGCAAAATCTTTAAAATATATTGTATTTTAGAACATGTAACGATCTATGGAATCTGAAAAATACTTAGAAGGGCAATCTATGCAAAGACCACCACTATTTGAAAGTGATGGATTTTTATATTGAAAAAATAGATTCGAAACTTATGTGAAATCAAAAGATCTAGATCTTTGGCATATTATTACCAATGGTGATTTTTTTACCTATTCAAAATAACCCTGAAACAAAGAAAGATGAAATCGTACCTTTTGGAAAACAAAATGATGATTTAAAAAGAAAGCTTGCTAAAAATAATGAAGCAAAAATGGTTATTTATAATGCGCTACCACGTAAAGAGTACGAAAAGATATTTATGTGTGAAATCGCAAAAGAAATTTGGAACTCTTTATTAATAACTCACCAAGGTAATAATCAAGTCAAAGATAATAAAATAGATCTACTTGTTCAACAATATGAGCAATTCACGATTCCGGAAGAGGAATCAATTGATAATGCTTTTGCTAGATTTAACATTATCATCACAAGTTTAAAAGCACTTGATGAGAATTTTTCTAGTAAGAATTTTGTAAGGAAGTTTCTTAAGGCTCTTCACCCAAAATGGCGAGCTAAAGTGACGGCTATTGAAGAATCAAAGAATTTTTCAACGTTACAACTTGATGAATTAATTGGAAATTTGAAAGTCTACGAAGCAATTATAAAGAAGGACTCCGAAATGGTTAAAGGAAAACGAGAGCAGAACAAGTCAATCGCCTTGAAAGCTAGAAAGGAATCCAACAACGAAGATAGCTCATCTTCCGAAAGCGATGACGAAGAATATGGCATGGCCGTAAGAGATTTCAAGAAATTCTTCAAAAGGCGAGGAAGGTTCGTTAGACAACCACACGATGAAAGGAGAGCACCTCAAAGGAATAATGATGACAAGTATAGCAAGAATGAGAGAAAATGTTTCAAGTGTGGTGATCCGAATCACCTCATTGGGAAATGTCCAATGATGACAAGAGATCAAAATCAAAGAGCATTTGTTGGAGGAGCTTGGAGTGATAGCGATGATGATGAGAAAGAAACAACAAAGGAAGAAAAGTGTCTCATGGCTAAGACATCAAGTGAGGTACGTTCCGAAACCGAATACTTTAGTGATGAAAATTTATCATTAGATGAAAAAGATTTAGATAGTGAATACAATAAATTATGCAAACTAGGACAACAAGTAATGGCTAAAAACAAATCACTAAAATACATAAACAACCAACTAGAAAATGAAGTATTAGAACTAAAAATTAAAATACATCAACTTGAAAAAGGTAAAGAAATTGTTGAAGAATGTAAATCATGCCAAGAGCTTAAAAGTGAAAACAACAAACTTAGGGAAGAAATTTGCAAACTTGAAAAATTTGAAAATAGTAGTAACTCACTTAGTAAAATCATAAGTATTCAAAGAGTATCCGGAGATAAAACCGGTTTAGGATTTAACTCAACCGAAGCTTCAACAAGTGAAAATAAAAATGTTAAATTTGAAAGTGAACTCAAGGAACTAAAACCTTCAAAATCTAATCCTAAGTATATACTCATAAATGATAAGAAAATAGCTCTTGCTAGTGATGAAGATATAAAACCGTTTTATAGACCATCTTTAAAAACCGAAGTAGGATTATCTAAACCTAAACATGATCTAAAACTCCACCACCTAGGAAACCAAATAATTTTTATCCTAGACCTAACGCTCAACCAAGAGCAAACCAAAATAGACGAAACTTTAACAATAATCAACAAATGTGGAACTTCAATCCGTGGGGAATGTTTCCACCATATATGCACCCAAATCAAATACAAAACATGTTCGGATCAAATAACTTTGGTCAAATGAGACAATGGGGACCAACGTAAAAATATTCGCCATTCAAACATGGAAACTTTTGATGTCACTTCCTGTTCGGACTATCTCTTGAAGACTTTGAAGATAAATGCATTGAAGATGAAAGGTACACATTTCCTTTTATTTTCTTGTCAAGATATGCATGCTTAGTTTAGTATCTAGTATTTATGTGATTTTGTTTGGTTCATTGTTTCCTCTAGATTTTACATCTATATATATATATATATATATATATATATATATATATATATATATATATACTTATCTTATTATACTATATCTAAATATTTATATATATATATATATATATATATATATATATATATATATATATATATATATATACTTAGTTATATCTAGGATCATATAACCTAGAAAACTCATTTGTTGATTTTCTAGAACTAGAAATTGTTTGTTTACGAACCTTTTCTTTTCCCATTTGCCTTATCGAACTTTTATGTTCAACAAACTCATGCTGATGTAGAGAGATGAGTCGAAAAATCTATGGATGAAACAAACTCCCGGCTTACGTTGCATACGTCTCCTTCCTATATTCTCGTCTTATAAGCCCATACCATATATATATATATATATATATATATATATATATATATATATATATATATATATATATATATATATATATATATATATATATATATATATATATATACACTTATGAACTTTCCACAACTCTCTCGTCCACTTGACAACTTGATGAATTTCATCCGAAATTATCAAGAAAATTTAATTGACGAAATGTCAAGTAAAAATGTCAAGCAATCTATTTCGTGCGAATACTCTCCAACGTATTTTTGATTAAATATAAATCTAATATATATATATATATATATATATATATATATATATATATATATATATATATATATATATATATATATATATATATATATAAATATTTTCTTGTTCGTTCCAGACACCAAAACACGAAAAATAAAAATTTTGAAGGGCGGCCCCCTTAATGTTTAAGGGGACCGGCAGCCAAATGAAAGGCGGCCCCCTTAATGTTTAAGGGGGCCGACCATCTGATTGCTCTAACCCGTTTTTCCTCTTGTTCCTCTTGCCAAATACTCCACTTTTTCGTACACCCCTTCCTCTGCTACTGCTGTGACGAATACCTTAAACCACTTCCAAATCACATAATTCGGGTTAATTCGCAAAGGGTAAATTCATTTAACACAATCACCATTACGTATTGTAAGTTTTTCATAACACATTTCATCTAATTCCATCTAATTTGGTCAAACTCATGATTATGCATGTTATATTAATTTTTTCAAATTCACAATTTCTTTCGAATTGGGTCTAAAATCTCCATAACTAAATGCTTCCCTTAGGATTAGAATGATTAATCAACACTTGAAACTAGTAATTATAAACCCTCTTGTCGAAATTTTTTTAAAAAATTTCATATACTCCTTTTCAAAATTTTTGGTAAACACATTGTTGAATAATGCTTTGAAAACTTGTTAAAACTAATCACATTATACTTTTATAACTTATAAAACATGAAACTATATTTTTCGACCAAGTAAAAATATTTTTGTTCACAATAAGAGGGTGTTTGGATTATGTCCAAATAATGTCAAAACTAAGTCATTTTGATTTTTGTAAAACGTTGTTATGATTATAAACCTAAAACTTGCAAATCGGACTTGTCAAGATATATAATTCATATATATATGGACATACTAGAAGTGTAAGTGGCTAGTTAAGGAACCGTTTGGTTTAATACTAAATATGACATTTTTAGAGTCAAAACATAAAATATCTTTTTCGAAAATAAATCACATGCATAAGAAACTCGTAAGAAATGGCTAGTTTTACAACCTAATGTAAATCTAGTAAACTTCATGATATATTAAGATGTTTAAAAGGGCGTTTGGATTTGTCCATAACCACTTACTAAACATCGTAAAATATATCTAGAACTAGTTAAAAACAATAATGAGGAACATGGTAAACTACTTCCTAGGATTAGTGTCGAAGTATGTTTACGTTCCAACATAAGTCTTAACAATATATATACTTTTATTCTTCTTTATATTTATTTTGGTCTTTTGTATTGTTGATGTGTTTAGGTGAAAATGCCAAAAGCGACTACCGAAGATCTTTCCCACACTAAAAACTACATTCCCAAAGTTTCCCAACTCCCTACTACATCTCCTTCCATTGGACGTATATATCGTGAAATTGAAGATAGAAACGTTCATGAAGGACGTGTAGTAGATCTAGCCTTTGCTCAATCCGACTACATTGATCGCTTGTTTTCAAGCATCAACCTCAATTGTCTTTATGAAATTAATGAACCAATCGTTCCTCGATTCATAGTCGATTTCTATAGCCAAGTCACCGTCCAAACCAATGATCTTGGTGTCATCACCATCTCCTTCATGATTCAAAATGAATTTATCACCTTAACTCTCGAACAATTTTGTCAAATCCTCTAAATTCTGTTTAGAGGTCAAGCCGTTTTCACAAACGAGTGGGACCTCGAATCTCTTCATCGTTGTCGACCAACCTTTGGTCCTTATCTCTCTGACATCCCTCATCCCGACGAAATTCGTCAAATCCTTGGTGTGGAGCGTGCCACCACAACCCGAAAAATAAAATCCAAAAACGTTCTAATCTCTTCATACCAACTTCTCCTCAAGGAATTAGGCCCCCACATGAAGTGTTGGGAAGAACTCATTCGTGTGAATGCGTTTGGTACTGGAGGTCACCGGGACCATCTCCCGGCGTGCCTTGCTCACATGTTGTATTGTATAGCTGTCGAAAAGCCGTACAATTTGGCCTACTTCTTTATCAAACGGATTGAGTGTGCTCGAAAAACTCCCAAAGCCAATCTTCCATATGGAATGTTTCTTACTCGTCTCTATCGTCATGTTATCGAGTACTACCCCGATCTTGACAATAGCATCTATGAGTCCATCTATCCCACCTTACGTCCTCTTGCTCTAAAACAAGCTCGACGAACTCGAAGTGACAAGGGAAATCCTCGTCGTCATAGCTTTCATGGATCATCTTCTAGACAAGACGATGACGATGAGGAGGAAAACATCCATGATGCTAGTACCCCTTCGTTTTCTGAGTTTGTTGATAATTTAGAGGATCTTGACTATCTCGAGTATTCAACTCCATCTCCTAGCGATCAAACCGAAGAAGTACTTCATGAGCGAACAACCGAAATGCTTAGACGACAAAAGAGTTTGCATGAAGAAGTTAGAGGAGGCTTCAAATCCATCGGGAAGACGTTGAAGGGTATCTTCGGGAAGAAAAAGAGATGATGTGCTTAGATTATGTTTGTTGAACAATATTTATTTTTAGGTCTTGGGAGCTATTTGTCCGAAGTATATTCGGAAGTACTTGTTATTCTCTTGGATAATTATTTGGATATTTGATTAGGATGCTAACTTGTTTGTTTATGTTTAATATATGCTTTTGTATGCATGCTTTACTACTTAATCTATATATATGCTTGCATGATTAGTTAATGTGTATATATATATATATATATATATATATATATATATATATATATATATATATATATATATATATATATATATATATATATATATATATATATATATATATATATATATGACATGTATGCTTTCTAATAGACCAAAACAAATGTGAAATGTCCAAATAGAGCTTGCTGCAAAAACTAAACAGAACATAACATTTTTCCAGAAAATTTTTGAAAAATTTTTGATTTCTGGGTCGTCAGATGGGCGGCCCCCTTAAATTTAAGGGGACCGGCCATCTGAAACAGTTTTTACACTTTTTTTTTTGCACCTTGTGATCTCTTTTGCTAGTCCCAGCTACCATTTCCCTTAAAAACTAAACTGATTTTGGAATCTAACATTACATTTTCAAATTAATTCCACTTCTAAACATGTTTTCATACTATATAATCCCCATGCATGTTTAATTCACATTCCATCATCCTCAACATTCATCAAACATCATCTTTTATCATGTCCTCACCAAGAACCACCTATTCAAACAATGCCAAGAAACGAAAACTTATCATTATCCCACCAAAACAACTATTCATTGATCTCACTAATGAAGACAACACCACCCCATCACCACCACCTCAATGCTCGTCTCCTAGTGCACCAAATGCACCCTCCAAAACACCATCAACAAATGGAACCTCTACTTCATCC
The DNA here is from genome assembly GCA_030686995.1 of Artemisia argyi. Classification (NCBI taxonomy): domain Eukaryota; kingdom Viridiplantae; phylum Streptophyta; class Magnoliopsida; order Asterales; family Asteraceae; genus Artemisia; species Artemisia argyi. The sequence goes on from CM060707.1 coordinate 154,584,828, forward strand.
ATACCATCCACTTCATCCATAAATGACTACATAAATACCCACCTATCTCCTCCAACAATTGATCAACCATCACTACCTACCAATGAAAACAAAACTCTTGCACTCACTCTCTCATTATCACCATTAACACCTCTTGATACACACTTCTCATCATCCCATGTCAATCCACCATCCTATAACCCCGTCCCATGGAGCTTACTTGAAGCTCATGGAGACACTTGCCTTTGTTGCATCCACAACCGAACAATTGTGTTCGGACTAAGAGATGAAATGCAATACATGTTTTCTCACATTGAAAACTTGTTGCATCAACCACCAACAACAAACACAACTCCTCCACCACCATCAATAAACACTCCTCTACCATCACCATCTCCATGTTCACCATCCATTCCTCCCAATTAAACATGCTTGGTGTCTTGCAATAAAATTGTCTTTAACCATATTGGATGGCAAGCTCTAGAGAGGACTCTCATGTTTGAGCTTTGGTTTATTATTTAAGTGATGATTGTAAGCCCCTAAGGCTTTTGTTAGTTGCATTACTTGTTATGTTTGTTAACGTAATGCTTGTTGTATCTATTTCACTTTATCAATGTTATGGTTATGTTTAGTTTCTACTCTTGCATGCTATATACACATATATGTTGCTTGTTCACTAAATATTTTTGCAAGAATTCCATATCTCGATTTCTTTTTTACCTCAAAACGAGGGGGAGTATACATCAAGGGGGAGCTCCAATAAAATCGGGATGACCTTTTTGATGCTAACAAAAAGGGGGAGAATTGATATAAACTCACAATAATACTTGTATATATACTAATTTTCGATTAATGAGTTTAGATTTTGTAATCATCAAAAAGGGGGACATTGTTGATATAAATAATGTATGAAAACATTATTTATATTTTTCGATATCCCTATGTTTTGACGATCAGAAAATCTAAAATCATCAAACGTAAGATTACTACGTAAACAAGTATTAAGCTAGTTTATATCATTATATCCAACCAAATCACTTAAGGTATGGATAAACAAGTGCTTAATACATCTCATGATCAAAGGGGTATTTAATTAACTAATACAAAGTTTATTTAATTATATAAACACATTATATATTTTTGAAAAACACTTTTGGTAATAAAGAAAAATGTTTTAATCATACTAAATATATGATTTCAAATTTTTAACCAAAATCAGTTAGTTTTTCACCAAATAAACTTTCCCCACTAAAAGACAAGTTTTCTTGCCGTTACAGCTGGGCGGCCCCCTTAATTATAAGGGGCGGTCCCCTTAATTTTAAGGGGGTCGGCCTTGATTTAAGGGGACCGGCCAGGCTCCTGTGTCAGAAAATGTCAGAATTTTTCTCCTATAAATACCACCTTAATTCTGGAATTTTGCCTTACCTTTTGCACAAAATTTTCAGATCTCAAACTCTCTAAACATCCTCCAAAACCCTTTGATCATTAGTATATTAATCCTTGTTTCAAGTGATTCAATCCCTTCTCATCCATCCTCATCCAAAGTGCAAAAGAAGAACACTCCTTTTACAACTAAGTTCAAGAAGTATTGATGAGTAGTTGTGCATAGTGTATATATATTATTTGTGATGTTGTGTTGTGTTTGTAATAAGTAGTATAGAAGAAATTGAAGTTGTGTAGGAAGTAGAAGTTGAGTAGTAGTGAAGTAGTGTAGTTGTAAAGAAGATAGGTGTGAAGTAGATTGAAGTGAAGAAGAAAGGTGTGAAGAAGAAAGGTGTGAAGAAGATAGGTGTGAAGTAAATAGGTGTGAAGAAGTTGTGTAGAAGTTGTGATCAAGTTGTGACGTAGTTGTGTTGTGTAAATTGGTGTGTAAGGTTTTCTCCGCCATAAGGGAGTTTGTTGACATAGTGAAGAAAACTCTCGAGTAGGTGACTCGGGGAGTGGAGTAGGAACAAGGAAGGTGACCTTGTAGCTGAACCACTATAAATCCTTGTGTTGTGGTTTGATCTCTCCAACTCTTTTCATTACTTACTTATTTACCTATACTATATTAGCTTAGTTAGTTAGTTATTATATAATTGTTCATATAGTGCAAGTATTGAGATCACATATACTAGAATCGAAGTTTTTAAAACAAACTTGTTTTCATAAATTTTAAAAGGACGTAAAACTACTCAACCCCCCTTCTAGTTTTCCACAAAAATGTTTTCAATATTCAAAATTATAACAGCCACATTTCCCGCTCAAAACCGACAACAAAACTTCACCAGATAGTTTTTCACCACGTTAGGACAAAATGGGGAGCGTCTGTCTGGACGGTCCTTTAAATAGGGCGGCGGTCCCTTATCAATAAGGGACCATCTGGCATTTAAAGGACCATCGCCTCTCTCCTGACGCCTATAAATACATGTTTTCTTTCAAAAATCTTCACCTCTTATGCACCAAAACCTTCTGTACTCCTAAATTCTTTCTAAAACATACTCTTTGATCACATTATCAAGTTCTAGTTGTTTACAAGTGATCACACTCATTATTCCTCTAAGTGCAAGAGAAGAACATTCGTTGTAATTAAGAAACAAAGTGTTGAAGAAGAGTCTTGCTTATCTCATCTTATTGTTGCGGATCTATCATCTCTTTCATTCATTGTTTCGTGTATGTAATAGGACTTGAGTGCAAGTCTTATATTGTGTATTGTGTTATATCGTGTCATCGTGTTGGTACGAGGTGTGAAGCAACGTGGGCTTTGGTAGATTGGTTCTAGCTAGGATTAGGACTCGACATTCCGCTTACTGTCATTAAACTTGGTGTAAGCTTGTGTAAGGTTTGTTCCACCATAAGGGAGCGTGTTGATATAGTGTTTGTGAAACTCTCGAGTGTGAGACTCGAGGAGTGGAGTAGGGACGAAGGAGTGAGCTTCGTGGCCGAACCACTGTAAATCTTCGTATGCCGGTTTGATCTTTCCTTTCTTTACTTTTACTTGTTTACTTGTCATTGCTTATATATATTGTTGTGTTGATTTCACGTGAGCTTCAAATCGAACCTTTTTGTCAAACACAATTTGTAAAGTTAATTTTATAAAAACATGATTAATAACGGTGAAACTATTCAACCCCCCTTCTAGTTTCTACAATTGGTATCAGAGCTTCGTTGCTCAAGGATTTTTAAAATATAATGTATTTTAAAACTTGAAACGATCAATGGAATTTGAAAAATATCAAGAAGGGCAGTCTATGCAAAGACCACCACTCTTTGAGGTTGATAGTTTTATCTGTTGGAAAACTCGATTCGAAATGTATGTGAAATCAAAAGATCTTGATCTTTGGCATGTTATTACAGTGGGTGACTTTAAACCTATTGAATTTAATATTGAAACTAAATAAGATGAAGTTGTTCCTTATGACAAACAAATTGATAGTCTTAAAAAGAAATTAACAAAAAATGATGAAGCAAAAATGGTTATTTACAATGCTTTGCCTAAAAAGGAATTTCAAAGAATTTTTATGTGCAATACGGCTAAAGATATTTGGAAAACTTTGTTAGTTACTTATCAGGGTAATAATCAAGTCAAAGATAATAAGATCTATCTTTTGGTTCAACAATATGAATAATTTATCACACCTGAAGATGAATCTATAGATAGTTCATTTGCTAGATTTAACACCATAATCACGAGTTTAAAAGCACTCGATGAGGAAATTTCTTTCAAAAGTTGTGTTAGGAAATATCTCAGGGCTCTACATCCGAAGTGGAGAGCAAAGGTCACGGCGATTGAAGAATCCAAAGACTTGGCATCTTTTTCATTAGATGAGCTCATTGGTAACTTGAAGGTCCATGAGTAAATCATCAAAAATGATTCCGATATTGTAAACTAGCTTATAAGACCCGTGGAAAAAGCTTTAGGGTGAGCAGTGTTAACAGTTCTAGCAGTGGAAAAAGCTTTAAGTCCACTTCTCAGTTGAACTGGTCTGGGAATCATGTTGCTGTGAGAATTAGGGTGTCATTTGTTTTGAAACCTGTTTGATTCTACCCTCTTATTCCCAAAAACTCCCCTTCTCCCAACATGATAGTTACAATTAACATGCAACTGATCAAAACTACCACATATGTAACATGATTTATTGTTCATGACAAACTCACTACCTAGTTGTTGAGATTTTACATGATTCCAACTCCTCTGGTTGCCCCTAGGAGTTGATGACTTATGCCTATACATCTCTGCATACCTTACAGTTGGTCTAGGTTTATTAGCTTGTTTCCTAGGTTCCTCTGTATTGGTATTCACAACTTGTGGAACACTTGTTTTAACTTCAACCTTCACACTTTCATCCACAAGAGATGAATCACTAGCACTTTCAAATGCATCAGTCTCAACCTTAACCTTTTTAGCACTAAATTCTTTTACAATTTGGGGACCATAAGTGTTGGGATTTATACTTGAGCTGATATGACAAAATACATGAAAGATGAATATAACACCCCCAAAAAATGTGAATAATAGCGAAAGACTTATTATTAACAGCGGAAGACTTTTGGGGTATTATATCGAGGATCTTTGTCACAATTATAGAAAACGACTCTAGTGAGACTTTTTAACCTTTATATAAAACACCAAATATCCAAATTGTCAAAATGTTTCATTATTCAACAACATGTTTTTATTTCAAGAAAGATTAAACATTTCTTTATTGCCCACTCCGTGCCTTCGCCATCCATTCCAATTAGTTACCTGAGATAAATATGCTAAAAGTCAACAAAAGTTGAATGAAATCCATAGGTTTATAATTAAGAGTTTGAACACAAGAGATAGATGTTTATTGTAATATCGATACAAATAAACAAATTGAAAATCATATCCATTATTGCCTTAAGCTCATGACACGCAACGATTAACAGACATCAAAATAACCATAATAATGATGTGAAATAATGTGCCCCCAGGATAGGTATTTGCCAGTAACCTATGTAATTTAAATAAAGTGCATTTGGTGGCTTTCCTCTAGCAACCAAATGGGGATTGTCAATCCCTAATAGATCTATTCACAATTATTTACGTTCACCCTACAAGTGATTAAGGTTCATGATCGAGGGACTTTTGGCAATAGCTACTTAAGCAACAATAATAATATCAGCCGGTATCATAATACCAAGAAAAGATTTGTGTTCCGTTTTTAAGCATGTATCCCCCCACGAAACAAGTTAAATGTGGGCTATGAACTCACCTTGGTAGTACAGTAGGATAGTCATAATCACAATGATGCAAGGCAACGGCTTCACACACGACCTAAAAGATATGGCAAGTTTTAGATTGATAGTCTAAGTCTCGTTTTATTGCGAACATTAGTTATTAATAAATCGACATATATATCGGTGATGTGTAGCGACGTTCGTGTAAAGGAAAACAATTACGTATTGTTTTATTATCAAATTATAGTTATACGAGTTTTATACGTATATATAAGTTAAGTTTATAAATTTATTACCTCAACATATATATATATATATATATATATATATATATATATATATATATATATATATATATATATATATATATATATATATATATATATATATATATAATCATTATTCAAAATTAGTACTACAAATAAATCCTTTAAGTTTCTCAAAGTTACACTTTTTACCCTTAACGGAAAATATTTACGTCATTAGTCTAAAGTTACATATTATTACATTTTAGGTCCAAAAGTATCAATATTTATATTTCTCAACTCTAAGTTCCCATATTAACAGTTTTTATCCTTGGAAAACAGTTTTGACCCAAAGTTTACACGTTTGACAATTTTAGTCCCTCGTTAGCGAAATTTGGCAAAAATCGTCCATAAATTACCAAACTTAAAGTTTAACATTTCCACTTTTCCAATAAGCTCAGATTGTTCAAAAATAGCTTATTTCACAGCGTATTAGCTAAAAATCAGATTTTTACCTTTTAATTAGGCTTATCGATCCACAAAACTTGGCCCATTAACGTTTAACGATCCAAAGGTGTATGGGGAACACTAGGCTTACCTTATTCCATTATTTTATGTTATAACAACATTTCAAAATAGCTTTTACGATCAGCTTATTAGAATAAGGTAAGAACAGCTTATTGGGCTTAACAGGCCCATAAGAGATTTTAATTTCCTAAAATCTTTATAAAATAACGTTTTGCTTTAGGGTCGATTGGGTGATAAAACCAAGTTGTTGGGTCTAGTTCTTTATTAGTCTCGTTAACTTATAAGGTAGATAATTAGTTCGTGTTTAAATATAGGGTGGTCATGTGTCGATTTTAAGAATGGCGAGGCCAAATTACATGGTCAAAAATCATAACGCAAAACAATATAGCTTGAAAATAATTTTAAGTCTTTTAGTAGAAATCGTATAGGTCCAAACCTAATTAAAAACGTGTAACACCCCAACCCGACAAGGGTAAAAATGTCACAATAATATGGTGTTACATCAGAACAAACAGAACAGATCAAAAGCGGAAGTTTAAAATAAGTAACTTACTTTAAATGACTATGGTCAAAATCTTCATTTCAACTCGACTCCAAATTCCCAAAAGCTATCCCAAAGCTAAATTGAATACCTACCGCGGTGAAAAGAAAATGCGGCTGAGCTTAAAAAGCCCAGTGATCGGATATAACATTAATAAACTGAAATAAGATGCTGAAGTACAAATGATATATTTTGTGGAAAAACATATTTGGTTATCACGGATAATACGGAAATAAAATGTATAGGTTAGGTAAGGAATTCATACAGTCACCTGTACGAACAGAGTCAGAACCATAATCATACCATAAGCTCAGAACAGAACACATCATAATCACACCATAATCATATAAGTGGAGTAGCTAGCTTCCAGAATTTGTGAAGGATGTTTATTGCACACACAGCCACATTCACCAGACAAATCATATCATATCATATCATATCAGAAATAGAAACAGATCTAGGATACATCCATACGCCCCTTCCCAACACATAAACATTTGCAGCCAAACCAAGGGACGTGGCAAAACATCACTCTACTGCCCTAGAGTCATATCATAGGTGCATCCCTCACACAGACATGGAACCCCCATGCTTAGTGAAACTCATGTAATCAAATGGTTCGTATTTAAGGGTTCAAAACATAATTTTCATATCATAAGGTTTAAATATCAAATTTTATCATATCAAAGTTCAAAAACAGAAGGTTCATAACAGAGGTTCAAATCAGAAGTTTTAAAACAGAAAGTTCATAACAGAGGTTGTAATCACGAAGGAAACCTTAAGAGTAAAGTCAGAATATCCGTACCTCAAAAGCAAAGCTGATAGAAGTAGAAAGATCAAATAACGGAATAGTACTCTTCTTTAGAAATCTACACACGATGTGTTACTCATTAATATCTTATTTAATCATTTATTTTTTCATATTCCATATTAGTTCTAGAGTTTACATAAATATCTAGGTTAAATATTTAATAACTTGTTAACATGGTTTTAAGGTTTTAAGTGTACTTATATTAAAGTATAGGGTTTTAAATATAAATATCATAAGTTTAAATGTTATCCAAGTTAGTCCCTTAACTTTCATATTTTACAAATTAATCCTTATATTTTAGTAATTTACACTTTACACCCTTTAAGTTACGAAATTACAATTTAAACTCCTTAATTCTATAATTTACCAAATAAACCGTTTAAATATCAAAATAGCACATTATACCCTTCTACTAATTATTATACGATTTAACCTTAATTATTTAAGTATACAAAATAAATCCTCAAGTTTTGCAATTTACAAAACACACCCTATATTTTTAAAACACAATCGGTTTATATAATAAACCACCAAACCCTAACCCTAAATTACCCATCATTACTAGCATTAATTATAACCTTGAAAACAACTTTATTAAACCAGAACTTTGATCCAAAACCCTAACCCTAACCCTAATTGATTTCTTTTTATTCTATTTTCTTTTCTTTAATTAATCCGACTACAAATAAAATCCAAACTAAGTTTCTAGGTCTCTAAAATTATAAGGACTATTTTTATAATGTTATATGATTTATAAAGGACGAGAATAAAATATATACAAAGCTCACAAAAATCGCATAGGCTGATTACAAATTGTTAGTCAATTTTAGGGTTTTTAAATTATATAAATTTGTATGATCAATTTAGCTTGCGTGGTTCAATTTTACTATTTTATACTGATAATATATGATACATAGGATGTCAGAAAAATACCAGAAAGTGTTTAGAATGTATGGATTAGAGCAGAACAATTCTTCTTCTAGATGGAATAAAACGGACTCAAACAATTCTCCTAGCTTCACACGATCAACCCAGACTTGAACCAATATTTTTCTCAACATCTTTGAACTTCTTAGAGACCAGGAAAATTGCTTAGGAGCTGTTGAAAGTTAGTATTCGACTGAATGGAATTTTGAGGTGTCGACTTGATTTTAGAAGTCGGTTAGGGATATCTAAAAATTATAAAACGTGTATTATGTATATATATAGGGTATAATACTTATCTTGGGCTGGATTAGTTCGTGGTAAGTCCAATTTAAAATTTTATACATGTTTCCTATTTGTTTTAGGATTTGTTTCTATTTATATATATATATATATATATATATATATATATATATATATATATATATATATATATATATATATATATATATATATATAATAAAATCGATTCATATATATAGATATTATGCAGAAATTATTATTATTTTACCAAAGTAACAAATTTTAGTCATACATAATTTATTAGGATCATATGTTACAAAGTTTCAAATTTCTAATATTTATTTGATATTGTTTAGTTATTATTTAAATTTCTTTGAACTTAAGGGTATTTTGGTAATTTTACTTGTTTTAGAATTTGAGGTATTACAACTTCTTCCCCTCTAAAAAGAAATTTCCGTCCTCGGAAATTGAATAAGCAGAGTAGACCGAAACGAATCAGATTGCAGAAATTGCTAGAACGGAACGAACACAGAATCTTTCAGTTACAGACATAACCTTAATTCAGAAAACTTTTCCAACATATTTCGAATGGTCAGACAGATCTTTCTTATCAGAATTCATAACTTCATATCATATTCAAATCAAATCATAAATCAATTCAGCGGATGCGTACTAGCAACAGATAACTAATATCAGAAGACAGATTGAGTCCAGAAATTCAGACTATAGGAAACTCTATAATGAGTTTTAAATTTCTTAACGGATGAACAACGATCAACAAACATACGATGTGAATTCGAACGTATTCAGATATCTAACGATGAAAACAGAGTATAGACGAATAGAATAAATCCTAAAGTCTCACTTATCGCGGACAATTCAACTAGTAGAAATTTAATGCTCCTCAATCACTTCCCAAGATATCATATGCTCACAATGAGAGTACGTTAAATGATGGAAATATTATCACGTTGGCCAGGCGTCATAATATTTGCATTATATAAATATACCTTCATGGCGACCATACTTTATCTCAAGTCGTGAATAAAACAACCTAAAGGTAACCTAACAATTCTTCTCTTCTTCCCAAGATTTAGCAGAATCAATTATCATCAATAAGGTTGAACGGAAAAAGAAACGTATCAGAAAATATCCTAAATATAACAGATCTGTCTTAATATAACCTCAATACTTCCAGATTCCTCAAAATGCTCATAACCATAAACTTAGTGAACATACACAGAATTGTCGTAATACTAAACTTCCAAAGAAAACTCAATATTCTAAAGATTCAATCATACCATTGTCAATCTTCCTTATTATCATGTGATGTCCTAATCATCATTAACAGAAAGAACTTAGGGAAATCAACCTATACCGGATAATTGTCAGAATTATAACCTTCCAAAGAAAACCATTAATAACATAGTTTCATTATCATAATAGAGTAAACAATTTCCTATACTCATGACTAGTAACCTCCAGATCTCTTATAGAAATAGAAAAGGTTTATGGAACATCAATTAGTGTCAAAACTTAATATACCCAACCTAAACAAAAGAATTCTCAAAATATATCAAACACTTAGGGTTGTAATAATCTTCCGAATGATTAAGAAACATAAAATTAATTGTCAACAAGCCAGAGATGAAAATCAAAATCAGAAGTGAAACTTAAATGGTGTAGTTCTCAAGACATTCTAAACTTAATAAATTGTTGAACCTTAGGTTGTGCATAACTTTCTAATCTCGGAAAGAAGGATCTTATCGGACTTAACTAAAGACAAAAGCACGAATCAGAGTGATGCGGAAACGATGCTACTTAAAGAAATGTCCTAGTCTACCCAGTCCTCACCGGTCATAACTCAAGTTTCATATAAAGGAGTCCTAAAGCAAATCCTCAAAGATCGTTTCATAACTCCTATGGTACAAAAATTTAGGCCATAATACTCACAGGTCATAGCCTAAGCTCTACGGGTTTTTAATCTGCCAATCCAACCTGGCTCTGATACCATAAATTGTAACACCCCAACCCGACAAGGGTAAAAATGTCACAATAATATGGTGTTACATCAGAACAAACAGAACAGATCAAAAGCGGAAGTCTTAAATAAGTAACTTACTTTAAATGACTATGGTCAAAATCTTCATTTCAACTCTACTCCAAATTCCCAAAAGCTATCCCAAAGCTAACTTGAATACCTGTCGCGGTGAAAAGAAAATGCGGCTGAACTTAAAAAGCCCAGTGATCGGATATAACAATAATAAACTGAAATAAAATGCTGAAGTACTAATGATATATTTTGTGGAAAAACATATTTGGTTATCACGGATAATACGGAAATAAAATGTATAGGATAGGTAAGGGATTCATACAGTCACCTGTACGAACAGAGTCAGAACCATAATCATACCATAAGCTCAGAACAGAACATATCATAACCACACCATAATCTTATAAGTGGAGTAGCTAGCTCCCAAAATTTGTGAAGGACGTGTATTGCACACACAACCACATTCACCAGACAAATCATATCATATCATATCATATCAGAAACAGAAACCGATCTAGGATACATCCATACGCCCCTTCCCAACACATAAACATTTGCAGCCAAATCAAGGGACGTGGTAGAACATCACTCTATTTGTCACACCCCCAAAATCGGGTCCAGCGGAAGCATACATGCAGCTGGGGTATAACTCAATTGATATCACAACACAAGTACAAAAATGGTTTTCACTTTAATCATTTAGAATAAAATCGTTTAATCAAAAATGTTGAATTTACATCATTAAAAGTAGTGCGGAAGTAGGCCCTTAAATAGTTTAAAACGGTCCCCATATAAATAATCAGAGTCTTCTATGACCATGCCATGCCCTGCCAAAACCTCCTGTAGCGTGCCATTGGTTAAAACCTGAAAATACATGCTAAAGTGTCAACACGAGGTTGGTGAGTTCATAGAGTTTGTTTAACAAATAATGCCTTATAGAGAAAAGATCGCCCAGCAAAGGCATTGTAAATCCACTCAGTTGCAAGTCCCGCCATAAGAGACTTGTAACCTGTGTGTTTACAACCCACTGCCAAATGTGTTAAAGTCTACGTGAACAAAAATAATAATTGTATCCAAATTCCCAGATAAACATAGCAAAATGGCTATATAAATAATTCAGTCAATGAGGTTATCTAAACAATACTGACAATGTCGCCAGATAAATAATACTGACAATGTCGCCAGATAAACAATACTGACAATGTCGCCAGATAAACAATACTGACAATGTCGCCAGATAAACAATACTGACAATGTCGCCAGATAAACAATTTTGACAATGTGGTCATGTAAATAAGGATAATCAATCCCATGAAATACAAGAAAATCAAACCTACCAATGAATGCAGGTGATCAAATATATATTTAGATAAAGCTGGAAATATTTGAGAAATCAACCAGGTAAAACAAGTAATGCGTTTTAAGTAAAACGAGCATGTATTCTCCCCCAAAGAGTTTACAAAACAATTAAAATAGTAGGGGCTATGACTCACCTGGAGCGATAGCTATGATGACATGAATGGATACACTGAAATGAGGCACGATCTCTAACCGCAACCTAATATGAGTAATAACGATCTACCTTAGATCATGACATAACGAAATGAATGCACGTGCACATGATGCCTATACCACTCGTGACTTGGAAATACTCGTTATTGTCATAGTAAAATAGTTTCCATACTTAGGAAAAATAAGTCCCAATGGAGTTATAAAAACTTGTCGTAATATATCGTATAAAAAATGTTAGCGTTAATTTCCTCGTATCGAAAACCTTAAAATAACTTCGTTAAGTCGTATAAATATTCCTTGGGTCATACGTATTTCGTTTGTTAAGAATATAGTCCTTAGTAACCTTTCTAGAAAATATACCATTTAGTACGTAAGTTATTATTTTTATTTGTGACCAAATATATATATATATAGTTTTGACGATATTAAAACGTGTATAACTTGGTCGTTTTAAGCTCATTTTCCTCGTTCTTTATATCCACGGATTCGTTTTTGTACATACTAGTATATTTTTGATAACTCGGCTCTTCTAGGTTACGTTTAACACCTCTTTTTGCCCGTCGAAAACTGCCAAACAGCATGCAGTTTTTATAAAAATAGTTTTCGTCGTTAGATTTACAAAAATCATATCTCCTTCGTTATAAGCTCTTTTTAATCCGTTCTTTCGCCTAAAGTTTCGTTTTTGAAAGTATTTTCTAAATCTTTGGTCAAAATTTTACCATCAACCACTTATTTTCCCACGAATTAAAAATAGGGACAGTAGGTATATATATTGTTTCAAAAATCATTTCTAAGGTTCTAATCTAGTTCCATCTTCATTCAAACCACTTTCAATCACCACAAAACTAATCTAATCCTACCATACACCTTCTTAGGGTGTCATGGGTTCCTAAACCTCATAAATCAAGTGGATCTAACAAGGATCTAACTATAATCACTTTCTAGGCTTTCAAAGTTAAAAGTTTGTAAAATAAAGTGGTATAAGCTAACAAATGCACAAGATCTTGTATAAAAACCATATGAACATAATAAGAACTTGATAAAATTAGGAAAATTAGTTTGACATACTTACTTGAAAGATTTGATGAGTTTTGGAGAAAAATAATTAAGTATCCTTGGGGTTTTTATTTCAAAACCCTAACTAGGAGTACAAATGAGACTAGATTAAGACTTGAACTTGGAAAACTTTTTGATCTTGCCCTCTTCTTGTTGTGGCCGGTTTTAGAGAGAAGAGAAAAAGATAATGAAAACTTTTATTTGATCTAAAAGTGAATGTGTAGGTTTATGTTTACTTATATACTACAACTAGATATTTTAGGGACATGAATGACTAGCGTTAAATGGATTTGGTAGTAATTTCAAAGGTGTAAGTAATTTGGTGAGGGGGGGGGGGAACGGAAATTCAAGGGGGGGGGGGATGAATGTGTAAGACTTTTGGTGACAATTGTATTATCTTGTGTTATTTTGTAGTTTTAAGATGTACCGGGTACCGGGTTAACTAAAAATAAATTTTAACGGAGTTAACCGGGTCATAATAAAGTAATAAAAATTATAAAAATAGGTTGGGTAAAATTATTGGGTGTTTAGATAATTATAGTTTAGTTTTTACGAAAACCGTCGTAAATAAATTAGGCGTACAATATAAATTAAGTAAATTTCCAAAACACCGGGTAAATTAATATTATAATTTTTATATTATAAAAATGAATATAAAAATATATTGGGATCATAGTCGGGAGTGTCGGACGTGTTAGTCACATTTATAGTTCGCGTATTAGTGTTTATTTAAAATAAACATACGTAATTCGTTAATTATATTAAAAATATAATTTGAATACCCTACGAGTGGAATAGTATGCAAGTGCCATAATAATGATATGCGGACTATTTCTAGACCGTATGAAATGTCTCAATGATAATGCATGAATTCGCACCTGAACCAATACGGTTACGCGAATTTGAATACTCGTAAACTAAATTTACGATGACATGAGTAATGCACGTGAATAGTGGTTTTCTTCCGGAAATGAATAGTGTCAAGTGAATAGTAAAATTTCTGAATGTTTCTCGGAATGTCAAATTGACCTAAAAAACGATGAATAGTGATTGATGAATAGTAAATGATGAATAGTAACCTGTGAATAGTAAATTGCTGAGGTTTGGAAAATGACCGGAAATTACGAGTTGTGACAGTCTTCCCTTCTAACAGGAACTTCGTCCCGAAGTTCAGTTTGTGTAAGTCTCTAGAATGGTATTGGTGAAAAGATGATAATATTTATCGTGTAAGCTACTGGGCTCTAATGGGAGTTCAAGTCTGTAGGCCACTAGGCCCATACTGTCTGAATCCCGGGTTTATCTTCCCAAATTTTTCTTAATGGTATCATGCCTTTCCTAGGCAGAACTTTCAACATAATCCTGCCATTAACTTGAAATTCTAAGGGTTTACAACTTATCAAACTTGTAGGAAATTTCTGGTTATTTCATGAATGCCTAATGGAATAGTGAGTTTGGCTTTTTCCGAGTTTGGTTCGTCAATAGTTGATCAGTGCTTCTTCAGGTTTATAATGTAATATGGGTAATATATGTTGCTGAACTACGTCAGAACACAAATCTTATATGTCAGCTGGTCGATTCTAACATGAATCTGAAATGGTCCCATATACTTAAAGGTTCAATCTCTCGTGTTACCAAAATTGTACCATGCCTCTCCAAGGCAAAGCTTTCAACTTAGTTCGTTCTCTCACGTGAATCTAGTTAGTTTGCTGTTCAAGGATACCCAATCCGTATGATGTGTGTCATGTACCAACCTAACTTCTACCAATTTCTCATTGCTTGTAACTGGTTCTCGACTTGTGAAATTTCCTTTGTTCTTCCATAGTTTAGTCCTAGACTGGTGAATTTAACTTTCCGATTTCGGTCTATAGATGAGTAATTGGTACTTCGACCATAGAGTGCTTCAAATGGGGTAGTCTCTAAGCTCGCGCGATAACTATGGTTGCAACTGAATTTGATTTATGGTAACTGGTTAGTCCAACTATTTCTAAAGTCAATCACACCCGATTTGGGCATATCTCCCTAGGTTTGAATCGTTCTCTAATCCTGACCATTGGTCTGTAGATGATAGGTGGTGTAGTTCCAAAGGAATCTTAATGTAATTGCTAGGAGTTTGAGGTGAATCAAGTTCCTCTATTAGGAGTAATTGAGATGGGTATCATGAATCTTGTTTTGAAAGGCTTGCAAGGTTAGGTCCGTCAAGGGTGTTGTTGAAAATAATAGATTAGGATAAGGTTGTGATTCCTCCGCAGGAATGTCATGAATTGAGTCTTTCTCCACCTACGATGCTTAGTCTCCATTACTAAGATTTTCCCCAAGTTCTATGTCATCAAATCACAAATCCTAAAGGTATAAGTGATGTATTATAGCGATTGATTTTCAAAGTTTGTTTTGAGATTGTGTTTTGTTCATAAACCTTCCCCGAATAAATGAATCTACAAGTTTAAGCAAACGGCTTTTTAGGTAACATCCTTCTTGATGTTTCAAAATTTAGTAGTTATGCAATATAGGAAAATTTTCAACATAAGGTAGATAATATGGTTTACCAAAGATCGATGTTTAAAATTTTGTAACATTTAATAGTTTTGTAAAAGATTAGCCAAAAGGAATTTGCTTGTCAAAGTAAGTGCATCAGAAAAGTATTTCTTACAAGATATATGTTTTGTATAACGGTAGTTTGGAGAAAAATCCATTTAAAAGTGAAAATATTAAGAGGATAAAATAGTCAGGTATGTATGTCTACACAAAGGCATAGGTGTCTAACACGTTCGAATAAAGTCTATTGGTGAGGACATGTTCAATCTATAGTCTCGGTTAAGAGGTTGGATCTATCTCTATGGTGTTGCTTAGTGAGCACTCGTATCCAAACGAATCTTATAATTCAGTCAAGCCAATACTTTCCAGATAGTGGAATTGTGGCAATCAGGCCAGTGATAGTGGTTCGAATGGTTTTGTGATATCTTGGGATTTCTGTTGAGTTTTGAATGGTATTAATGTACCGAGGGATCCTCCTCATAGAAGGTATGGAAAGTCTTTCTTAGGGAGGTCATTGATAATATCCACTTATCAATATTGGGAGTAATGAGTGATGAGTGACATAGGAATCTATAGAGTATCACCTAATTCCTTATCTATATATATGGGGAAGAGGAATGATAATAATGGTGAGAAGGGAAAAGACTGTGACATCTGCGACATAATGAGATTGTGATGAAAGTAAGTACGCACACATGAATGAAACATTTGGGAATTGGGTAGAGAATTTAATCCAGACAAAATTTTATTATAACCATACTCAGTGTTGCAAAATTCATCTCTGAGTCAGACATAGGTGGTCAGCCTATATCTCACTATCCCGGGTTGAATATAGATGACCAGTCTATATCCCACCAAGGTTCCATGAATTTTGAAATACTCAGCTCAGTTATACTAAGACTATGTCCTTCACAAATACCAAGAGGTTCAGAAAGACAAAAGCAAGTGACCAAACTCGAGGTCGATTGGTGAAACTATGCAAGGAAAAACATAACGCGGTGACATATATGATACGTGAACATGCTTATATGAAAGACAATGATAGTAATCACTAGAATAAGTGAATATAATATACCAGATAATGAGACACAATTCTCATCACCTAATTCAGCAACAAACCACAAGTGAGGCTTCAGCTTGGCAGGCAGGCACGTGACGGTCATAGGGTTAAGTTTTCGTAAAAGTAGCTATAGTCTAGGTTTTAAAAACACTTAGTTCGCTATAGCCAAAGCTCTGATACCAATCTGTCACACCCCCAAAATCGGGTCCAGCGGAAGCATACATGCAGCTGGGGTGTAACTCAATTGATATCACAACATAAGTACAAAAATGGTTTTCACTTTAATCATTTAGAATAAAATCGTTTAATCAAAAATGTTGAATTTACATCATTAAAAGTAGTGCGGAAGTAGGCCCTTAAATAGTTTAAAACGGTCCCCATATAAATAATCAGAGTCTTCTATGACCATGCCATGCCCTGCCAAAACCTCCTGTAGCGTGCCATTGGTTAAAACCTGAAAATACATGCTAAAGTGTCAACACGAGGTTGGTGAGTTCATAGAGTTTGTTTAACAAATAATGCCTTATAGAGAAAAGATCGCCCAGCAAAGGCATTGTAAATCCACTCAGTTGCAAGTCCCGCCATAAGAGACTTGTAACCTGTGTGTTTACAACCCACTGCCAAATGTGTTAAAGTCTACGTGAACAAAAATAATAATTGTATCCAAATTCCCAGATAAACATAGCAAAATGGCTATATAAATAATTCAGTCAATGAGGTTATCTAAACAATACTGACAATGTCGCCAGATAAATAATACTGACAATGTCGCCAGATAAACAATACTGACAATGTCGCCAGATAAACAATACTGACAATGTCGCCAGATAAACAATTTTGACAATGTGGTCATGTAAATAAGGATAATCAATCCCATGAAATACAAGAAAATCAAACCTACCAATGAATGCAGGTGATCAAATATATATTTAGATAAAGCTGGAAATATTTGAGAAATCAACCAGGTAAAACAAGTAATGCGTTTTAAGTAAAACGAGCATGTATTCTCCCCCAAAGAGTTTACAAAACAATTAAAATAGTAGGGGCTATGACTCACCTGGAGCGATAGCTATGATGACATGAATGGATACACTGAAATGAGGCACGATCTCTAACCGCAACCTAATATGAGTAATAACGATCTACCTTAGATCATGACATAACGAAATGAATGCACGTGCACATGATGCCTATACCACTCGTGACTTGGAAATACTCGTTATTGTCATAGTAAAATAGTTTCCATACTTAGGAAAAATAAGTCCCAATGGAGTTATAAAAACTTGTCGTAATATATCGTATAAAAAATGTTAGCGTTAATTTCCTCGTATCGAAAACCTTAAAATAACGTCGTTAAGTCGTATAAATATTCCTTGGGTCATACGTATTTCGTTTGTTAAGAATATAGTCCTTAGTAACCTTTCTAGAAAATATACCATTTAGTACGTAAGTTATTATTTTTATTTGTGACCAAATATATATATATATAGTTTTGACGATATTAAAACGTGTATAACTTGGTCGTTTTAAGCTCATTTTCCTCGTTCTTTATATCCACGGATTCGTTTTTGTACATACTAGTTTATTTTTGATAACTCGGCTCTTCTAGGTTACGTTTAACACCTCTTTTTGCCCGTCGAAAACTGCCAAACAGCATGCAGTTTTTATAAAAATAGTTTTCGTCGTTAGATTTACAAAAATCATATCTCCTTCGTTATAAGCTCTTTTTAATCCGTTCTTTCGCCTAAAGTTTCGTTTTTGAAAGTATTTTCTAAATCTTTGGTCAAAATTTTACCATCAACCACTGATTTTCCCACGAATTAAAAATAGGGACAGTAGGTATATATATTGTTTCAAAAATCATTTCTAAGGTTCTAATCTAGTTCCATCTTCATTCAAACCACTTTCAATCACCACAAAACTAATCTAATCCTACCATACACCTTCTTAGGGTGTCATGGGTTCCTAAACCTCATAAATCAAGTGGATCTAACAAGGATCTAACTATAATCACTTTCTAGGCTTTCAAAGTTAAAAGTTTGTAAAATAAAGTGGTATAAGCTAACAAATGCACAAGATCTTGTATAAACCATATGAACATAATAAGAACTTGATAAAATTAGGAAAATTAGTTTGACATACTTACTTGAAAGATTTGATGAGTTTTGGAGAAAAATAATTAAGTATCCTTGGGGTTTTTATTTCAAAACCCTAACTAGGAGTACAAATGAGACTAGATTAAGACTTGAACTTGGAAAACTTTTTGATCTTGCCCTCTTCTTGTTGTGGCCGGTTTTAGAGAGAAGAGAAAAAGAGAATGAAAACTTTTATTTGATCTAAAAGTGAATGTGTAGGTTTATGTTTACTTATATACTACAACTAGATATTTTAGGGACATGAATGACTAGCGTTAAATGGATTTGGTAGTAATTTCAAAGGTGTAAGAAATTTGGTGAGGGGGGGGGGGGGAACGGAAATTCAAGGGGGGGGGGATGAATGTGTAAGACTTTTGGTGACAATTGTATTATCTTGTGTTATTTTGTAGTTTTAAGATGTACCGGGTACCGGGTTAACTAAAAATAAATTTTAACGGAGTTAACCGGGTCATAATAAAGTTATAAAAATTATAAAAATAGGTTGGGTAAAATTATTGGGTGTTTAGATAATTATAGTTTAGTTTTTACGAAAACCGTCGTAAATAAATTAGGCGTACAATATAAATTAAGTAAATTTCCAAAACACCGGGTAAATTAATATTATAATTTTTATATTATAAAAATGAATATAAAAATATATTGGGATCATAGTCGGGAGTGTCGGACGTGTTAGTCACATTTATAGTTCGCGTATTAGTGTTTATTTAAAATAAACATACGTAATTCGTTAATTATATTAAAAATATAATTTGAATACCCTACGAGTGGAATAGTATGCAAGTGCCATAATAATGATATGCGGACTATTTCTAGACCGTATGAAATGTCTCAATGATAATGCATGAATTCGCACCTGAACCAATACGGTTACGCGAATTTGAATACTCGTAAACTAAATTTACGATGACATGAGTAATGCACGTGAATAGTGGTTTTCTTCCGGAAATGAATAGTGTCAAGTGAATAGTAAAATTTCTGAATGTTTCTCGGAATGTCAAATTGACCTCAAAAACGATGAATAGTGATTGATGAATAGTAACATGTGAATAGTAAATTGCCGAGGTTTGGAAAATGACCGGAAATTACGAGTTGTGACACTATTGCCCTAGAGTCATGTCATAGGTGCATCCCTGACACGGACATGGAACCTCCATGCCTAGTGAAACTCATGTAATCAAATGGTTCGTATTTAAGGGTTCAAAACATAATTTTCATATCATAAGGTTTAAATATCAAAGTTTATCATATCAAAGTTCAAAAACAGAAGGTTCATAACAGAGGTTCAAATCAGAAGTTTTAAAATAGAAAGTTCATAACAGAGGTTGTAATCACGAAGGAAACCTTAAGAGTAAAGTCAGAATATCCATACCTCAAAAGCAAAGCTAATAGAAGTAGAAAGATCGAATAACGGAATAGTACTCTTCTTTTGAAATCTACACACGATGTGTTACTCATTAATATCTTATTTAATCATTTATTTTTTCATATTCCATATTAGTTCTAGTGTTTACATAAATATTTAGGTTAAATATTTAATAACTTGTTAACATGGTTTTAAGGTTTTAAGTGTACTTATATTAAAGTATAGGGTTTTAAAT
The DNA here is from genome assembly GCA_030686995.1 of Artemisia argyi. Taxonomy (NCBI): domain Eukaryota; kingdom Viridiplantae; phylum Streptophyta; class Magnoliopsida; order Asterales; family Asteraceae; genus Artemisia; species Artemisia argyi. Next base: position 154,605,250 of record CM060707.1, read on the forward strand.
ATAAATATCATAAGTTTACATGTTATCCAAGTTAGACCCTTAACTTTTATATTTTACAAATTAATCCTTATATTTTAGTAATTTACACTTTACACCCTTTAAGTTACGAAATTACAATTTAAACTCCTTAATTCTATAATTTACCAAATAGACCGTTTAAATATCAAAATAGCACATTATTACCCTTCTACTAATTATTATACGATTTAACCTTAATTATTTAAGTATACAAAATAAATCCTCAAGTTTTGTAATTTACAAAACACACCATTTATTTTAAAAACACAATCGGTTTATATAATAAACCACCAAACCCTAACCCTAAATTACCCATCATTACTAGCATTAATTATAACCTTGAAAACAACTTTATTACACCAGAACTTTGATCCAAACCCCTAACCCTAACCCTAATTGATTTCTTTTTATTCTATATTCTTTTCTTTAATTAATCCGATTACAAATAAAATCCAAACTAAGTTTCTAGGTCTCTAAAATAATGAGGACTATTTTTCTAATGTTATATGATTTATAAAGGACAAGAATAAAATATATAAAAAGCTCACAAAAATCGCATAGGCTGATTACAAATTGTTAGTCAATTTTAGGGTTTTTAAATTATATAAATTTGTATGATCAAATTAGCTTGCGTGGTTCAATTTTAATATTTTATAATGATAATATATGATACATAGGATGTTAGAAAAATACCAGAATGTGTTTAGAACATATGGATTAGAGCATAACAATTCTTCTTCTAGATGGAATGAAACAGACTCAAAAAATTCCCCTAGCTTCACACGATCAACCCAGACTTGAACCAATATTTTTCTCAACTTCTTTGAACTTCTTAGAGACCAGGAAAATTGCTTAGGAGTTGTGGAAAATTAGTATTCGACTGAATGGAATTTTGAGGTGTCCACCTGATTTTAAAAGTCGGTTAGGGATATCTAAAAATTATAAAACGTGTATTATGTATATATATATAGGGTATAATACTTATCTTGGGCTGGATTAATTCGTGGTAAGTTCAATTTAAAAGTTTATACATGTTTCCTATTTGTTTTAGGATTTGTTTCTATTTGTATATATATATATATATAAATAATAAAATCGATTCATATATATAGATATTATGCAAAAATTATTATTAATTTACCAAAGTAAAACATTTTAGTCATACATAATTTATTAGGATCGTATGTTACAAAGTTTCAAATTTCTAATATTTATTTGATATTGTTTAGTTATTATTTAAATTTCTTTGAACTTAAGGGTATTTTGGTAATTTTGCCTATTTTAGAATTTGAGGTATTACAAAACGTGTGATATTTCATGTGTATACGTTAATATGAGTTTAAATCCTTTATAGGTCCTCGTTAGTGATCTAGCCAACTAGTGATACGATATATAAAATATATGTGTCGTGTTTATGGTTTACGATTTATTTATAGTAAGTGTTTGTGCACAAAACATAAACATACATATCTAAAAATAGAAATAGGATTCAAAGTCTTACCTCACCTTTCAAAGGTGGAGTAAAACGTAATGTGAGGATCGTGTGAGGGTACTAGAGCTATGTGGTTCACTTCACGTTCCACCAAAGGTTCAAGAGGCATCAAACTTGGAGTCCTAGGCTTCCTTGAGGCGTGGTACTTTTGGCAATCCGTGTGTCCTTCAGCAACTCCTTCTTTCGTTACTATTTGTGTGATATGGTACGTATAAGTGCATGTAGCTACTGAGCTTGTATGTGAGGGCTTATATAGTGAGTTCTTGGAGTGTAAAGACATGTTGGGTTCACAAGAGTTGGAGGGTAGGATGTATACGAATATTGGCACCACGCTTCTTGTCCAATCGTGGGTTTACATGGCTTAGATTGTGTAAGATTTCATGCTATTCATTCCTGACATTTCAGGTTGAGCATAGTAATCATAAGTTTGCCATTGGGGAGCAGGGGAGGCAATAGGGAATGTTTTGACACGTTAGAACTTATCTTTTACATGGAGCGTTTAGTGTTTTACTTGGGTTGTTTCTAGGATAGTAAACGAGCAAGGTAGGGTGTAAGTTTTATTGTTCATGATTCTTGGTCACTAGATGAAACGTGATGAGTAAAAATATATATAGGTTACGTATAGAAATTGTAAGAAAATAGGGTGGTTTTGGTTGTGTATCGCGACAGGAACAAAAGAAAGAAAATAAATTAAGGTGCGTTTGGGCTTGTACTTGGGCTTGTGGTTGTGTCGGCCCAAAATTAAAGAAAGAAAATAAAATTAGTCCGTTTGGTTTTGTAATTGAATTTCGTGGCCCATTTGGTGGTGTGGGCCCATGTAGTGTGTTTCGGGGATCGTGTCGAGGTCCAAAAATATTAGTGATCATTCTCGGGAATTTTCGTAGGCTCGGGAAATATATAAATAGCATACGGTATTTAGATGAAACGTATAATTATAATTATAAACATTTTATATTTATTGTTCGCAATAATTATAGACTATCGAGGTTGTGTGTAAGCGTCGTTCCTAGGTAAACAGTCAATCACAAGTTATCGTATATCCAATTATCCAAAAAGTTTTTGTTACCCGTAAAAATGGTGTTATGTTAACGAAATATCCTTTTTATTTCATGTAAACAATTACTAATCGTATGGGGAAATTTCGGGAGGTTACATTACCTACTCCTTATAGGGAATTCCGTCCCGGAATTCTAGTCTAAGATAGTTGCCAAGGGTGTCTGTGGGAAAAGATGTGGATACTTGGAGCATATCTGATCCTCGCATTCCCATGTATATTCCAGTCCTCGCTTGGAGTCCCAACGAACTTTGACGATAGGAATACGGTTTTTCTTGAGTTGTTTGACTTCCCTATCCATGATTTCAACAGGTTCTTCGGTAAAAACGAGTTTGTCGTCTAGTCTAATCTCTTTCAACGGGATAACGAGAGATTCATCGGATAAGCATTTCTTAAGGTTTGACACATGAAAGGTATCATGAACTCGACTAAATTCTTCCGGTAGTTCAAGCTTATAAGCCACGGGTCCTATCATTTCTAGGATTTTGAATGGACCGATGTATCTTGGGTTCAACTTTCCATGTTTCCCAAATCGTACCATTCCTTTCCAGGGAGATACTTTCAACATGACTCTATCTCCAACTTGAAATTCCATAGGTTTTCTCCTTATGTCGGCGTAGCTCTTCTGGCGGTCTCGGGCTGCTTGTAAACATTGTTTAATCTTAATGATTTTCTCTGTAGTCTCATGTACAAGATCCGGTCCTATGAGTTGTATTTCTCCAACTTCTGCCCAACAAACGGGCGATCTGCACTTTCGATCGTAAAGTGCTTCGAATGGTGCTGCTTTAATACTGGCGTGATAGCTATTGTTATATGAAAACTCTGCTACTGGTAAGTGTTTATCCCAACCTTTTCCGAATTCAATCACACATGCTCGGAGCATGTCTTCCAAGGTTTGAATTGTTCTTTCACTTTGACCATCAGTTTGAGGGTGGTATATGGTGCTCATATCTAGCTTAGTTCCTACGGCTTTTTGTAAGGATTTCCAGAAATGTGATGTGAAGCGACTATCTCGATCTGAGATAATTGAAATTGGCACACCATGCCGAGAAACTATTTCTTTTACGTACAACTGAGCAAGTGTGCTCATCTCATCAGTTTCTTTAATGGGTAGAAAATGAGCGGATTTTGTGAGACGATCGACAATAACCCATATTGTGTCGTACCCGGATGAAGTTTCAGGAAGTTTAGTGATGAAGTCCATAGTGATTCTTTCCCATTTCCATATAGGAAGTTCAGGTTGTACGAGTAGACCTGAAGGTTTTTGATGTTCTGCCTTTACTCTTGCACACGTCAAACATTTACCGACATACTCTGCGATGTCAGCCTTCATGTTTGGCCACTAATAAAGTTTCTTTAGATCTTGGTACATCTTGTCGGATCCTGGGTGAATGGAGTATTTTGACTTGTGAGATTCATGCATGATGAGTTCACATATACCTCCAAAAAGTGGGATCCAACTTCTATCCTTGAAGCATAGCGTTCCATCAGATCTTTTCATGAAACCGTTCTTGTTTTCGGGAATGCCGTAAATCTTTTCCTTGGGTCCATTTTCTTCCTTAAGGGCTTCGTTCTGAGCGGTGAGGATTTGGGATGGAAGGGGTGAGCTTATAATCATTCCCAATGATCTAACTCTGGGTGGTTTCAATCGCTCTTTCCGGCTTAACGCATCTGCCATTACATTAGCCTTTCCTGGATGATAACGTATCTCGCAATCATAATCGCTGAGTAGTTCTAACCAGCGACGCTGTCTCATATTCAAATCCTTCTGATCCAAAATATGTTGAAGACTTTTGTGGTCCGTGTACATAGTACATTTGGTACCATACAAATAGTGTCTCCACAGCTTGACTGCAAATACTACAGCTCCTAATTCCAAGTCATGATTTGTGTAGTTTTCCTCATGTTTCTTCAATTGTCGAGATGCATAAGCTATCACCTTGCTTCTTTGCATCAATACTGCTCCTAATCCATGATATGACGCATCACAAAACACTATAAAATCCTCATTTCCTTTTGTGTTAGGAATTATAGATTTGAAGATTTGAAGATTACAAAACCCACAAGCAAGAATGAAGAAAGAAGAAACAATGAGGGCCTAATATGTAATTGTTAGATAGCTTTCATAGGAAGCTAGGGTTTGTAACCTCCCTCTATTATATAAAGAGGGTAGGCGTCTAGGTTACGAGCACATCCATTCATAGCTAGTCTCTTCAATGAGAGTCTAGAAAACGCATAGAGCGTGTGTAGTAGTAGTAGTTTATTAGTTTATTTTATATTTATAATAAAGAAAACCTTGTTAGTAACTTTGATTCTTCTTATTATTATTCCGTTGTGCTTATCATTGTTACTATATCCTAGATAGGGCTTAAACGATCCCTACAAGTGGTATCAGAGCCACGAGATACTCTCTGTAACCTTAAACACAATCACATAACTTTTCACTCAAGTACCAATGGGAGACAAACCAGGCGGTGATGTTGCTCTTTCAGAAGCAGGCTCTCTTACTCAACAACTACAACAGGTGGCCTTCTCTAACAGCAATGCCAAACTTCCTTTTCTTAGGAAGGATGAGTATGAGATCTGGGCCATGAAGATGCAAAACTAGATTGCAAGCGTTGATTATAACCTCTGGAATGTTATACTCAATGGCTGTCGTCCTAAAAAGCAAAGTGTAGATGCTGATGGCAAAATTAAGATTTTGGAACCTGTTTCTGCTAAAGAAATTCTTGCCATACAAAGGGAAAACAAAGCTAGAACCATATTGCTGCAGGCAATCCCTGATAACCACATGGGAGATTTTCATTCCATGACTGATCCAAGAGAAATCTGGTGGGCCATAAAAGCTAGATTTGGTGGGAATGAAGAATCAAAGAGGATGAGAAAGAGTATGTTGAAGCAAGAATTCCAAGAATTCAAGATAACTGAAGAAGAAGGTCTCCACAAAGGTTATGACAGGTTTCAGAAGATTCTGAGTCACTTGAATCAGCTTCTAGCCTGACCTGACAATGAAGAGGTGAATTCCAGGTTTCTAAGAGCCTTACCTCCCTCATGGTCTCAGGTGAGTATATCATTGAAAACCAAAGGTGGCCTGGACTACCTCAGTTTTGATGACTTATACAACAAGCTCAAAGCTTTGGAAGGTGACATAAAGGGATTCTCTCCATATGCAGCAACTCCTTCACAATCGGCATTTGTCAGCTCTAACTCAAACTACATGCCACATACCTATACAAGTCCATCCCCAGTACCACAGGTTTACTCAAGTCCATCCACTCCAAGACAAAATCTTCCCATTACCACACTGTCTTTTTCAAATGCTAATCCAATAACTCATCCAAAGATTAGTAATGTGATGGAAGATGTACTTCATTCATTTGTTGCTGAAGTTGATAAATAGCAACAAATAGCTTATGAAGATTTTGAGCAGATTGATGAACTTGCTTTAGAAGAGTTGGACTTAAACTGGCAAATGGCTATGCTCTCCCTCAAGGTTAGAAGATTTGAGCAAAAGGTTGGTAAAAAGCTCAATGTTGATAGTAGAGATGCAGCTAGGTTTGACAGGACGAAAGTAAAGTGCTATGCTTGTAGAGAAATTGGCCATTTTGCAAGAGAGTGCACAGCCAAGAAGGGTGAAGCCAGTACCAGATATTCAGCATACAAGAAGAAAGAAGTGGAGGCTGGAGAATCAAAGGCCTTGGTCACTGCTATTGATGCTAGTGTTGACTGGAATGAGCATGAAGATGCAACATGCAGCTCTCCTCAAATCTCTTGCATGGCTAGTTGTGATGATAACTTTGCTCTCATGGGAATCTCTCCTCAGATATCTACTTGTGTTTGTGATTGTGATTCTAAATAAACAACTCTAAAAGAAGCTTATGATGAGATGAAACCAAAATATAATGAGTGTTTTATAGAAGCAGCAACTTATAAAGAAGCTTTTAAAACCTTAGCACAACAAAAGATGTGGTTTCAGTAAAATCAATTGGTTTATGAGGAAAAGATTAGAGTTTTACGTAGAGATTTAGAATGTGCTAGCAATGAATTAAAATTTTCTGAAAAAGAAAAAGCTAGAATTGAGTATGAGAAAAGTGTTTTACAAGAGAAGTTGGATAAAGAAGTAGCTAGGCATAAAGAGTTGCTTGTTTCAGGTGATAAATTGTCTAGGTTACTCTACAGTAGTAAGTCTGTTACATCTGAGATAGGTCTATGGTTTAAGAAATATGTAGGTTCAGAAGCTAATCACTACTTAGATAAGAAGAATCATAATTATTCTGTCCCTATAAACTATCTAAAGGAAGGTGAGATGCATGCTGTACCAGGACCTATCAGAGGTGTATTTATGCCTACTACCAAAACCTCTGACTTTGATGGCTCACACCATCTCTTTGGCAAAAAGTCTAATGACTTGCCAAATAAGTCTGAAGACCATCCAACCATAGGAACCCCTAAGCCCACATCCCATAAGCTTGACTTACCAGAATCAAAGGAAACCACTGGCATTAGGATCAATGACTCCCCTGACTCTAGAAGTATATCTAGTAATGATTCTAACACTTATGTCTCTTGTTCTTACAGGGACAAGACCTCAGAGACCTCTAGTTATGCCAGCTGTGATTCCAAGACCAAGTCAGACTCACCCAAGTCCTCAATAAAGAATTCTGACAAGTCATCTTACAAGTCTGTGGACTCTGAAGTTGCTGCTGATGAAGTTATTTCTAAGACAGCCTCTTCTGAAGACTTGTTATTTACTTCTTTTGAAAACAATTCCTTTCAGTGTTCACAAAATAATTCTATTTCTGGTGTTTCTTTGAATAATTCTATGTTTAATAAGACATCTTTTGGATTTAATAAATCTTGTAAGAAGAAGAAGTGTTTTGTTTGTGGTAGCAAGTTGCATTTAATTAAGGATTGTGATTTTCATGATAAGAGGATGGGTGTTTCTGTGGTTAAGAATAGACCTAGACAAAAGTGGACTAACAATTGTACCAAACCCTCATTAGTTCCACAGGCAAATTACAACGTTAGTAGAATGCATTCCATTCCTGCTGATTGGTCTGTTCCTTCTGATAGGTCTGTTTATGGTAGTAGATGTATGAACACCAATAGAAATAGATATGGGTCAAGACCATTTTATGGATTTAATCATTGGTATGGATTTAATGACCCAATGTTTATGGGAAGGGGTAATTGGGATTCTACTGAAAAGTCCTCAGCAGATTGTTCTTGGACATATAACAGGCCATATAACTACAGGGATTCCAGGAACAATAGTGGATCTAACTCATCTTCTTGGGTACATCATAATGATCCACAGGGCAGACTCAAGTCTTTCATGACTTAAGTCTCTTAACATATTCATGTTGTTGTATATTAACTTCTTTTGTTGTAGGAACATCCTCTTCTTAATAAAGACTTAGGTATTGTTGATAGTGGCTGTTCAAGAAACATGTCTGGGAATCAGGAGAAGCTACATGACTTTGTGCCTATTAATGGTGGCATAGTGAGGTTTGGAAGTGGACTAGGAAGGATCACTGGCAAAGGAACCATTAGAACTCCAAAGGTGGATTTTGAGAATGTCTACTATGTGAAGGAGCTTCAAGGATTCAATCTGTTCTCTGTTTCACAAATTTGTGACAAAAAGCTTCCTGTACTTTTCACTGAAGAAGGTTGTTTCATTCTTTCAACTGAGTTCAAAATACCTGATGACAATCATGTATTGTTAAAGGCTCCAAGAAATCATAATCTTTATACATTTGACTTGAATGATGTCAAGCCAGAAGGTGATCTAACATATTTGGTGGCTAAAGCATCCTTGGATGAATCTACAAAATGGCATAGGAGGATGGCACATGTTAATTTCAAAGTCATCAACAAACTTGCTAAAGATGGACTTGTTCATGGACTTCCTTCCAAGATCTTCACCAATGAGCATAATTGTGTGGCTTGTAACGAGGGTAAGCAACACAAAGCTTCTTATAAAGCCATTACTGCTGTGAGCTCAATCTCAGAACCATTGCAGCTGCTTCACATGGATCTTTTTGGTCCAACATCCATCAGGAGTATAGATCATAAATACTTCTGCTTGGTAATCACTGATGCATTCGGCAGATTCAGTTGGACATTTTTCTTGGTGACTAAAGATCAAACCTTTCAGACACTTAAAGAATTTACAGCTCTAGTTGAAAACCAACTTAACAAGAAGATTAAAGGTATAAGGTGTGACAATGGGACAGAGTTCAAAAATGCTAATCTCATTGAGACTATAGCACTCCTAGGACTCCACAACAGAATGGAGTTGCAGAAAGGAAGAATAGAACCCTTATAGAGGCTGCAAGATCTATGCTTGCTGACTCTAAACTTCCCACCATGTTTTGGACTGAGGCAGTTGGCACTGCTTGTTATGTATTGAATAGGGTGTTGATTACTAGACCTTATAATAAGACACCCTATGAGCTATTGACAGGGAAGAAACCTACCATTGAACACTTGAAACCTATTGGTTGTCAGGTGACCATTCTTAACACAAGTGATCACTTAGGCAAATTTGAAGCAAAAGCTGCTGAAGGGTACATTGTTGGTTACTCAGCTCATAGCAAGGCTTACAGGGTGTATAACTTGGCTGCAAAGAAGATAGAAGAGACTCTTAACATGAAATTTCTGGAAGACAATGTAAAAGTTCAGGGCAAAGGTCATGAATGGTATTTTGACCTTGATTACCTTACAGATTATTTGGGATATGCTAGACACAAAACTAACCCATCTGCAGGTATACAAGTGTCATCTTCTAACAATGCAGGTATCCTACAGGATGATTCAGACAGTGATTCAGAATGTGATGAACCCACTATTGTTGTAACTACTCTACCAATTCAAATAGCAGATCCTCCTTACAAAGAAGCCTCTGATGCCAAATCTGCTGATGATGTGGAAAACTCAACTTATGCAGAAGATCTTGCTAGACTCAAAAAGCAGGAACATGCAGCTACTGAGGAAGCTAAAAGACTTGGTCTTGAATTTGCTCAAGACACTAAAGCACTCTTAAAACAAGCTGCTGTTGAAGAGAGCAGAAAAACTAGTTCTGCTGATACATCTGCTGATGCAGCTGCTGATTCTGCTGATGGAGATTCTGCTGCTGTTCCTGTTTCCACTGAAACTTTCACAAGCTTGGAAGAACCTTATGGTAGGTTTCCAGCTCCCTCAGGTCTTGCTAATGTTGAGCAAAGTGATGGCATTTTTCAATCAGCTTCTTATGATGAAGACTTTGCTCCTACTTTAACCAATCTTGATACCTCCATTGATGTTAATCCTGTTGCAACTAAAAGGATCAACACCATTCATCCACAAGATAATATACTTGGTGATCCAAATGCTATGGTACTCACCAGGAGTGCTATTAAGAATACCAAGTTTGGGCAATGTGCATTTTTGACTTATGTATCCACTCAGAAGAGAGACAATCATACAGATCAGAAGCATTGTTTGTTTGCTTGTTTCTTGTCCCAAGTTGAACCAACAAGCATTAAACAGGCTTTGAGTAAGCCTAGTTGGGTTGAAGCTATGCAGGAAGAGATGCAACAATTCAAGAATCAAGATGTTTGGGTACTTGTTGATCTGCCTGCAGGGAAAATTGCAATTGGGACCAAGTGGATCTTAAAATGCAAGAGGGATGCCAGAGGTATTGTGGTCAGAAATAAAGCAAGATTGGTGGCTCAAGGTTTCAGACAAGAAAAAGGAATTGAACACACTGAGGTCTTTGCACCAGTTGCTAGGGTTGAGGCAATTAGACTGTTCTTAACCTTTGCCTCATATATGGGGTTTAAGGTGTATCAGATGGATGTCAAGAGTGCCTTCCTCTATGGCAAAATTGAAGAGGAGGTATATGTTACTCAACCACAGGGCTTTGAAGACCCCCATCATCCTAAGAATGTGTACAAAGTTGTCAATGCACTTTATGGACTTCACCAAGCACCAAGAGCATCGTATGCTAGATTGTCTACATTTCTATTGGAGCATGGATACAGAAGAGGAGCTATTGACAAGACCCTCTTTATTAAGAAAAACTCCAGGGATATCATTCTAGTACAGGTATATGTGGATGACATTATCTTTGGATCCACAAAGGAAGCATGGTGCAGGGAATTTGAAGAATTGATGAAAGGTGAATTTCAGATGAGTGCAATGGGGGAGTTAACCTTTTTCTTCGGGCTGCAAGTCAAACAACACCCTGAAGGGATTTTTATCCATCAGGAGAAGTATGTTAAAGATATTTTGTAAAAGTTTGACTTTAAACTTCTGAGGACTGCTACCACTCCATATGAACCACCCAAGCTTAAGAATCCAAATGATCAAGATGAGGCTGTGAATGTTCACCTTTATAGGTCCATGATTGGATCACACATGTATCTCACAGCTTCTAGGCCTGACATTACCTTTGCTGTCAGTGCTTGCTCAAGACATCAAGTCACTCCACTGACTTCCCACCTCAATGCAGTGAAGAAAATTTTCAAGTACATCAAGGGCCAACCCAAACTAGGCCTTTGGTACCCAAGGGAATCACCATTTGTGTTGGAGGCTTACAGTGATAGTGACTATGCTGGAGCTAATTTGGATTGGAAATCCACAACAGGAGGGTGTCAATTTCTTGGTAGAAGACTCATCTCTTGGCAGTGCAAGAAACAAACCATAGTGGCTACTTCCACTACTGAAGCAGAATATGTTGCTGCTGCCAATTGCTGTGGTCAGGTACTTTGGATTCAGAATCAGATGTTGGATTATCGGTTTAACTTTATGAACACTAAAATCTACATTGATAATCAAAGTACTATTTCTATTGTTAAAAATCCTGTTTTTCATCAGAGAACTAAACATATAGAAATTAGGCACCATTTTATAAGAGATGCAAATGAGAAACATCTAATTCAAGTGCTTAAAATTCATACTGATGATAATGTGGCTGATTTATTAACCAAAGCTTTTGATGGACCTAGGTTTAATCACCTAGTTGTCAACATTGGGATGGTTAACCCTTGAATGCTATGTTTGAGGGGAGGCATAAGCCTCAGGGGAGGCATATGCCTCAGGGGAGGATTATACAAGTTGTATTTATGTAAGTTATTATGTTTACTAACTTTGTTTTGCAGGTTCTTACTAATCTTGTATATTATTATGGCTGTTTGAATGTTTGGTTGCATGTCATGTTCCTGCTGATGTACAAAGGAATCAGATGTAAAAGACATACAAGTAAAATATTTTATTCATCAGAGGAAAGCTTGGTACATCAACAACAAGATCTGTCATCAGAAGAAACACAAAATACATCAAACACCAACAAACAACCACCACCTCCCTAAGCCTCAACCCTCTACTCCATCTTCCTCTTCCCTTTGCCCAAGTCCTTTGGGTCTGGCATTTTCTTGTGGACCCCTCTGGATTGCATGACCTTGTTCCAGAGCTTGGGTGCAGCAAGACCAAGGACCACCCTCAATGGACCCTTCTTCCTTCTTGAGGACTGTGGCTCTTCAGGGACAGAGATCCTTCTCATATCTACACATACCCTTTCCATTTCACTGGTCAAGAATGCAGTGACAGGAGTGAAATCAGGGACAACCATAGCTAGAGGAGTTGGAGTTACCTCAGCTTCAGTGGTTTCTTCTGATGAGGTTGGAGATGGACAAAACTCTGAAGGATCTTCACCTAGGTAGTAGTATGATCTTTGGTTTTGAGGTATGTCAAAGGTGGAGTCTGATGAATCAGAAGAAATGTTAATGACTTTGGGAGATGGTTTCATGATGTGAGTGTGAGAAAGACTTTTGGATATGTTATTTGTGTACTAATGGGGTTGTGAGTTGATTATGCCTTGAAGACTTCTTTATAAAGACTTGATTTGGTTTTAATGTGAGTTAATGCAAGTAAATGGGAGGTAGTTGAGTCAGTAGTAATTACTAATTGTGCAAATTGTCCACTTGAGTGGATTCTTCGGATGAAAGTCAATGAGTTTGACCACATGCTGCTGATACTATCTATTTTGTTGTTAAGTGTGTTCCTGCTGATGGCTTATTCAAGATCAATTTATTCAGGGGAATGCTAATCTATCAGAAGAATTAAAACAAGTAAAAATTAACAAGGCAAAGTTTTTATTGATTCTTCTGAAGTACAATACAGGACAATAGAATTGAATGTTTTACACAAGTTCCTATTCTACTTTGCCCTTGCCCTTGCCTTCCACAGTCTTCTCCTTGCCTTTGTTGTTGATGTTTAAGATTCTTTGCCACTAAGGACAGGGCAAACCTATCACAACCTTTCTTGTTTTAGGCAATGGGGGATTTACTTTTCTTTTTCTTGGACGAGAGGACTGAGGCTTCTCAGGGGTTGTGGGTTGTAAAGTGCATCATTCTCATCATCCTCCTCATCAGAAGAAGTGAAGATGATGAGAGACTCATCAGGATTGGGAACTCTGTTTGCCCTCTCTAATGCATTCCACCTTCTCTCCATCTCTCTCTGGTACTCAGGATCATCAATTTCAGAAGGATATGGTGGAAGATCTTCAGATGATGATGAACTTGGAGCAGGTAAATCATGTTTCTTCTTCTTGGCTTGTTCCTTTGTGAGACCACAGGGAAGTGTTGGCATTCTGAGTGGAGGTGGAGATGTTAGTGTCCGAAGATGCCCTTGGATCTTGGATGACGTGTTGGTTACTTTTCTTTATTTGGTTTGGTGTTCACAGGTTGTTGAGTACATAACATAATAATGTCGTGCGATGGCTGGGACCACACACATTATTATATTTTGATTTGGACTGGGACCAATGGACGGTTATGGCGTGCGATGGCTGGGACCACACGAATAACTGAGGTGTATTTAACATGCTTGTTCGCACTACATTAGATAAGGATATTTGAAGCCAATTAAAGTCCGAGATACATGCATCACTTGAGGGGAAGCGTATACAAGATGCACATGATCCCTATTAGAATATTACAAAAAGGGGAAGAATAGTTATGATGTGCAGCTTATTATTGGTGATGACATTGTTTCTTCATGCAGATTGTTTTGTAATATCAAATAAGGGAAGATTGTTGGGAACTATAGATTTGAAGATTTGAAGATTACAAAACCCACAAGCAAGAATGAAGAAAGAAGAAACAATGAGGGCCTAATATGTAATTGTTAGATAGCTTTCATAGGAAGCTAGGGTTTGTAACCTCCCTCTATTATATAAAGAGGGTAGGCGTCTAGGTTACGAGCACATCCATTCATAGCTAGTCTCTTCAATGAGAGTCTAGAAAACGCATAGAGCGTGTGTAGTAGTAGTAGTTTATTAGTTTATTTTATATTTATAATAAAGAAAACCTTGTTAGTAACTTTGATTCTTCTTATTACTATTCCGTTGTGCTTATCATTGTTACTATATCCTAGATAGGGCTTAAACGATCTTTCACATTTTGGGAGTGCTAGTATTGGAGCTTCACAAAGCTTTTGCTTCAGTAATTGAAAAGCTGCTTCTTCCTCTTCTTTCCAGACGTACTTCTTGTTCTTTTGGGTTAACTTAGTCGAAGGTTTTGCAATCTTGGAAAAACCTTCGATAAACCTACGGTAGTAACCTGCGAGTCCTAAAAATTGACGTATCTCCGTGGGGTTTGTGCGAGACGTCCAACCTTTTACAGCCTCAATCTTTGCAGGATCTACATGAATGCCTTGACTATTTATGATGTGCCCTAGAAATTGCATAGTGCGAATCCAGAAGTCGCATTTGGAGAACTTAGCGTACAACGTTTCCTTTTTGAGTACTTCTAGAATAATTCTTAGATGCTCAACATGTTCCTCTTCACTTCAAGAGTAGATCAGGATGTCATCGATGAATACTATGACAAACTTGTCCAAATACGGTTTGCATACTCGATTCATCAGGTGCATGAAAACTGCTGGTGCGTTGGTTAGGCCAAATGGCATTACTTGGAATTCGTAGTGTCCATAGCGTGTTCTGAATGCAGTATTTGGAATATCTTCTTTTCGAACTCTTAACTGGTGATATCCTGACCATAGATCAATTTTCGAGTATACACTCGATCCTTGAAATTGATCAAACAGATCGTCTATTCGGGTTAATGGGTATCGGTTCTTTATCGTAAGTTTATTCAAATCCCGGTAGTCGATGCACATTTGAAATGATCCATCTTTCTTCTTAACGAATAGTACCGGAGCTCCCCATGGTGATGAGCTTGGTCGAATAAACCCTTTTTCAGACAATTCTTTTAGTTGTTCTGATAGTTCCTCCATCTCAGATGGTGCTAGTCTGTAAGGAGCCTTGGCCACTGGTGCCGCTCCAGGCACTAGTTAAATCTGAAATTCTACTTGACGAGTGGGTGGAAGACCGGTTAGTTCTTCGGGAAATACTTCGGGGAAATTCCTAACGACAGGAACATCATCAAGTTTCTTTTCTGATGACTTATTTTCCGTAACACGAGTCATGAATACTTGACATCCTTCATTCATGTGCTTTATCACTCGCATGTAGGAGATAATTACATATCGAGGTTTACTTTTGTCTCCTTGGACAATGAGGGTTTCGTCCTTGAGTGGTATATGAACAGCTTTTTCGTCACAGTGAATCCTAACACAATGGTGGGATAGCCAATCCATGCCGACGATAGCGTCAAAACTACCAAGTTGAACTGGCAAAAGATCAATGGCAAAAGGTTTCTCTAATAGGGTTAGTGTACAATCTTTCATGATGGTGTTTGTGCCTATTAAATTTCCGTTAGCCATCTCGATTTTGTAGGTGGTGTTCAGCTTAGAGGGAGTAATACTAAGTAGAGGAGAAAACGTATCTGATACAAAACTCTTATATGTGCCCGAATCGAATCATATCCTAGCATTATGATGATTTAATGGAAACGTACTGGTGACTACGTCGGGTCCGTTGCCATCTCTGAGGAGGTATACTCTAGCTTGAGTAGAGGTTTGTCCATTTCCTTTTGGGCAGTTCCTCCGAATGTGTCCTACTTCTCAGCATCCATAACAAGTAGGTGTTACAGCCTACGTGTTGCTTCCCGATGTAGGATTTCTGCAATGTCTGGTTTGGTGACCAATCTTTTGACATTTGTCGCACCGGATGGTACAACGACCATTGTGATGGAGTTTGCACCGTTGACACTGGGGTTTAGGGTCGTTATATCCCATACCTTCTGTGGCGGCGTAGCCTCTGATGTTTTCTCGTCTTTGGTTTTGTTGTTGATGATGAGCATTTTGATCATTGTGGTATTGTTGGTGGTTCCGATTGTTGTTGCAATTGTTGTTGTTGCGGTGATGGTTGGTATTACTCTGATGGTTGTTGTTGTGATGGTGCGTGGTTCTCTTGTCGTCCAGTTTCCTTTTAAGATCATTGTATTTCACTTCTCGATCCAGAAGCTTCTGTGCCAATTCCATGGCACCTTCTAAGGTTGCTGGGTTTGCTGAGGTGACATTCCCTTCAATACTATGAGGGAGTCCTTCAACGTATTTCTCCAAGGTTTTCTCGAAATCAGGTACCATGGATGGGCATAGTGCTTTGAGTTCTTGAAATCTCCTATTGTAACCTTTCAAGTCCACACCTTTTACTACTAAAACATGGAACTCATCCTCGAGCTTTCATAGTTCGGAATGGGGACAATACTTCTTTAGTATTTTAGCCTTGAATTCCGTCCATGTAAGTTGATGTGCCGCTGCTGTTCCTAGTATTGGAATAGTGGAGTTCCACCAGGATAGGGCATCTTGCATCAAGGTTCCCGTTGCGAAGCTAACTTTGTAGTTTTCAGAGCATCCACTTCTTTGGAAGACCATGTCACATCGCTCAAACCATTGGGCTAATTCGGATACCCCTTCGTTACCTTTGAAGTATGTGGGTTGGCATGCTATAAAGTCCTTATAGGTGCAGTAACATGGTGCGGGTGCCGCGTTTCCAGCCATTTGTGCGCCAGCACCTCCATGGCGGGCTTGTTCAGCTAAAACGGCATTGACACCATTCGCAATTGCTTGCTGTATTGCTGCTGGGGTCATAACTTCGGGGTTTGTAGTGGTTGTGGTTGTTCTCCTAGTTCTACCCATGTTGCTATTAATGATGAAAGAAAGTATATCGTTAGCAATTTCACCATGATTACACCGCGTTAAAATATATCAAGTGATAAAGAGTAAATATAGGTCATAGTTACAATGATTTGATCATTGAAAGGTCTAAGTCGTAATATGTTTCCATGCGTCGAAATGACATACATGGGAATACGAATGATTTTGACCTGCATAACCCAATATATTACGATATAATGTATAATATCATAACGTAAATAAAGATAAAATTGATCATAATTTCCATAAATCAAATGTCAATATGTCATAACACTTATTTAATACTTGTTCCAAAGTTTACAAAACATTATTCGACAAGATTCTTTATTAAAGGACATTGATCTAAGCTGACGAGTCTATGGTTTTTCCTAAGGTTTTGTCCATGCGGTTTTGGAGTTCTTGAACGGCAGCAGTCATTGTTTCGATGGTTTGATCTCTTGCTCTTTCCCTAGCTAGGGATTCTTGTAAGGCTTGCCTAAGATACACATTCTCCACGTCAATCCTCTCAATTTCACGGTCCAGGGCTCCCATCATTATTTCCGTTGAAGTGTTGGCCCCACATAATGCTCCTATGAATTCCATCGATTCCCAGAACAAAGTATCCAATTTCTCAATCCTATCCTCCATAGCTAAATGACTAATTATAAGACTATTCATATCATCTGCAAAGGTTTCAAGACGTTCATGAGGGATTTTGTTTAGTATGCTAGCAATGGAATTGAGTCGGTCCTCGTGACGAACCAATCTTGTGGCTAACAATGGTATGGTGTGATGAACAGGTTCCCCGGTAACTGGGAGAACTCATGAAGAAGCAGAATAAGAACTTTCCTCAAGTTTTCTTGTAGTTGGTGAACCCTCTTGTGATCTCCAGTAATGTAGGATTGGCAACAAGAACGACCATTTGCGAGCATCCACTCATTTATGGGTCCTTCTGCGTCTGCTGTGAACATAAGAATCTGAAGATGTTGGGCAGATTGGGTAGGTTCTTTGGTGAGGTGACACAGGAACACTACGGTTAACAGCAGGTGGTGATGCTAGTGGTGGAGATGATGCTAGTGGCACAGTGGTAGTTTGGCTGTAGAAGATAGTAGGTGGTGGTATCACAGGTGGTGCAGGTGGTGGTGGCACAGCTGATTCAGGTGGTATGACAAGAGCTGGTAGTGATACAACAATACTAGTTTCATACGGCTGAAGTTGTTAAATTTGCCTAGTTCGGCGAATTGGACCAGATGATGCCAGAGGAGAAGCCTCTGTGTCAGATGCGGGCAGAAACTGCTGGCTTTGCATGTAACTGTCCGTTGCAGGAAACATAGGCATAACTGAAGGAGCATAAGCTGAAGTAGCATCCTCAGTTCCTGAGTTAGATGACAAGCTGATAGGATGGGTGTTCGAAGACATGGCACTGTAATAATTTCTTGATTAGTAAATGTAAGCATAATCATAACCAATTAATAAGATGTCAAAAGTAAATAATACTTTTACCCGCTATTGGAATGCTCAGGCACGAAGGGCGTAAGGTGGTATTTTATAAAAATTTGGTCCGTTTAAAAGCGTAGTTATAGTCCAATGTTCCAAAAACAATTGGTTCACTATAACCGTGGCTCTGATGCCAATCTATAACACCCCTAAAAAATGTGAATAACAGCGAAAAACTTATTATTAACAGCGTAAGACTTTCGGGGTATTATATCAAGGATCTTTGTCTCAATTATAGAAAACGACTCTAGTGAGACGTTTTAACCTTTATATAAAATACCAAATATCCAAATTGTCAAGATGTTTCATTATTCAAAAACATGTTTTTATTTCAAGAAAGATTAAACATTTCTTTATTGCCCACTCCGTGCCTTCACCATCCATTCCATTTAGTTACCTGAGATAAACATGCTAAAAGTCAACAAAAGTTGAGTGAAATCCATAGGTTTATAATTAAGAGTTTGAACACAAGAGATAGATATTTATTGTAATATCGATACAAATAAACAAGTTGAAAATCATATCCATTATTGCCTTAAGCTCATGACACGCAACGATTAACAGACATCAAAATAACCATAATAATGATGTGAAATAATGTGCCCCCAGGATAGGTATTTGCCAGTAACCTATGTAATTTAAATAAAGTGCATTTGGTGGCTTTCCTCTAGCAACCAAATGAGGATTGTCAATCCCTAATAGATCTATTCACAATTATTTACGTTCACCCTACAAGTAATTAAGGTTCATGATCGAGGGACTTTTGGCAATAGCTACTTAAGCAACAATAATAATATCAGCCGGTATCATAATACCAAGAAAAGATTTGTGTTCGGTTTTTAAGCATGTATCCCCCCCACGAAACAAGTTAAATGTGGGCTATGAACTCACCTTGGTAGTACAGTAGGATAGTCGTAATCACAATGATGCAAGGCAACGGCTTCACACACGATCTAAAAGATATGGCAAGTTTTAGATTGATAGTCTAAGCCTCGTTTTATTGCGAGCATTAGTTATTAATAAATCGACATATATATCGGTGATGTGTAGCGACGTTCGTGTAAAGGAAAACAATTACGTATTGTTTTATTATCAAATTATAGTTATACGAGTTTTATACATATATATAAGTGAAGTTTATAAATTTATTACCTCAACATATATATATATATATATATATATATATATATATATATATATATATATATATATATATATATATATATATATATATATATATGAGTCGAGTTATTCTACAAACCAAACATTCCTCACATACTAAGGGACTCATCCCCACCATCTATTTAAAAAGGAAATCAATGGTTGAGATTAAAAATATTTTAATATTTCACCTATTTTTTATAATTTAAATATCTCTTAAACCGTTAATCGTTAAGCGAAAATAATTACACCATCGCGACGGGCACTTTGATATACTTTCGAAAAAGAAAAAAAAATCATTTTTTTCACGTTTTTTTTCGTAGCCAAAAAAAAATCATATATGATATTACATATCATATATGATATATCATATATGATATTACATATCATATCATATATGATATGTAATATCATATATGATATGATATGTAATATCATAAATGATTTTTTCGGCCACAAAAAAAACCTGAAAAAAATGAAAAAAAAAATTTGTCGAAAATATGTCAAAGTGCCTATCTATAGAGAGATAATTTAATGCCCGGCGTAACGGTATAATTTTTTTCGGTTAACGATTAACGGTTTGAAAGATATTAATATTTGAAAAAAAGGATGAAAGTTTGTTTTTTAAATAGTTGGGATTAATCTTATCAATTAGATCAAATAAAGATGGAGGGAAGATGGATGGTGGAGATTAGTCCCTTCGTATGTAAAAAAAGTTTGGTCCTCAAATAATCTTATATATATATATATATATATATATATATATATATATATATATATATATATATATATATATATATATATATATATATATATATATATGTATGTATGTATGTATGTATATAATCATTATTCAAAATTAGTATTACAAATAAATCCTTTAAGTTTCTCAAAGTTACACTTTTTACCCTTAACGGAAAATATTTACGTCGTTAGTCCAAATTTACATATTATTACATTTTAGGTCCAAAAGTATCAATATTTATATTTCTCAACTCTAAGTTTCCATATTAATAGTTTTTATCCTTAGAAAATAGTTTTGACAGTTTTGACCCAAAGTTTACACGTTTGACGATTTTAGTCCCTCGTTTGCGAAATTTTGCAAAAATCATCCATAAATTACCAAACTTAAAGTTTAACATTTCCACTTTTCCAATAAGCTCAGATTGTTCAAAAATAGCTTATTTCACAGCTTATTAGCTAAAAATCAGATTTTTACCTTTTAATTGGGCTTATGGATCCATAAAACTTGGCCCATTAACGTTTAACGATCCAAAGGTGTATGGGGAACACTAGGCTTACCTTAGTCCATTATTTTATGTTATAACAACATTTCAAAACAGCTTTTATGATCAGCTTACTAGAATAAGCTAAAAGTAGCTTATTGGGCTTAACAGGCCCATAAGAGATTTTAATTTCATGAAATCTTTATAAAATAACGTTTTCCTTTAGGGTCGATTGGGTGATAAAACCAAGTTGTTGGGTCTAGTTCTTTATTAGTCTCGTTAACTTATAAGGTAGATAAATAGTTCGTGTTTAAATATAGGGTGGTCATGTGTCGATTTTAAGAATGGCGAGGCCAAAGTACATGGTCAAAAATCATAACGCAAAACAATATAGCTTGAAAATAATTTTAAGTCTTTTAGTAGAAATCGTATAGGTCCAAACCTAATTAGAAACGTGTGATATTTCATGTGTATACGTTAATATGAGTTTAAAACCTTTATAGGTCCTCGTTAGTGATCTAGCCAACTAGTGATACGATATATAAAATATATGTGTCGTGTTTATGGTTTACGATTTATTTATAGTAAGTGTTTGTGCACAAAACATAAACATACGTATCTAAAAATAGAAATAGGATTCAAAGTCTTACCTCACCTTTCAAAGGTGGAGTAAAACGTAATGTGAGGATCGTGTGAGGGTACTAGAGCTATGTGTTTCACTTCACGTTCCACCAAAGGTTCAAGAGGCATCAAACTTGGAGTCCTAGGCTTCCTTGAGGCGTGGTACTTTTGGCAATCCGTGTGTCCTTCAGCAACTTTTTCTTTCGTTACTATTTGTGTGATATGGTACGTATAAGTGCATGTAGCTACTGAGCTTGCATGTGAGGGCTTATATAGTGAGTTCTTGGAGTGTAAAGACATGTTGGGTTCACAAGAGTTGGAGGGTAGGATGTATACGAATATTGGCACCACACTTCTTGTCCAATCGTGGGTTTACATGGCTTAGATTGTGTAAGATTTCATGCTATTCATTCCTGACATTTCATGTTGAGCATAGTAATCATAAGTTTGCCATTGGGGAGCAGGGGAGGCAATAGGGAATGTTTTGACACGTTAGAACTTATCTTTTACATGGAGCGTTTAGTGTTTTACTTGGGTTGTTTCTAGGGTACTAAACGAGCAAGGTAGGGTGTAAGTTTTATTGTTCATGATTCTTGGTCACTAGATGAAACGAGATGAGTAAAAATATATATAGGTTACGTATAGAAATCGTAAGAAAATAGGGTGGTTTTGGTTGTGTATCGCGACAGGAACAAGAGAAAGAAAATAAATTAAGGTGCGTTTGGGCTTGTACTTGGGCTTGTGGTTGTGTCGGCCCAAAATCAAAGAAAGAAAATAAAATTAGCCCCTTTGGTTTTGTAATTGGATTTCGTGGCCCATTTGGTGGTGCGGGCCCACGTACTGTGTTTTGGGTATCATGTCGAGGTCCAAAAATATTAGTGATCATTCTCGGGAATTTTCGTAGGCTCGAGAAATATATAAATAGTATACGGTATTTAGACGAAATGTATAATTATAATTATAAACGTTTTTGTTGGGAATTCTGTGAAGTAAGAATTCTGCTGCTGTTTCTGCTGAAAGGATCCTGCTGAAGAGTTGGTTTCTGCTGAAGCAGTGTATCTGCTGAAGACATAGTTCAGCTTTATTAGTTTCTGCGGATATAGTATTTCCGTGTTTTATGTAATGTAGTTTGGATATGCATGAGTTTATTTAGGAAGTGATAATGCATATCTTTTAGAAGTTTTAGAGTATACGTTTCTTGAGAAACGGTTTAGGGTTCCTTGAGTATAAAAGGAACACACGGTTTATGTATTGAATAACTTTTAGAAAATTCTTAGTATAATTAAAAGATCCATAGAGGATCAAGAGTTCTTAGTATCAAGCTTGTGTTTTGTTTCCGCTTTATAAATACAAGTTGCAGAGATTGTCTATTAGTGTGTTATTGATTACAGTGACATTACTAACGATTCTAGAGTGCTCAAGAAGATCTATCAAGGTCTATAGCTCAACAAGTGGTATCAGAGCCTCGAGAGAGTCTCTGCCATACTGAGAAACACAAATCTTACACCTTTACAATCCAAACAAATCACCAAACATGCCTGGATCGGATGATGATGTTGATACAACCCAGAACATTAACACCACTTCTCTTCAACAACTCAATCTCTCCAACAGTAATGCTAAGTTTCCATACTTGAAGAATGCAGAAGATTATCATCTGTGGTCCATGAAGATGCGGAACTGGATCACAAACATTGATTGGAATCTGTGGGAGGTTGTTAAGAAAGGGAATAGTCTGAAGAAGCATGTTACAGATGCTGATGGAGTTGTTACTATTGTAGGACCCAAAACTGTTGAAGAGATTCTGGCTGTGCAGAGGGAGAGTAAAGTCAGAACTATTTTGCTCCAAGCTATTCCAGATGACCATATGGGTGACTTCCATTTTATGGAGGATGCCAAGGACATTTGGATGGCTATAAAAGCAAGATTTGGTGGGAATGAGGAATCAAGAAGGTTGCAGAAGTCTATGCTGAAGCAGAAATTCCAAGAATTTCAGATATCTGAAGAAGAGGGAATTCATAAGGGTTATGACAGATTTCATCGAATATTGAGTCAACTTAATCAGTTGAAGGCTAGACCCGACAATGAAGACTGCAATTCTAAGTTTTTGAGATCTCTGCCGCCATCTTGGTTACAAGTTTGTATTGCTCTTAAGACCAAAGGTGGGTTGGACATGATGTCTTTTGATGACCTCTACAATAGGCTTAAATCACTTGAGCCTGATGTTAGAAGTCCCATACGTCCATCCACTCATTCTGCATTTGTTGGTGCCTCTACTAAACCTGTGCATCAAGCCGCAAGTTCATATTCATCAGGAGCATCTTCTCAAACTTATAATCAAACTGCTCCTAAATCAAGATCAAGTAGTGTGTTGGAGGATCTTATTCATTCATTTGTGGCTGAATATGAACCTCAGCAGTTTATTACTTATGAGGACTTTGAACAGGTAGATCCATTGGAAATGGAGGAGATGCACTTGAAATGGGAGCTTGCCATGATCTCAATGAACATCAGAAGGTTTGAAGCCAAGTCTGGAAGAAAGTTTGGTTTTAATGGAAAAGAAGCAGCAAGGTTTGATAGAAGGAAGGTTAAATGCTACACTTGTGGTCAAGTGGGACATTTTTCAAGAGAATGCAAAGAAAGAAAGGCTGGAGATGAAGTTAGATATGGCTCTTATCCATTGGAAGCAGGGAATAACAAGACTGTACCTTCAAAGGCAATGGTGACTCTAGATCACCAAATTGATTGGGCTGATCATGAAGACAAGAAGGAGCAAGTGAATCTGCTGGCATTCACACCTTTAGAAGACAAGAAGGAGCAAGTCTCGTTGATGGGAATCTCTCAGGTAACCAATTGTGTGCTTGGATGTAGTGTAAGATACAATGAGCTTAAACAAGAATTTGATGAATTGAAACCAAAATACAATGAGTGTTATGTTGAAGTAGAGTCTTATAAAATGGCTTTAAAAACATTAGAGAAACAAAAAGTATGGTTTCAAAAGAATCAAGTTAAATATGATGAAAAAATAAGAGTTCTAGAAAGTGATTTAGAGGTTGCTAAGATAGAATTAAAACGTACTGAAAAAGAGAAGTCTGATTTAGAAAAAGAAAAACAAGAGTTACAAGCTAAATTAGATAAAGAGATAGCTGGTCGTATGAAATGGCATGAAGGGGCATCTAATTTAAGTAAATTAATTGATGGTCGCCAATCTGTTAGGTCTAGAAAGGCATTAGGATATGAGAAATATATAGACCCTGAAGAGCTAACCTATCCTGATATGTCTAGTGTTTTTGACCCTGAACCAGCCCTAGCTTATCAAACACCTGTTAAATATGTTAAGGAAGGGGAATGAATGCAGTGCCTGGACCTATAAGAGGGGAACACATGCCTATAGACTTGTCCAAACCTGTTGACTTTGATGGATCACATCATTTATATGGCAAAAAGTCAACTGACTTGCAAGACCCTATTGTGAAATCTAATGACTTTGTCTCTTGTTGTAACAGTGACAAGTCTTCTGATGAAGGGTCTACCTCATTTGCTAGCTGTGATTCAAGTGAGAAGTCAGACCTGCCCAAGACCATGCTCAAGACCACTCCCAAGACCACACCAAAGACATCACCTAAGACTCCCCACAAGCCTTCTAGAGTTGCTGCTGATAACAAGACAGTTTCTACTGAAGACTTGTTTTTAAATTCATTGCATAATAATACTTTTGGCTTTGTTAAAAACAATTCTGTTTGTCATGGTGATTTGAATACGTTTTCATGTTATGGAAATTCTTTTGGTTTAAATACATCTTCTAAAAGGAAGAAGTGTTTTGTGTGTGGAAGTAAATATCACTTGATTAAGGATTGTACATATCATGAGCAAAGAATGGGTGCATGTGGTAGTCAAAGAAAAACTAGGCAAATGTGGAAAAATGTTAGTGAAATACCATCTTTTGTTCCACATCAGCAAAAACCTAATTCTGCTGAATCTCATTTTTCATGGAAAAGAACCAGTACTAGACCATATGTTCGACCCACTAGTTCTTTCTTTTATAATGGTTATTGGCCTAATCACTTTGACTCAATGTGTAATGGTGGTAGGAAATTGAATACTGCTGTGAAGCCCTCAGCAGGTTGTTCTTGGACTAAGAAGGGACCTCATATGTATTACAAGCCCAAGAACAATGGTGGATCTAAAACATCTACATGGCCTATTACTCATTATCCACAAGGCAGGCTCAAGTCAGCAATGACTTGAGTCTCCAATGTGTACTAATTTTGTATATTTTGTTGTTGTTGTAGGAACATCCTTTGAAAAGTACTGAATTTGGTATTGTTGATAGTGGTTGTTCTAGAAGTATGTCAGGGAACAAGGATAAGATGCATGACTTTGAGCCTATTGAAGGAGGAGGCACTGTAACCTTTGGTGGTGGAGATGGCAAAATTACAGGGAAAGGAACCATTAAGACACCCTTGTTAGATTTTGAAAATGTTTACTATGTGAAGGAACTGGAGCACTTTAATCTAATCTCAGTATCACAAATTTGTGACACTAAGCATAAGGTTTTCTTCTCTGAAGATGAGTGTCTTGTACTTTCCAAGGACTTCAAACTCCCAGAAGACACAACTGTATTGCTGAGAGTTCCTAGAACCTTCAACCTATACACATTCAATCTGAATGATGTTCAGCCTGAAGGTGATCTAACATGTTTGGTAGCCAAAGCTTCCTTGGATAAATCCAATAAATGGCATAGAAGAATGGCACATGTGAATTACAAGACCATCAACAAGTTATCCAAACTTGGTCTTGTTAAGGGCCTTCCTTCTAAACTCTTCACCAATGAACAAAATTGTATTGCTTGCAACAAGGGAAAGCAACACAGAGCCTCTTACAAAGCAGTCCAAGCAGTGAGCACCATTTCAGAACCTCTTCAATTGCTACACATGGATCTCTTTAGTCCAACCCCCATTAGAAGTATTGATCACAAGTACTTCTACCTGGTTATCACAGATGATTATAGCAGGTTTTGCTGGGTATTCTTTCTCAAAACTAAGGATGAAACAACTCCAATTCTGAGAGAATTCATTATCTTAGTTGAGAACCAGCTGAATAAAAAGGTGAAAGGAATTAGGTGTGACAATGGTACAGAATTCAAAAATGTTGTCTTCATAGAATTCTGTAAGTCTAAAGGGATTAGAAGGGACTATAGTACTCCAAGAACTCCACAACAAAAT
The DNA here is from genome assembly GCA_030686995.1 of Artemisia argyi. Lineage (NCBI taxonomy): Eukaryota > Viridiplantae > Streptophyta > Magnoliopsida > Asterales > Asteraceae > Artemisia > Artemisia argyi. Next base: position 154,631,626 of record CM060707.1, read on the forward strand.
GGGGTTGCTGAAAGGAAAAATAGAACCCTCATTGAGGCAGCAAGATCAATGCTTGCAGACTCCAAACTACCCACCATGTTTTGGACTGAAGCAGTCAGTACTGCATGTCATGTCTTGAACAGGGTATCCATCACTAGACTTCATGTCAAGACACCTTATGAACTTCTCACTGGGAAAGTTCCACACATACATTACCTTAAGCCTTTTGGATGCAAGGTGACTATTCTGAATACTGCTGATATACTGGGTAAATTTGATGGGAAAGCTGATGAGGGATATATAGTTGGGTATTCAGCTCATAGCAAGGCCTATAGGGTTTATAATCTGAATGCTAAAAAGATTGAAGAGACCCTTAATCTGAGATTTCTTGAGGATCAGCCTAATATTCAGGGACAAGGCCATTCTTGGTATTTTGACCTAGACTATTTGACTGACTATTTGGGTTATACTAGGCATGCTTCTAATCCTGATGCAGGTACCAAAGATTCAAGTTCTAACCCTGCAGGTTCCATGGATGATGACTCAGAATGTGAGTCTGAGCCAGAAGAGAATACTTTTGTTGTACCATCTTTTCCACCTAACCATTTTGTAGGTAATCACTCTGCTGCTGAACAAGATGATGAGTCACATTATGCAGAAGATCTTGCAAGATTGCAGAAGCAGGAACATGCTGCTACTAAGGAAGCTCAGAAACTCAATGACAAGGTTACACAAGAGACTGAGGCTATCCTACATCAGTCAGCACAAACAGTCAGTGGCAACAAGGATACTGCTGAAGGCACACCTATTCCCACTGATAATGTCAAAGATGCTGATTCTGCTGATGTTCACTCTCCCATCTCTACTGAAGTCTCTGCAGATTTTGATAAGCCCTTTACCAGATTTCCAAGTCCTTCTGATCTTGGGAATTATCAACCAAAGCCTGGCTTGTTTAACTCAGCTTCATATGATACTGAGTTTGAGCCTACACTCACCAACATTGATGCCAAAATTGATGTTCCACCTACAGCTACCAAAAGGATTCACAATTGTCACACCCCCAAAATCGGGTCCAGCGGAAGCATACGTGTAGCTGGGGTGTAACTCAATCGGTATCACAACACAAGTACAAAAATGGTTTTCACTTCAATCATTTAGAATAAGATAGTTAAGTCAAAAATATTGAATTTACATCGTTAAAAGTAGTGCGGAAGTAGGCCCTTAAAATAGTTTAAAACGGTCCCCATATAAATAATCAGAGTCTTCTATGACCATGCCATGCCCTGCCAAAACCTCCAGTAGCGTGCCATTGGTTAAAACCTGAAAATACATGCTAAAGTGTCAACACGAGGTTGGTGAGTTCATAGAGTTTGTTTAATAAATAATGCCTATAGAGAAATAATCGCCCAGCAAAGGCATTGTAAATCCACTCAGTTGTAAGTCCTGCAATAAGAGACTTGTAACCTGTGTGTTTACAACCCACTGCCAAATGTGTTAAAGTCTACGTGAACAAAAGTAATAATGGTATCCAAATTCCCAGATAAACATAGCAAAAATGGCTATATAAATAATTCAGTCAATGAGGTTATATCAACAATGCTGACAATGTCGCCAGATAAATAATACTGACAATGTCGCCAGATAAATAATGCTGACAATGTCACCAGATAAATAATAATGACAATGAGGTCATATACAATCAGTCAAGTAGGAAAACAGCAGTATTACGTTTGACTTAGAAACAATTGGTGACCATGAGATCATATAAACAAGGATGACAAATGCCATGAAATGCAGGTAATCAAACATACCAAAGAAATACAGGAAATCAAACATACCAGAGAAATACAGGGAGTCAAACATACCAATAAAATACAGGTAATCAACCATGTAAAACGAGTAATGCGTTTAAGTAAAACGAGCATGTATTCTCCCCCAAAGAGTTTGCAAAATAATTAAAAAGTAGGGGCTATGACTCACCTGGTGCGATAGCTACGACGACAAAAGTGGATACACTGAAATGAGGCACGATCTCTAACCGCAACCTAATATGAGTAATAACGATCTACCTTAGATCATGACGTGATGAAATGAATGCACGTGCACATGATGCCTATACCACTCGTAACTTGGAAATACTAGTTATTGTCAAAGTAAAATAGTTTCCATACTTAGGAAAATAAGTCCAAATATAGAAGTATATAACTTGTCGTAGTATATCGTATAAAAATGTTAGTGTTATGTTCCTCGTCTTGAAAACCTTATAATAGCATCTAGTAGTCGCGTAATAAACCTTGAGTCGCACGTATTTCGTTAGTTAAAAATAAACTCCTTGAGTCGCACGTAACTCGTTATTTTCTAGTAGTGACTAAATATATATATATATATATATATATATATATATATATATATATATATATATATATATATATATATATATATAGTTTTGACGATTTTAAAACGTGTATAACTTGGTCGTTTTAAGCTCATTTTACTCGTTCTTTATATCCACGGATTCGTTTTAGTATATACTAATATATTTTTGGTAGTTCGGCTACTCTAGGTTACGTTTAACGCCTATATTTGCCCATCGAAAACTGTCAAACAGCATGCAGTTTTTCAGAAAATAGTTTTCGTCGTTAAATTTACAAAAATCATATCTCCTTCGTTATAAGCTCTTTTTAATCCGTTCTTTCGCCAAAAGTTTCGTTTTTGAAAGTATTTTCTAAATCTTGGGTCAAAAATTAACCTTGAGTTCCTGAGTTTCCCACGTTTTCAAAATAGTAACAGTAGGTATATGTATATTTTCCAAAATCATTTTCCTTGTTTCAAACTTCATCCAAACCACTTTCAATCACCACAAAACTAGTCTAATCCTACCATACACCTTCTTAGGGTGTCATGGGTTCATAAACTTCATAAACAAAGTAGATCTAACAAAGATCTAACAGTAATCACTTCCTAAGGTTCAAAAGTTAAAAGTTTATAAAATAAAGTGGTATAAGCTATTATATGCATGAGTTCTTGTAAGAAAAGTATATAATCATAGTAATAACTTGTAAAAATTATAAAAATGAGTTTGTTAACTTACTTGAAGGTTTAGGAAGTTTAGATGATGAAAAACCTACCAATCCTTGAGTTTCTATTTCAAAACTCAAACAAGGATAACTAAGTGAACTATATTATGTCTTGATCTTTGAAAATTAATGGTTCTTGCTTCTTCTTCTTGCTTAGGCCGAGCATACCAAGGAGGAAAAGAGAGAAAATGTTTACTAGCACATAGAGAATTATGATGAGAATGAGGTGAAAATGGATTAATATCTAGTTAGGAGACATTTGTTAGGTTAGCATTTATGGGGGTTGGTGTGGTTAAGCACATGAGATGGCTTAGGAGGGGGGGGGGGGGGGCGGTTCACAAAGGAGGGAAAAGGGGAGTTATGTTGGGTAATTATTTAGGGAGTTAGTCGTAAGATTGTGTAGTATTTGGTTAGTTTTAGGTGTAATCGGGTACCGGGTTTGCTAGAAATAAATTTTATTGAGGTTATTCGGGACATAATAAAGTCGTAAAAATTGCAAAAATATGTCGGGTTCAAGTACGGAGAGTTTGGGTGATTATTGTTTCGTTTTCACAAAAACCGTCATAATTAAATTAGACGTACGATATTAATTAATTAAATTTCCAAAATACCGGGTAATTGAATTTCATAATACTTATGACGTTGTAATAAGTATAAAAATATATCGAGATTAATGTAGGGAGTGTCGGATATGTTATTCTCATTTATAGGTCGCGTATTAGTGTTTATTTAAAATAAACATACGTAATTTGTTAATTATACCAAAAGTGTTAATTTAAATATCCTACGAGTGGAATAGTATGCAAGTGACACAATGATGATACGTAGACTATTTCTAGTCCGTATGAGATGTCCCAATGATAATGCATGAATTCGCTCCTGAACCAATACGGTTACGCGAATCTAAATACTCGTAAACTAAATTTACGATGACATGAGTAATGCACGTGAATAGTGGTTTTCTTCCGGGAATGAATAGTGTCAAGTGAATAGTAAAATTTCTGAATGTTTCTCGAAATATCAAATTGACCTCAAAAACGATGAATAGTAAATGATGAATAGTAACTTGTGAATAATAAATTGTCGAGGGTTGGAAAATGACCGGAAATTACGAGTTGTGACAGTCTCCCCTTCTAACAGGAACTTCGTCCCGAAGTTCAGTTTGTGTTGGTCTCTAGAGAGGTATTGGTGAAAAGATGATGATATGTATCATGTAAGCTATTGAGCTCTAATGGGAGTTCAAGTCTGTAGGCTACTAGGACCATACTGTCTGAAATATTGAATGGTCCAATGTATCTCGGGTTTATCTTCCCAAATTTTTCTTAATGGTATCATGCCTTTCCTAGGCAGAACTTTCAACATAATCCTGCCATTAACTTGAAATTCTAAGAGTTTACAACTTATTAAACTTGTAACTGATTCTTGATTTGTAGGAAATTCCTGGTTATTTCATGAATGCTTACTGGACTAGTGAGTTAGGCTTTTTCCAAATTTCGATCCGTCAATGGATGTTGGCACTTCGACCATAGAGTGCTTCAAATGGTGTAGTCTCTAAGCTCGTGTGGTAACTATGGTTATAAAGGAATCTGATTTATGGAAAATGGTTAGTCCAACCATTTCTAGAGTCAATCACTCATGCTCTGAGCATATCTCCCTATGTGTGAATCATTCTCTAATTTCTGACCATTGGTTTGTAGATGATAAGTGGTGTGGTTCCAAAGAAATTTTAATGAAATTGCTAGGAGTTCGAGATGAATCAAGTTCCTCTATTAGGAGTAATTGAGATGGGTATCATGAATCTTGTTTTGAAAGGCTTACAAGGTTAGGTCCGTCAAGGGTGTTGTTGAAAATAATAGATTAGGATAAGGTTGTGATTCCTCCGCAGGAATGTCATGAATTGAGTCTTTCTCCACCTACGATGCTTAGTCTCCATTACTAAGATTTTCCCCAAGTTCTATGTCATCAAGTCACAAAATCCTAAATGTATAAGTGATGTAATATAGTGATCGATTTTTCAAAGTTTGTTTTGAGATTTTGTTTTGTTCATAAACCTTCCCTGAATAAATAAATTTACAACTTTAAGCAAACGGCTTTCTAAGTAATATTTTTCTTAATGTTTCAAAATTTAATAGTTATGCAAGATAGGACTGTTTTCAACATAAGATGGATAATATGATTTACCAAAAATCGATGTTTAAAATTTCTTAGCATCTCGTAGTTTTGTAAAAGATTAACCAAAAGAAATTTGCTTGTCAAAATAAGTGCCTTAGAAAAGTATTTCTTACAAGATATATGTTTTGCATAACTATAGTTTAGAGAAAAGTCCATTTAAAAGTGCAAATATTAAGAGGATAAAATAGTCAGGTATGTATGTATGCACAAAGGCATAGGTGTCTAACACATTCGAATAAAGTCTATTGGTGAGGACATGTTCAATTTATAGTCTCGGTTAAAAGGTTGGATTTATCTCTATGGTGTTGCTTAGTGAGCACTCGTATTGAAACTAATCCTTATAATTTAGTTAAGCCAATACTTTCCAGATGATGGAATTTTTGGTGATTAGGCCAGTGATAGTGGTTCGAATAGTTTTGTGATATCTTGGGATTTCTGTTGAGTTTTGAATGGTCTTACTGTACCGAGGGATCCTCCTCATAGAAGGTATGGAAAGTCTTTCCTAGGGAGATCATAGATAATATCCACTTATCAATATAGGGAGTAGTGAGGGATGAGTGACATCGGAATCTATAGAGTGTTAGCTAATTCCTTATATATATATGGGGGTGGGGAAAGGAAATGATAGTGATGGTGAGAAGGGAAGAGACTGTGACAACTGCAGCATAATGAGATTGTGATATAAGAAAATACTGTGATGCAAGAGTATTGTACATAAATATGAAAGTTCATGAAATAAAATGACTAGTTGACAAGCTTCCAATCGGTGGTTCACGAAGTGATGAAAAGTAGGAATGTTATGACAACGAGAGTATACACACACGTAAATGAAGCATTTGGAAAATGAGTTGAGAATTTATTCCGGACAAAATTTTATTATAACCATTCTTAGTGTTGCAAAATTCATCTCTGAGTCAGACATAGGTGGTCAGCCTATATCTTACTATCCCGGGTTGAATATAGATGACCAGTCTATATCCCACCGAGGTTCCATGAATTTTGAAATACTCAGCTCAGTTATACTAAGACTATGTCCTTCACAAATACCAAGAGGTTCAGAAAGACAAAAGCAAGTGACCAAACTCGAGGTCGAATGCTGAAACTATGCATGGAAAACATAATGCGGTGACATATACGATACGTGAACATGCTTATATGAAAGACAATGATAGAAATCAACCATGATAAATGAATATAGTATATCAGATAATGAGACACAAATCTCATCACCTAAGTCAGCAACAAACCACAAATGAGGCTTCAGCTTGGCAGGTAGGCACGTGACGGTAATAGGGTTAAGTTTTTCGTAAAAGTAGCTATAGTCTAGGTTTTAAAAACACTTAGTTCGCTATAGCCAGAGCTCTGATACCAATCTGTCACACCCCCAAAATCGGGTCCAGCGGAAGCATACGTGTAGCTGGGGTGTAACTCAATCGGTATCACAACACAAGTACAAAAATGGCTTTCACTTCAATCATTTAGAATAAGATAGTTAAGTCAAAAATATTGAATTTACATCGTTAAAAGTAGTGAGGAAGTAGGCCCTTAAAATAGTTTAAAACGGTCCCCATATAAATAATCAGAGTCTTCTATGACCATGCCATGCCCTGCCAAAACCTTCAGTAGCGTGCCATTGGTTAAAACCTGAAAATACATGCTAAAGTGTCAACACGAGGTTGGTGAGTTCATAGAGTTTGTTTAATAAATAATGCCTATAGAGAAATAATCGCCCAGCAAAGGCATTGTAAATCCACTCAGTTGCAAGTCCCGCCATAAGAGACTTGTAACCTGTGTGTTTACAACCCACTGCCAAATGTGTTAAAGTCTACGTGAACAAAAGTAATAATGGTATCCAAATTCCCAGATAAACATAGCAAAAATGGCTATATAAATAATTCAGTCAATGAGGTTATATCAACAATGCTGACAATGTCGCCAGATAAATAATGCTGACAATGTCGCCAGATAAATAATACTGACAATGTCGCCAGATAAATAATGCTGACAATGTCGCCAGATAAATAATAATGACAATGAGGTCATATACAATCAGTCAAGTAGGAAAACAGCAGTATTACGTTTGACTTAGAAACAATTGGTGACCATGAGATCATATAAACAAGGATGACAAATCCCATGAAATGCAGGTAATCAAACATACCAAAGAAATACAGGAAATCAAACATACCAGAGAAATACAGGGAGTCAAACATACCAATAAAATACAGGTAATCAACCATGTAAAACGAGTAATGCGTTTAAGTAAAACGAGCATGTATTCTCCCCCAAAGAGTTTGCAAAATAATTAAAAAGTAGGGGCTATGACTCACCTGGTGCGATACCTACGACGGCAAAAGTGGATACACTAAAATGAGGCACGATCTCTAACCGCAACCTAATATGAGTAATAACGATCTACCTTAGATCATGACGTAATGAAATGAATGCACGTGCACATGATGCCTATACCACTCGTAACTTGGAAATACTAGTTATTGTCAAAGTAAAATAGTTTCCATACTTAGGAAAATAAGTCCAAATATAGAAGTATATAACTTGTCATAGTATATCGTATAAAAATGTTAGTGTTATGTTCCTCGTCTTGAAAACCTTATAATAGCGTCTAGTAGTCGCGTAATAAACCTTGAGTCGCACGTATTTCGTTAGTTAAAAATAAACCCCTTGAATAAGAAATCTAGAAAATATGTCATTTAGTACGTAGTTATATTATTTTCTAGTAGTGACTAAATATATATATATATATATATATATATATATATATATATATATATATATATATAGTTTTGACGATTTTAAAACGTGTATAACTTGGTCGTTTTAAGCTCATTTTACTCGTTCTTTATATCCACGGATTCGTTTTAGTATATACTAATATATTTTTGGTAGTTCGGCTCCTCTAGGTTACGTTTAACGCCTATATTTGCCCATCGAAAACTGTCAAACAGCATGCAGTTTTTCAGAAAATAGTTTTCGTTGTTAAATTTACAAAAATTATATCTCCTTCGTTATAAGCTCTTTTTAATCCGTTCTTTCGCCAAAAGTTTCGTTTTTGAAAGTATTTTCTAAATCTTGGGTCAAAAATTAACCTTGAGTTCCTGAGTTTCCCACGTTTTCAAAATAGTAACAGTAGGTATATGTATATTTTCCAAAATCATTTTCCTAGTTTCAAACTTCATCCAAACCACTTTCAATCACCACAAAACTAGTCTAATCCTACCATACACCTTCTTAGGGTGTCATGGGTTCCTAAACTTCATAAACAAAGTAGATCTAACAAAGATCTAACAATAATCACTTCCTAAGGTTCAAAAGTTAAAAGTTTATAAAATAAAGTGGTATAAGCTATTATATGCATGAGTTCTTGTAAGAAAAGTATATAATCATAGTAATAACTTGTAAAAATTATAAAAATGAGTTTGTTAACTTACTTGAAGGTTTAGGAAGTTTAGATGATGAAAAACCTACCAATCCTTGAGTTTCTATTTCAAAACTCAAACAAGGATAACTAAGTGAACTATATTATGTCTTGATCTTTGAAAATTAATGGTTCTTGCTTCTTCTTCTTGCTTAGGCCGAGCATACCAAGGAGGAAAAGAGAGAAAATGTTTACTAGCACATAGAGAATTATGATGAGAATGAGGTGAAAATGGATTAATATCTAGTTAGGAGACATTTGTTAGGTTAGCATTTATGGGGGTTGGTGTGGTTAAGCACATGAGATGGCTTAGGAGGGGGGGGGGGGGGTTCACAAAGGAGGGAAAAGGGGAGTTATGTTGGGTAATTATTTAGGGAGTTAGTGGTAAGATTGTGTAGTATTTGGTTAGTTTTAGGTGTAATCGGGTACCGGGTTTGCTAGAAATATATTTTATTGAGGTTATTCAGGACATAATAAAGACGTAAAAATTGCAAAAATATGTCGGGTGCAAGTACGGAGAGTTTGGGTGATTATTGTTTTGTTTTCACAAAAACCGTCATAATTAAATTAGACGTACAATATTAATTAATTAAATTTCCAAAATACCGGGTAATTGAATTTCATAATACTTATGACGTTGTAATAAGTATAAAAATATATCGAGATTAATGTAGGGAGTGTCGGATATGTTATTCTCATTTATAGGTCGCGTATTAGTGTTTATTTAAAATAAACATACGTAATTTGTTAATTATACCAAAAGTGTTAATTTAAATATCCTACGAGTGGAATAGTATGCAAGTGACACAATGATGATACGTAGACTATTTCTAGTCCGTATGAGATGTCGCAATGATAATGCATGAATTCGCTCCTGAACCAATACGGTTACGCGAATCTAAATACTCGTAAACTAAATTTACGATGACATGAGTAATGCATGTGAATAGTGGTTTTCTTCCGGGAATGAATAGTGTCAAGTGAATAGTAAAATTTCTGAATGTTTCTCGAAATGTCAAATTGACCTCAAAAACGATGAATAGTGATCGATGAATAGTAAATGGTGAATAGTAACTTGTGAATAGTAAATTGTCGAGGGTTGGAAAATGACCAGAAATTACGAGTTGTGACAACAATGCTCATCCCCTATCAAAGATTATTGGTGATCCTAAAGACCCTGTTCGAACTAGAAGCACTGTCAAGAATACAAAATATGGAGAAGTTGCTTTTATCTCTTATGTCTACAATCAAAAGAGGAACAATCACACAGACTTCAAACATTGTTTGTTTGCATGCTTTCTTTCTCAGATTGAACCAACTAGTGTTCCTCAAGCACTGGCTGATTCAAGTTGGCTTGAGGCAATGCAAGAGGAGATGCTGCAATTTAAGAATCAGCAGGTGTGGATTTTAGTTCCTCTTCCTGATAGGAAATACGCCATTGGGACAAAATGGATTCTGAAGAACAAAAGAGATGCCCGGGGTATTGTGGTGAAGAACAAAGGAAGACTAGTGGCTCAAGGTTTTAGACAAGAGGAAGGCATTGACTATGATGAAGTCTTTGCACCAGTGGCCAGAGTTGAAGCTATAAGGATATTTTTGGCCTACGCCTCTTACATGGGCTTTATGGTTTATCAGATGGATGTTAAAGGTGCTTTCTTGTATGGAGAGATTGAAGAGGAGGTTTATGTGACTCAACCCAAGGGATTTGAAGACCCTGATCATCCTGAGTATGTGTACAAAGTTGTCAAAGCTCTCTATGGACTGCATCAAGCTCCCAGAGCTTGGTATGCAAGACTCTCCACATTTCTGCTGAAGAATGGCTACAGAAGAGGTGCCATTGACAAGACTTTATTTCTCAAGAAAGATTCAAGGGATATTATTCTTGTGCAGGTGTATGTGGATGATATTATATTTGGTTCTACCAAAGAAGCATGGTGTAGAGAGTTTGAGGATTTGATGAAGGGAGAATTTCAAATGAGTGCTATGGGAGAACTCACTTTCTTTCTGGGTTTACAAGTTCAGCAGAAACCTGATGGTATATTCATACATCAGGAGAAATATGTAAAAGATATGTTGTCTAAGTTTGCTATGGAAAATGTCAGGACTGCCACTACTCCATATGAGGCTCCCAAACCAAAGAACAATCTTACTCCTGATCTTCCTGTGAATGTTCAATTATACAGGTCTATGATTGGTTCTTTGATGTACTTGACTGCCTCAAGACCTGATATTACATTTGCTGTGAGTGCATGTTCAAGACACCAAGTCACTCCACTTACCTCTCATATGAATGCTGTCAAGAAGATTTTTAAGTATCTTAAAGGCCAACCACACTTAGGTCTTTGGTATCCCAAAGAGTCTCCATTTCAGCTAGCAGCTTATAGTGATAGTGACTATGCTGGTGCCAATTTGGATAGAAGATCCATAACTGGAGGTTGCCAATTTCTTGGAAGATGACTGATTTCTTGGCAATGCAAGAAACAGACCATAGTTGCTACCTCTACTACTGAAGCAGAGTATGTTGCTGCTGCCAATTGTTGTGGATAGGTTCTATGGATTCAGAATCAATTACTGGATTATGGGTATAACTTCATGAATACTACCATTTTCATTGACAATCAAAGTAACATTTGCATTGTTAAAAATCCAGTTTTTCATAATAGAACCAAACATATTGAAATCAGACATCACTTTATAAGGGATGCTTATGAGAAACATTTGGTTAAAGTGGTCAAAATTCACACAGATGAAAATGTGGCAGATTTATTAACCAAGGCATTTGATGGACCAAGGTTTCAATATTTGGTGGTCCATATTGGAATGCTAAACCCTTAACTACAAAGTTTAAGGGGAGGCATATGCCTCAGGGGAGGATGATGACTGTAAACTTTGTAATATTTGTATAAGTTGTATAATTTCTGAGTTTTTAACAAGTTTTTAACACTAACCCTCTAACAGTTGTGCAAGTTGTTTGGTGTATTTGCTTGTTTGATGGTTGTTTTGCAGATGTTCTGAGAATGAAAGTCCCATGATTAATGTCACCAAGAGCTAAAGTCAAAGGAATGTGGTCAATATGCTGAACATGGTTTCTACTGATCAATTGAAACATGCTGAAGGTCTTACACAATGGATAAATTCAAATAAGATCTTTTCATTCATTCATAGAAACAAGTTACAGCTTACATTCAATGTTACAATTGAGATACAATGACCATTCCTAAACTATTGACTAATTCAGTACTACTAGCTTCTATCACTTATTACAAAATACTTGAGGCTATGACAAGTACAATGAAGAAGCTGAAGATGAAAATGTAAGAAGAAGAGAAGGAAGACTGGGAAGATGCTCATGAATTAAAGTCGAGAGAATACTCAAGAACTTTGCCTCACGGTTACATTCCTCAATCATCTACTTCAGCTTCTCCTTTCCCTTACGTATGATCTCAGTCTTCTTGCTCTGTCCAATATGTTCTTGATGTGGAAGACCAGGTCCTGGAGCAGGAAGATCCAACACCAAATTTTGTGATGTTGGAAGAGATGGATCCCTAGTACTTGATCTTGGTTGGGATCTCTCTGGTGTGTAAGGAGGAAGAAAGGATGGATTTTCATTTTCTTCCTCTGAAGATTCTTTATCAGAGGTATAGATGAAGGGAGAGACAAGCTCTCTCTCAGCAGGATTAGGTGCATTGCTTGGTTCACCCTTCAAATGAGCATTCCATTGTCTTTCTTGTGCATCCCATCGGTTCTCCAATGCTCTTTCAAAGTCAGAACCTTCAAACCCCCATGGATGTGGTAGTATATCTTCTTCTGATGATGGAGAAGAGGAATTTGGATCTGAGGTTTCTGGGTGTGAAGACATGTTTTGAATAGTGAATTGGGGTTAATCAAAATTAGGGTTTGAAAGATGATTTGGGGTAAATTGATGACTAAGATGTGTGATTTGGGGTGATTAAATAAGCCAATTTTAGGAGTTACGATATTTAATGCGAGTTGGGTGGCACAGTAAAACCAAGATATTGACCAAAGATATTTTTACCTTTGGTTGATTCTGCTGATGGTTGACTATGCTTCAGCAGATTTGACATTCATTTCTGCTGAAGGGTAAATTTTCAAATTGGAAGTTTTGTCAGACTTGGTCAATAAGTTGTTCCGATAATTTTGACCACGATTGGGGAACTTCCAAATTTAACTCTGTCACAACTCGTAATTTCCGGTCATTTTCCAAACTTCGACAATCTACTATTCATCAATTACTATTCATCGATCACTATTCATCGTTTTACTATTCATCATTTTTGAGGTCAATTTGACATTCCGAGAAACATTCAGAAATTTTACTATTCACTTGACACTATTCATTCCCGAGAGAAAACCACTATTCACGTGCATTACTCATGTCATCGTAAATTTGGTTTACGAGTATTTAGAATCGCGTAACCGTATTGGTTCAGGAGCGAATTCATGCATTATCATTGGGACACTTCGTACGGACTAGAAATAGTCTTCATATTATCATTATGGCACTTGCATACTATTCCACTCGTAGGGTAATTAAATTAATACTTTTGGTATAATTTACCTTTACGTATAATTATTTCTAAATAAACGTTAACAAGCGATCAATAATGTGACTAACATGTCCGACACTCCCGACTATGATCCCAATATATTTTTATATTCATTTTAATAATATAAAAATTATAATACTAATTTACCCGGCGTTTTGGAAATTTATTTAATTTATAATGTACGCCAAATTTAATTATGACAGTTTTCGTAGAAATTAAACTATAATTATCTAAACACCCAATAATTATACCCAACCTATTTTTATAATTTTTACAACTTTATTTTATCCCGGTTAACTCCGTTAAAATTTATTTTTAGTTAACTCGGTACCCGGTATCCTCTAAAACTAATAATAACTACATAATATATACCTAAATCTTACACCTAAAAGTCAAAATTCATTTCTTCACTCCATCACCTCATTTACACGCCTCCCCCCCCCCCCCCATTCCATTTCTTACACTTTGACAAAAATACACCAATTTACATTAATGCTAGTCAAATCTTGTCCAAGAAGCCTAAACAAATATCTACTTTTCTTATCTCATTTTCACTTAAACCATTTCAAGTAAACTAGCAAACTCTCTCATTTTCTTTCTCTCTTTCTCTCCTATCTTGAACCGGCCAAGCCACAAGACCAAGAAGAAACATCAATTTTTCCAAGATCAAGATTAATTCTAGCTCATTTGTTGATCCTTGTTAGGGTTTTGCAATATAAACTCAAGGATCCTTAGGTTTTCTTCATCTAAACAACTAACCCATTCAAAGTAAGTTTAAAAAAAATTATTTTCATTATTTCTTCAAGTATTTATATTTATCATATGGTCTTCATACAAGATCTTATGCATTTGATAGCTTATACCACTTTATTTTACAAACTTATAACTTTTGAAGCCTAGAAAGTGATTATAGTTAGATCTTTGTTAGATCCACTTGGTTTATGATGTTTAGGAACCCATGACACCCTAAGAAGGTGTATGGTAGGATTAGACTAGTTTTGTGGTTGATTGAAGTTAGAACTAGTTTAGAGACTTGAAAATAGTTTTTGAAACTACATATTGACCTACTGTCCCTATTTTTAATTCATGGGAAAATCAGTTGATGGTGGTTAATTTTTGACCAAAGATTTAGAAAATACTTTCAAAAACGAAACTTTTGGCGAAAGAACGGATTAAAAAGAGCTTATAACGAAGGAGATATGATTTTTGTAAATTTAACGACGAAAACTATTTTCTGAAAAACTGCATGCTGTTTGACAGTTTTCGACGGGCAAATAGAGGCATTAGACGTAACCTAGAGGAGCCGAGTTATCAAAAATATATTAGTACTTACTAAAATGAATCCGTGGACATAAAGAACGAGGAAAATGAACTTAAAACGACCAAGTTATACGCGTTTTAACATCGTCAAAACTATATATATATATATATATATATATATATATATATATATATATATATATATATATATATATATATATATATATATATATATATATATATATATATATATATATATTTAGTCACTACTAGAAAATAATATAACTACGTACTAAATGATATATTTTCTAGATTTCTTATTCAAGGAGTTTATTTTTTAACTAACAAAGTACGTACGACTCAAGGTTTATTACGCGACTACTAGACATTATTTTAAGGTTTTCGAGACGAGGAATATAACACTAACATTTTTATACGATATATTACGACAAGTTTTATAACTCTATTTGGACTTATTTTTCCTAAGTATGGAAAGTATTTTATTTGACAATAACTAGTATTTCCAAGTTACGAGTGGTATAGGTATCATGTGCATGTGCATTCATTACATCACGGCATGATCTAAATTAGATCACATTTATTCATTTAGGTTGCGGCTAGCGTGCGCGCCTCATTGTCCCGATCATTTTACCATTGTTGTACCATCTTAGTACTATCATTTCGAGGTGAGTTCTCATAGCCCCGTTTTTAGTACTTATTTGATTTTAAATCCGACGGGGGAGAATACATTGCACAATTATTTTTTGTACATGCCCAAGTATTAAATTCCATACATTGCTTAAGTTGTTAGTACTATCACTTCAAGTCCCCTTTATTATCATGGACCGTTAATTATATTGCCAAGCGAGAGTGAGTGGATAGATCTATCGAGGGTGACTCCTCCATTCGTGTTTGGGTTGCTCCATAAGGAAAACGAATGCATTTCATGTCTGAATAATTTGAGTGCCTGATAAACACTCCTTTGGGGCCAATTTTAGTACGTCGAGCTTCGGTGCCATGAGCTTAAGAGACAATGTAGCTTTTTGACATTTTAGTACTTTACTTTATACTTGTGGTTAATGTACATACGATTTAACTATAAACCTATGATTATTCACCAACTTTATGTTGACCGTTTTTCGCAATGTATTTCTCAGGTAACTAAGGTAGCTCATGTGCATACATTTGGACCTTCATGGAGTCGCGGAGTCGACGCGTCTCACCTTATATTTTCTGCACTTATGAAACGTTTGATCTTGTTGAACTTATTTTAACTAAATTGGCAATATTTTTGGGACCTAAGTTTCGTAAACTCTGAATGTTTTAAATGATCAAACGCTGTATTTTCTAAACGACACTTTAGGTCGTTCAATGTAACTGTAACTATGATGTTATGACAGTCACCCCCAGGTATTCCATTCCGCTGCCATTCAGGTATTTTGGGGGTGTGACAGATTGGCATCAGATCTAAGGTTATAGCGAACTAGGATGTATCTTGGACCCTAGACTATAACCACATCATCATAGCATCTCATCATTTCATCATAAGTGCATATTCATTATACATATTGTTCCATGCACACACTGTTCGAGTTATTCATACCCATACTCATATATATATATATATATGATTATATTGACCTGGTTCACAAGTGACATGTCTTCAGATACTCACCCTATTATCCTTTTATCGGATTCCGACATTGAAGATGCCTTGTCGTCTTCCACTACCACTATACCACCAGCTGTACTTACACCACCATTAGCACTATTGAATTGTCATAAGAGCAAGGTTTTCCTATCATTCAACCTATACATAGAATGCCGTTTGGTAGAGTATTCAGACTTAATTTTAATGGACTTATTAGGATGCTTATTACAAGGGAGATAGCATGTTTTCTTTCCTTCACTAGTAGGACGCTTACTACTTAGGTACTACCACCACCGTTGGTTACTTATTACACTATTGGTCGTCCCATAGTGCGTACTTCAGCTTTACCTCTTAGATGTCGCGAGATAGCGCGAAAGAGGGTGGTATTCCATTCACTATTATCACCATTATCTCCTAACTCATCACTGGGATTTCATCGTCATCAATGTTATTCTCGTCCTTTAGAATACCACTATTGTCATTTCCCTTTTCCATTTCCACTTTCCACGAATTAGATAACACCTTGTGGATAATACCAAGATTACGGACTCAACAGGAACATCCGCAGATTCCTCAGGATTAGTTTGGAACCTACACTATCTAGGACTTGATCGATGCACATCTACAGATACCACTTCAGGACTATCTCGACCTTATGATGCCATAAACCTGATTTCACCTAGAAGGACTACAGGAAATCTTTAGACTAGACTTATATCTTTACTAGCTTTTACTATTATCCTAGCCACGGGAGGAGGTGTGGCATAGTTCAAAGAAACTTGTAGTATTTTGATTGTTGTACAAACGGAATCACCAAGTATTGACTCTACTATAGGGGAATAGTTGTGCTATATATGATATTGGTCCATATAGACCGAAACCTTCATGTATTATATTCATGTGTTAAGAATAGGATGATCCTTATTACCCATGGATTCTCATGGACTCTTATGATTTGATGAAAATGGATTTAAGCAAACCACTCCAAGCATGACGCAAGCTGCTGTTGGACAATCCATTACCAGGAACGTAACTACTGCCCTCACCAAGGAACTTACTCACGTGGAATTTATGGGTTGTAATCCCTCCTCCTTTAGCGGAAATATAGACACAAAGGAATTTCTCAAATGGTTCGAAGAATTAGAAACAATCTTTCAATGTGGCGACTGCCGTAAGGAAGACAAAGTTAAGTTCGCCACTTGCACTTTTCAGGAGCATGCCCAGAAATGGTGGACTAAGTATGTCCAGGTAGTAGGAGTGGATGCTGCTTACTCACACTCTTGGGAGAAACTAAAAAGGATGATGAGTTTGAAGTTCTGTGTGAAAAGCGAATTACAAGCAATTGAACAGGAAACACTAAACCTTACCATGGTAGGAGATGATGTTGTTAAGTATACTGCTTCTTTTTATGATTTCGCTCGACTAGGCTCTGCAATGGATGAACCAGAAAGCAAGAAACTTGAAAGGTACATCGGAGGACTTTCTCCTGAAATTCGTATGTTGGTCAACTCATGGGAACCTGATACCATGCCTACAGCTATCGGAATGGCAATTGAAGCAAAGAAACATATAGCCCGCACCAAGAAATCAGGAAACAATAGTGACAATAAAAGGAAGTGGAACAACAACCGAGGTGAGAATGCCACACAAGGACCACACAAGAGACAAGGAGTTGCTAAACCTAATGTTGCAGGTCTAAAGGAAAAGAATGATTACCTTGGTATTTTACCTAAGTGTGAAGAGTGCCGACATCATCATAACCCAGGCCGTTGCCCAGAACCATGTGGCAACTGTAAAAAGATCGGACACAAAGCCAAGTATTGCAAGGCTCCCACCCTCGCAATGCATCAGAAACTCACGGTAATCTGCCATGAATGTGGAGTAGTGGGACACTCCAAGAGTGAATGCCCGGTGTTGAGAGACCGGAACTGGAGGAGGCAGTTCATGTTTTAAAACCATAGTTCGAGCCCTCTAGGGTTGTACTTTCTTTTGGTACTTTCCATAAGTACGTCGGTGTAACCTAGTTATATTAAGCACTTTCCTATCTAATGTAATGACTATCTTTGTTATCTCTGTGATAATCGTAACCTTCGTTTATTCCATTTCCTATTGCAATTGTGCAATTTTTAATCGTTTCGCAATATTATACCATTGTCTTATTTAGGGAATAAGCCGATTTCGTATTTGACAGATTAGTAGATTATTACCATTCCATAGGATTTACCCATGTATCCAATAAACCATTCAACGAATTTTATTACAAACTTTTTTACTACCTTATGGGGAAATTGTTTTACCGAATTTCTAAAATAAGTCGTTTTGTTACCGTACTATAAACTGATTTTTCCGATATTACGCCAAATATTTACTATTATTACGCGAAACAATTTTTATATTACTTTGAAAGGAAATATCAGGACACCATTTTTAATAAGAATGCGTTGAACACCATCTAAAACTTTTGAGAAAAGTAATACTATTTTGACTAAATCAAGCATCGCATCATTAGTCCTCAACTATACATAGCCTGATCACCTATGTATACTTCAGGAAGGATTATGCCATGAAGGAAATAGTTACTTTTTAAAGTATTGCTAATAACAATCTTCGTTTAAAAGCGTTTTAAACAAGTAAACTCTTTTATAAATATCTTTTTCTGACAAACTCTCCCTGGATACTCACCCCACCTGTCACCCACTTAGTCATTAAGTTGGACTTTCCACTGACTTCTTTAGGAGAGACTTCCCATATCAAGTACTAGGAGGATTCCTCGATACAAGAAAAACAATAAAAGGATTACGAAACTATAATACCTAGACTAAGAAAATTTATAATCCAACAACAATCCTAAGATACCACGAGACCATCCGACTCACCATCTCTGACCTAGTTATCCAATTTATTATTCAAAGGTACTAGCTAGACTGAGCTATAGGATCGAACACATGGTGAAGGTATGCTAAGCAACACTATAGAAATAACCAAGCCTTCTAACTGATACTGTAGAGTGTTTTGAATTAACATGGTCTCATCCATACACAAACTTCCCTGTAATGAGTTTTCACCAAGGATAATTGATTTGAGTTAAGGATATCGATATAGATTCCCTTAAGGCATTGTGTTCTCAGGAAATTCTAGATAACCTCACCTATACATCAAGAGAGGCATCAGACTCAAGAATATCTCCCCAGCTACATGTGAAGACGATACGGAAATTCATCGACATAGTATCAATTGAAACCCTCATATTGCCAACATAATGACAATTTCAATGATAACCATCTCAAGACTTAAGTTGATTGAATACCTAGGCTTGTAGTTTTGCCAGATAACCATCAATAGGTATCATCCAATATCAAGAACCGAACATTAGACATCTATGCATTATGCGAACATTTCCTAGCCTACCATTTTATCCTTGTTAGTGTTTTCACTTTTAAGTAAAGTTTATTTAAAATTGTGTTTATACAAATCACATATCTTGTAGAAAATAATTTTTGAATTGCCTATTTTGAATAAATACGATCCTTTTTAATCAATATTTAGCTAAACCATTGTACAATGGGAAATATGTAAACATCAAACTTTGGTAAACAGTCCTATTCACAACCTATTTGAAAACCGCGTCACATTTCCTAACTATTGAATTTTGAATCATCAAGAAAGATATTATTTAGTAAACCATTTGCTCCATTTTCTAAATTCATTTATTCAGAAAAAGATTTCGACCAAAAACTCAAAAAAAAAAAAAAAAAAAATCGCGAGATAAATTTTGAAAACCAATCACCATGCTACATCGCTTATGCATTTAGGGCTTTGTGACTTGACAATAAGGAATATTGGAATATGTGATGAAGGAAATTAGGAGGAACACCATAGAACGATTACAAATGTCAGTAATGGAGACGAAGCACAGTAGGCAAAGAATGACACATGTCTTAGCAATCCATTAGACCAAAACACAAAGAATCAAACATTGTTACCCTTATTCTATCTTCTTCGTATAACGCCGTGTTCGAAAGACGTAACGTTGTGGAATTAGTCACAAGATTTATTGTACCTATTTCAATTATTCCTAATAAAGGTGATCGAATCACCTCAGACTTCTAGCTATCATTTTAAGACTTCCTTCGGAACCCCATTTAGATGTAAACACCGCCTACTATCCTCAGACCGATGGTCAGAACGAGAGAACGATTCAAACATAGGAAAGTTATGCTCAGAGCATAAGTGATAGAATCTAGAAATGGTTGGACTAACCTTTTATCATAAATCAGATTCGTTTGCAACGATAGTTATCGCACGAGCGTAGAGACTACCCCATTTGAGGCACTTTATGGTCGAAGTACCAATTACCCATTTACAGACCGAAATCGGAAAGTTAAATTCACCGGTCTAGGACTAAATTATAGAACAACAAAGGAAATTTCACAAGTCAAGAACCCGTTACAAGAAATGAGAAACTGATAGAGGTTAGGTTGGTACATGACGCACATCATACGGATTGGGTATCCTTGAACAGCAAACTAACCAGATTCATGTGAGAGAACGAACTAAGTTGAAAGCTTTGCCTTGGAGAGGCATGATACGATTTTGGTAACACGAGAGATTGAACCTTTAAGTGTATTGGACCACTTTAGATTCATGTTAGAATCGACCAGCTGACATATAAGATTTGAGTTCTGACAGAGTTCAGCAACATATATTACCCATATTACATTATAAACCTGAAGAAGCACTGATCATTTATTGACGAACCAAACTCGGAAAAAGCCAAACTCACTATTCCAATAGGCATTCATGAAATAACCAGAAATTTCCTACAAGTCAAGAATCAATTACAAATTCTATAAGTTGTAAACCATTAAAACTTCAAATTGGTAGCCAGATCATGTTGAAAGTTCTGCCTAGGAAAGGCATGATATTATTCAGAAAAATTTGGAAAGTTAAACCTGATATACACCGGACCACGTAATATTTCAGATAGAGTAGGCCTAGTGGCCATCAGACTTGAGCCTTGTTAGAGAACAGCCGGATTACACAAATATGTTTCACCTATCCAAACCCCAGGAAATGACTTTCAGATTAGTCACTTATGAATCCATTGGAAGGAATCCAACCCAATGACAAACCTAAACCTAGAAATCATGGACTGTTAGGTCGAACAGTAGCAGCAAAGCCGAATTCCTATCATGAAAGTTCGCTGGAATTCTCAACTATTATCATCTTTTCACCAATACCACTCCAGAGACCAACACAAACTGAACTTCGGGACGAAGTTCCTGTTAGAGGGGAAGACTGTCACAACTCGTAATTTCCGGTCATTTTCCAAACTTCGACAATCTACTATTCATCAATTACTATTCATCGATCACTATTCATCATTTTACTATTCATCATTTTTTATGTCAATTTGACATTCCGAGAAACATTCAGAAATTTTACTATTCACTTGACACTATTCATTCCCGAGAGAAAACCACTATTCACGTGCATTACTCATGTCATCGTAAATTTGGTTTACGAGTATTTAGAATCGCGTAACCATATTGGTTCAGGAGCGAATTCATGCATTATCATTGGGACACTTCGTACGGACTAGAAATAGTCTTCATATTATCATTATGGCACTTGCATACTATTCCACTCGTAGGGTAATTAAATTAATACTTTTGGTATAATTTACCTTTACGTATAATTATTTCTAAATAAACGTTAACAAGCGACCAATAATGTGACTAACATGTACGACACTCCCGACTATGATCCCAATATATTTTTATATTCATTTTAATAATATAAAAATTATAATACTAATTTACCCGGCGTTTTGGAAATTTATTTAATTTATAATGTACGCCAAATTTAATTATGACGGTTTTCGTAGAAATTAAACTATAATTATCTAAACACCCAATAATTATACCCAACCTATTTTTATAATTTTTACAACTTTATTTTATCCCGGTTAACTCCGTTAAAATTTATTTTTAGTTAACTCGGTACCCGGTATCCTCTAAAACTAATAATAACTACATAATATATACCTAAATCTTACACCTAAAAGTCAAAATTCATTTCTTCACTCCATCACCTCATTTACACGCCTCCCCCCCCCCCCCATTCCATTTCTTACACTTTGACAAAAATACACCAATTTACATTAATGCTAGTCAAATCTTGTCCAAGAAGCCTAAATAAATATCTACTTTTCTTATCTCATTTTCACTTAAACCATTTCAAGTAAACTAGCAAACTCTCTCATTTTCTTTCTCTCTTTCTCTCCTATCTTGAACCGGCCAAGCCACAAGACCAAGAAGAAACATCAATTTTTCCAAGATCAAGATTAATTCTAGCTCATTTGTTGATCCTTGTTAGGGTTTTGCAATATAAACTCAAGGATCCTTAGGTTTTCTTCATCTAAACAACTAACCCATTCAAAGTAAGTTTAAAAAAATTTATTTTCATTATTTCTTCAAGTATTTATATTTATCATATGGTCTTCATAAAAGATCTTATGCATTTGATAGCTTATACCACTTTATTTTACAAACTTATAACTTTAGAAGCCTAGAAAGTGATTATAGTTTGATCTTTGTTAGATCCACTTGGTTTATGATGTTTAGGAACCCATGACACCCTAAGAAGGTGTATGGTAGGATTAGACTAGTTTTGTGGTTGATTGAAGTTAGAACTAGTTTAGAGACTTGAAAATAGTTTTTGAAACTACATATTGACCTACTGTCCCTATTTTTAATTCGTGGGAATCAGTTGATGGTGGTTAATTTTTGACCAAAGATTTAGAAAATACTTTCAAAAACGAAACTTTTGGCGAAAGAACGGATTAAAAAGAGCTTATAACTTAGGAGATATGATTTTTGTAAATTTAACGACGAAAACTATTTTCTGAAAAACTGCATGCTGTTTGACAGTTTTCGACGGGCAAATAGAGGCATTAGACGTAACCTAGAGGAGCCGAGTTATCAAAAATATATTAGTACTTACTAAAACGAATCCGTGGACATAAAGAACGAGGAAAATGAACTTAAAACGACCAAGTTATACGCGTTTTAACATCGTCAAAACTATATATATATATATATATATATATATATATATATATATATATATATATATATATATATATATATATATTTAGTCACTACTAGAAAATAATATAACTACGTACTAAATGATATATTTTCTAGATTTCTTATTCAAGGAGTTTATTTTTTAACTAACAAAGTACGTACGACTCAAGGTTTATTACGCGACTACTAGACATTATTTTAAGGTTTTCGAGACGAGGAATATAACACTAACATTTTTATACGATATATTACGACAAGTTTTATAACTCTATTTGGACTTATTTTTCCTAAGTATGGAAAGTATTTTATTTGACAATAACTAGTATTTCCAAGTTACGAGTGGTATAGGTATCATGTGCATGTGCATTCATTACATCACGGCATGATCTAAATTAGATCACATTTATTCATTTAGGTTGCGGCTAGCGTGCGCGCCTCATTGTCCCGATCATTTTACCATTGTTGTACCATCTTAGTACTATCATTTCGAGGTGAGTTCTCATAGCCCCGTTTTTAGTACTTATTTGATTTTAAATCCCACGGGGGAGAATACATTGCACAATTATTTTTTGTACATGCCCAAGTATTAAATTCCATACATTGCTTAAGTTGTTAGTACTATCACTTCAAGTCCCCTTTATTATCATGGACCGTTAATTATATTGCCAAGCGAGAGTGAGTGGATAGATCTATCGAGGGTGACTCCTCCATTCGTGTTTGGGTTGCTCCATAAGGAAAACGAATGCATTTCATGTCTGAATAATTTGAGTGCCTGATAAACACTCCTTTGGGGCCAATTTTAGTACGTCGAGCTTCGGTGCCATGAGCTTAAGAGACAATGTAGCTTTTTGACATTTTAGTACTTTACTTTATACTTGTGGTTAATGTACATACGATTTAACTATAAACCTATGATTATTCACCAACTTTATGTTGACCGTTTTTCGCAATGTATTTCTCAGGTAACTAAGGTAGCTCATGTGCATACATTTGGACCTTCATGGAGTCGCGGAGTCGACGCGTCTCACCTTATATTTTCTGCACTTATGAAACGTTTGATCTTGTTGAACTTATTTTAACTAAATTGGCAATATTTTTGGGACCTAAGTTTCGTAAACTCTGAATGTTTTAAATGATCAAACGCTGTATTTTCTAAACGACACTTTAGGTCGTTCAATGTAACTGTAACTATGATGTTATGACAGTCACCCCCAGGTATTCCATTCCGCTGCCATTCAGGTATTTTGGGGGTGTGACAAACTCACTCTACATATCTTTTCGAATCAAAATTATTCGCTTATCACTTCAAATAAACCCATTATTCTCTTGAGTAATTCATAACCATCTCACACACATTCAGTCAAATGGCTCAACTTGAATTGAAGGGCGACCATAACAAATATGTTATTCTGAAAATAAAGAAGGGACATGAAGAATTTAATTTGATGGTGGAGTTTCTACAAAGGTCGAAGATTAATTATGCTTTGACGTATTGTCCCAATTTGGTGTGTGAATCCTTGGTGAAGCAATTTTAGGCATCTGCTATTAAGAGATCTGCTACAGAGATTGTAGCTGAAATAGATGGTGTAGAATATGTGGTGATAGAAGGGTTGATAAGGGCAAAGCTTAAGTTGGACGATGAAAATGGTATGTATCATTCCAACACTGCAGAGATTCTTGATGGGCTAAGAGAAGCTGGATATCAAAGTACTGATACATCCAAGTGGCACAAGAATCCATTTTGTCCTAAGTGGAGGTATTTGGTGCATCTGCTGCTTCAATGTATGAGCAACAAGTGTGGTGGATGGAACCAGTTCTCTCTGCAATTGGGTTGTGGTATTGTTTGTCTTTCTAAGGGTGAAACTTATAATTTTTCTAAGTTTATTTTTGAAAATATGCTAGAAAATATAGATAAGGAACAACATAAGTTTTTAATGTACCCTAGATTCTTACAAATAATCTTAGACATAACCACTGAAGATATAACTCATATACCCATTAAAAGTCTAGGTTCTAAGTTGTTTGCCTCAATGAAAACTATTACTGGGGAACATCACCCTATGTTGGAAGCAATGTTGCCACAAGGCAATGCTAATGTAGTTGAGGGTGATGATGCTGGTAATGTGCCTGCTTCTAATGCTGCTGATGATGGTAATCCATCATCTTCTTGTGTTGCTGCTGATGGTAATCCTTCAGTGGTAGTGGAGGAAGCGCCAGCTACAACTGCTGAACCTTTACCTGATTCTACTGACTTACCACCACCTACCCCTGTACAAATGTCACCTAGCCCTACCATCTCACCAGTTCAGGATGCTCCAACTAAGCAAATTCATGAGTTTGAAGATGACTTACAGACTTTTGAACCTGATCTTACTAGATTACCTTCACCCAGTTCTTTGGGAGAGCAAATTAATGTAGGTTCTCCTAATGTTGTACATGAGTCTGTTTCTCCTGCTGGGTTCAATGAAGCTCCACATACCACTGAGCAATCTGCTGGTAGAGCAGAGGACCCTATTACTCTCACAGTTGTATATGATTCCCTTAGCAGGTACATGAAAATGACTGAAGATCTCCAGAAAGAACTTGCTGAGACCAGGACTACTCTTGGTAATGAAATTCAAAGTTTGAAAAGCAAGGCTAAAGATTTGGAGGCCCAGATAAATCAGCAAAAGCAAAGCAAAGATGGATTGGATTCTACTGAAGTAGCAAAGGAGGCAAATTTGGATTCTTTTTAGATTCTAGCTGAAGTTGCTAGACAGTCTCATGTTGTTCCTCCTAAAGCTGCTGTAGCACCTAAATCTAAACCAATGATACTAGTTCAAAGAAGAAGTACAAGACAGTATTTGGCAAGGAAAGCTGCTGAAGCTTCAAAAGTATCTGGTGATGATAATGATGTGCTGATGACTAAAGCTGTGGATATACTTCAGGAGAAACAATCATTAAGTAGGGTTGCTGCTGATCAATTTGCTGATAAAGGAAATACATCAGGAGAAACATACTTTGTAGCTGGGAGAGAATACTTGAATTCTCCTATTCATCATTCATCTGAGAATTTACAAGTTTCTTCTGATAAAGAGGTTCAAGATGTACATGATGAACCTATGGCAGATGTGCATGTGCCTAATGATGATGTTGCTGCAGATAATGTTCCTCTTGATGATCTTGTTGAAGAAACAGATGATGATTTAAATGAGCTTGTTACAGCTGAAGAAAGAGCTGGACAAGAAGAACTGCTCCAACAATGGGAAAATTATAAGAAGAATACTAATCTAGCTGAGGAAGTACAAGCTCAGTTTGATGCTGAATTAGATTCAGAGACTCAAAGATATGTTTCTACCTTACCCATTGCAAGACAAAGGGAATTGGATGCAGCTGTTCTAGAGTTTGATGAGTCAGATTGGCAGCTGATTGGAAAACAAATGCTTGCAAATCCTACTGTAACTGCTGAACTTATTGGAAAAAGGGTAGAGGAACCAGATTATGAATCTGAAATTGTGAAAATGTTAAAGATGAGGAAGAAAGCAGCTGATGAATTAAAAGCTAAAGCTAAAAGAGATAAACCTATGACTCAAGCACAGCAGAGAGATTATATGCGAATATATGTGAAAAATCAAAGCAGTTCTTTGTTTAACAATGCTTGGTCTAAACAACAGGTGTGGGGACTTCCATTTAACAAGCTGGTTGAGATTTATAACAGAATCAAGGCTAGGAATGATAAAGATGGAATGGGTGCTTCCAAGAATATTCCTCTCCTCAATGCTGATACTAGTGCTACTGAGAAAGTATCTTTACCTGATACATCTGCTGATGTACCTCATGTTACTGCTTCAGATCCTCCAACAAGGAAGATTGTGGATAAAGGTAAAGCAAAAGTGATGACATCAGATCCTCCAACTAGAAAGAGAACTAGGAGACAATTGGAGCAAGAAAGAATGGGTGAAGAGACTGCTAGGAGGTTGGTTGAGGAACAAGAAGCTGCACAAAAGGCTGAGCTTGCCAGATTTCATGAACTGAAGACAAGAGAAGTTGAAATTCAAGCTGCTAGAAATAAACAAATCAGGAAGGCTATGGATGAACAATATGCCTCAGCTGCACTTGAATCTTCTGAAGATTCTGCTGATGAACAATTGGATACTCCATCAGCGGATACTGATGCTGCAGAAGGTGATTCTGCTGAAGCAGCAGTTCATGATGCTATTTATGTTCCTGGAAGAAGAGGAAAGAGAATGGCTAAAGTAGGATCATCACATTCAAAACAAAGTCTAATTAATGTGAATGATTCTGATGCTTCATTTATAAGGGAAGGATCATCTGATGATTGGCCAGAAGGAACTAGAGTTGTTATGGTGAGTTGGGAGTTAAGTAAAGATGGTAAAATCAATACCATTTACAAATTGGATAATACTTCCATATCCTTTGCATTTCTTTAGCAGATTCTTCATCTTGTAAATTATCAAGATTTAGTCACTCTATATGAGTTGGTTATTAAGTATTATGACACTCATACTCCTGAAGGTTCAGGATTATATTTGTTGGGTGATCTTCAAGTGTTGTTTGATTCTTCTACTCCTACTGGTGCAAGTTATGATATCTTGAAGAACAATCAGAAATGGAAAGTTCAGAGTTGGAAGTTCTATCCTATGCCTTATGTTCATGTACTGGAAACTACTACTGGTCTGAGGATTATTATGGATCTTACCAATAAATATCCTCTGAAGGTATCTCTGATGGAGAAAATGTTACAACAGAAGTTGGAAATTCCTCCTGATCCAGTTGGTAATACAAGATTGTTTGCTGAATCTTTGGTGAAGGTTTTCAAACAAAGGATTAAGACTTCCAGAGCAGCATCTGAGTAGAGATATTATGTTGTATATTTGTTTTATTCTTAGTAAAAAAAAAAAAAAAAAAAAAAAAAAAAAAAAAAAAAAAAAAAAAAAAAACTAACATTTTGTTGTATTGTATTTGTATGCAGATTTGATTATCAACTTACCTGATGGTGACTATTCCATCATAACGTTGGCTAGTCCAAAGGGTACAGCTTTGGTAAAGACACATCAAATCTGTTGATAGCTGTAATGGTTTGCTCAAAACCATAGGGTTTTCAACTCACCCATGCTTTATTGCTGAGTAGTTGAAATGGTTGTCAATTGACCATGGATTTTTCCTTTATGGATTCTGAATAATTGGCTAGCCCACATGTATATGGCTTGTGGTAAAGGCAGTGGAAAACCATATTTGGTAATCAGTTAACCAAGATGATAACCATATTTGGAAGTGATGAGAATAGTCTGAAACTAATTTGTTTTGATGTACATTTAGTCATTTGTTGCTGCAAAGAATGGAGCTTTCAAGTATATGCTGATCATAGAGATTCTGCTGAAGATAATTCTTTGCTGGTGCTATTTTATTACAATCCTCTTGGTATGTTATTTTGAAGATCTATCAAGAATCTTGAACTTAACCAGGTCAAATTCAAGATTAGGGGAGGATTGTTGGGAATTCTGTGAAGTAAGAATTCAGCTGCTGTTTCTGCTGAAAGGATCCTGCTGAAGAGTTGGTATCTGCTGAAGCAGTGTATCTGCTGAAGACATAGTTCAGCTTTATTAGTTTCTGCGGATATAGTATTTCCGTGTTTTATGTAATGTAGTTTGGATATGCATGAGTTTATTTAGGAAGTGATAATGCATATCTTTTAGAAGTTGTAGAGTATACGTTTCTTGAGAAACGGTTTAGGGTTCCTTGAGTATAAAAGGAACACACGGTTTATGTATTGAATAACTTTTAGAAAATTCTTATTATAATTAAAAGATCCATAGAGGATCAAGAGTTCTTAGTATCAAGCTTGTGTTTTGTTTCCGCTTTATAAATACAAGTTGCAGAGATTGTCTATTAGTGTGTTATTGATTACAGTGACATTACTAACGATTCTAGAGTGCTCAAGAAGATCTATCAAGGTCTATAGCTCAACAGTTTTATATTTATTTTTCGCAATAATTATAGACTATCGAGGTTGTGTGTAAGCATCGTT
The DNA here is from genome assembly GCA_030686995.1 of Artemisia argyi. Taxonomy (NCBI): domain Eukaryota; kingdom Viridiplantae; phylum Streptophyta; class Magnoliopsida; order Asterales; family Asteraceae; genus Artemisia; species Artemisia argyi. Next base: position 154,660,888 of record CM060707.1, read on the forward strand.
ACTAGGTAAACAGTCAATCACAAGTTATTGTATTTCCGATTATCCAAAAAGTTTTTGTTACCCATAAAAATGGTGTTAAGTTAACGAAATATCCTTTTTATTACATGTAAACAATTACTAATCGTGTGGGGAAATTTCGGGAGGTTACAATGAAGGACTAGAGTGACAAAGGGGAAAACTTCAAAGACAAGAAAGATTACAGGATAGTATTATTATGTTAGGAAGATTTCTATGTATTTTAATGTTTTTCCCTTTGTAACCCTAACTCTCTAGTATATAAAGAGAGGTAGGGAATACGTTTTAAATTCAAGTGTATCAGAATGTAACATCAGTAAAATGTGTGTGTATATGTCTAGGGCTGGAAACGCCTAGACTAGTATGTTTGGTTTAAGCCCCAATGATCTTATGATTCATGTTAGGATGTAATCGTGCTACACTTGATCATGTAGCATTGGGGCTGTTGATGTTTGTATGTTAGAGTAGAGATGATGACGAGAAACCTTGTAGCAATAATAAAGATGTTTTGTTTATCCGCTGCGTACATGTTATTTATCTTTATTATTGTGTAATCCCTAGATGAGGTCTAACCAACTTCAAGCTAAATAATCTCAACATGTGGTATAAGAGCCAAGGGGCTCGTGATCGTGGGATTCAACAAGGTTTGGTTTGTCGAAGATCGAAGAAGAGAAGAAAAATTCGACTTTGGTACAATTTTCGTATCTTTCTGCAGGTCCGTTTTCAAACGACGATATCTCCTTCGTTAACTGTTGGATCGGGCGGAAATTTTTACTGGAGGTTCTCAACATATAATGGAAGAGTTCCACTGGAGGGATCTTCGATTTGAGGTCTCAATAAAAAGATAAAAATTCTTTAAAACTGCTGCAGAGAGAGGTATAATTTTTCTAATTTTAGGGGTTTTATGGATTTTTGTCGCTTTTATTCAGCATGGATGTTAAGTATATGTTGTTTTGAAGTTTTGTTCATGATGGGAAGAAGGTTCGTGCTTCTGTTCTATATGTATGATCGACTTTGGAGATTTTAGGGTTTTAGCGACACTTAAAAAATAGAAAAAGGTATCCTGAAGATCTTTAATTCATGGAAGTTGATTAATCAGATGTTATAAGGTCAAATCGATTAAGGATTTTTTTCTGTGTTAAACGCTCATTAGGGTTTTGGGTATCTGCTGGTTGTTATTACCTTCCAAATCGATTAAGGTTTCCTTTGTACAAAGTTGGTCGAAACCTGTTAAAAATGAAGCTGAGCGATATTTACGTGAATTGGAGTAGACAACTAGAATGCATAAAGTGCAGGGACTATTAATGTAATATTGTAAAAGTTGTCTCGTGTAAGGCATATAAATACCCCTCAAGGCTTCACTTGAGGGATGTGGGTGTGCAACATAATTTATCATAATAAAAACATCTTTGTTTCACCTCACCTTCTCTCTACTTTCTCTCTCTAGAAACATGGCATATTTTGATCAACCTCGTCCTACAGAAGGTGTTTCTTGGGTTCTACAATTGGTATCAGAGCAAACCAGGGGCGAATCGTGGTGAAAAATCGCGTATTTGGGTGAAAAAATTGGATCTCGTTACTGTTCATCCGAGGTTTATTGAGTTAGGTTGCTTACTGAGTTAGGTTGATGATTATCGAGTTTGGCAGCTGGTTATCGAGTTAGCTTGTTTTTTATCGAGTTTGACATGTGTTCTATCGAGTTAGACATGTGTTTATCGAGTTAGACATTGTGCTTATCGAGTTAGCATCATTTCTATCGAGTTAGGATTGGTGTTTATCGAGTTAACTCTTTATCGAGTTAGCTTAATTTTTGGCGAGTTAGCCTTTCTACCTTATCGTTTATCGAGTAAGGATATCAATTGGGCTTACCTAAACGGAACTATGCCAAAATTTCTCTAGGTTACTGAGTTAGGATGAAGTTATCGAGTTTGAAGGTTACCGAGTTAGGGAATGGTTATCGAGTTAGATGAAGCTATCGAGTTTGGGAAGTGGTTACCGAGCTAGGAACTTTACCGAGTTACAAAGGTTACCGAGTTAGGAGCTTTATCTAGTTAGGGGCTTATCGAGTTAGCCAAAAAAAAAAAATTTTTGAGTAAAATTTATTTTTGAGAGGAGACTAAACGTTCAATTTTTACGCGAAATTCAAATTTTGGTATAACGTTGAAAATTTTGGCCCGAAATTCATATTTTTAGGCCAAAATTCAAATTTTTTCGGTGAAATTTGGCGTAAAAATTTTCAAAACTCAAATTTTTCTGGTAACCTTAGAATTGCATTTCATAGTGATTTCCATATTATGGGCGAGAAAATTTTCCAATTCTATTTTTGGAGGGAAAATCCGAAATCACTATGAATCAACGAGATTGAATTTCTAGCTTCACCAAAAACACATCACGAATTGCTTAAAAGATCCTGATCAAGATTCACCAAAGATCAATGGCTAAATTTTGTACGATTATCAAAAGGTGACTACGGGGATAATTTGTTTATTACTTATTTGAGCTTGAAGTGACGTTTCACGGGTGCGTGTACTTAGTATCTCAAGGTCTAGGGGTTGGTTGGATGAAGACGTTTGAAGATCCTTGTTTGAGCATTCATGGGATAGTGATTAAGACTTGGACAACTAGCTATGTGTGAGATCTATAAACGCATAAGTTGGTTCTTAATGCTCACAATAGCTATCATTTTAAGGAGTTACGTTGTAGTGCTCAGTGTCACACAAGGTTGTGGATTGTTCAAGAGACGGATATACAATAAAGGATGGATGGTTGGGTATATGCCACTACCTATGTTGTAAGGAGTAACGTTGTTGTGCTCATATAGGTTCTTAATCAGGATTGTACAAGCGTAAGTCACAAGTCTGGGAATTTTACTTCATACTCAAGTTTGTTATATTGGGTTGTCTCCACACGTGGTCACTTACTATTAGCCAATGGAAGTGAAAAGAGGTTAATCTGAGATGAATTGTAGAGAGAATAGTTATTGCCATTTCACTCATGGGGTATTGATTTGTATGGTGCTTCCAGTTGATATGTTTATGTACACATGTTTATGATGATTCCGAGAGATCGTCATCATCCAGGAGGGAGAAATGTGTACATCGGGGCTTTTATTGAAGAACTGGAAGCATTCTAAGTGAGTTGAAGATGACGATATGATGCTCCTCAAACAAACCTGTGAAGAAGTTACATATTATCAGTCAAAGATTCATTTTCCGCTGTGCATGAGACTGAAGATTATATGGACAAAATTAAAAGATACTTCTTCAATAAGCATCAAGGTTATATCAAACGGGTTGTCCATTTGGGAGGGAGCATGTAAAAGAAAATGGTTTACTAATTGGGAGGGAGTAATAACCCAATTAGATTAGCAAGTGATTCATCTACAAGTAAAGAAAGATTGCTGGGGATATTTATGAAGAAAAGAGCTATGAAGTCTTCCTCAGCATTGCTGCGCTTACTTTGATTGTTTTATTTACTTGTTAGGAATCATTGTAACCAATTCACGTATATCTCCAGCTGGAGGGAGATTGTTAGAAATGAAGCTGAGCGATATTTACGTGAATTGGAGTAGACAACTAGAATGCATAAAGTGCAGGGACTATTAATGTAATATTGTAAAAGTTGTCTCATGTAAGGCATATAAATATCCCTCAAGGCTTCACTTGAGGGGTGTGGGTGTGCAACATAATTTATCATAATAAAAACAACTTTGTTTCACCTCACCTTCTCTCTACTTTCTCTCTCTAGAAACATGGCATATTTTGATCAACCTCGTCCTCCAGAAGGTGTTTCTTGGGTTCTACAAAACCCTAACCTAATTCTGAGTATAACAAGGCTATTAAATATGATTATCTTGCTGGTCTTGGTGATGATTGATGATACCAGTATCAATGATGCAAAGCAAACCCTAAAGTTTTTGGTCGTATTGTTGCTGCTACTAAGTTTTTGGTCGATTGGATATGTAAGACATAGCAGATCCTTTGTGCTCCTCATTCATAATCACTTGTGCTCTTATGTACGGCTTCATGAAGATTTGATACTAGCTTTGGTGAATTGACTCTTCATGGGTTGATGATGAACCCTAGTATCAAGGTATGTTTATTGTGAAGAGCATGTTCGATGGGAGTAAGGTTATGTGCTGAGCAAACAAGTCAGGTTGTAGGGTAATGTTTAAAGTGGTCCTTTAACTTACCACTGCTCATGTCGATAGTTTCCACTGCTAGTTTTACGTTACCACTGCTAGTAGTAAATCGTTACCACTGCTAATGTTCAACGTTTCCACTGCTCATCCTATTTTACCACTGCCAACGCTAGGATGTTACCACTGCTAGATAAATTTTCCACTGCTCATGTATTTCGTTTCCACTACTACGCTTTTCAAGCTTGTACTGCTGTGCGGTTCTTGCTCGTTCTTAGAAGAGTGTTCCTATGATTTGTCAAGGTTTTGAATGTTGAAGAAAATCAGCTTTGAAAAGAGAGTTAATCGTACATATTTTTTGGGTATCGATCTGTGGCACACTGACTACAATTCTTTTATTCGTATACTACTTTTTGATTTTTACCTTGTACTTAAGTGAATTTATTATGGGACAATGGATTTGTCGGCTGTGGAATTGATTTTAATGGAAGATTATTTAATGTGAGTCAAACTTTTGAAAAAGGGTATTAATAACGTGGGGCTCCTTGGTTTATATTGGTCGAATTCTTGAGCATCCATAAGTTATTCCTCGTACTGATCATGGTTCTCATTACCTCATAGTCATTAATTGGTCTTCTATATTGGTATTGGCTGATTATTTAATTATATCCTCGTACCAATTAAATTCATGGATCGGTACCATAATTAATAGTGAGTCGGTTTGAGAATTTACATTGGGGAATGTCACCTAGTGCATGTGAAGATTGACTCAAGTCAACTTCGTACTGATTTTTGAATGGATCTGGTTTGTCGTTAGTCGCATATGGTTTATGAGCATGAGTTACAGGAAGTAAGGGGAAGCACATATGATTTTTGCATGGTTCGAGCAGATTCATTAGTTTTTTATTTGGTATTCGATTTGGAACAGTCTGGTTCCAACACACACGGCAAGAAGGATTTTTTTTGGTTTATTTGTTCTCAACAGGTTTAATGGCTCGTTCTTATTGTTTAATTGGTTATGAAGAAAGGTTTTTATCACCTATTTGACGTTGAAGCAGAAGAGTTCGGGCTAGTGTTCTTATTATATCTACGAATTGACAAACACTTGAAGGAGTTACGTTATTGTGCTCAGTGATTATTGTCAAGAGATTGCGGTCGCCCTATACATCGTTTTGGGTATACATTCGAAGTTATACTTAAGACACGAGTTTGGATTGTTCTACTTCAATATCAAGTTGGTGATATTTAGTTTTCTTCATCAATAATCATTACATAGAGCCTACAGAATTGAAGATTCAAGAGATGGTTAACATATGGGTTTCAGGGGAAGCTTAATGTTTAAATGTTTAACCATTTATATGCTACATCGAGGTGAAGGTTTTTACAACTGCTAGTTGTTATTACTACTGCTAGTTTTGATTTCTACTGTTTCAAGTACATTTTTAGATGAGGAAAACTCAATGGTGGCGACTTTGAAACATTGGAAAGATGAATTGGATGTGTAAAATTGATTCGTGGTTGTGAAGATCAATGTTGCTTACATTTGTCCCCTATTTGATGATGACAAAAAGGGGAAGAAGAATACTTTGAAGATTGCAGCTTGAAGATCCTTGATGATATGCATGGTTTAAGGGGAAGTTCATTTATCTTTCATATATATTAGCTTTAGGCGAAGTTTGTGATTAATTGGTTTTGTCATATCAACTAGGGGAAGATTGTTGGGATTTATACTTGAGTTGATATGACAAAATACATGAAAGATGAAGGACTAGAGTGACAAAGGGGAAAACTTCAAAGACAAGAAAGATTACAGGATAATATTATTATGTTAGGAAGATTTCTCTGTATTCAAATGTTTATCCCTTTGTAACCCTAACTCTCTAGTATATAAAGAGAGGTAGGGAATATGTTTTAAATTCAAGTGTATCACATTGTAACATCAGTAAAACGTGTGTGTATGTCTAGGGCTGGAAATGCCTAGACTAGTGTGTTTGGTTTAAGCCCCAAGGATCTTATGATTCATGTTAGGATGTAATCGTGCTACACTTGATCATGTAGCATTGGGGCTGCTGATGTTTGTATGTTAGAGTAGAGATGATGACGAGAAACCTTGTAGCAATAATAAAGATGTTTTGTTTATCCGCTGCATACATGTTATTTATCTTTGTTATTGTGTAATCGCTAGATGAGGTCTAACCAAATTTGAGCTAAACGATCTCAACAATAAGACCTAATTGGGTCTTCGAACTCTTCTAACCCTGTATGTGCCAAGTCAATACCAGGAGGTGCTGGAACACCTCTTAAGGGTGGTAGTACAGACTTGTAACCTACCCCTGATTTGGCCTTATTGACTACTTGTGCTTCCCAAATTTTATCAATTGACTTAGATTGATAAGCTAGAGTATCAACAGTTATATTAACATTCTCATTTATCTTTCTAAGTTTCTCAAGCTCTCCTTTAAGTGCCTCATTCATAGCAATCTTATGGTCTAGTTCTCTTCTTAAAACTACCATATCATCATTATACTTAGTCTCATTTTCTCTATAATTCTTTAGTTGTTTTTTCTAACACAGATATGCCTCTTTTATGATTAGAAAAATTATAATTAGCAGCAAACAACTCTGTTCTTTGGTTTTCTAATAGATCATTCAGCCTTTCACATTCTCTAGAAGCATTACATGTTTTAGAACAACATTAATAGTTTTGTACCTCAGAGTCAGAGAAAGCCATGAGAGCGTGTTCTGTTGCAAGAAAAGCAGCATCTGAGGATCCTTCCTCTTCACCATCAGCCATGAAACTCCAATCATAGCTAACACCATCAATTTCCAGCATTGCCTTTGGTTCTTCCAAAGTTGGTTCTTTCTTTTGCTTGTACCAAGTAGATCTGTTATCCTGCTTCCTTGGTCTTCTGCATTCTCTAGCAAAATGCCCCAACTTGTGACAGTTGTAACATTCAACTTTCTTCTTATCGAACCCTGTAGTTTCATTACCATTTATGGTAATTGGCTTTCCAGTCTTTTTGAAGAATTTCTTAGCCCTCATACTAAGAAGTGCTATCTGCCACTTTATGTCCATCTCCTCCAAGTCATCATCATCAACTTGATCCAAGTCTTCATGAGTTAATATGGAGCCATTAACTTGAGTTGAGATGAAGGCATAAAAAGTAGGATCTCCATGACCAGCAACCTTCTTTTTGGAACCTGCAGTGGTAACACTTGCATTACCAGTGGAAACTGTAGAAATAGCAGTGGCAATCTCTTCATCACTGCCATTTTCAGAATCATCATCAACAGAGGATGATAATAGTGCCAAGCTCCCAGAGCTTGAACCAAGCGTCCCAGCCTTCTTTAATCTTTGTTTAATGAGTTTGAAGGTATTGTAAAGATCATTTAGTTTCATACTTTCAATCTCTGGTTTGTTTTCCCAGACAGTGACATTAGTATGATACTCAGAGGGAAAACTTCTAAAAAACTTTAAATTGAGGTCTTCCTGATCTACCTCAATTTCAAACACAGTCAACTGTGTCACAATCTTCTAAAGTTTAGTAAATATGCTATCAAGAGATTCATTGCTTGACGCAGAGAAATTTTCATAACTTTGCTTCAACAATGTCTTTTGAGTTTTCTTAGTAGCATCATTACCACGAAATACAAAGCAGATCTCTTTAAATAGTTCTTTTGTTGTTTTGAACTTACTAAAAGCAATGAGCTGATCTTTTGGAAGTGTCATTAGCAGCAAGCTTCTAGCCTTTAGGTCATTCTTCTTCTGAGTTCTTTCATCACTAGTAGAAGGCACATAAACTGTTACTACATATTTTCCACCAACTTTCTCAGTCTTTGTTTCAGGCTTGAAGGAATTACCTGTTAAGATGATCTCCCATAAAGCATAATCTTGAATGAGAAAGTATTGCTCAATCATTATCCTCCACATCTCAAACTCATTGAGTTTAAGCTTGGGAATCTTTGCAACAGCGTTGGACTGGTTATTTTCCATCTCTATATATTTAAGTGAAGTGGTTAAGCTTTTTCTTAGGGTCTTCTAAATTAGAGTATCAGAAACCTGTCTCTGATACCACTTGATGGATCTGAACACACGCCTTGTGTTAGAGTGATACTTTGAGTAATACTAACAAGTACGCGGAATATACTTAATAGTACTTAGAAGATTGGTTATGAATTTATTTGTCAGTGAGAACAATTTTATATGATGAACACAAAGTATAAACCAAACTTTAAGCTCCAATATTATAAATGATAATAATACGAGTGATCTTGTTTATCACTAGGGTTATACCTTGAAGCTTTCTAATTGATACGTACGTTAGCTTTAACCTATGACCTCCTTTTATAGCACAAGGAGTCCTTTACAAGATAAGTATAAAGCTATCTAAATAGAATATACACAAAACCTATTCTATACTTATCTATACACGAATACATAACAGTTATCATATAAGCAGTGGTAATATTATGTACTAGCAGTGGTAATGTGTTTCCACTGCTAGTGCATTCTTCAGCAGTGGTTATCTTCAAACTTAGCCATGGTAACTGTTAGTGTAATTCCCAACAGAGTATATAGTATAATATTTGTAACTAATAATGTAATAAACGTCCACGCACGTAGCCTCCAATCTTGACCGCCTTTAAAAAAACAAATGTATGTAGTAGGAAGTTGATGAAGTGATAAGCAAATGAACATTTCGTGACCACCTAATAAAGTATAAAAATAAGGTGTAAGTAAAATATTTCTGTGATTGATAAAACATGCAAAAAAAAGGCATATCACATGATATGAATATTCGTACATACCTCTTGACACTTGATCATAGACCGTGAAGAACCTCTTTGTAGACAGCTCCTGCATAGTCTTTGATAAATTACCATCGGCATCAGAAACAACAACCAATCAATACAAAGTTTGTTTTTTAAGAGGATTTTTTTATAACCAAGAGGGTACCTAATAATATCAAAACATATGTGAACAGTGTGACCAATTTTACCACAGTTGCTACAAAGCAGATTTGAATTAGGCCCCCTGTTACCACCATTATTATTATCCCCAGTGTTAACAAACTTCTTATTATCAGAACCAAAACTCCTTTTATTATCAAACCTCTTATTAGTTACATGTGCGAATAAAGTAAGAAACAAAAACGAATGTAAACATCTTTTGCCATTTCCTGAAGAGAACAATAACTTTAATATTTGAATGTGGTTTTTATGGTTTATCTATACAACTTATAATAGAGGCATGAATCTCTCTCCAAAAAATTCCAATGTACAAAAATTGATGCATGGTATACAACCCTTTAATGCACACATTTTATATATTTACAACCACCAAAGCATGGTGTACAACCAAAAATAGCGTAAAACCAAATTTAGACCAATAGTAGGATAGATTAGCATAAAAAACACCCCTATAACAATATTTACAACCACCAAAGCATGGTGTACAACCAAAAATAGCGTAAAACCAAATTCAGACCAAAAGTAGTATAGATTAAGCATTAAAAACACCCCTATAACAAAAATTACAACCATGGATGCATACTGTACAACCCTTCATTCCAATGAATTCCCAGCCAGTTAATTCCCAACTTGATTGCATACTCCAATCCGAGCCATAAATATTTATAAATCGAATTTAATCAAAAATAAAAATTAGGGTTTCGAAATAATTTTATAAAAATCAAAATAGGGGCGCGTGGGGTTGTTTTACTGAGAAAAAAGCAAGGGCGGAGGTGGTGGTGGTCTTCGGTGATGGTGGTGGTCGGCTCTGGTGCCGTGTGGGTAGTGCTCCGGTGGTCTACACAAGCTCAAAAGCTCCAGAAATGATGGGAATAAGCCGATCTATCGATTCGGCAAACAAAAGGTTTGGTCGGAAAATTTTCCGGTGACCGGCGCCGGAATCTGCTGGTGTTGGCCGGAATTTATGAAGATCCGCCGAGGGGTGGGAGAGAGAGAAATGAGAGAAAAAGAGTGTGTGTTTTTATGAGTAAAGAGAGAGAGAGAGAGAGAGAGAGAGAGAGAGAGAGAGAGAGAGAGAGAGAGAGAGAGAGAGAGAGAGAGAGAGAGAGTTATTTTATAAAATTTGAGGGGCCAAACATGTACAAACTAAAGTGGGGGGGGGGGCGCGGTGTAACTGTGTGGTGGAGGGGGTGTTAGTACCAACTAACAATACTTTTCGTCTATATGGTTCAGGGCTCAAATGACATAGCTAACGTACTCGAAATTTAACAAAACTTGCGCCATTGTTCACGAAATCGTTTTTCCAATAAAACCAGGTATCAACTCATATAACTTTTTCTGAAATCTATATTCCTCAATATATTTGGCAAATGCAATACAATTCGAGTTTTCTAGATTGTGCTGAGTCAATCAAGGGAATAATTTCTAGGTTGGCCTCATAACATCACGTTATCAGAAAATATAGTCACAGGGTACCCGCCGCCGCATCGCGCGGGTACCCTGCTAGTAACTATTAAAACACAGAACATGCATGTATCGTCTAGTTGAACAGGTAGATAGTCTTGAAGACTTCGTTTGGTTGAACAGGTAGATAGTCTTGAATACGAAAATTATGGGGCCAGCGTCAAACATTCGAGTAGCCTATGCTAACAATTTGAGAAAAAACCCAAGTAAGGGAAAAAATGAAGTTAGCAAAAAGATTATATGTAAATTTAAGAAATCGTAGAAATCGTATGAAACATATTAGTTATATAGATGTGCATACCTGGTTTTATCAAAGTCTTTAAGTGCTTCTTTGTATACAATAGTTTTTCGATGTATTACCATCTTCATCACAAATGACAACCTTCAAACCGCGTTTTCTTTTTACCCTTGAATACAACAACATATAGTTGCACATGTGAGATAACTGGGAATGGCAGATACAAACCAAAGTTTGAAAGAGATTGACCCAGGCTCTTGTTAATTTTCATAGAAAATGAAACGGCCACTTGATATTGTTTCCTTACGATCTTTAGATGTAAAAGTTTGTCAGACAGGGTAACTTTCAATCTCGGAATAATCACCTTCTTTTCAAAGTGTGTTCCGTTTATTAATTTTGCCTCAATCGAAGTTCTTACTAATTTAACAACTTGAAGTCGTGTTCCATTGCATAATCCATTTGACAGATCAATATTTCTCAACAACATTATTGGTACATCTACTTTTAACACAAGTTTGTGGTTTGGAATATCGGATAATTTCAATCTATTGTTATGGTGACTTATTTCTTTAAATAATTCTTATGAATAACTTGTGAACACTTTCTATTTAAACTTTTCTTATAGTAAGTTCAACTAAATAAACCCATTAATTCAATGAAGTCTCAATATCTACTATAAATTAAGTTCTTCATTCTTAGATGTTTTGATAAATGTTTTAGTTATATACTTTCCTAATTTCTAAATAACTATGCTCTCAAGTGCCAAATTTTGAATTGAAAGGTATTTTAGCTAACATATTTTTGGTTTAAGTAAGTTGTTTTTGGTTGTGATGTGTAGGGATTGCACCAGGCTTTACCTCTCGAGGGATCTCGAGAAGCTTACAACCCCCACTAGGCAGCGTACCTGATCGTTGTAGTATAGTATAGTGACAAGTACCATGGGATTGATCGTTCAGCTAGGAATAGTGTCGCTAGGATTAGAAAACCTAAAGACTTGGTCTAGAGATGAGGGATGATTCTTTTTGTATTTTTTAGATTTTATAAAAGCAAGTAAAAATCGGTTTTGAAGGAGTGGGCGGAATTAGTTGCTATTCAACTAACCCAATGACTAAGATGCAATCAAAATAAAATACTAAAAATGAAAATAAACTAAATTAAACTAGTGGTGTGAGCAATATATGAGAGAATTGTGTTTACTTAGGTTTCACTACTCCCTAGATATCTTTTACAGCTTAATTACTTGTTATAGTTGCGTGGATGACGGATTGTATTCCTTAATACCATTCATGGGGTGGCGTAGTTACTTCCCCAATCCCATAAGCGCCTACTTCACTTCTATGTTGAGCCGGCTAAGAAGCTTCTAACATGGGATCACTAGAATTTGCTCATGCATTAAATACAACCATTAAAACCTAGTACACATCGGTTCATGTTTCTTAAGACGTTCAAGCATGTTACACAACGGAGATCTGCCAGTTTTCTTAAGCCTAACCTTGAAATCATTCATCCATTACAACTATAAACAAGAAATCAACCTATAATTAACATCTAGGTTTCATTACATCTAAGCAAACACATGAAAGATCTAGCCTAGCATGTTGAAATCAAGACAAGCATAAGATATATTCAAACAACACATAGACTTATTAAATGAATTGAAAGAGGACTTATCTTAATTGAACATGAAAGGTTTCAAGGGGTGAATACCCTTGAAAATACTGTTACAAATGACCTAGGGTTTGTTAGGTTCGACCCTAGTATTCTCCACACAAGTTCCTTTCTTAATGAATGAAAAATAGAAAAGTATATATAGATTTTGTGAGGTGACGGCGTCAAGAGCAAATGTCTGATGCCGTCATCTCGCCGCCAAATAAACTCTCGGACTGGCTAGATCTGGATTTGACGCCGTCACGTGTACTCCTTATGCAGGCCGTCACCAAAATTACTCTTGACACCCTTCTTTTGACGCCTTCAGGTTTTCTGTGGGTCGTCGTGGATTTTGCCCCTGACGCCGTCACAATTTCCTTCTTGACGTCGTCAGGTACTGTTATCAGCATGGAAAATTAAGTCTTTGCCGTTTTCTTCACTTTTATGCTCCAAAAACGTCCAAAATGCTTCCTTTTCCAGAATTCACTCCCAAAGTACCTAAAATCACTAAAGGAACGATTTAGGGCAATATTTGATCAAATAAATTCAATTCCGGGCTTAAATGACCCTCTAAAAACGGTTCATTTTTCGCCTCATCATATACCCTTACACTTGAGATTTGCTTGTCCTCAAGCAAATGCGCTTTTATTCAATTCAAAATACAAGTTAGGGGTCATTTAAACTAATATAAAAGTAATTACAACAAATAATCGTTCCACTAAAGACCAAAGACAAGCACGGAGGTCATACACTAGCACCTCACAAATAGTGTTTAGATACTCACATCTCTCGGGTGTAATAAAGTAATATCACAATATGGAAATGGAAAACATCTCTCACTACCTGTCATAGCAAAATAGATTACCATAGGCTTGGGAAAGGATCAAACCTCCACCATATGGCGTAAGCACCTAGGATAAACTATCAAAGAGGTCTTTTTAAGGGTTGTAACGTTAGGTGTAGGGATATGGAATACACGGTTTTGTTGGATATAGGCAGTCTTTACTGGTGGCGAGTTAACAATCTTGGTTAATTACATGTACAATATGGCGTTGCTAAGCCAAGACTAGACTCGACTTAAGCTAATAAATCAAAAATATATAACAAAAACATAAAATGAACATAGAATGAAAAGGGATGGTAGTCCATATGTTTTTCTCTTTTCTTTTTCTATTTTTTTTTTCGATTTTTTTTTTCGATTTTTTTATTTATTTTTTATTATTATTATTATTATTTTTTTTGCATACACTCTTACCCTACCATCCAAAATAATACATCATAGGGAATGAAAATTCCCCTTACACTTGAATTTTTACATACTTTACAATAAACTAATCTAATGACTCGAATTAAGATAATCAAAACACTTGGAGTACTTTTAAGATTAACGCACATACGGGGGTAATATATGATGTTCTTCCCCATTACTCCATAAAATAAGTACTTTACCCATGAGTCCCAATCGTCCCAAAACAATATGTACAAGGATATGACTCGACTTAGCAACCATGTAATCAATTAGATAATTAACTTAGGGTTTAACAATAACAATAATGCACTAAAGATGAGTGCATACACGGAAGGCTAAGGCGATTTGGGTGTACATTTAAGTGGGGTGTAACAAATTCTTCCTTTAAGTAAGATGCTTAAAGTTAGAAACGAAAAGATAGGCTCGGAGGGGTGTACTAGGGGTTTCGTGTACTAAAAATGAGTACAACGCTAAGGGTGTGGGAAAATTAATTGACTTAACTAGCCAAGTAATATGACTTAAATGGTCAAGTAATTATGATACGGGTTTAACACAAGGGTGATCCTAATGCCTCTTATCATGTAGTAAATCCTACTACACGAATGTAGTCTCACTAGCGGTCTCGGGATGCATCACTAACGCAAGTTCTAGAATCTAAATGCTACCGGTACACTCATAAGCACTAATAGTAAATGCTTTTCCTATTAAATCTAAAGGCGAACCTCACATATTTGGGTGGAAAATTTTTCTGAATGATACGGTTATGTGCTAGTCATACAATCTCCTATCCATGAGACGCTTGCTATGGCTAAAGTTTCACTCCTAAATGTTGTAAAAAATTTTAAATTTAGTGCTAAAATTGCACTAACAAGTATTTCTCATAGTTTTATTACACATCTACTATTAAACAAACAAACTCAAGCGAAAGTGTATCTGTAAGGTATGATCATTTTACCCTCCCCTTACACTTAGGATGAACATTGTCCCCAATGTTCAAGTAAAGAATGTAAAAGTGTGATAAGTAAAAAGAATGAAATCAAATACTCCCCTGATTCGCTCGGTATGGATAATAAGGTGGCCAGGTTAGATCTTCCTCCAAGAAAATGAACAATCAAAGCTTCCCTTCCAGAAAAATAATCATCTTCTTGTCATACATAACCTGTAAATCCTGAGAAAACAGACAAGGCAACCTCGCATAAAATCGGCGGCAATCTACATATGCTAATAAAACCTAGAAAACAAAATAAGATATAATGCTTGTGGAATGATGTTTGCAGATTTCCTGGAGATTAGAAAACTAATAATTCAACAAAAACTTTAAGACTCCGTTAGAAAAACAAAACTGGTAAAATTTCCAGAATTTTACACGTGACGCCGTCAAGAGTAAACTCGTGACGCCGTCAGAAGTGACCTGCAGAAATTCTTATGTTAAGTTTCCGGAAAATTTCTGGAAAAACTTCGTCCTACTTCCTGGAAAATCCTGCAAAACATCATTATGACTCGATACAAACATTTGACTCTAACAAATACGAATATACATGTTCACTTAATATTGTGGAGAATCATGATCGATTTTTGTTTCCTAAAAACATATTTGGGGTTTCCCCTTATACTTATCTGTTGCGAAATACCTTTGGATGAAGTTAAGACTAAGCCAAACAACAAAATAAAGTATTTTCATCATTTTAGTTTTGAAACATGATCTACCAACAATAAAAATAAAGCATGCATACGGAAGCAAATAACAATCAAATAAAAATAAAAGTCACACAAAACATGGGTTGCCTCCCAAGAAGCGCTTTTCTTTATTTACGAGTCTTGTAGCTAGACTCAAGGTCATGGGTTACGTTTTCCTTTCTCACTTTTGTGCCGACTCAAAACATCTAACCCAATTCTCATCACGCTTGTATTCAGGGCCTAGATCCATGCAACCTGAATAGTATGTTCGCCTCCTCTCATAATAGGCATCATCATCAATTCCATCTTCCTTAACCTCATAAGGTCGAATCTCATTAATTTGTAGATTCTTGATGCCTTTTAATTCTTCCTTCATGTGAGGCATCATAAAAGTGATCTTCTCTATCTCCTTCAGTAAACTGAACTATTCCCTTCTCATGATCACAATACATCTTAGCTTTCTCAACAAAAGGTCGTCCAAGAACCATCTCTCCTAGGTGTGGATCTATAATGCCTCTAACATCTTCTAGGATTACGAAGTCGCATTGATAAGTAAAATTTCCTATAAAGATGTGTACCCCTTTTACTCACCTGACAAAATTACATAGCCTAATAGAGTTATAAGGGTCTTTTCTAGGGCTTAACCTTTCGTTCATTATCCAGTTGTAGTAGAGCCTAGACATAATATTCATATGTGCTTTTAAGTCAATGTATGTATGCTCTCTAGACATGTACCCAATCATGGAAGGAATTTTTATGTTCCTGAAGTTATGCCTCCTAATCCATGGTGTCTTTCTATATTTTGAGGGGCAGGGGTGTTGTAAAAGGAACCTATGGTAACTCAATTCATCCGGGGTTGGAGCGAAGTCCGTAAACTCAATTTTCAATTGGAGAGGCTTAATGAATTCCTTAAATGTGTTAACTTCTCTCTTACTTCTTTTATGCGCTATAAGCCTCTTGCTAACTTCTAAACGGCGACTCTCAAAATCCATAAAGACCAAACTAGTACAAACAAAAACACGAAGAAATAAGATAGACTAAAGAAAATCTAAAAATGAAAATAAAATATTACTAGAAAGGAATCTAGTAAGTAGACCTAATAAAAAGAAATTCTAACCTAGACAATAACTATTCCCCGGGATGCGGCGCCAAAAACTTGATGCGTAGGGATTGCACCAGGCTTTACCTCTCGAGGGATCTCAAGAAACTTACAACCCCCACCAGGCAGTGTACCTGATCGTTGTAGTATAGTATAGTGACAAGTACCGGGGGATTGATCGTTCAGCTAGGAATATTGTCGCTAGGATTAGAAAACCTAAAAACTAGGTCTAGAGATGAGGGATGATTCTTTTTGTATTTTTTAGTTTTTATAAAAGCAAGTAAAAATCTTGGTTTTGAAGGAGTGGGCAGAATTAGTTGCTATTCAACTAACCCAATGACTAAGATGCAATCAAAATAAAATACTAAAAATGAAAATAAACTAAATTAAACTAGTGGTGTGAGCAATATATGAGAGAATTGTGTTTACTTAGGTTTCACTACTCCCTAGATATCTTTTATAGGTTAATTACTTGTTACAGTTGCGTGGATGACGGATTGTATTCCTTAATACCATTCATGGGGTGGCGTACTTACTTCCCCAATCCTATAAGCGCCTACTTCACTCCTATGTCGAGCCGGCTAAGAAGCTCCTAACATGGGATCACTAGAATTTTCTCATGCATTAAATACAACCATTAAAACCTAGTACACATCGGTTCATGTTTCTTAAGACGTTCAAGCATGTTACACAATGGAGATCTGCCAGTTTTCTTAAGCCTAACATTGATATCATTCATCCATTACAACTATAAACAAGAAATCAACCTATAATTAACATCTACGTTTCATTACATCTAAGCAAACACATGAAAGATCTAGCCTAGCATGTTGAAATCAAGACAAGCATAAGATATATTCAAACAACACATAGACATATTGAATGAATTGAAAGAGGACTTATCTTAATTGAACATGAAAGGTTTCAAGGGGTGAAAACCCTTGAAAATACTGTTACGAAAGACCTAGGGTTTATTAGGTTCAACCCTAGTATTCTCCACACAAGTTCCTTTCTTAATGAATGAAGAATAGAAAAGTATATATAGATTTTGTGAGGTGACGGCGTCAAGAGCAAATGTCTGACGCCGTCATCTCGCCGCCAAATAAACTCTCGGACTGGCTAGATCTGGATTTGACGCCGTCACGTGTACTCCTTATGCAGGTCGTCACCAAAATTACTCTTGACGCCCTTCTCTTGACGCCTTCAGGTTTTCTCTGGGTCGTCATGGATTTTGCCCCTGACGCCGTCACAATTTCCTTCTTGACGCCGTCAGGTACTGTTCTCAGCATGGAAAATTAAGTCTTTGCCGTTTTCTTCACTTTTATGCTCCAAAAACGTCTAAAATGCTTCCTTTTCCAGAATTCACTCCCAAAGTACCTAAAATCACAAAAGGAACGATTTAGGGCAATATTTGATCAAATAAATTCAATTCTGGGCTTAAATTACCCCCTAAAAATGGTTCATTTTTCGCCTCATCAGGTTGGTTATTCTGGTCTCAGTTTATGTGTTGACCTTGGTTCCATTAAAATCCTTGAAAGTGGTCAAATAGTCAATACTTTAAAGAAAAAACAATTCAAAATATTTGGGTAATTTTATAAGATTAACACTTCTATAATTCATACTTATAACACATCAAAACTCTCATAAATGGCAGCCCAAAAATATAAATGGTTTAAAATCACGTAAAGCACTCACATATTCATTGTTCGAATGTATAAACACTAACCTCCCTTAAAAGTGATATGTAACACTTGAAATGTCATGATTCTCTACCGTATAAAGAGCTAAATATGTATTGCAAGCCCACTCGAGGTAATAGAGTTGATGAGTTATTACAAACATAGTGACCTATAACACTTTCACTTATATAGTAACATGAAGCGTAATATTCAACACAAAACTTAGGTTGCGTGTTAATTTACCATTTCATTTGTTTCAATTTTTTTAGATGCTCAACAACCAAAAATTAAATATCCGCAAGCTTTCTACCCACTCTGTCCATGTTCATCACTCGTTGAAGGCTGAAAACACAAAAAAAAAGTATAAGTTAACCAATTTTCCCATGTCTACAACACACCATCTTAACAATATAACCTTAAAACCAAACTTAATTTACCAAAAACTTAATCTTAATAACAAACATTGCTATTTTTTGCCAGAAATTAAAAAATAGTTTTGGAGGGTCAGCCCAAACCATTTTGACCCGTCCTAATTTACTTGTTCCACATAACACAACTCACCCGGATCATCCATTTTTCCACCCATATAATCTTTTTCCTGATAACTAAATCGTACACTCCACATATATCATTTAACAAATTTACCCATGGGCTCTTTAAATTCTATAAAATGATTGGGAACTACATTGAACTTAGCATTTAAAATAAACCAAACAACATTTCACACATGTATGCTCATCTTCATTCCTACCGTGCCCTTCCTCACTTAGTCGTACCATCTCCAAAATAAGGTCTAGGCACCTGGTGATTGTGTATCAAGTAAGCTGTGTAAGAGAAACTATTTTAGAAGAGTTTTCTAACATGATACCTTAAATGCAAATTTAACATGGTACTCGCTAAAATATGAAAAGAAAACTAACGTACATTAAATTGACCAATTCAAACCATCACAATTTGCATATATACATGTGTGGTAAGAGCTACAAAAAGCCAGGTCAATTCACAATGTAGACTCATAGAAGTATATTTATATTGATTTTTGTTGCCGAGTGCTGACGACATTTTAGATAGCCTCATAATTTACTTCACAATGCAAACTTAAAGAAGTCAAGGTCAACCTTGGTAAAACTATAAGCTCATAATCATGTCAGGTACCATAATAATGTTACCTAAGTGGACTTATCAGAGGTTTGTTATGACGTTCACGAATATTACGGGCATGATCAATGGTTGTCATCACTCAGTGAAACACTTTCTTCAATGCGACTACACTATAACGTGCCATCACTTCCACTTCATAATCAATCCAGCGCTGCAATGATTTCTCACTACTCTGTACTTAAAGAATTGAAAGAAAGAAAGAAAACTTTACTTATAAATGCATAAAAAAAAGTGCGATGAAACACTTTAATTAATGCTTAAACGTAACATACTTCTTCTGCACAAGATATGTAAGACTCGTTTCCAAGAAAAACGTAATATATCGAAAGAGGCCATTTTTAGTTCTATGAAGTTTGGTAGTGCACATAGTAGTTACCTTTCCATCCATACCCACTATACATAATCAACAACACCTTTTCTACGAAACCAAACCCTTTTGACAAACCTGGTGCATGGTCTTTTACTACTATAGCTGCAGAAAGTAACAAAAATGGTAATCAAGGTTCTAAACTTCTGAGAACATACTCATGAATAAGAATCATAACTTATTTGAGAAGAAACATACCATGAACCAGTTCAATATAAACAACCTGTGACAAAATAATAGAGTTCGGACGATAATCTTCTATTTGCATTCAGTCATTCTCCTGGCTAAAAAGAACAGTAAATAATCTGATAAATTTAAATAATAGAGTTTCAATTATAAATTTCTATTTGAATATAATCTGATAAATTCAAATAATTATAATTTTCTATTTGAATTATAGCCTAATAAATTCAAATAATTATAAGCAGTAGGTTCTAGCAATGCAAAATCATCGCCAATCGCCCAATCATGTGAGCCATGTAAATCTATGTGGTATATATTTTTCTTAACCATTTGAGCAATGTGACATGTTTTCTTACCAGTGACCTTTATCAACATTTTGCATGTAGGCATAATCTCAAAAAAAATTAACACTCATATCAGCACTAATAGTTACTATTAATGATTCAGAAAGCTTCGATATATTTATTTTTAAGCCATTTCAAGGTAACATTTGTACAAATAAGCAAGAGATTATAAGGAAAATAAGGTACCAATAAAGCTGAACCCATAAGATTATTGTAGTTCAAATTTCCGTCCATAGAAGGGGTTGTAAACACAGGTCCTGAACTAGAGTGGTGTCATGAAAATCATCAAGAGGCTTGACGAATGGTTGAAAGTTATAAGAAATATTGTGGTGTTGTAAAGTTTGAATACCAAGAGTCTTGTAAAGTCTTTGTCGTCCAACGTTCCATAATATCCAAGTATCAGCTCCTGCGTAGTAAGCATGTTAGCATAAACCTTGACACTTTCTTGATTCACACATAAAAGATCCACTTGGAACCAAACATAATTATGAGGTAACAACATAAAGAGTAACCTCATAACTAAATTACAGTCACAATTTTTTTCTTATTCTCTGGCTCAATTGACTAAAAAGTATATTACAGTTGCGTAGACATGTGTTTTTCTTGTTCTATTGATTACCTGATAATTTTGCTTCACCGATATAACCTTCTGGACAACAACACAGTTGGTCGAATTGTGCCCAGAGTTAGGAACCTGTGAGAAATGAGTGACAATAAGCCAGACGTATCACAAATTGTAAAATATAACAAGAAATACATAGATGTTATAAGTAGTTTATTGTTTTCCACATTAATTAGTTTTTGAAGAAACTGATAAGTAGTTTCTTATCTTCGGTGTAGAACCGAGTAGAATTAATAAATTCTTATGATATTGAAAATTAGTATACTCTATATAAACAATCTCACTCACGATATTAATATACAGAAAATATGAAAACAACCTTCAAACTGTGATACGTATAGCTTTCAATCAATAAAGCAGGACACTGTGCCGACACCCTTCCAACGTCAACATTTTTAAAAAAGATAGCTACTTTCAATCAACAATCATAAATAACTTTGCATATCCAAATATTCAATACTAAATTAAAAGCATATCAAGCATAGCACAAATCAAAACATCATTAACATAATGAAGATTCTAATCACAAACAACATAAAATTCTTACTAGTGAAAATGAGTTATGTACAACAGTTGGACAGCCAAATTTCACCTATTTCATAATTCCTTTTGCCCTAGAAAAACATAAAAAGATACACAACTAATAAATATGTCGGATGAGTTTTAAAAAACAACACATCAAAATAACTATACTATGCGATTTAAATCGATCCCTTAAAAACATTCAATAGATGCGATAGTTACTGGCATAGATCGAATGTTGAAGGGGATGATACATTGAAGGAATCTTGTGTTTTGAATTAGTCAAATCATTGCATGATTCAAATATTAGGGATGTTGAAAGTGTAGTTTCTTGAATCGATTGAAACTGAATGGAGATGATTTTGAAATGAAACAGAAGTGGCTTGTTGAAGAAGAAATGGCTTGTTGAAGAAGATTTTGAATTGAATTGAATTGAAATTTTGAATTGAAGATTTTGATAGTGAATATGTGTAGTTGTATTGAATCAATTAACATTAAATGGTGAATTGAAACTGTAAATTGAAATCCGATTATATCAAAGCGTATAGAGGAAGAATGAAGTGTTTAATGCTTTTCAATACTTTACAAAAATAAGCTAAAGAGGAGCGGTATAAAAATGAATGCATTGAAAAGTTGTACAAAAGGGGTTAAATAAGGAAGGACACATCAGCCCATTTAATTTTATTAGCTTCATTGGGTGGTACAAAACTTCATTATATTAAAATACATAGATATTAAGGTGGAAAGAAAATCAATTGCATTAAAAGCTAAGAAGGAATTAAGTGATGATGAAGACTCAAGCTCGGAAAGTGATGACGAAGAGTATGCATTGGCAGTTAGAGATTTCAAGAAATTTTTTAAGCGACGAGGAAGATTTGTAAGACAACCACAAAAGGAAAAGAAAGCTCCTTAAAAAGCTCGTGAAGATAGATACATCAAAGGTGAGAAGAGATGTTTTGGATGTGGTGATACAAGACATTTAGTTGGAGATTGTCCACACCAAACAAAGGACAAAAACCAAAGGGCATACATTAGCGGTGCTTGGAGTGATGGCGAAGAAGATGATAAGAAGGAGACTTGTCTCATGGCCGGATCTTCAAAAGAGGTACGTACCAAAACCGATTTCCACAATTTTGATATTTGCTCTTTAGATTCTCTTGACTTAGATAATGAATATGATAAAATTTGTGAAGTGAGTCAAAAGATAATTGTGAAAAATAAATCTCTAAAAACCATCAAATCTAAATTAGAAAAAGAAATACTGGAACTAAAAGAAATGTTATCTAGACTTGAGAAAGGAAAAGAAATCGTTTCGGAATGCAAAACGTGCAAACTTCTTAAAATTGAAAATGAGGAACTCACTCTCTTAGACAACTAATAGGAGTTCAAAAGGCTTCCGACGATATAACTGGTTTAGGTTATAACTTTTTTGAAGCATCACTAAACATATCAAAACAAATAAAATTTGCGAAATCACAGTCGGATCTAGCTATTGGAGACGATCCTTCAAATCCACCCGACGGTCCCTTACCTTTAAAGGACCGTCCCATTGATAAAGGACCGTCCCCAGTAAGGAAGACCGTGACCTTACCCGAAGTCATTACAGATTCGAGTTCAAAATAGTCAATACTAAGAAAACCAGAAACACCCGTTGCTAACATAGAAGAAGTAAAACAATTCTATAGACCAATACTAAAACCCGGATTAGGTTACAACAAACCAATTATAAGACCTACACCTCCATCCCCTAGGAAAACAAATATACCAAATAGACAAACTGGATCAAAAACAACTAAAAATAAAAATCATTATAAGAACTACTCCATGAATTGGAAAAATGATTTCCCTCCTATGGGATTCTATTCACCATTTCCACACCCTAGACAAATGCAAAAAATGTATAGGATGTTGGCGCTAACAACTTTGGACCCATGAGATATTGGGGACCATATGTTTGAGTTTGTTTGTGTTATCATTAGATATTCTTGGGGATTGACCTGGAGCCCGACGAATGGGTCAAGGATAGTGGATGCACAAATCACATGATGGGTAATCGCAAGCTATTCTCATCATACAATGCAAGTTCTGGAGGTAACGTTACATTTGGTAGTAAACTCAAGGGCAATATCATCAGCAAAGGTACGATCACTCATAAATCTCTTACTATTACTAATGTAGAACATGTGGATAACCTAGGTTTTAATTTGCTTAGTATTAGTCAAATCTGTGATAATGGTTGCAAGGTAATCTTTTCCAAAGACGATAGTGAAATAATTAAAACGGAAAAGTTATTGCAAAAGGAATTAGAAAAGGTAACCTATATGTTATGAAAATTTGTAACAAACCTAGTGAAAACATATGCTTAGCTACGGTTAATGATAACTCTACTTTATGGCATAGAAGATTAGGACACGCCAACATGCGTCTTTTGCAATCATTGTCTTCTAAGGATTTAGTTAGAAACCTTCCCAAACTTAGGTTCGACCAACATTTTTGTGATGCTTGCAAGGTTAGAAAACAAGCTCACTCCAGTCATAGACATAAGAACATGATCTCAACATCTAGATGTCTAGAGCTTCTTCACATGGATCTTTTCGGTCCTTCCGCCATATGGAGTTATGGAGGAAATCTCTACACCCTAGTGATTGTAGACGATTACTCTAGGTACACTTGGACTAGGTTTCTTAAAAACAAGACTGAAACTTTCGATCAATTCAAAATATTTAGCAAGAAAATTCAAAATCAATTGGGATGCAACATAGTTTCCATTAGGATGGACCATGGTAGAGAATTTGATAATGAAGTTCAATTCAGTGCTTATTGTGATGCTAATGGTATTACTCACAGTTTCTCAGCTCCATGAACTCCACAATCAAATGGGATAGTCGAAAGGAAAAATAGAACCCTACAAGAAATGAGTAGAACCATGCTCAATGAGCAATCCATTCCTCAGAAATTTTGATGTAATGCCGTAGATACATCCACCTATATCCTAAATAGAATTCTAATTAGACAAATCATAGGAAAAACCCTTTATTAAATTTTGAAAGGTAGGAAATCTCCCCAGATTACTTTAGATTGTTTGGTAGCAAATGCTATATAACAAACACCAAAGACTATCTCACTAAGTTCGACCCAAAGTCTTACGAAGGTGTATTTCTAGGTTACTTTCAAACTAGTAAAGCTTACATTGTCTTAAACATAGAAACAATGGTCGTCGAAGAATCACTCAACGTGATGTTCGATGAGAGTCTGCCTCAATCTAAAACATCACCTTTGGTAGATGATGATTTGGATGAAGAAAAGGCCATAGTTGAAAACATGAGAAACCTAGACATATCTCAAGAAACCATCAAAATAGGTGAAACTTCAAATGTTAAAGAATCTAAAAGCCACCCTTTAGATAATGTCATAGGAAGCCTAAACCAAAGAACCCTTAGATCACAAGTTCAAAACAATAGCAACTTATTTTGTTTTGTTTCAATCATTGAACCTAAAAATGTCAATGAAGCATTGAAAGATGAAAGTTGGATCATCGCAATGCAAGAAGAATTAAACCAATATAAGTCTAATGATGTTTGGATGTTAGTACTACGACCTAAGAATTTCACAATAATAGGGACTAAGTGGGTATTTAGAAACAAACTAGATGAAAATGGTATTGTATCTAGGAACAAAGCTAGGTTAGTCGCACAAGGCTATAGTCAACAATAGGGAATTGATTATGACGAAACCTATGCTCCTGTAGCTAGACTTGAGTCCATTAGGATATTACTCGCATATGCATGTGCATTAGATTTTAAGTTATTCCAAATGGACGTGAAAAGTACATTCCTAAACTGTCTCATCAATGAGGAGGTATATGTTGCACAACCTCCAGGATTCATTGACTTTGAGTACCCCGAGCATGTTTATAAACTAAAGAAAGCTTTATATGGTTTAAAGCAAGCCCCTAAAGCTTGGTATGATAGGTTGAAAGCTTTTCTTCTTAAGCATGAATACTCGATAGGAATGGTAGATAACACTATTTTCACCAAGAAGAAAGATTCAAACATCATAATCGTCCAAATATATGTTGATGACATTATATTTGGTTCAACTTGTCAAGACATGTGTGATGAATTCTTTAGAATCATGCATGACGAGTTTGAAATGAGTATGATGGGTGAGCTTAACTTCTTCCTTGGACTACAAATAAATCAATTAGATGATGGAATATATTCCTTAATCAATCTAAATATATTAAGGAAATGCTTAAGAAATTCAGACTAGAAGATACTAAACCTATGAAAACCCCAATGGCTACGAACACAAAGCTCACCACGGATGAAGAGGGTGAATCCGTAGATAGTACTAAGTATAGAGTTATGATAGGAAGTTTATTGTAACTAACGGCAAGTAGGCCCGATATCATGTTTAGTGTCTACCTTTGTGCTCGCTTTCAAGAAGATCCCAAATCTTCTCACTTAGAAGCGGTTAAACGTAACTTCTGATACATTAAAGGCACTATGCACTTAGGATTATGGTATCCTAAGGGGACCGCCATAGAAACTATTGTTAACGCCGACTCTGATCATGTGGGAGATTATGTGGATCAAAAAAGTACTTGTGGCATTTGTACCTTCATGGGTTGTTGTTTAACTTCTTGGTTCTCTAGGAAACAAATGGCACTAGCTATCTCCACAACCGAAGCCGAATATGTAAGCGCCGGAAAGGCATGTCAACAAGCACTATGGATGAAACAAGCTCTCGTAGACTATGGTATTGCACTTGGTGACATTCCAATCATGTGTGATAATAAAGAAGCAATAAATTTAAGTAAAAACCCCGTGCAACACTCTCGTACCAAACACATTGAGATTCGTCACCATTTTCTTATGGATAATGTCCAAAAGAGTAACATATCTATTGAAAAAGTGCCAACGGAGGAAAACATAGCTGATATTCTTACTAAATCACTTAAGCGTTAACCATTCTTTTATCTTCGATTAGGATTAGGAATGATGGAACACATATCTCCTTAGATTTCATAGTTAATGAATCTCCTCTAATCTGAGTATAGGATTCTCTTGCGCACAAAAATTACAAATTGGGGAAGTAACTATTACATTTTATTAACAACCATTATTGCATGATAATAAGAGAACTTGATTTTGTGCATAAAAAACCCAATTCATGTGTTCAAAATCTTCTCACGATTAGGAAAAATCAATTTTTCTTGCATTGTTAATACAATTCAAAAACGTTTTTCCATGCATGCACGATGCGCTCAATTCCTTTATCAGATCATGTAACAAATATGTTGTCCGATATGGAAAGATGAGCAAAATAGAAATTAGGAGACTTTGGATTATCTCTTAGGATTTTTCTTCTCTTTTAGGGTCAAGATAATCATATCTCCACATATGTTTCATATAGGCACACACTAGAAACATTTTCTGAAAACTGGTAAACCTTCTGGTGGCAGTCCTTTATCGACCCAAGGTCCCATAAATGATAAGGGACCGTCCACCTATTTGAAGGACCGTCCATCAATTTGTGAGTCCTTAATTGCTTTATGCTCCTGCATGTTTGATTTGCCTACCCTTAGGTCTTGTGGACATTCCTAATTTGCTTATGCATCATTTGAACTAATCTAACCAAGCATGCATGCTTTACTATTCTTGCTACCTTCATCCTCTATTTAAACCCCCACCTCCTCCATCCATTGTCATGGCATAACCTTTCCTCTTCTCAATGTCATCCAACAAAATGTCATCCAAAAAAATGTCATCCCCTAGAAAACCAAGAATATCGGTCAAACCCATATGGAGGAAGAAACAAAGCCTTGGCAATTCACACAATAACCATGTCAATTCCAATCCCACATCACATAATGAGGCATCATCTTCATCTTTCTCCTTCTTTGCCTCTCAACCACAAAATGGGCCACCATCAACTCACAATGAGTATACAAACCCGACTCCTCAAGATCATTCATTACTACCTTTGTTTCCATCTCAAATGACAAATGTCAACTCCCTACATTCCATCAAAGCTCAAGAATTCTCCAATCTTGTTGACTTGAGCCTCCTCAATATCATCTTATCCCAAAAACTTCATCCTCCAACTATGTCTCATCCCACTCTTGCCCAAGTGGATGCCCATGTGGATTATTGTTCTTGTTGCATCTACAATCACAACCACTTTCAAAAGATGAAGAATGATCTTGACTACATCATTTCCATCCTCTTGTCATCCGGGTTTCTACAACCACTACCCACTAACTCCTCTCCACCTTGCGGTCGCAAGTTCTAGGGAAGCATGTATGATCACTAATAAAACAGGACTTAACATGAGATATCCTAGGAGGTTAGACTAGGATTATGCTTGTAAACTCATGTTGTAAATGTCATATGAATGACATTATTCTTGTCTTTTAATGAATGATCTATTTTATGCATGAATTGTTGAAATATTGTTACAGATAATATTCCTGCCGGCGGTCCCTAATCGAAATGGCGGTCCCAAACTTTAAAGGACCGTCGACCCATTTATGGGACCGTCCTCAGTATATGTTTATCCTGCCCTCTCTTATCTTTCCTGCGGGATTTCTATGTTTGCTTGCACGTTTCTTCTAACCTATTGTAGCTTAATTCCATCGATCGATTCCTGAGTGTCGTCATTAAGGGGGAGCACTAAGCTAGGGGAGTCATCATCGTACCGTGGATTTCATTTTTCTACGAAGCCTTTTTGATTCTACAAAGAACAAAACGAGACTCGTTTTAAAACTCATTAATGCCTAGTTTTATCTTAAATGAGTTTCTAGTTTGTAATCATCAAAAAGGGGGAGATTGTTAGTACAAATAATGTCAAAAACGTCATTTGAGTTAATCAGTCTCTACTAGTTTTGATAATCACAAAATACAAACACACGTTACGTAAAACTACGACTAATAAGTTTTTAATCGCGAAACTCGTTTTCGTCATCACATCACTTAAGGTATGTACAAAATTCTACCAACTTGTGTATGTGATCAAAGAATTTAAAAACTTTACATTTTCATGTCACAAAACATTTTTACAAAAGTATTTTTATATAATGAGAAAAGTCCAAAATACATCCCTGAGGTATGCCAAATGATACGTTTACATCCTTTTTCTTTTTTCGTCTCAAATATCATCCCTTCGTTAGTAACTTTGAAACAAATACATCCCTAGGGACTAACGATGCAAAATTTTGCCCGTTAAGTACCCCACGTGTTAGTCACGTGAGGAGTATTTTTGTCTTTTTACACAACCCCACCTACCATTATCATCCAGATCTTGCATCATAATACCAAATCACTAAATAAATAAAGAAAACCAAAACTAAAACCAAAACCACTGTCACATGTACTGATGTACATCCAGATCTTGCATCATAATACCAATTCATGTTATTTCAAAGTCATTCATACAACAACAAACCCAATTCATTTTCAACCATCAAAAACCTAAATTCAAACAAATCTATCACCATCATCTTTCATTATTATTGTATTATTATTTTCTTAAAATAAAACTTCTAGAAGAAGTAAATAAGCAAATCCCAAAACATTTCAAACCAAAATACCATCTTCTTGTTTAACCATAACCATTTTTCTCATCACCACCATCGACCTCTTTTATCTTAAACACATGCTCCTAATCTCGTCCAAACCCCAATCAAAGTCTTTCATTCAAACACATCTCTTTCCATCTTCTTAAGTCTTAACCCAACATAACTAATCGCAAATACCAAACACCAGATCTGCGGCGGTTGTGATGGGTTGTCGACGGCGCACACCTACAAACAAACACCAGATCTGCGGTGGTTGGAGTGTTAGGGTTTCTAGGGTTTGGGGTAGTTCGTTTTTGGAGATGCCTGAGTTTTTTAATGTGATTGTGCCGGTTTACGAAAGTAGAGCATACCCTTTTTAGGAAGTATCCATTCCGTATATGACGTCTTTTCATCCACCGAGTTTGGGTTTGTTTGATTCATGGGTGAGGAGAGTTAGGGGGCGAGGAGACCGGTTTTGATGATGTTTGCGGGTGGGGGTGGGATATCGACTAGTCCGAATGTGAGGAGGAGTATTAGGTTGGAGTGTGAGGCTAATGGTAGGTGGGGGTGTGTAAAAAGACAAAAATACCCCTCACGTGACTAACACGTGGGGTACTTAACGGGCAAAATTTTGCATCGTTAGTCCCTAGGGATGTATTTGTTCCAAAGTTACTAACGGAGGGATGATATTTGAGACGAAAAAAGAAAAAGGATGTAAACGTATCATTTGGCATACCTCAGGGATGTATTTTGGACTTTTCTCTTATATAATTTAAAGAAATGTTTTATTAAGAAAATGTTTTCAAAATTCAAAATCATAATAGCCATATTTTCCGCTCGAAACCGACAACAAAAATTCACTAGATAGTTTTTCATCACGTCTGGACAAAACGGGGAGCGTCTGTCAGGACGGTCCTGTCACACCCCCAAAATACCTGAATGGCAGCGGAATGGAATACCTGGGGGTGACTGTCATAGCACCATAGTTACAGTTATATTGAACGACCTAAAGTGTCGTTTAGAAAATACAGCGTTTGATCATTAAAACATTCAGAGTTTACAAAGCTTAGGTCCCAAAAGAGTTTGCCAAAATTGTTAAAATAAGTTCAACAAGATCAAACGTTTCATAAGTGCAGAAAATATGGTGAGACGCGTCGACTCCGCGACTCCATGAAGGTCCAAATGTATGCAACATGAGCTACCTTAATAACCTGAGAAATACATTGCGAAAAATGGTCAACACGAATGTTGGTGAATAATCATAGGTTGATAAGTAAATCGTAAGTACATAAGCCACAAGTAATAAGTAAACCGACACGAATGTCAAAAATGCTACATTGGCTCTTAAGCTCATGACCCCGAAGCTAGACTTTGTAATGCCCCACCAGAGTGTTTACCAGACACTCAATTCGTTAAGACATGAAATGCATTCGTCCCATTTGGAGCAACCCAAACACGAATGGAGGCGTCACCCTCGATAGATCTATCCACTCACTCTCGCTTAGCTATAATTAACGGTCCATGATATATATAAGGGGACTTAACTTGGTAGTAGGCAACTTAAGCAATGTATGGAATGTGATATACTTGGGCATGTACAAAAATAGTTGTGCAATGTAATCTCCCCCGTGGGATTTAAAATCAAATAAGTAATTAAAACGGGGCTATGAGAACTCACCTGGAGTGATAGTACAAAGATGGTACAACGATGGTAAAGTAATCGGGACAACGAGGCGCGAACACTAGCCGCAACCTAAATGAATAATCGTGATCTAATTTAGATCATGCCGTAATGTAATGAATGCACATGCACATGATACCCATACCACTCGTAATTTGGAAATACTAGTTATCGTCATGGTAAAATAGTTTCCATACTTAGGAAAAATAAGTCCATTTAGAGAAGTATATAACTTGTCATATTAACTCGTACGAAAATGTTAGCGTTGTAATCCTCATATCGGAAACCTTAAAATAACGTCGTTAAGTCGTATAAATATTCTCTCGGGTCATACGTATTCATTTGTTAAGAATATAGTCCTTAGTAACGTTTCTAGAAAATATACCATTTAGTACGTACGTTATTATTTTTATTTGCGACTATATATATATATATATATATAGTTTTGACGATATTAAAACGGGTATAACTCGGTCGTTTTAGGCTCGTTTTCCTTGTTCTTTATGTCCACGGATTCGTTTTTGTGTATACTAGTATATTTTTGATAACTCGGCTCCTCTAGGTTACGTTTAATACCTCTTTTTACCCATTGAAATCTGCCAAACAGCAAGCAGTTTTATAAGAAATAGTTTTCGTCGTTAATTTTGCAAAAATCATATCTCCTTCGTTATAAACTCGTTTTAATCCGTTCTTTCGCCTAAAGTTTCGTTTTTGAAAGTATTTTCTACATCTTTGGTCAAAAATTAGCCCTCAACCACTGATTTTCCCACGAAATCAAAATAGGGACAGTAGGTATTTCAAATGTTTCGAAAACCATTTCTAGGGTTCTAATCTAGTTCCATCTTCATCCAAACCACTTTCAAACACCACAAAACTAGTCTAATCCTACCATACACCTTCTTAGGGTGTCATGGGTTCCTAATCATCAAAACCAAGTAGATCTAACAAGGATCTACTAAAGAAATCCAAAATAAACATTTCTAGAATTTATAAGTTAATAGTTTATAAAAATGAAGTGGTATAAGGTAACAAATGCTTAAGATCTTGTATGAAACCATATGA
Source organism: Artemisia argyi (assembly GCA_030686995.1). Classification (NCBI taxonomy): domain Eukaryota; kingdom Viridiplantae; phylum Streptophyta; class Magnoliopsida; order Asterales; family Asteraceae; genus Artemisia; species Artemisia argyi. The sequence continues at coordinate 154,692,568 of CM060707.1, forward strand.
TAAATATAGATACTTGAAGAAATAATGAAAATAAACTTTGTAAACTTACTTTGAGATGTGGTGTGATTAGATGATAAAAACCTAACAATCCTTGAGTTTATATCTCAAAACTCTAACAAGGACTACAAAATACACTAAGATCTTAAGAAAAATTCTTGGTTCTTGCTTCCTTTCTCCTTGTGGCCGTGGGTTGAGTAGAGAAAAAGAGAGAATATGAGTTTTTTTACTAGTTGAAAATGAGGTAAAAAGTCTAGTATAAGTTTATATGTATTATTGGTTAATATTATTATTATATAACAAGTTAGTGTAAGCATTAATTGAGAAAGAGTGATTTAGTGAATCATGTAAGAAAAATAGCATGGGGGGGGGGGGGGGGGCGGCAAAGTCAAGGGGGGGGGGGGATGTATGTAAGAGTTTGGTGATAATTGTATTATTGTTGTGTATTTGTAGTTTTAAATTGCACCGGGTACCGGGTTAACTAAAAATAAATTTTAACGGAGTTAACCGGGTCATAATAAAGTTATAAAAATTATAAAAATAGGTTGGGTAAAATTATTGGGTGTTTAGATAATTATAGTTTAATTTCTACGAAAACCGTCGTAATTAAATTAGGCGTACGATACGAAATAAATAAATTTCTAAAACGCCGGGTAAATTAATATTATAATTTTTATATTATTAAAATGAATATAAAAATATATTGGGATCATAGTCGGGTGTGTCGGACATGTTAGTCACATTATTGGTCGCGCGTTATTGTTTATTTAGAAATAGATATACTTAAAAAGTAAATTTATATCAAAAGTATTAATTTAAATATCATACGAGTGGAATAGTATGCAAGTGCCATAATGATAAGATGAAGACTATTTCTAGTCCGTACGAAGTGTCCCAATGATAATGCATGAATTCACTCCTGAACCAATACGGTTACGCGAATTTTGAATACTCGTAACTAAATTTACGATGACATGAGTAATGCACGTGAATAGTGGAATTTCTTCCGGAAATGAATAGTGTCTAGTGAATAGTAAAATTTCTGAACGCTTCTCAGAATATCAAATTGACCTCGAAAATGATGAATAGTAAAATGATGAATAGTAAATGATGAATAGTAAATTGTCGAGGTTTAGAAAAGTGACCGGAAATTACGAGTTGTGACAGTCTTCCCTTCTAACAGGAACTTCGTCCCGAAGTTCAGTTTTGGTTGGTCTCTGGAGTACATTTGGTAAAAAGACGTGGATACTTGAGTTGCATTTGGTCCTCTCGTTCCCAAGTAAATTCGGGTCCTTTTCAAGAATTCCAGCGAACTTTCACGATAGGAATTCGACTTTGCTTCAACCGTTCGACCTCATGGTCCATGCTTTCTACTGGTCCTCTTACCCAGTTTACGTTTGTCTCAAGGTTGGATTCCCTTCCAAATGGGATTATGAGTGACTAATCTGAAGTCATTTCCTGGGATTTGCATAGGAAAAACATAGTTGTGTAATCCGGCTGTTCCTTAACAAGGCTCAAGTCTGACGGCCACTAGGCCTACTCTGTCTGAACTATTAAGTGGTCCAGTGTATATCGGTTTTAACTTTCCAAATCTTTCCGAATAATATCATGCCTTTCCTAGGCAGAACTTTCAACGTAATCTGGCTATCAACTTGAGGTTTTAATGGTTTACAACTTATAGAATTTGTAATTGATCCTTGACTTGTAGGGAATTTCTGGTTATATCATGAATGCCTATTGGAATAGGGAGTTCGGCTTTTTCCAAGTTTGGTTCGTCAATAGGTGATCAGTGCTTTTCAGGTTTATAATGTAATATGGGTAATATATGTTGCTGAACTCTGTCAGAATTCAAATCTTATACGTCAGTTGGTCGATTCTAAAATGAATCTGAAATGGTCCAATATACTTAAAAGTTCAATCTCTCGTGTTACCAAAATCGTATCATGCCTCTCCAAGGCAAAGCTTTTAACTTAGCTCGTTCTTTCACGTGAATCTAGTTAGTTTGTTGTTCAAGGATACCCAATCCGTATGATGTGCGTCATGTACCAACATAACTCCTACCAGTTTCTCGTTGCTTGTAACCGATTCTTGACTTGTGAAATTTCCTTTGTTGTTCCATGGTTTAGTTCTAGACCAGTGAATTTTAACTTTCCGATTTCAGTTTGTAAACGGGTAATTGGTACTTCGACCATAAAGTGCCTCAAATGGTGTAGTCTCTATGCTCGCGCGATAACTATGGTTGTAAAAGAATCCAATTTATGGTAAATGGTTAGTCCAACCATTTCTAGAGTCAATCACTCATACTCTGAGTATAACTTTCCTATGTTTGAATCATTCTCTCGTTATGACCATCGATCTGAGGATGATAGGCGGTGTTCACATCTTAATGAGGTTCCGAAGGAAATCTTAGAATGATTGTTAGAAGTCTGAGGTGATTCGATCACCTTCATCAGGAACAATTGAAACGGTACAATAAATCTTGTGACTAATTCCACAACGTTACGTCTTCCGAATTCGGCGTTACTCAAAGAAGATAGAATACGGTTAACAACATTTGATTCTTTGGGTTTTGGTCTAATGGATTGCTAAGACATGTGTCATTCTTTGCCTACTGTGCTTGGTCTCCATTACTGACGTTTGTAATCGTTCTATGGTGTTCCTCCTAGTTTCCTTCATCACATATTCCAATATTCCTTATTGTCAAATCACAAAGCCCTAAATGCATAAGCGACGTAGCATGGTGATTGGTTTTCAAAATTTATCTCGCGATGTTTGAGTTTTTGGTCGAAATCTTTTTCTGAATAAACGAATTTAGAAAAATGGAGCAAATGGTTTACTAAATAATATCTTTCTTGATGATTTAAAATTCAATAGTTAGAAAAGGTGATTCGGTTTTCAAATAGGTTGTGAATAGGACTGTTTACCAAAGTTTGATGTTTATAATTTCCCATTGTACAATGGTTTAGCTAAATATTGATTAAAAGGATCGTATTTGTTCAAAATAGGCAATTCAAAAATTATTTTCTACGAGATATGTGATTTGTATAAACACAAATTTTAAATAAACTTTACTTAAAAGTCAAAATACTAACAAGGATAAAATGGTAGGCTAGGAAATGCTCGCATAAATGCATAGATGTCTAACGTTCGGTTTCTGATAGTGGACAGTACCTATTGGTGGTTATCTGGCAAAACTACAAGCCTAGGTATTCAACCAACTTAAGTCTTGAGATGGTTTATCGTTGAAATTGCCATCATGAAGGCAATATGAGGGTTTTAGTTGATACTCTGTCGATGAATTACCGTATTGTCTTCACATGTAGCTGGGGAGATATTCTTGAGTCTGATGTCTCTCTCGATGTATAGGTGAGGTTATCTAGAATTTCCTGAGAACATAATGCTTTAGGGGAATCTATATCGATATCCATAATTCAAATCAATCATTCTTGTTGTAAACTCACTGCAGGGAAGTTTGCGTATGGATGAGACCATGTTAACTCAAAACACTTTACAGTATTGGTTAGGAGGCTTGGTTTATTCCCATGGTGTTGCTTAGCGTACCTTCACAATGTGTTTGATCCTGTAGCTCAGTCTAGCTAGTACCTTTGAATAATAAATTGGACAACTAGGTCAGAGATGGTGGGTCGGATGGTCCAGTGGCATTTGAGAATTGTTGTTGAGTCATAAATTGTCTTGGTGTATACTTCTAGTCTAGGTTAGTAGTTTCGTAACCCTTTTATTGTTTTTCTTGTATCGAGGAATCCTCCTAGTACTTAATATGGGAAGTCTCTCCTAAAGAAGTCAATGGAAAGTCCAACTTAATTACTAAGTGTGTGACAGGTGGGGTAAGTATCCAGAGAAAATTTGTCAGAAAGAAATATTCATAAAAGAGTTTATTTGTTTAAAACGCTTTTGGATGAAAATTGTTATTAACAATACTTTATAAAGTAACTATTTCCTTTATGGCATAATCTTTCCTGAAGTATACATAGGTGATCAGGCTATGTATAGTTGAGGACTAATGATGCGATGCTTGATTTAATCAAAATAATATTATTTTCCTCAAAAGCTTTAGATGGTGTTCAACGCATTGTTATTAAAAATGGTATACTAATTATTTCCTTCCAAAGTAATATAAAAATTGTTTTCGCGTAATAATAGTAAATATTTGGCGTAATATTGGATAATCAGTTTATAGTACGGTAACAAAACGACTTATTTTAGAAATTCGGTAAAAACAATTTCCCCATAAGGTAGTAAAATAGTTTGAAATAAAACTCGTTGAATGGTTTGTTGGATACATGGGTAAATACTATGAATTGGTAATAATCTACTAATCCGTTAATTACGAAATCGGTCAAATCCTTAATAAGACAATGGTATAATGTTGCTAAACGATTGAAAATTGCGCCATTGCAATAGAAATGGAATAAACAAAGGCTACGGTTATCACAGAGGTAACAAAAGATAGTCATTACATTAGATAGGAAAGTGCTTAATATAACTAGGTTACACCGACGTACTTATGGAAAGTACCAAAAGAAAGTACAACCCTAGAGGGCTCGAACTATGGTTCACATAACTAAAACATAAACTTCTTCTTCCAATTCTGGCTTCCCAACTCTGGGCATTCACTCCTGAAGTGTCCCACTACTCCACACTCGCGGCAGGTTACCGAGAGTTTCTGATGCTTTGCGAGGGTGGGAGCCTTGCAATCCTTGGTTTCATGTCCAAGCTTTTGGCAGTTCTTACATTGAGAGGGGCAAGATCCTTTGTGATGAAACTGACACTTGTTGCACTCGGGTAATTTACCTACATATCCTTTCTTTTGGCTTGACCCAGCAGTAAAGGTCTCCACCACTTGTTGTATCTTAAATGGTCGTTGAGTAGCATTAGCATCCTGATTACCGACCTCTTTTCTCTTGTTGTTATTATTGTCTCCCGATGTCTTGTCGCGAACTATGAGTTCCTTTGTTTCGATTGCCATCTGGATAGCTTCAGACATGGTATTGGGTTCACATGCGATGACCATCCTACGAATTTCAGGAGAAAGTCCTCCGACGTACCTTTCAAGTTTCTTGCTTTCTGGCTCGTCCATTGCAGAGCCTAGTCGGGCTAAATCATAAAAAGAAGCAGTATACTTAACAACATCATCTCCTACCATGGTAAGGTTTAGTGTTTCCTGTTCAATTGCTTGTAATTCGCTTTTCACACAGAACTTCAAACTCATCATCCTTTTTAGTTTCTCCCAAGAGTGTGAGTAAGCAGCATCAACTCCTACTACCTGGACATACTTAGTCCACCATTTCTGGGCATGCTTCTGAAAAGTGCAAGTGGCGAACTTAACTTTGTCTTCCTTACGGCAGTCACCACTTTGAAAGATTGTTTCTAATTCTTCGAACCATTTGAGAAATTCTTTTGTGTCTACATTTCCGCTAAAGAAGGAGGGATTACAACCCATAAATTCCACGTGAGTAAGTTCCTTGGTGAGGGCGGTAGTTGCGTTCCTGGCAATGAATTGTCCAACAGCGGCTTGCGTCATGCTTGGAGTGGTTTGCTTAAATTCATTTCCATCAAATCATAAGAGTCCATGAGAATCTATAGGTAATATAAATCATCATATTCATAACACATGAATATAATACATGAAGGTTTCGGTCTATATGGACCAATATCATAGATAGCACAACCATTCCCCTATAGTAGAGTCAATACTTGGTGATTCCGTTTGTACAACAATCAAAATACTACAAGTTTCTTTGAACTATGCCACACCTCCTGTGGCTAGGATAATAGTAAAAGCTAGTAAAGATATAAGTCTAGTCTAAAGACTTCCTGTAGTCCTTCTAGGTGAAATCAGGTTTATGGCATCATAAGGTCGAGATAGTCCTGAAGTAGTGTCTGAAGTTGTGCATCGATCAAGTTCTAGATAGTGTAGATTCTAAGCCATTCTTGAGGAACCTGCAGATGTTCCTGTTGAGTCCGTAATTCTTGGTATTATCCACAAGGTGTTATCTAATTCGTGGCAAGTGGAAATGTAAAAGGGAAATGACAATGGTGGTATTCTAAAGGATAAGAATAACATTGATGACGATGAAATCCCAGTGATGAGTTAGGAGATAATGGTGATAATAGTGAATGGAATACCACCCTCTTTCGCGCTATCTCGCGACATCTAAGAGGTAAAGTTAAAGTACGCACTATGGGGCGACCAATAGTGAAATAAGTAACCAACGGTGGTGGTAGTACCTGAGTAGTAAGCGTCCTACTAGTAGAGGAAAGAAAACATACCATCTCCCTTGTAATAAGCATCCTAATAAGTCCATTAAGTTTGAATACTCTACCAAACGGCATTCTATGTATAGGCTGATTGAGAACTTTGCTCTTATAACAATTCCATATTGTTAATGGTGGTGTAAGTACAGCTGGTGGTATAATGGTAGTGGAAGATGACAATGCATCTTTAATGTCGAAATCCGATAATAGGGTGAGTATCTGAAGACATGTCACTAGTGAACCAGGTCAATATAATCATATATATATATATATATATATATATATATATATATATATATATATATATATATATATATATATATATATATATATATATATGAGTATGGGTATAAATAACTCGTACAGTGTGTGCGTAAAGCAACATGTATAGTGAATATGCACCTATGATGAAATGATGAGATGCTATGATGATGTGGTTATAGTCTAGGGTCCATGATACATCCTAGTTCGCTATAACCTTAGCTCTGATGCCAATCTGTCACACCCCCAAAATACCTGAATGGCAGCGGAATGGAATACCTGGGGGTGACTGTCATAGCACCATAGTTACAGTTATATTGAACGACCTAAAGTGTCGTTTAGAAAATACAGCGTTTGATCATTAAAACATTCAGAGTTTACAAAGCTTAGGTCCCAAAAGAGTTTGCCAAAATTGTTAAAATAAGTTCAACAAGATCAAACGTTTCATAAGTGCAGAAAATATGGTGAGACGCGTCGACTCCGCGACTCCATGAAGGTCCAAATGTATGCAACATGAGCTACCTTAATAACCTGAGAAATACATTGCGAAAAATGGTCAACACGAATGTTGGTGAATAATCATAGGTTGATAAGTAAATCGTAAGTACATAAGCCACAAGTAATAAGTAAACCGACACGAATGTCAAAAATGCTACATTGGCTCTTAAGCTCATGACCCCGAAGCTAGACTTTGTAATGCCCCACCAGAGTGTTTACCAGACACTCAATTCGTTAAGACATGAAATGCATTCGTCCCATTTGGAGCAACCCAAACACGAATGGAGGCGTCACCCTCGATAGATCTATCCACTCACTCTCGCTTAGCTATAATTAACGGTCCATGATATATATAAGGGGACTTAACTTGGTAGTAGGCAACTTAAGCAATGTATGGAATTTGATATACTTGGGCATGTACAAAAATAGTTGTGCAATGTAATTTCCCCCGTGGGATTTAAAATCAAATAAGTAATTAAAACGGGGCTATGAGAACTCACCTGGAGTGATAGTACAAAGATGGTACAACGATGGTAAAGTAATCGGGACAACGAGGCGCGAACACTAGCCGCAACCTAAATGAATAATCGGGATCTAATTTAGATCATGCCGTAATGTAATGAATGCACATGCACATGATACCCATACCACTCGTAATTTGGAAATACTAGTTATCGTCATGGTAAAATAGTTTCCATACTTAGGAAAAATAAGTCCATTTAGAGAAGTATATAACTTGTCATATTAACTCGTACGAAAATGTTAGCGTTGTAATCCTCATATCGGAAACCTTAAAATAACGTCGTTAAGTCGTATAAATATTCTCTCGGGTCATACGTATTCATTTGTTAAGAATATAGTCCTTAGTAACGTTTCTAGAAAATATACCATTTAGTACGTACGTTATTATTTTTATTTGCGACTATATATATATATATATATAGTTTTGACGATATTAAAACGGGTATAACTCGGTCGTTTTAGGCTCGTTTTCCTTGTTCTTTATGTCCACGGATTCGTTTTTGTGTATACTAGTATATTTTTGATAACTCGGCTCCTCTAGGTTACGTTTAATACCTCTTTTTACCCATTGAAATCTGCCAAACAGCAAGCAGTTTTATAAGAAATAGTTTTCGTCGTTAATTTTGCAAAAATCATATCTCCTTCGTTATAAACTCGTTTTAATCCGTTCTTTCGCCTAAAGTTTCGTTTTTGAAAGTATTTTCTAAATCTTTGGTCAAAAATTAGCCCTCAACCACTGATTTTCCCACGAAATCAAAATAGGGACAGTAGGTATTTCAAATGTTTCGAAAACCATTTCTAGGGTTCTAATCTAGTTCCATCTTCATCCAAACCACTTTCAAACACCACAAAACTAGTCTAATCCTACCATACACCTTCTTATGGTGTCATGGGTTCCTAATCATCAAAACCAAGTAGATCTAACAAGGATCTACTAAAGAAATCCAAAATAAACATTTCTAGAATTTATAAGTTAATAGTTTATAAAAATGAAGTGGTATAAGGTAACAAATGCTTAAGATCTTGTATGAAACCATATGATAAATATAGATACTTGAAGAAATAATGAAAATAAACTTTGTAAACTTACTTTGAGATGCGGTGTGATTAGATGATAAAAACCTAACAATCCTTGAGTTTATATCTCAAAACTCTAACAAGGACTACAAAATACACTAAGATCTTAAGAAAAATTCTTGGTTCTTGCTTCCTTTCTCCTTGTGGCCGTGGGTTGAGTAGAGAAAAAGAGAGAATATGAGTTTTTTTACTAGTTGAAAATGAGGTAAAAAGTCTAGTATAAGTTTATATGTATTATTGGTTAATATTATTATTATATAACAAGTTAGTGTAAGCATTAATTGAGAAACAGTGATTTAGTGAATCATGTAAGAAAAATAGCATGGGGGGGGGGGGGGGGGGGGGCGGCAAAGTCAAGGGGGGGGATGTATGTAAGAGTTTGGTGATAATTGTATTATTGTTGTGTATTTGTAGTTTTAAATTGCACCGGGTACCGGGTTAACTAAAAATAAATTTTAACGGAGTTAACCGGGTCATAATAAAGTTATAAAAATTATAAAAATAGGTTGGGTAAAATTATTGGGTGTTTAGATAATTATAGTTTAATTTCTACGAAAACCGTCGTAATTAAATTAGGCGTACAATACGAAATAAATAAATTTCTAAAACGCCGGGTAAATTAATATTATAATTTTTATATTATTAAAATGAATATAAAAATATATTGAGATCATAGTCGGGTGTGTCGGACATGTTAGTCACATTATTGGTCGCGCGTTATTGTTTATTTAGAAATAGATATACTTAAAAAGTAAATTTATATCAAAAGTATTAATTTAAATATCATACGAGTAGAATAGTATGCAAGTGACATAATGATAAGATGAAGACTATTTCTAGTCCGTACGAAGTGTCCCAATGATAATGCATGAATTCACTCCTGAACCAATACGGTTACGCGAATTTTGAATACTCGTAACTAAATTTACGATGACATGAGTAATGCACGTGAATAGTGGAATTTCTTCCGGAAATGAATAGTGTCTAGTGAATAGTAAAATTTCTGAACGCTTCTCAGAATATCAAATTGACCTCGAAAATGATGAATAGTAAAACGATGAATAGTAAATGATGAATAGTAACTTGTGAATAGTAAATTGTCGAGGTTTAGAAAAGTGACCGGAAATTACGAGTTGTGACAGGTCCCTTAAATAGGGCGGTGGTCCCTTATTGATAAGGGACTGTCTGGCATTTAAAGGACCGTCGCCTCTCTCCTAACGCCTATAAATATAGAACTGTTTTCTTTCAGAAATCTTCACCTCTTATGCACCAAAACCTTCTGTACTCCTAAATTCTTTCTAAAACATACTCTTTGATCACATTATCAAGTTCTAGTTGTTTACAAGCGATCACACTAATCTTTCCTCTAAGTGCAAGAGAAGAACATTCGTTGTAATCAAGAAACGAAGTGTTGAAGAAAAGTCTTGCTTATCTCATCTTATTGTTGCAGATCTATCATCTCTTTCATTCATTGTTTCGTGTATGTAATAGGACTTGAGTGCAAGTCTTATATTGTGTATTGTGTTATATCGTGCCATCGTGTTGGTACGAGGTGTGAAGTCACGTGGGCTTTTGTAGATTGGTTCTAGCTAAGATTAGGACTCGACATTCCGCTTAGTGTCGTTAAACTTGGTGTAAGCTTGTGTAAGGTTTGTTCCACCATAAGGGAGCATGTTGATATACTATTTGTGAAACTCTTGAGTGTGAGACTCGAGGAGTGGAGTAGGGACGAAGGAGTGAGCTTCGTGGCCGAACCACTGTAAATCTTCGTGCGCCGGTTTGATCTTTCCTTTCTTTTCTTTTACTTGTTTACTTATCATTGCTTATATATATTGTTGTGTTGATTTCACGTGAGCTTTGAATCAAACCTTTTTGTCAAACATAATTTGTAAAGTTAATTTTATAAAAACGTGATTAATAACGGTGAAACTATTCAACCCCCCCCCCCCTTCTAGTTTCTACATATTTAATTTATATTTTCTTGAATGTGTAATCGAATATAAAATGATTCATATTGATTTTCGTGGATTAAAACTAGCCTAAAACATGTTTTTGATTATAAATACGTATGGTGGTAATCGTTGCGGGTAGACTTATTAAGACGACATAACTTTTCTGTTTATTGGAATGGAGACAATCGACGTGTTCTAAGAGGCCACTGTTTTGATCGTAAAGGGAGTCTTAATTGGTTTCCACTCCGGGAGGATGTTGCTGAACAGTTGGGAGTTTGCTTATCGCAGTCGCGTAAGTTATCTATCAAAAGATTAACATAACATCTGTTATATAGGAAATTAACTCAAATATGGTTACTTTTTGTGAAACTGTTTCATTTGTACCAAATGTAAGTGATTTGCTTGCTTGGTAATGTGTTTGACATTTATTCGTTCCAGGTTTGGCATTGCAGAACATTTCAACCAATTGTATATTATTTGTTGCCCGAGTTGATATGCAATTTTCACGGGTGAGGATGATACATGGGATGCCTGGCTAAAAATTCCCTCATCTGGATTTTCTGGCATAGTTAATTTTTGAGGGACTGGAATTAAATTGAGGCGTGGGTATGCTCCATCTCAGTCACCAAAGCCAACCCATGTATATTTTTACTGTTTCATGGTTAGCAGATCTTATATTATGCAGCATTATTAGTGCTTTGGTTTCTTACATTTCCCATATTTTTTTTGCAGAAAAAAACTGCCATTAGACTCAGATGTAAGCCATTTTTTATGTTGTTAACAATTTCATTTTCTAATGCTAACACCATTGTATTTCTTAATTTATATTGCAGGTGACGAATCCAATGGCCATTGAAACTTTGGAAAACGTACCAGCAATGGAAACAGTGGTAAGTAATAAAACATCCACCCTTGATTTTTTTAATTTTACATACATGACTAATGTACCGTGTTTTATATATACATATAGGAACCTGTTAAAACTATCGGACATACAAAAACGCTTAAGCCACGACAAACCGGTTCTACAGGTTACACCACCAACTACGATACCAAATACTAGTGAACAAAATACTGGACTAAAATTAGTACCAACGAAGCGAAAACATTTGGTCTCTAGTGAAACCTTACAAAAGCAAGCTAAGGTGGTGAAGAGTCAACAGGTTTTAACTTATGATAGTTGAGAATTTGATTATATACGACATTACAATTGTATATATATTTGCTTCATTTATATACATTCGAGTTTTATCCAATTTGAAATACAATTGTATATATATTTGCTTTATTTATATACATTATGTTTTATATATATACTAGCAGTAGTAACTCTGCTCTAGCAGTACTAACGTGGTACTAGTAGTAACTCTCCTATCATGTTTATGCAGATAGTCGAACCAGTGGCGCATCAAGCAACTCAAAACCATCGAAGCAGATAGTTGAATCAGTGGCGAATCAAAAACCACCAAAACAGCAGATAGTTGAACTAATGGCGCCTAACAAACTAGATGCACCTGACAAAAGACAAGGCAATAGTGTCTCTATGTCAAATGTCAAGAAATAGATCATAGATGCACTCGTCATCAATATATATATATATATATATATATATATATATATATATATATATATATATATATATATATAGCACATACTTTTTAAAGAGGAAGGTTTTATAGCATCTAATCAAGAACTTTATTCCAGTATGCTCATCTAGTTCTGTTATGTTGTGAGCTTTGACATGTTCTAGTTCTGCTCTCATCCTGATGTGTTAATGCAGCAGCCTACATTTTCAAAGCTTTTATATGCAGATGATGAGATTAGATCAATGGGAGAAAAACTTGTAAGTTTAACTGCAAATTTTATTATTATGTTCATTGTTTTGGATTAAAAGTCTTCATGATGTTGTTTGAATTACTGCTGATCATGTTTGTGTTAATATTGCTTAGATGGATTTAGTGCAGCTCATGAACTTCAAAGAAAATGTGCCAAGTATTTACTACTGCTAGTACAAAAGTTACTACTGCTAGTGAAAGTTGGTACTGCTCAGAGATTAAGACCACTCGAAGTTGCTAGTTGCTTATGGAAAAGATTATAGATACTTATGAAATTATTGTAAGCCGACTAGGACTCCTTGGTGTATAAAAGGATGTCCAATTTTATATTTGGTTCAGTTATATACATTCCAATTTTATTGTATTTGAATTTTTTTTATATATATTTGAATTGTTTTGATATATATTGATTTTTTAAATGTGACTAAAAGATGCATATAGTCACACTTATTAACACTTTTGGTCACTGTTTGCTTAATTCGTTGTGTGACTAAATATTACAAAAGGCCACACAAACATAAAATTCATGTGGCCATTGGATGATCAATAGGCACAAAAAATACACATTTATTCATTTTAAACAGCATATGGTCACACTTATTAACACTTTGGGCCACTTGATGCTTAATTGTATGGGGCTAAATACCCAAAACAAAGATGCTTTGTGTGACTAAATATTACAAAAGGCCACACAAACATAAAATTAATGTGGCCATTGGATGATCAATAGTCACACAAAATATACATTTCTTCACTTTAAACAACATATGGTCACACTTATTAACATTTTTGGCAACTTTTTATTTATTTATTTTTTTTTTAAAATTGTATGTGACTAACTTAAAGAAAACAATACCTGTTGTGTGACTAAATCATCACAAACGTCACATTTATTATATATTCATGTGGCCACAGGACGGGAAATAGTCACACATAATACACATTTACTTGAATAAATCATCTCAAATGTCACATATATTATATATTTATGTAGCCAAAGGACGAACAATAGTTACTCTCAAAAAACATTCGTGTGACTATAAAGTGTTTACGGTCACTCATACTGACTAATCCAAAAAAACTTGCGCCTAATTTGTCACACATATTCGGGGTTTTGGTCACTCTTTTTCGATGAAAAAGGCTATGCACTCAACAATGTGACCATATGCTACCTACGGTGGCGGGACCTTTGGTGACACACAACAAAAAAAACATGTGTGACTATATGCATATCGTCACACATTTCTGGCGTGACCAATACAACTTTTTGTACTAGTGTAGACAATCTAAGTGCTACAACTGTGGAGGAATGGGTCACATAGCAAGGAATTGTACTCAACCTAAGCATCTTCAAAACTCCGATTACTTCAAAGATAAAATGTTGTTGATGCAAGCACAGGAGAATGGAGCTGCTTTGGATAAAGAGGCACTACTCTTTCTTGCTGGAGATGAAGGAAATACATTTGAAGCAGATGTTGATGATCAACCAGTTCATGATATGGCTCTTAATGACCGCAACATATTCCAAGCTGATGACTGTGATGCCTTCGACTCAGATATTGATGATGAACCTACGACTCAAACCATATTTATGGCACATCTCTCTTCTGCAGCATCTTCATCACAACCATCTAGTTCTTCCACCACACTAGCTATCTCTGAGGTACCAAATCCACTTAACATGATTAACTTGGTTAATGCGCCGGAGGTTCATAATGAGACACAACCCACTGATATTAGTGTTACAAATACTGCCAATATGGGGAATAGTAATGTTATCCCATATGAACAGTATGTGGGCCACAATGTCGTGTCTGCTGTACCAAGTAATGCACCTTCTGTTGCTGACAATGATTGTGATTTGCATGAACACACTGTTTATATTCCTGATGACACCCTGACTACTAGACTTAACATCCTTAAGGATGAGGTGACCTTATATGAACAACGTGCAAAATTTGAGCTAACTGAAAGTGAAAAAATGGATATACAAATGCGTATACTTGTAACAGAACGTAACAAAAAGGAAGAAACGTTTAAAAGGGAGTTAGATTCTTTGAAAATGCAACTTGATCAATCGGTTAAACAAAAATAGGAGATACAGAAAAGTATGATCACACAAAAACTTGATTTTCAGGATAAAGAAACAAAACTCTTAAATGATTTTTCTAGTCTTAAACGTTGAAGAATAAGCTCGAAGACAAATTGTACACACAAGGCCAAACCATTCAAACTGCTCAAATGATTCAAAACCATAGGAAATTAAGTGATGAACATAGTGAAAAGGATATAGATAAACCTAAAACCAATTTCCTTAGAAGCGGTATAGGTGCACAGCCTGCATTATATGATGTAAACATTATGCTTAAGCATAATCATGCCCCTCCTGATGTGAGATCCGATGATGAGACCAATGAGATAGAAGATAGAGCCAGAGAAATATTAGCTTAGAAATTAAAGGATCCCGTGCGCATTTCTAATAAAATCCTATACAGTTATGACTATTCTGAAGATAATAGATTAGCCTTTGTACCTCAAAAGAAGTTAACCCTAGAGCAAATATTCTGGAATTTTGACTTAGAAAAAATGAAAGCTGAAAGACTTAAGGGCAACACTCATACAGTTTTTAAGATAGCTGATCCCATGTTATATTCTCAACATACACCCATGCATCTTGTTCCTTTAACTCTCCTTACGTATTGTAACACCCTAATTGGTTTATATGTTCTTTGTCAATTATTTGCTGATTCTGATAAAACATGTAAAAAGAGAATTACACCAACAGGGATTACTGAAGGGGAAAGGGGTTTTGAACAAAAAAAACGGTGCTACTTAACTGAGGTCATGCCATTCTTTAATCTTCTCAAAGAACATTTTGAGGGTCTTTAAAAAACCCTAAACAATGATGTGACTGAAATGAAAGAAGATTTTAAAACAATGGAAAATAAGGGAAAACAATTGGCAATTGATCTTAAACATAGTGAAATTGATAGAAAAAATATTCAGCATCATGAATGTGAATTTGATTGCTAAATGTATTGCTCAGGATGTATTTTATACTGTCACTGATTCTGCATTATCTGCTTGTCAATTTCATGAGATGTCGGTTACATTGAATGTTTTCCAGAATCATGTTGTTGAGCTTGAGGGGGAGAATTTAAAATTACATCAAAAAAATTCAAAACGATGATCACGATAACATGGCCAGGAATTTCTCAAAACTAGAGGTTGATAATCTCAATTTGCAATTAAAATATCAACATCTAGAAGAAAGAATTAACATTTCAAATGTCAATACATCTAAGGATGCTTCTGAATTTGATGTGTATTTTGAATTAACTAAACGGGACAAAAAAATTCAAGCTCATAAGAACACGATTTGAAAGTTGAGGGCTCAAATCGCCCAATTAAAGTCTAACTTGAGTGAAGTAACAGACACCAATAATCCAAAGTCGATAGATTCTCACAAATTTCAAAATCAAGACAACATTGACAAATTGCAACATGAGAATGACTGGCTTAAAGCTGAAATGTCCAATGCTAAGCAACGTTACAAAGAGTTATTTGAGTGAATTAAAATCACACGTGAGACAAACAATGAAAAAATAACTTTTTTGTTAAATGAGATTGAGAATATAAAGACCAAGGTGAAAGGAAAAATGTCATTTATTTCATGTGACCATGTGTCCTCTAAGGTGTATGCTTGTAAGAAATATGCATGTGATGCTGTGTTTATTCCTCTTCCCCTTAGGAATAATAAGTTAGTTCATAGTGACTATCTTAGACATCTTAAGGATTGCCTAGACATGCTTCGTGAAACCGTTGAAGAGAATAAGATAGCAAAACCTCTTGATGATGCTATGGTAGATGCCTGCTTTCTAACAAATAGATCTCAGGAACTCTTAGAATATGCGATTGGTACATGCCCTAAGATTTAAAACAAGCAAGTTAGGTCATCTGCATCATCCTCTAAGTCTAAGAACAAGCATGTTACTTTTGTTGAACCTTTGAGAACATCTGAACTCAACACATCATCTTCTGAAAACCAACTGGCAATCAAGCAAACTAATGTTCCCATCATTGCTTCTATAGGAGTAAAAAGTGTCACTAAAGCTAGCGGGTCACAGCCTAGGTGCAATACAAAGAATGATAGGACTTCGCCAGCTAAGAGTACACTTGTGAAGGAAGTAGAAGACCACCTTAGGAACAATAAATTTGATTTGAATGAAATGAATCATGTTGATTCTAGTATTAGTTGTAAGCGTACTGTAATTAATTCGAATTCTGCTGCTACTTGTAAGATTTGCAATGACTGCTTAATTTATCATGATGATTGTGTTGTGTCATTTTTGAAATCTCTTAATCGATCTCCTATTAAAAGAGTTAGGAAATCTAAAGTGAAAAATCGTGTTTGGAAAGCAACTGGCAAATTATTCACAAATGTTGGTTATCAATGGAAGCCTACTGGAAGGAAATTCACCCTAGGAGAAAAGTGCCCCTTAACTAGCCTCACTAACTCTAAAGTAGTGCCAATTAAGGAATGGAGACCAGCTGGTAGAATGTTCCCACTGGAAGCACAATGCACCACTTCTAGGTCTAGTGCATCATCTAGTAAATATACCACTAGTGTCCTCGTGACCTATGATAACCCAATATTTGTGTGTGCTAACCAAACGGACCCCAATTGCTTGTGGGGCTCCAGATATTTCAGTTATCCACCGGTGTCTGTGTTCAAATGCAGGTCATATAAATCGTCTTTTGGTATTTGGACTCAGGTTGCTCAAAACATATGACTGGGGATCGCTCACGGCTCAGAAATTTCGTGAAAAAGTTTATCGAGACAGTTAGGTTCAGGAACGACCACTTTGGGGCAATCATGGGATATGGAGATTATGTGTTCGATGACAGCGTGATCTCCAGAGTGTACTATGTGGAAGGGCTTGGGCACAACCTATTCTCAGTTGGCCAATTTTGTGATTCCGATCTCGAAATTGCCTTTAGAAAACATACATGCTTTGTTAGAGAATTGGATAGAATTGATCTCCTTAAAGGAAGTCGTGGCACAAACCTTTACACCATCTCTATAGAAGATATGATGCGGTCCTCTCCCATTTGCTTGCTTTCTAAGGCCTCAAAGAACAAATCATGGCTATGGCATCGTCTGTTGAACCATTTGAACTTCGACACCATTAACGAACTTACTCGCAAGGATCTTGTTCGAGGTATACCCAGGTTGAAATATGAAAAAAGATCATCTCTGTTATGCCTGTCAACTGGGGAAAAGCAAAAACACACTCACAAACCTAAACCAGCTAACTCCATTACAGAAGTTCTCCATACCCTTCACATGGATCTGTGCAGACCAATGAAAGTACAGAGTTTTAATGGGAAAAGATATGTTCTCGTAATTGTTGACGATTACTCTCGATTTACATGGGTAAAGTTCTTGAGATCCAAGGATGAGACTCTGGAGATCATCATTAAACTTATCAAGCAACTGCAAGTTAGACTCAACAAAACTGTCAGAATCATTTGCACAGACAATGAAACAGAGTTTGTTAATAAACAACTTACTCTATTTTATGAAAGTATTGGCATCAGTCATCAAACGAGTGTTCCTCGCACTCCAAAGTAAAATGGAGTCATTGAAAGATGGAACCGTACTCTATTTGAAGCTGCTCGTACAATGCTGATATTTTCTAGAACTCCAATGTTTCATTGGGCTGAGGCTATTGCTGCTGGTTGCTATACCCAAAATCAATCGTTGATACATCCTCTCCACAACAAAACACCAAATGAGCTAATGTATCTTAGAAAACCTTATCTCTCTTTTCGTCATGTGTTTGGTGCACTGTGCTATCGAACAAACAATAGTGAAGACTTGGGTAAACTTAGGGCTAAGGCAGATATTGGAGTACTTGTTGGATATGCACCAGATCGAAAGGGATACTGAATCTACAACAAAAGAACCTGACAAATCATGGAAACTATCCATGTCATGTTTGATGAGCTGACTGAGCATACGGTTTCAGGACACACCAGTTCTGGACCCGCACCTAATCCTTTGTCTCCTGGACCGATCAGTTCAGGCCTTGTACAGAATCCCTCTCCTGCCATTCCTTATGTACCTCCCTCAAGTTATGAATTAAAGAAGTTTTTTGATCCCAAGTTTGATGAATACTTTGATTCACAACAGGCTCACGCCCCAGAACCACATGTTGCTGAGCCTCCTGTTGCTATTGCCAATGCTCCACAAGACACAAATGGACCATCTGCCTCAATCTCCATTGGTCAGGATGCGCCCTCTACCAGCAATTCACAAACCACATCAAACGTTCAAAGTTCGTTTGTACATCTGGGAACTCTAGTTAATAATTGATGTGATGTAAATCCTTTTGTTCCACCTGATGATGAGTTGTTTGAAAATATCTTTGCTCCTGAATCCTCTAATAAAGCAACCTCTTCAGGAGAATCAAACATGGCTACATCGGTTCACAACCCTCAACCACACGACCATATCAGAAAATGGACCAATGATCACCCTATTGACAACATCATAGGGAATCCTTCTCGACCAGTGTCTACATGAAAGTAACTTGCCACCGATACCTTGTGGTGCTTCTTTAACTCTATTCTATCCAAGACCGAACCCAAAGATTTCAAAAATGATTTGTCTAAAGAATGCTGATTCACAACAATGCAAGAAAAAATCCATGAATTCGATCGTCTTGATGTATGTGTGGAAAGCTAGAGGGGGGGGGGGTTGAACAGTTTTACGTTGTTTTTATTTTATAAAGACTTTATTTTTAAAACTTTGATTCTAGTTTTATGTGAGATCAATACTTACACACTTATGAACACTTATATCTACGAAAGTAAATAAATACAATATAGATAAGTAAGTAAAGAGATAGAGATGGAAAGATCGCACCGCGAGAAAAAAGGATTTATAGTGGTTCGGCTATGAAGCTCCTCTTCGCCCTACTCCAATCCCCGAGCACCTAACTCGAGAGTTTTTTTCGCTATGTCAACATGCTCCCTTATGGTGGAGAAACCTTACACACCTTTGCTTACATTTAACAACACCAAGCAAAATGTCGAGTTCTAATTGTACTTAGAACCAATCTCACGACTCTTCATGACTTCTCACGACTTTTACACAACTTGTACACACCACAACTACTACACGACTTCTCACAACTTCACTACTTCTTCTTCACAACACTACTTCTTCTTCACTACTAAATCTACTTATTACAAACACTCTACACCTTTACAAATAATTTACATAACTACAAGACTATTTTCACAAATCTACAATACTTTTTAACTTGATGTTGAAGGAGTATTCTTCTCTTGCACTTTGAGTGATGAAGGATTGAATCACTTGAAACAAAGACTTATAATCTTATGATCAAAGGATTTAGAAGGATGTTTAGAAAGGATTGGGACTGAAAATTTTTGTACAAAAGGTGAAGGAAAATAGCATAAATGAACTAGTA
Organism: Artemisia argyi; assembly: GCA_030686995.1. NCBI lineage: Eukaryota > Viridiplantae > Streptophyta > Magnoliopsida > Asterales > Asteraceae > Artemisia > Artemisia argyi. The sequence goes on from CM060707.1 coordinate 154,712,488, forward strand.
TTTATAGGCAACTATTTCTGGCAACTGGATCGTGCCGGCCCCCTTAAATGGTGGCTGGCCGCCTTAAACATTAAGGGGGCCGCCCTCCTGTAACTGCCAGAAAGTTTGTCTTTTTCTGGTGAAAATTTATTTGGTGAAATTCTAACTTATTTTGGTTAAAAATTTGAATTTATATATTTATTATGAATTAAACATTTTCCTTTAATTACCAAAAGTGTTTTTCCAAAATATACAAAATGTTTATAACCTTTTATAAAATTTTTAGTGTCTAAATAAAATCCCTTTGATCATAAAATGTATTAGACATTTGTTTATACATACCTTAAGTGATTTTGTTGGACGAAATGATATTTGTAACTAAATACTTGTTTACGTAATAACTTTACGTTTAATGTTTTTACATTTTGTGATCGTCAAAACGTTGGGATATCGAGAAATATTAATAACTTTTTTATGCATTATTTATATCAACAATCTCCCCTTTTTGATGATTACAAAATCTAAACTCATTAAATCAAAAATTAAGATATATACAAGTATTTAGTGAGTTTATATCGTTTCTCCCCCTTTTTGTTATCATCAAAAAGGTTATCCTGATGAATGTAGAACTCCCCCTTGACGTATACTCCCCCTCATTTTAAGGTCATAAGAAAAATCGAGATATGGAAGGCTTGCAAAAATATTTAGAGCAAAAGCAATATATATATGATGCATGGAACAAATATATTACAAGAGAACTAATAAGAATGCATGAAAATAATAAGACACAAGAGGCATTCATTAATAGAATTATTTAAGTAGATTATGTTGAAAACATAATCATTGGTACATAAGCATATATATATATATATATATGCTTTTCTAGCAAACTACACTAGATAATACTAAGTTGCCAACTCGAGGTCGCTTAGACTTGCTTGGGATACAAAAGGTTTGTGATGATTTTATTTGAAGATGGGAAGCATGGTGATTGGATTTAGTGGTTTGATGGTGAAGGGTATGGAGCGGAAGGAGTGGATGTAAGGATGTTGTACCGAATTAGTTGAGGTATTGGATGAGGATGAGTGAGGAGATATTCGATCCAAGAGATATCTTCACTTAGGTCAAGGATTTGCTTTTGTAGAAAATAGCAACAAGGACAATAGTGTGTGTGGTTGATGACTTGATCCAAGTTGAGGGAGTGAGGCATGCAATTTGAGTATGGAGAGGAAGGAGGGTTGCGCAAGTTGCGTTGTGCAAGATGCATAGCATTAAGATCACGAAGATCATGGGGTTGGTCAAGCTCCTCACGAAACTTTGATGTTTCCAATGAAGATGATGATGGAGGAAGTTTTTTGTTGATGGCATGAAGGGTTTGTGGAAAGGAGGAGTTAGGGATGTAGTTGTAATTGCTGTTTTGTGGATGTGGTTGTTCCATGAAGGAATCATTTGGAGGAAATGGTTGAAATGAGGGTATGTAGTTGGAGGCATAATTGGATGATTGACCATTATGTGGATTGAGAAAGGGTTCATTTGAGTGAGATTTAGGGATGTTTGGGTAGTTTGGTGATGAGTGTTTGACAATGTCATTTGGTTCATTGTACTTTTTATGGATGTTTGGCTTCCTTCTCCATAGGATGACATGCACCTCTTGAAGGTTTGGATCTTGAGTGGTTAGGAGATGACATGATGGGTTGAGTAAGGATTTGTGATAAAGAGGGGTATTTATAGTGTGATGATTATGTGTTTATGGAAGGATAATGTGTGTTGGATTGGCTAGACAAAATGTGTTTGTGTATTTAGGGAAGTGGAGAATCAAAATAGGGTGAAATGGGCTAAAAAGCGAAAAAAAACAAACAGTGAATCTCGTCCTTCAGGAGGTCGGCCCCCTTAAACATAGGCCGGTCCCTTTAAATTTAAGGGGGCCGCCCAGGCTCTGATTCACAGTTTGCCAGAAAAAGGGTTTTTAACATAATTTTTCAGAAAGAGGTTTGTTTTAAGGTTTGGTTTTGGGCAAGTCCAACTCTTTAGGCAACTATGCATGTATTATCCTAATGAAATATGCATGAAAAGTATATAGGTAGGCAAATAAACAAGTAGGCACTTAATTAACCTCAATTAACTAGTGTTAAGACCTCTACTAATAAGCTTACAACTATGCATATACTATCCTAAAGGAAAAAAACATGGGAGGATAAGCAAGCGAGCAAGTGAGTACTATTAATTAACTAGGATAAAGGCCTATACTAATTAGCACATAATTACTTATAAGTTAATGTTGCAAAAATCGTGAATCGGTACTGAGGCGGTCCATGACCGAGCAGCGATTTTTAACTGATTAATCGGCCGATTACCTTGTAATAGCTGATTAATCGGCTGATTACCTTGTAAAACTCACCAAGTTCCATGGCCGAGTAGCGATTAATAGCTGATTAATCGGCTGAGTTGGCCGATTTTTGCAATACTATAAGTGAATGATGAAATTGTTGATTGAATTCTAGTGTGTGCCTCTATGAAACAAATGTGGAGTTAAGATCATTTCGACTCCTATGAAAAAGAAAACAAATTTTCAAAAGAAACGATCTTTGATCTCCTTGATTTAGCTTTGTTCACTTCTAAGTGTCATATGTATGCATATATTGGATTATATATATATATATATATATATATATATATATATATATATATATATATATATATATATATATATATATATATATATATATATATATATATATATATATATATATATATATTTATATATATAACGAGAGTGAGACTATTATGTATGATTTGAAAAAAAAAACTTTTTTATCATTATTCAACAATGAGTTTTCCTAAACGTGAGAATGAATAAAAAAAATGAATTCAGGTTTCCTTTGAGAATATATTTATGCAAAACAAAATATGCCAGTTCCTGATTTTGTGCAAAACATAATCCTAGACTCAGACTTGTGAAGGAAGTAGAGAAAAAAGGAAATATGATGCTCAGGTGGTTGGCCCCATCAAAGTGAGGCGGTCCCCTTAATGTTTAAGGGGGCCGCCCTTATAACTTTAAGGGGTCCACCCACCTGACAGAAAAAAGATTTCCAGAACTTCGATATTTGAGAAAGTTTTAAAAAAAATTCAATCAATTTGCTCCATCATTCCTAATCCTAAACGCAAGTGATTAAATAATTCACGCTTAAGGGGTTTAGCAAATATATCAGCAATGTTATCTTCCAAAGCTACCTTTTCTATTCTTATAGTTCTTTTTTGAACATTATCACGAAGGAAGTGGTGACGTATTTCTATATGTTTAGTGCGAGAATGTTGTACGGGATTCTTACTTAAATATATGGCTCCTTTATAGTCGCACATTATAAGAACATTTTCTAACCTAACGCCATAGTCTACGAGAGCTTGTTTCAACCATAGGGCTTGTTGACATGCCTTTCCAGCGCTTACGTATTCGGATTCGGTGGTAGAAATAGCAAGAGCGGTTTGCTTCTTCGAAAACCAAGATGTTAGACAACATCCCATAAACGTGCAAATACCGCTAGTGCTTTTTCGATCCACGTAGTCTCCCGCATGATCGAAATCCGCGTAGACAATAGTTTCTATTCTGGATCCCTTAGGATACCATAATCCTAAGTGTATAGTGCCCTTAATGTATCGAAAGATATGCTTAACCTCTTCTAGGTGAGAGGTTTTGGAATCCTCTTGAAAGCAGGCATAAAGGCAAACACTAAACATGATATCAGGTCTACTTGCCGTTAAGTATAGTAAACTAACTATCATTCCTCTATACTTAGTGTTGCCTACGGACTCACCTTCTTCATCTCTTGTGAATTTGATTTTCATAGACATGGGTGTCTTAAGTGGCTTAGAGTCTTCTAGTCCAAATTTCTTAAGCATTTCCTTAATATACTTAGATTGATTAAAAAATATTCCATCTTCTAATTGTTTTATTTGTAATCCAAAGAAGAAGTTTAGCTCTCCCATCATACTCATCTCAAACTCATCATGCATGATTTTGGCAAATTCATCACACATTTCTTGACAAGTCGATCCAAATATAATATCATCGACATATATTTGAACAATGATGCGATTTGCGTTTTTCTTTTAAGTGAAAAGAGTGTTATCTACCATTTCCATGGAATAATCATGTTTAATAAGAAATGCTTTTAATCGATCATACCAAGCCTTGGGGGATTGTTTGAGTCCATATAAAGCCTTCTTGAGTTTATAAACATAATCAGGTTTTTCGAAGTCAATGAATCCCGGAGGTTGTGCCACATAAACCTCCTCATTGGTAAAACCGTTAAGGAATGCACTCTTCACATCCATTTGGTATAACTTAAAGTCTAGGGCGCAAGCGTAAGCTAGGAGTATTCTAATAGATTCTAGTCTAGCAACAGGAGCATAGGTTTCGTCATAATCAATTCCTTCTTGTTGATTATAACCTTGGGTGACTAATTTAGCTTTATTCATAGTTACTATTCCATTCTCATCTAATATATTCCTAAATACTGTTGGTCCCGTTTACTAAGTTAATAGTTAACTAAAGAGTTATGTTACACCCCCAAAATCGGGTCCAGCGGAAGCATACATGCAGCTGGGGTGTAACACAATTGATATCACAACACAAATTCAAAAATGGTTTTCACTTGAATCATTTAGAATAAAATAATTTAATCAAAAATGTTGAATTTACATTGTTAAAAGTAGTGCGGAAGTAGGCCCTTAAAATAGTTAAAAACGGTCCCCATATAAATAATCAGAGTCTTCTATGACCATGCCATGCCCTGCCAAAACCTCCTGTAGCGTGCCATAGGTTAAAACCTGAAAATACATGCTAAAGTGTCAACACGAGGTTGGTGAGTTCATAGAGTTTGTTTAACAAATAAAGTTTATGCATATGTATGAAGGTTTCCCAGCAAAGGCATCGTAAATCCACTCAGTTACAAGTCCCGCCATAAGAGCCTTGTAACCTGTGTGTTTACAACCCACTGCTACAATATATAGTATGAGCAAAACATATATAAGTTTATCACAACAGTTAAGCAATTAGTCGTGAGTCTACACTTCATCTCCGAAGACCTCACGTTTGTATGTATATTTCCATGGTTGTGCCCAGCAACTTAATCTGGGGCCATTGGAAGTATATAAGTCTCCATGGTTGTGCCCAGCAACTTAATCTGGGGCCATTGGAAGTATATAAGTCTCCATGGTTGTGCCCAGCAACTTAATCTGGGGCCATTGGAAGTCTCAGTAGCTCAAGAATACACATCACAGTTTAGTATAACACAGTTAAGTATATCTCAATCACGTATGTATGAAATCAAGTATAAAACAATCAAGAATAAAAGTTTTGAGTATCAAGAAAGTATGTTTTGAGTATTTATACTAGTAAGCAAGTAGTTGAGCATGTATCTCCCCCAAAGAGTTAAAACAAGTATAAAGAGTAAAAGTGGGGCTATGACTCACCTGGTGCGATAGCTACGATGACAAAAGTGGATACACAGAAAAGAGGTTCGATCTCTAACCGCAACCTAATATGAATGATAGTGATCTACTTAGATCATGAAAGGATGTAATGAATGCACATGCACATGATACCTATACCACTCGTAACTTGGAAATAATTGTTATTGTCAAAGTAAAGTATTTTCCATACTTAAGAAAAATAAGTCCAACTAGAATTACAAAACTTGTCGTAATGTATCGTATATAAAAACGTTAGTGTTATATTCCTCGTTTTGAAAACCTTAAGATATCGTCTAGTAATCGCATAAATAAACCTTGGGTCGTACGTATTTCGTTAGTTAAAAATAAACTCCTTGAATAAGAAATCTAGAAAATATATTATTTAGTATGTAGTTATATTATTTTCTAGTAGTGACTATATATATATATATATATATAGTTTTGACGATTTTAAAACATGTATAACTTGGTCGTTTTAAGCTCATTTTACTCGTTCTTTATATCCACGGATTCGTTTTAGTATATACTAATATATTTTCGATAGCTCGGCTCCACTAGGTTACGTTTAACGCCTCTATTTGTCCAACGAAAATCGTCCAACAGCATGCAGTTTTTCAGAAAACTAGTTTTCGTCGTTAAATTCGGAAAATCATATCTCCTTCGTTATTAACTCGTTTTCATCCCCGTTTTCGGCCATAGTTCCGTCTCGGAATGTATTTTCTAAATATTTGGTCAAAAGTTACCCCAAACCCACTGAGTTTGCCACGTTTTCATTTTAAGGACAGTAGGTTTGTATATATGTTTAAAATCCATTTCTAATGTTCCAAACTAGTTTCTAATCCAACCAAACCACTTTCAATCACCACAAATCTAGTCTAATCTTACCATACACCTTCTTAGGGTGTCATGGGTTCCTAAACATCATAAATCAAGTGGATCTAACAAGGATCTAACTATAATCCATTTCTAGAGTTCAAAAGTTAGATATATATATAAATGAGTCGTATAACTAACATATGCATGTAGATCTTGAATGGAAATCATATGATGATAAAAATAACATGAAGAAATTATGAACAAGAGTTTGACAACTTACATAGAAAGATTATAGAGCTTGGATGAGTAAAACCTAAGAAACCTTGAGTTTTTATTGCAAAACCCCAACAAGGATAACTATAAGGACAAGATAATGACTTGATCTTGAGAAATTAATGAAGATTGCTTCTTGTTTGTTGTTGTGGCCGAACACACCAAGAAGAAAAAGAGAGGAAATATTGCTAGTTGTTTTGAAAGTAGAAATGAAAAATGGGATGATATTTAGATATTATTAGGTGTTTAGACAAGAGTTTGGTAAGCATTTATGGTTAGGTTGGTGAAGTTGCACATGAGAAGCTAGGAGGGGGGGGGGGGGGGGCCGGTTCACAAAGGAGGGAAAAGGGGAGGCATTGTCTCTTGATTTAATTAGGAATTAGTGTAGTTTTGGTGTAAGTATTAGTTTGTTTTAGTTATAATCGGGTACCGAGTTTGCTAGAAATAAATTTTATCAAAGTTATTTGGGACAAAATAAAGTTGTAAAAGTTGTAAAATATTATTCATGATGAGAATCGGGTGTTAAAATAATGATCGGGTTGAAATAACGCAAACCGACGGAGTTATAAGATTTGACCAGAAAACGTAACAGTTGATTTGAAAACACCGGGTAAATTAATAATATAATTTTTATATTATTATTATGAGTATAAAAATGTGTTAGGACCATAGTTGGGATTATCGGATCAATTATTCAAAATAATAGTTCATAAGATAACGTTTATTAGGTAAATAACCGTACGTATACAGAAATGACGCAACTCACGCATAAATGACAAATTTTCTCCGGAGGTGAATAGTGTTTTATGAATAGTAAAATTTTAAAACGCTTCTCAGAATATCAAACTGACCTCAAAAATGATGAATAGTAAAATGATGAATAGTGATCGATGAATAGTAACCGATGAATAGTAATGTGAAAGTTCGGGAAAAGACCAGAATTTACGAGTTGTGACAGTCTCTACCCCTTAAGGGAACTTCGTCCCGAAGTTCAGTTAACGTTGGTCTCCGAAGTGTTATAAAGGTGAAGATTCATGAGATGAAATGACCAGTTGACGTGTTTCCAGGCGGCGGTTCACGAGGTGATGAAAAGTATAAGCGTTCTGACAACGAGGGTATACACACACATAAATGAAGCATTTGGAAATTGAGTTGAGGATTCAACCCAGACAGAATTTTATTATAACCATTCTCAGTGTTGCAACATTCATTTCTGAGTCGGATATAGGTAGTCAGCCTATGTCCCACTATCCCGGGTTGAATATAGGTGACTAGTCTATATTCCACCGAGGTTCCATGAATTTTGAAATACTCAGCTCAGTTATACTAAGACTATGTCCTTCACAAATACCAAGACGTTCAGAAAGACTAAGGCAGGTGACCAAACTCGAGGTCAAATGATGAAACTATGCAAGGAGAAACATAACAGGGTGACATGTATGATACGTGAACATGCTTATATGAAAGACAATGATAGAAATCAACTAGAACAAGTGAGTATAATATACCAGATAATGAGACACAAATCTCATCACCTAGGTCAGCAACAAACCACAAGTGAGGCATCATCTTGGCAGGCAGGCACGTGACGGTCATAGGGTTAAGTTTTTCGTAAAAGTAGCTATAGTCTAGGTTTTAAAAACACTTAGTTCGCTATAGCCAGAGCTCTGATACCAATCTGTCACACCCCCAAAATCGGGTCCAGCGGAAGCATACATGCAGCTGGGGTGTAACACAATTGATATCACAACACAAATTCAAAAATGGTTTTCACTTGAATCATTTAGAATAAAATAATTTAATCAAAAATGTTGAATTTACATTGTTAAAAGTAGTGCAGAAGTAGGCCCTTAAAATAGTTAAAAACGGTCCCCATATAAATAATCAGAGTCTTCTATGACCATGCCATGCCCTGCCAAAACCTCTTGTAGCGTGCCATAGGTTAAAACCTGAAAATACATGCTAAAGTGTCAACACGAGGTTGGTGAGTTCATAGAGTTTGTTTAACAAATAAAGTTTATGCATATGTATGAAGGTTTCCCAACAAAGGCATCGTAAATCCACTCAGTTACAAGTCCCGCCATAAGAGCCTTGTAACCTGTGTGTTTACAACCCACTGCTACAATATATAGTATGAGCAAAACATATATAAGTTTATCACAACAGTTAAGCAATTAGTCGTGAGTCTACACTTCATCTCCGAAGACCTCACGTTTGTATGTATATTTCCATGGTTGTGCCCAGCAACTTAATCTGGGGCCATTGGAAGTATATAAGTCTCCATGGTTGTGCCCAGCAACTTAATCTGGGGCCATTGGAAGTATATAAGTCTCCATGGTTGTGCCCAGCAACTTAATCTGGGGCCATTGGAAGTCTCAGTAGCTCAAGAATACACATCACAGTTTAGTATAACACAGTTAAGTATATCTCAATCACGTATGTATGAAATCAAGTATAAAACAATCAAGAATAAAAGTTTTGAGTATCAAGAAAGTATGTTTTGAGTATTTATACTAGTAAGCAAGTAGTTGAGCATGTATCTCCCCCAAAGAGTTAAAACAAGTATAAAGAGTAAAAGTGGGGCTATGACTCACCTGGTGCCATAGCTACGATGACAAAAGTGGATACACAGAAAAGAGGTTCGATCTCTAACCGCAACCTAATATGAATGATAGTGATCTACTTAGATCATGAAAGGATGTAATGAATGCACATGCACATGATACCTATACCACTCGTAACTTGGAAATAATTGTTATTGTCAAAGTAAAGTATTTTCCATACTTAAGAAAAATAAGTCCAACTAGAATTACAAAACTTGTCGTAATATATCGTATATAAAAACGTTAGTGTTATATTCCTCGTTTTGCAAACCTTAAGATATCGTCTAGTAGTCGCATAAATAAACCTTGGGTCGTACGTATTTTGTTAGTTAAAAATAAACTCCTTGAATAAGAAATCTAGAAAATATATTATTTAGTACGTAGTTATATTATTTTCTAGTAGTGACTATATATATATATAGTTTTGACGATTTTAAAACATGTATAACTTGGTCGTTTTAAGCTCATTTTACTCGTTCTTTATATCCACGGATTCGTTTTAGTATATACTAATATATTTTCGATAGCTCGGCTCCACTAGGTTACGTTTAACGCCTCTATTTGTCCAACGAAAATCGTCCAACAGCATGCAGTTTTTCAGAAAACTAGTTTTCGTCGTTAAATTCGGAAAATCATATCTCCTTCGTTTAATAACTCGTTTTCATCCCCGTTTTCGGCCATAGTTCCGTCTCGGAATGTATTTTCTAAATATTTGGTCAAAAGTTACCCCAAACCCACTGAGTTTGCCACGTTTTCATTTTAAGGACAGTAGGTTTGTATATATGTTTAAATTCCATTTCTAATGTTCCAAACTAGTTTCTAATCCAACCAAACCACTTTCAATCACCACAAATCTAGTCTAATCTTACCATACACCTTCTTAGGGTGTCATGGGTTCCTAAACATCATAAATCAAGTGGATCTAACAAGGATCTAACTATAATCCATTTCTAGAGTTCAAAAGTTAGATATATATATAAATGAGTCGTATAACTAACATATGCATGTAGATCTTGAATGGAAATCATATGATGATAAAAATAACATGAAGAAATTATGAACAAGAGTTTGACAACTTACATAGAAAGATTATAGAGCTTGGATGAGTAAAACCTAAGAAACCTTGAGTTTTTATTGCAAAACCCCAACAAGGATAACTATAAGGACAAGATAATGACTTGATCTTGAGAAATTAATGAAGATTGCTTCTTGTTTGTTGTTGTGGCCGAACACACCAAGAAGAAAAAGAGAGGAAATATTGCTAGTTGTTTTGAAAGTAGAAATGAAAAATGGGATGATATTTAGATATTATTAGGTGTTTAGACAAGAGTTTGGTAAGCATTTATGGTTAGGTTGGTGAAGTTGCACATGAGAAGCTAGGAGGGGGGGGGGGGGGGCCGGTTCACAAAGGAGGGAAAAGGGGAGGCATTGTCTCTTGATTTAATTAGGAATTAGTGTAGTTTTGGTGTAAGTATTAGTTTGTTTTAGTTATAATCGGGTACCGAGTTTGCTAGAAATAAATTTTATCAAAGTTATTTGGGACAAAATAAAGTTGTAAAAGTTGTAAAATATTATTCCTGATGAGAATCGGGTGTTAAAATAATGATCGGGTTGAAATAACGCAAACCGACGGAGTTATAAGCTTTGACCAGAAAACGTAACAGTTGATTTGAAAACACCGGGTAAATTAATAATATAATTTTTATATTATTATTATGAGTATAAAAATGTGTTAGGACCATAGTTGGGATTATCGGATCAATTATTCAAAATAATAGTTCATAAGATAACGTTTATTAGGTAAATAACCGTACGTATACAGAAATGACGCAACTCACGCATAAATGACAAATTTTCTCCGGAGGTGAATAGTGTTTTATGAATAGTAAAATTTTAAAACGCTTCTCAGAATATCAAACTGACCTCAAAAATGATGAATAGTAAAATGATGAATAGTGATCGATGAATAGTAACCGATGAATAGTAAATGTGAAAGTTCGGGAAAAGACCATAATTTACGAGTTGTGACAGTCTCTACCCCTTAAGGGAACTTCGTCCCGAAGTTCAGTTAACGTTGGTCTCTGAAGTGTTATAAAGGTGAAGATTCATGAGATGAAATGACCAGTTGACGTGTTTCCAGGCGGCGGTTCACGAGGTGATGAAAAGTATAAGCGTTCTGACAACGAGGGTATACACACACATAAATGAAGCATTTGGAAATTAAGTTGAGGATTCAACCCAGACAGAATTTTATTATAACCATTCTCAGTGTTGCAAAATTCATTTCTGAGTCGGATATAGGTAGTCAGCCTATGTCCCACTATCCCGGGTTGAATATATGTGACTAGTCTATATTCCACCGAGGTTCCATGAATTTTGAAATACTCAGCTCAGTTATACTAAGACTATGTCCTTCACAAATACCAAGACGTTCAGAAAGACTAAGGCAGGTGACCAAACTCGAGGTCAAATGATGAAACTATGCAAGGAGAAACATAACAGGGTGACATGTATGATACGTGAACATGCTTATATGAAAGACAATGATAGAAATCAACTAGAATAAGTGAGTATAATATACCAGATAATGAGACACAAATCTCATCACCTAGGTCAAGAACAAACCACAAGTGAGGCATCATCTTGGCAGGCAGGCACGTGACGGTCATAGGGTTAAGTTTTTCGTAAAAGTAGCTATAGTCTAGGTTTTAAAAACACTTAGTTCGCTATAGCCAGAGCTCTGATACCAATCTGTCACACCCCCAAAATCGGGTCCAGCGGAAGCATACATGCAGCTGGGGTGTAACACAATTGATATCACAACACAAATTCAAAAATGGTTTTCACTTGAATCATTTAGAATAAAATAATTTAATCAAAAATGTTGAATTTACATTGTTAAAAGTAGTGCGGAAGTAGGCCCTTAAAATAGTTAAAAACGGTCCCCATATAAATAATCAGAGTCTTCTATGACCATGCCATGCCCTGCCAAAACCTCCTGTAGCGTGCCATAGGTTAAAACCTGAAAATACATGCTAAAGTGTCAACACGAGGTTGGTGAGTTCATAGAGTTTGTTTAACAAATAAAGTTTATGCATATGTATGAAGGTTTCCCAGCAAAGGCATCGTAAATCCACTCAGTTACAAGTCCCGCCATAAGAGCCATGTAACCTGTGTGTTTACAACCCACTGCTACAATATATAGTATGAGCAAAACATATATAAGTTTATCACAACAGTTAAGCAATTAGTCGTGAGTCTACACTTCATCTCCGAAGACCTCACGTTTGTATGTATATTTCCATGGTTGTGCCCAGCAACTTAATCTGGGGCCATTGGAAGTATATAAGTCTCCATGGTTGTGCCCAGCAACTTAATCTGGGGCCATTGGAAGTCTCAGTAGCTCAAGAATACACATCACAGTTTAGTATAACACAGTTAAGTATATCTCAATCACGTATGTATGAAATCAAGTATAAAACAATCAAGAATAAAAGTTTTGAGTATCAAGAAAGTATGTTTTGAGTATTTATACTAGTAAGCAAGTAGTTGAGCATGTATCTCCCCCAAAGAGTTAAAACAAGTATAAAGAGTAAAAGTGGGGCTATGACTCACCTGGTGCGATAGCTACGATGACAAAAGTGGATACACAGAAAAGAGGTTCGATCTCTAACCGCAACCTAATATGAATGATAGTGATCTACTTAGATCATGAAAGGATGTAATGAATGCACATGCACATGATACCTATACCACTCGTAACTTGAAAATAATTGTTATTGTCAAAGTAAAGTATTTTCCATACTTAAGAAAAATAAGTCCAACTAGAATTACAAAACTTGTCGTAATATATCGTATATAAAAACGTTAGTGTTATATTCCTCGTTTTGAAAACCTTAAGATATCGTCTAGTAGTCGCATAAATAAACCTTGGGTCGTACGTATTTCGTTAGTTAAAAATAAACTCCTTGAATAAGAAATCTAGAAAATATATTATTTAGTACGTAGTTATATTATTTTCAAGTAGTGACTATATATATATATATATATAGTTTTGACGATTTTAAAACATGTATAACTTGGTCGTTTTAAGCTCATTTTACTCGTTCTTTATATCCACGGATTCGTTTTAGTATATACTAATATATTTTCGATAGCTCGGCTCCACTAGGTTACGTTTAACGCCTCTATTTGTCCAACGAAAATCGTCCAACAGCATGCAGTTTTTCAGAAAACTAGTTTTCGTCGTTAAATTCGGAAAATCATATCTCCTTCGTTATTAACTCGTTTTCATCCCCGTTTTCGGCCATAGTTCCGTCTCGGAATGTATTTTCTAAATATTTGGTCAAAAGTTACCCCAAACCCACTGAGTTTGCCACGTTTTCATTTTAAGGACAGTAGGTTTGTATATATGTTTAAAATCCATTTCTAATGTTCCAAACTAGTTTCTAATCCAACCAAACCACTTTCAATCACCACAAATCTAGTCTAATCTTACCATACACCTTCTTAGGGTGTCATGGGTTCCTAAACATCATAAATCAAGTGGATCTAACAAGGATCTAACTATAATCCATTTCTAGAGTTCAAAAGTTAGATATATATATATAAATGAGTCGTATAACTAACATATGCATGTAGATCTTGAATGGAAATCATATGATGATAAAAATAACATGAAGAAATTATGAACAAGAGTTTGACAACTTACATAGAAAGATTATAGAGCTTGGATGAGTAAAACCTAAGAAACCTTGAGTTTTTATTGCAAAACCCCAACAAGGATAACTATAAGGACAAGATAATGACTTGATCTTGAGAAATTAATGAAGATTGCTTCTTGTTTGTTGTTGTGGCCGAACACACCAAGAAGAAAAAGAGAGGAAATATTGCTAGTTGTTTTGAAAGTAGAAATGAAAAATGGGATGATATTTAGATATTATTAGGTGTTTAGACAAGAGTTTGGTAAGCATTTATGGTTAGGTTGGTGAAGTTGCACATGAGAAGCTAGGAGGGGGGGGGGGGGCGGTTCACAAAGGAGGGAAAAGGGGAGGCATTGTCTCTTGATTTAATTAGGAATTAGTGTAGTTTTGGTGTAAGTATTAGTTTGTTTTAGTTATAATCAGGTACCGAGTTTGCTAGAAATAAATTTTATCAAAGTTATTTGGGACAAAATAAAGTTGTAAAAGTTGTAAAATATTATTCCTGATGAGAATCGGGTGTTAAAATAATGATCGGGTTGAAATAACGCAAACCGACGGAGTTATAAGCTTTGACCGGAAAACGTAACAGTTGATTTGAAAACACCGGGTAAATTAATAATATAATTTTTATATTATTATTATGAGTATAAAAATGTGTTAGGACCATAGTTGGGATTATCGGATCAATTATTCAAAATAATAGTTCATAAGATAACGTTTATTAGGTAAATAACCGTACGTATACAGAAATGACGCAACTCACGCATAAATGACAAATTTTCTCCGGAGGTGAATATTGTTTTATGAATAGTAAAATTTTAAAACGCTTCTCAGAATATCAAACTGACCTCAAAAATGATGAATAGTGATCGATGAATAGTAACTGATGAATAGTAAATGTGAAAGTTCGGGAAAAGACCAGAATTTACGAGTTGTGACAAGTTAACCTAACCAAGTTTAATGGCTTTTTAGCACAGATGTAGAAGATTAACAACCAAGATAAACGTAAAGATAAAAGACAATATTTTTCAACGTTTAATTCTTTATTAAAAGTTAATCAAAAGAATTATACCCAAGTGTTTGCGGAATAAAACTTGAGATTGAATGACAAGTATGGTGTGTCTCCTCACTAAACTTAAGCTGGGCTTAAGTTGCAACTGTGGTACAACCGAGCTATCTCAGGTACAAGTTTGCTATTTGGAGGAGAAAAGGGTTAGTGAATGTCTAAGCATTAATTGCACAAACTTAACTTTTCTCCTCTTTATGATCCTATTTATACACAAGTATGATCAACTATATTACCCAGGAGATATAAGACATTCTTGAACAAATCTTGATAGATTTTGTTCTCTGGAAAAAGAACCTTCATTGGGTTAAGTCCAAAAGGTGCTTTCTGATGACAGACTGGATTTAGCCATTTAGGGAAAGTTTGACTTTAAAGTGATAAAGTACTTTTGTGAAACAGTTCAAACTTTCCCGCCCCATCCCGCCAAATCTTCAGTCTTCAAGTCTTCATGTTCAGTCTTCATAGTTGATGAGGAGTCTGATGCGTGGGAATTGCACCAGGCTTTACCTCTCGAGGGATCTCGATAAGCTTACAACCCCTACCAGGCAGTGTACCTGACCGATGTAGTATAGTATAGTGACAAGTACCGGGGGATTGATCGTTCAGCTAGGAATAGTGTCGCTAGGATTAGAAAACCTAAAGACTAGGTCTAGAGATGAGGGATGATTCTTTTTTGTATTTTTTTTATATTTTATGAAAGCAAGGAAAAATCTCAGGTTTGAAGGATTTGGGCGGAATTAGTTGCTAGTCAACTAACCCAATACTAAAGATGCAATCAAAATAAAATACTAAAAACGAAAATAAACTAAATTAAACTAAAGTTGTGAGCAATATGTGGGAGAATTGTGTTTACTTAGATTTCACTACTCCTGATTGAGGCAAAAGCAGTCAACTAAAGTCAACCACGGACGTGGTCAAGATAGTCAAACTGCTTAGGCTCAATGCTCCGCGGAATATAGTGTTTCCCCGGGTCGTTATGTCCCTACGAGGTGTGGATGGTTATCAAACGGGTTTGTGATCGGGTGAATTTGGACGGAAAGGGTTTGAGATTGGTGATACTAAGGAATCTACAAGGAAATAGCTTGAATAAGCTATATGAACAAGACTGGAAAGTTAGAAAACCTAGAAACGTTTTAAACCTAAAAACGCGTACGTTCAGATTAAATTTACGCGAACGTACGAAATAAAAAGTGAAAACTGAAATCTGAAAACCCCCAGGGGGTGAAAATGACTATTTTACAAACTTAAAGGTAAAAGAAAATTTTTAGAAAAAGAAAATTAATTTTTACACTAATTAATTATTTATTATTAATTAATTACTTATTAATACTAATTATTAATATTTAAAATACTTAAATACAATATAATATTAATTTACTACTAGAAAAATGAAAATAAAATTTCTAAAATTATAAAATAACTAAAAACTAATTTTAAAATTAAAAATAAGTATTTTTGTCTTTTTGTGATTTTTATATTAATTAATTACTAATTAAATATTAATTAAATAATTATACTATTTTAAATTAAGAAAAATAGAAAATGAATAGTAAAAATTCTAGAAAAATTCCTAAAATTATATTATATTATATAAAAGCTAGGAAAAATATAAAAACTAGGCCTTACTTAATAAAAACTAATTTTGCTATTTAAAACTTAAATATTAATTAATTATTGATAAAACTAATATTAATTCTAATTAATACTAAATGATAAAATAAAAATCTGAGAAATTTACTAAAATTACTTTAATATAAAAGGTAATTAATAAAAATATAAAAAAGCTAAGTGCTTAACAAAAATTTAAAAATGAAAATTAAAATTTAAATTACATTAAATAGAAACTATCACTTAAAATAAAATTGACTTTTCTGGATTTTTCCTTTACAAAACAATTTTATAACTAAAAACAACTAACTTTTATGAAAACAACTTTTTTACATCTTAAAAATAAGCACTATGGAGAGCTTAAGCCATGACAGTTAACTTTGGTCAACTGTCAAGGCTAAAAGCTTGGAATTAAGCTCAAAGCTGAGACCAAGGGTGGTTTTAGGTTCAAACAAGTTTAAGGGACTTGTGTGAGGGCAAAACAATCAAAGCTGGTCCCTGGATAAGCTAATAAGCCAAAATAAGCAATTCCAAAAACCAAAGACCCAAACAGGAATGGGACAAGGTTGCGGGGAAGTGCAGCCCTAGTGATTGAGCCCTAAACCATAAAATAAGCTATGGACCTTGAACCCTGGCTTATTGGCTTTCCAATAAGCCAAGAATTATGGTGTGGGGCCCACAGATGTGCTCAGGAGAGACCCTGGAAGTTGGGGTCTGAGACTGAAGTGGTGGTGCAGCAGGGGACTCACTTCCCCTGCAGGTAACTTTGGAGCTAGCTGGCACCCACCAAAAAAATCATAAAAATGCAATGAGAGTGGGAAATCAAAGTTGAGCTGGTAGACTTTAACTAGAAACAAGTTTCAAAGCTTCAATCCAAACACACAATTCTAATTAATTCTTGCAATTTTTGTAAAAATCTGAAATATTACAATTTGACTTTTCAAGAAAAACTCTTATTTTGACTTTAGTGAAGTTTGTGCTTAATCTATTGACTGAACATGATGAGATAAGCTGAAATAAGATTACATTAAGCTAAAGTAACAACTTAGAAGCTAGATTAAGGGTTCATAGATCTCACAGTCACAACAGTGCACTGAATGGGGAATAATTTTGTTGATTTTGACTTTTGGTACTAGAAACCTGAGTTTGAAGGTTGACTTACACTATAGTTAGCTAATGTAGTCTACAAGTGTCAAAACAACACCAAGACAACAACAAAAGCATAGCTAAATAGGAAGAGCCAAACACCCCTTATTGGGTACTGTTTGGTGATTTAATGAAACAAATGCAATAACTAAACTATGGGATTGATTCTAAACCTAATACTAACCTAAGTTGAACATAACTAGACATAAATTAACCACAAATGATCACCACAGCTACCAATAACAAAATAAGAAAATTTGAGCTAAAAACTGAATAGGGGACTTACATGTACCTAAGTGCTCAAAACCAAGAATGCACACTCAATTATGATCTGACATCTCCCAGAGACTTCTAAACCAGCTTCCAATACCTTCTCATCTCATTTTTGATTTTTTTGTTGATTTATTAGGAATTTTAAGTAATTATGAGATTTTTCACAAAACCAGATGAAACTTGGTTTTAAAGTTACAAATACTTTAAAGAGCTTCTAAATAAGCTAAGGTGAGCTCAAACAAATAATGAACAACTACTTTGAACAATATTGATGAAAATGTATATTTCAGTTGAAAAGATTAAAACTGAATTTCAATGAACAATATTGGAATTAAAGATCAAAGATGGTTTACATTAGTCTTAAAAGTGCTGATTACAACTTTTAAATTAAAAGATAACAATTGGAAATGAAATTGTACCACCGACGACATAAATAAAACTAAACTACACTATATTAGACTACATATTCCTTTCTTCCATTTTTTTCACTTTTATAAGCCCTGGGACTTCTCCTTGACTTTCCCACTTCACTCTTGGCCCTTGGTTGGCTTATGTTTGATCTTAGCCGTCAAAATCCGTTTTGGCGGGAAAACGCCAACTGGGCAGTTGGGTGGATTGGGTGAGGATATTAAATGCAGGGTTGGTGTATTAAATGGAGGGGGAAGTGTTGGTGCAGATTTGGTGAGGGTTTTGTGGAAAGGTGAGGAGGGGGGATGAGACAGGGGAGCGTGAATTGGGGGGGAAGGAGGTGATGAATAGTGGTGGGTGTTTGTTTGACCGGCCTTTGACCCTGCTTGTTTATTATTAAAAGGGAATGGGCCGGGTTGTGGTGTTTAGGCTTGGGAAGGTGGATCAGGTTTGGTTTTTAGTGGATTGGGTTTTGTGTTTGTAATATTAAACAAGGGTCCGTTTGTTTTGTAACTTGGAAATAGCACAAGGACTAAAGTTGTAATATGCCAAAATCCAAGGACCTGCAATGCAACTTTCCACAAATAGGGACCAAATTTGCCAAAGTAAGTAAACAAAAGACCATTTTTGATAAATTCCAAATTTTACACCCAGGGACTATTTTTGCCAATTTAGAAACTACAAGGACCAAAATTGTAATTTCTCAAAACCGAGGGACTGAAATTGTATTTTCTTCAAACTTTTCACCCAAAGATCAATTTTGTAATACTTTGACTTTCAAAAGCTTTGGGTTGACTTTTCATTTAAAATTATATGCTCAGGGACTGATTTTGACAAATTTTGAAACTTGGGGGACTGAAATTGCCAATTATGCAAACTTTGTACGTTTTTCATCTGTTTTTACTCATTTTGCATCTAAAACATATAAAACACAATTTTGAAATATTTTTAGTATTTTGATGCATTTTTGAGTGCTTTTGTATGTTTTGCAGTTTAGATTTGACCAAAAATGATGAGTGTTTGAGCACTCATCAATCCCCCACACTAAAATATTGCTAGTCCCTAGCAATAACTGTTTTGAAAACTTAATGGATTTTAAACTCTTTACCAAAATCCATCACTTATGGAGTAGCCAGATGTATCGATTCAAGTAAGAACTATGGTCCACCTGATAACCATGTGATTGTGAGCAAACCACCAGCTGTCAACGGATTTGATTAGTCTTTACCAAAAGCCGTTTGCTTCTGGACTAGCCAACTCTTGATGGACAAAGTCAACATCTTGGTGAGCTGATTACCAATTATGGATTTTCCACTGCCTTTACCACAAGCCATAATCTTGCGGGGTAGCCAACTCATTCGCTTTTTAGGATATGGCGAGTTGAGGTACCATACAATTTTGGGCAAATTGCAAGCCATCAACGGATTTGATATATCTTTACCAAGAGCTGTTTGCTCCTGGATTAGCCAATCCTTTTGTCGTTTAGACATGGCGGGCTGATAACCACAAAAAAATTTGAAACTCAAGTGAAAATTTTTTAAAATTTTTGAGATTTTGGCTAAAAACGGGGGTACTAGATAGTAAAATGTGATAAAATTCGCTAGAATACCCCCCACACTTAGAATGAATATTGTCCTCAATATTCAAAGTCCCGGCTATTATGCCGACTCTTTGAACGTAAAAGGGCAACATTACAAGCTAAATATGGAAACATCTTTTTCACTTTTGTAATCATAGCATGGGTAACTCCCCCACACTTAGGTTGAAAATCCTATAAGCGTGCTACTGTTTTTGTTTACCGAGTCGCTAGCTTGACTCGACCCCGAATTCATTTGTCCTTGGGGAAGCATGATGTGGAAGAGATAATCTCAATCGGACTTTCATTCAAGATGTTTGGACAAACATTTGAAGCACGTGAAAGTTCCACTCCGATGAGATATAAAGACCCTGGCTTAAAATAGTATAAACTATAAGCGGTGATGCCGGGGTCAAAGATAATGTCTTCAATCCCGAAGGAGTGAAGAATAGGAGAAGTCACCCTGTAGGTGAAGAAAGGAAGAAAGATCTTGATGACAATCAAGATTGATTCATCATCATCAGAAAGAGAATTCATGATTGGTATATCATGAATCTCATCAGTAAAGCTCGTAAGATCTAGACAAATTATGGGCGGGAGGGTTGGGATTTTGATATCAATCAAATTCTCAAGGTTGAGAATATTTCCCTCCGGAAAACAAATATCAACTTTGTCTAGATCAAAGTGAAAGTTATCATACTCCGGTGGAGATATGATATGAGTGAGTTCACTGGAGAACTCCTCAAAGGTGAATGAATCATATTCGGGGAGAGAAATTTGAGAATGAGAAGTGGTACTGCCACTAATCTTCTCACCCATATGATCAAAAGTAAAGGCTTCAAACTCCGGAATAGGATCGTCGGAGAAAATGTCACTATCCTTAATCGGGATAGGAGATGAAATAGGTTTCATATTGAAAGCCTCGATTTTAGAAATGAGGAGATCGACATTCAATAATGTTGCACGAAGTGCTTCATCCTTGATTTCAGTGTCAATCTCATCATTCTCTTCTTCTAAGCTAACTAGCTTAGAAGGTAATTCTTCCATAAAAACGATGTCTCCACAAGATAACGAATCGTCATCAGTAGAATCGGAGAACATGTCAACATGATCAGTCGGGAAGACAAGAGGAGGAGAAATATCACACAAATGGTCAAGAATTCCCTGTGACTCTCTTGGGATTGGAACAAGGTCCTCAACACTAGACTTTATGAATTTGTCCGATTCCTTATCAGGAACAATGTCAAGATGCTCGTCCCCCATGCTCAAAGAGTGAGTGGGAACCTCGGGTGTGATGAGAGTGGGTTGAGATGGATTTTCAACTGATGGAATTTCATCTGATGAATCTGATGAATCTTTATAAAATCCAAGGATATCAAGGGTATCTTCATCATCACTTTCATCAGGGATGAAATGAAATCGAGAGCTAGATCTGGCTGCTTTTTCTTTTGCAATTGATTCCCTAATAGATTTTTCATAGGCATCTTGGGAATTTATTTTAGCAGCCTGTTCGTCAGCTAACAATTTTTCCATCGATTTTTGGTTTGGATTATCTGGGGTATGTGTAATTCCTCTCAAATCCTTCACTAGATCCAAAAGATCAAGGAGAAGACTATGAGGAATTGGTGGAGATGGAGGTTCGTCATAATACGATGTGTCAAAAGTGTTACAAGGAAATGGGTTCCTTGTTTGACAATCGGAGCTGAAGTGTGGACCTCCACAGTAATCACAACAGTAAAACTGATGTGGCTGTGAGTTGTTTGTGCTAAAGTTATAATCGTTATCAGGAAACTGCTCATAGACAAGCGTGTTTCCTGATTAACAATCATAACTGTAGTGTGAGCCACCACAGTACTCACAACAGTAAAACTACTGAGACTGATGGTGTGGTAGCTGGTGGAATGAATCAGTCGTGTCATGGTAGGAATAGGGATTCTGGTTATAGACAGACCCGTTTCCTGACACTACCATGCCACAGCTGGGGCAATTGCCACCATTATAAGGATTACCACACCAATGGCAAATAAGAAGGTGTGGATGAGACATAGAAAGAATCAAAAGTGTATAGAGGATAAGGAATGAAGAATCAAAGATGTGAGAGGGTAGAGGTGAATATTTTTGGGTTTTTGGATAAACATTTTGTACAAATAAGAAAGAAAATGTTTTTTGGGTTTTTTGTGTTCGTTGAAAACTGAGTTTAAAATGTTTTTGGGAACGGTTTTGTTTTTATATGAAAATAGGAAGATAATATGAACAAGGGTGGTAAATATACAATGGATGTATATCCCGATTCACTAATTTGAAAACCGTTTAGAATATCACGCACACCTCCCCGGCAGCGGCGCCAAAATTTGATTGAGGCAAAAGCAGTCAACTAAAGTCAACCATGAATGTGGTCAAGATAGTCAAACTCCTTAGGCTCAATGCTCCGCGGAATATAGTGTTTCCCCGGGTCGTTATGTCCCGACGAGGTGTGGATGGTTATCAAACGGGTTTGTGATCGAGTGAATTTGGACGGAAAGGGTTTGAGATTGGTTATACTAAGGAATCTACAAGGAAATAGCTTGAATAAGCTATATGAACAAGACTAGAAAGTTAGAAAACCTAGAAACGTTTTAAACCTAAAAACGCGTACGTTCAGATTAAGTTTACGCGAACGTACGAAATAAAAAGTGAAAACTGAAATCTGAAAACCCCCAGGGGGTGAAAATGACTTTTTTACAAACTTAAAGGTAAAAGAAAATTTTTAGAAAAAGAAAATTAATTTTTACACTAATTAATTATTTATTATTAATTAATTACTTATTAATATTTAAAATACTTAAATACAATATAATATTAATTTAATACTAGAAAAATGAAAATAAAATTTCTAAAATTATAAAATAACTAAAAACTAATTTTAAAATGAAAAATAAGTATTTTTTTTCTTTTTTTGATTTTTATATTAATTAATTACTAATTAAATATTAATTACCTAATTAAACTATTTTAAATTAAGAAAAATAGAAAATGAACAGTAAAAATTCTAGAAAAATTCCTAAAATTATATTATATTATATAAAAGCTAGGAAAAATATAAAAACTAGGTCTTACTTAATAAAAACTAATTTTGCTATTTAAAACTTAAATATTAATTAATTATTGATAAAACTAATATTTATTCTAATTAATACTAAATGATAAAATAAAAATCTGAGAAATTTACTAGAATTATGTTAATATAAAAGGTAATTAATAAAAATATAAAAAAGCTAAGTGCTTAACAAAAATTTAAAAATGAAAATTAAAATTTAAATTACATTAAATAGAAACTATCACTTAAAATAAAATTGACTTTTCTGGATTTTTCCTTTACAAAACTATTTTATAACTAAAAACAACTAACTTTTATGAAAACAACTTTTTTACATCTTAAAAATAAGCACTATGGAGAGCTTAAGCAATGACAGTTGACTTTGGTCAACTGTCAAGGCTAAAAGCTTGGAATTAAGCTCAAAGCTGAGACCAAGGGTGGTTTTAGGTTCAAACAAGTTTAAAGGACTTGTGTGAGGGCAAAACAACCAAAGTTGGTCCCTGGATAAGCTGATAAGCCAAAATAAGCAATTCCAAAAACCAAAGACCCAAACAGGAATGGGACAAAGTTGTGGGGAAGTGCAGCCCTAGTGATTGAGCCCTAAACCATAAAATAAGCTATGGACCTTGAACCCTGGCTTATTGGCTTTCGAATAAGCCAAGAGTTATGGTGTGGGGCCCATAGATGTGCTCAGGAGAGACCCTGGAAGTTGGGGTCTGAGAATGAAGTGGTGGTGCAGCAGGGGACTCACTTCCCCTGCAGGTAACTTTGGAGCTAGCTGGGACCCACCAGAAAAATCATAAAAATGCAATGAGAGTGGGAAATCAAAGTTGAGCTGGTAGACTTTAACTAGAAACAAGTTTAAAAGCTTCAATCCAAACACACAATTCTAATTAATTCTTGCAATTTTTGTAAAAATCTGAAACATTACAATTTGACTTTTCAAGAAAAACTCTTATTTTGACTTTAGTGAAGTTTGGGCTTAATCTATTGACTGAACATGATGAGATAAGCTGAAATAATATTACATTAAGCTAAAGTAACAACTTAGAAGCTAGATTGAGGGTTCATAGATCTCATAGTCACAACAGTGCACTGAATAGGGAATAATTTTGTTGATTTTGACTTTTGGTACTAGAAACCTGAGTTTGAAAGTTGACTTACACTATAGTTAGCTAACGTAGTCTACAAATGTCAAAACAACACCAAGACAACAACAAAAGCACAGCTAAATTGGCAGAGCCAAACACCCCTTATTGGGTACTGTTTGGTGATTTAATGAAACAAATGCGATAACTAAACTATGGGATTGATTCTAAACCTAATACTAACCTAAGTTGAGCATAACTAGGCAGAAATTAACCACAAATGATGACCACAGCTACCAACAATAAAATAAGAAAATTTGAGCTAAAAACTGAATAGGGGACTTACATGTACCTAAGTGCTCAAAACCAAGAATGCACACTCAATTATGATCTGACATCTCCCAGAGACTTCTAAACCAGCTTCCAATACCTTCTCATCTCATTTTTGAATTTTTTGTTGATTTATTAGGAATTTTAAGTAATTATGAGATTTTTCACAAAACCAGATGAAACTTGGTTTTAAGGTTACAAATACTTTAAAGAGCTTCTAAATAAGCTGAGGTGAGCTCAAAAAAATAATGAACAACTACTTTGAACAATATTGATGAAAATGTAAATTTAAGTTGAAAAGATTAAAACTGAATTTCAATGAACAATACTGGAATTAAAGATCAAAGATGGTTTACATTAGTCTTAAAAGTGCTGATTACAACTTTTAAATTAAAAGATAACAATTGGAAATGAAATTTTAACACCTACGACATAAATAAAACTAAAATACAGTATATTACACTACATACTCCTTCTTTCTTCAAGTTTTTTCACTTTTATAAGCCCTGGGGCTTCTCCTTGACTTTCCCACTTCACTCTTGGCCCTTGGATGGCTTATGTTTGATCTTAGCCGTCAAAATCCGTTTTGGCGGGAAAACTTGGCAGTAGGGTGGATTTGGTGAGTATATTAAATGCAGGATTGGTGTATTAAATGGAGGGGGAAGTGTTGGTGAAGATTTGATGAGGGTTTTGTGGAAAGGTGACGAGGGGGGATGAGACAGGGGAGCAAGAATTGAGGGGGAATGAGGTGATGAATAGTGGTGGGTGTTTGTTTGACCGGCCTTTGACCCTGCTTGTTTATTATTAAAAGGGAATGGGCCGGGTTGTGGTGTTTAGGCTTGGGAAGGTGGATCAGGTTTGGTTTTTAGTGGATTGGGTTTTGTGTTTGTAATATTAAACAAGGGTCCGTTTGTTTTGTAACTTGGAAATACCACAAGGACTAAAGTTGTAATATGCCAAAATCCAAGGACCTGCAATGAAACTTTCCACAAATAGGGACCAACTTTGCCAAAGTAAGTAAACAAAAGAACATTTTTGATAAATTCCAAATTTTACACCAAGGGACTATTTTTGCCAATTTAGAAACTACAGGGACCAAAATTGTAATTTCTCAAAACTGAGGGACTGAAATTGTATTTTCTTCAAACTTTTCACCCAAAGATCAATTTTGTAATATTTTGACTTTCAAAAGCTTTGGGTTGACTTTTCATTAAAAATTATATGCTCAGGGACTGATTTTGACAAATTTTGAAACTTGGGGGACTGAAATTGCCAATTTTGCAAACTTTGTACGTTTTTCATCTGTTTTTACTCATTTTGCATCTAAAACATATAAAAGACAATTTTGAAATATCTTCAGTATTTTGATGCATTTCTGAGTGTTTTTGTATGTTTTGCAGTTCAGATTTGACTAAATATGATGAGTGTTTGAGCACTCATCAACTCCCTAGATATATTTTACACGTTAATTACTTGTTATAGTTGCGTGGATGACGAATTGTATTCCTTAATACCATTCATGGGGTGGCGTACTTACTTCCCCAATCCTATGAGTGCCTACTTCACTCCTATGACGAGCCGGCTATGAAGCTCCTAACATGGGATCATTAGAATTTACTCATGTATTAAATACAACCAATAAAACCTAGTACACATCGGTTCATGTTTCTTAAGACGTTCAAGCATGTTACACAATAGAGATCTGCCAGTTTTCTTAAGTCTAACATTGAAATCATTCATCCAATACAACCATAAACAAGTAATCAACACATAATTAACATCTAGGTTTCATTAGATCCAAACAAACACAAAATAGATCTAGCCTAGCATGTTGAAATCAAGACAAGCAAAGGATATAATCAACCAACACATAGACATATTGATTGAATTAAAGAGAAGACTTATCTTAATTGAACATGAAAGGATTCAAGGGGTGAAAACCCTTGAAAATACTGTAAAATACGAGCTAGGGTTTACAAAGTTCGGCCCTAGGTTTCTCCACACAAGTTCCTCTCTTAATGAATGAAAAATAGAAAACTATATATAGAGTTTAGAAGGTGACGGCGTCAAGAACAAATGTCTGACGCCGTCATCTCGCCGCCAAATAATTCCTCGGACTGCCTGGATCTGGGTCTGACGCCGTCATGTAGTCTCCTTTTGCAGGCCGTTACAAAATTTAGTCTTGACGCTCTTGTTGTGACGCCGTCATGTTTGCACTGGGTCGTCACCATTTTACTCTTGACGCCATCATGGTTTTCCTCTTGACGCCGTCAGGTACTGTTCTCATCATGGAAAATTAAGTCTTTGGCGTTTTCTTCACTTTTATGTTCCAAAAATGTCCGAATTGCTTCCTTTTCCAGATTTCACTCCCAAAGTACCTAAAATCACAAAAGGAACGATTTAGGGTAATATTTGATCAAATAAATTCAATTTCAGGCTTAAATGACCCCCAAAAAGTGGTTCATTTTTTGCCTCATCATATACCCTTACACTTGAGATTTGCTTGTCCTCAAGCAAATGCGCTTTTATTCTAGTCGAAATACAAGTTAGGGGTCATTTAACACTAATATAAAAGTAATTACAACAAATAATCGTTCCACTAAAGACCAAAGACAAGCACGGAGGTCATACACTAGCACCTCATAAATAGTGTTTAGATACTCACATCTCTCGAGTGTAATAAAATATAAATTACAATATGGAAATGGAAAACATCTCTTACTACCTGTCATAGCAAAATAGATTACCATAGGCTTGGGAAAGGATCAAACCTCCACCACATGGCGTAAGCACCTAGGATAAACTATCAAAGAGGTCTTTTAAAGGGTTGTAACGTTAGGTGTAGGGATATGGAATACACGGTTTTGTTGGATATAGGCAGTCTTTACTGGTGGCGAGTTAACAATCTTGGTTAATTACATGTACAATATGGCGTTGCTAAGCCAAGACTCGACTCGACTTAAGCTAATAAATGAAAAATAACAAAAACATAAAATGAACATAGAATAAAAAGGGATGGTAGTTCATATGTTTTTTCTCTTTTTCTTTTTCTATTTTTTTCTTTTTCCTTTTCTTGATTTTTTCGATTTTTTCTTTTTTTTTTTTTTTTTTTTTTTTTTTTTTTTTTTTTGTGCATACACTCTTACCCTACCATCCAAAATAATACATCATAGGGAATGAAAATTCCTCTTACACTTGAATCTTTACATACTTTACAATAAACTAATCTAATGACTCGAATTAAGATAATCAAAACACTTGGAGTACTTTTAAAATTAACGCACATACGGGGGTAATAATATGATGTTCTTCCCCATTACTCCATAAAATAAGTACTTTACCCAATCGTCCCAATCGTCCCAAAACAATATGTACAAGGATATGACTCGACTTAGCAACCATGTAATCAATTAGATAATTAACTTAGGGTTTAACAAATAACAATAATGCACTAAAGATGAGTGCATACACGGAAGGCTAAGGCGATTTGGGTGTACATTTAAGTGGGGTGTAACAAATTCTTCCTTTAAGTAAGATGCTTAAAGTTAGAAACGAAAAGATAGGCTCGGAGGGGTGTACTAGGGGTTTCGTGTACTAAAAATGAGTACAACGCTAAGGGTAATTGACTTAACTAGCCAAGTAATATGACTTAAATGGTCAAGTAATTATGATACGGGTTTAACACAAGGGTGATCCTAATGCCTCTTTTCATGTAGTAAATCCTACTACACGAATGTAGTCTCACTAGCGGTCTCGGGATGCATCACTAACGCAAGTTCTAGAATCTAAATGCTACCAGTACACTCATAAGCACTAATAGTAAATGCTTTTCCTATTAAATCTAACGGCGAACCTCACATATTTGGGTGGAAAATTTTTCTGAATGATACGGTTATGTGCTAGTCATACAATCTCCTATCCATGAGACGCTTGCTATGGCTAAAGTTTCACTCCTAAATGTTGTAAAAAAATTTAAATTTAGCGCTAAAATTGCACTAACAAGTATTTCTCATAGTTTTATTACACATCTACTATTAAACAAACAAACTCAAGCGAAAGTGTATCTGTAAGGTATCATCATTTTACCCTCCCCTTACACTTAGGATGAACATTGTCCCTAGTGTTCAAGTAAAGAATGTAAAAAGTAAAAAGAATGAAATCAAATACTCCCCTGATTCGCTCAGTATGGATAATAAGGTGGCCAGGTTAGATCTTCCTCCAAGAAAATGAACAATCAAAGCTTCCCTTCCAGAAAAATAATCATCTTCTTGTCATACATAACCTGTAAATCCTGAGAAAACAGACAAGGCAACCTCGCATAAAATCGGCGGCAATCTACATATGCTAATAAAACCTAGAAAACAAAATAAGATATAATGCTTGTGGAATGATGTTTGCAAATTTCCTGGAGATTAGAAAACTAATAATTCAACAAAAACTTTATGACTCCGTTAGAAAAACAAAACTGGTAAAATTTCCAGAATTTTACACGTGACGCCGTCAAGAGTAAACTCGTGACGCCGTCAGAAGTGACCTGCAGAAATTCTTATGTTAAGTTTCCGGAAAATTTCTGGAAAAACTTGGTCCTACTTCCTGGAAAATCCTGCAAAACTTCATTATGACTCGATACAAGCATTTGACTCTAACAAATACGAATATACATGTTCATTTAATATTGTGGAGAATCATGATCGGTTTTGTTTCTTAAAAACATATTTGGGGTTTCCCCTTACACTTATCTTTTTGCAAAAATATCTTTGGATGAAGTTAAGACTAGGCCAAACAACAAAGTAAAGTATTTCCACTTTTTAGTTTTTTTGAAACATGATCTACCAACAACAAAAATAAAGCATGCATACGGAAGCAAATAACAAACAAACAAAATAAAAATCACACAAAATCATGGGTTGCCTCCCAAGAAGCGCTTGTGTTTGTTCGAGTCACGAGCCTGACTCTACCCTTATTTAACGGAAATAGGGGAGGTTTTCCCTACACTTAGGATTAAATGCGGGTGGAAGTAGCGATACACTCCCTTAGGGTGGAAATATGCCTTATGAGGAAAGTGTGGTGGAAGAATTATATGCTCAAAGGGCTGTGCTCCTATCATCATAACCTTACCTAATTCAATCGGGTTAATGGGTGGATTAAGATTTTTTCCTAGAAAGGGATCATTTTCTATCAACTTCGAAAGACTCCTAGTTGGGGATCCATCTTGACATAATAAACCCGGTTTAAACCCATAATGTTTCTTGTGATCAATCATAAATTGGTGATGTAAGCATGTAAGGTCATTTTCCACTCCTATATTGGCTTCCTCTCTACAAGGCTTAGAGTCCACTACCTTTATCCTAAGACTACCCGGACTATATGGGTTGATGGGTGGGTCGGCTCCTCTTTTGTCTCCTAAATGTATATCTAAGGATAGAAAGTTGTGTGAAGATTGAGGTTCCGGTTCATCAACACTAGGTAATTCCCTAGAACTAAGAATAAGGTTATCACTACAAGTATTCAAACCTATATCCTCTAGTGGTATTTGGTACAAGGGTTCTACTTCTATTGGGACTCCTAAAGTCTCACCTACTTCATCCGAATAAGTCACGGGCGGTGTGTATGCTTCAAATGATGGTAGGACTTGTGGGGTACTTGATGGGCTTAGATTTTCAATTCTATCCTCCATCTTATCAAGATTAACAATGTGTTCAGCTTGTGTTGTGGTGAAATCAAACCACTTCGTGCACCCAGTTATCTCATCTATATGCTTATCCCCAAACAATCTTCTTGTTTGTTCCCTTAAACTTGCTATTAATTGATCCGTAACAACATTTGTTGGGTTGTCCATTTTTTTGGCAAGTATGGCATAATTCTATATGGCTTTCCATGCTTCATCAGCACTTAATCCCCAAAGGTCCCCATCTGCGGTATGGTCAATGTCCATTTTGGTATAGTGATCGACACGATGGTAAAATATTTCAATTTGGGATCACAGATCGAAATTATGATGAGGGACTTTTCGGAGTAAATATTTAAAACGAGCCCATGCATCATAGATAGGTTCATCTTCATGTTGTTTAAACATTAAGATGTCATTTGGAGTGGGTGAATTTTGTGGTTGGTAGTATGGTGGATTTGCGTTCTCCATAACGGCTAACGGAATAGTCAATGGAAAGGTTTTTACAAACAAAGAAACATAGAAAAGATAGACTAAAGAAAACCTAAAAATAAAAATAAAATCTTACTAGAAAGGAATCTAGCAAGTAGACCTAATAAAAAGAGATTCTAACCTAGACAATAACTATTCCCCAGGCTGCGGCGCCAAAAACTTGATGCGTGGGAATTGCACCAGGCTTTACCTCTCGAGGGATCTCGAGAAGCTTACAACCCCCACCAGGTAGTGTACCTGACCGATGTAGTATAGTATAATGACCAGTACCGGGGGATTGATCGTTCAGCTAGGAATAGTGTCGCTAGGATTAGAAAACCTAAAGACTAGGTCTAGAGATGAGGGATGATTCTTTTTTGTATTTTTTTTATATTTTATGAAAGCAAGTAAAAATCTCGGGTTTGAAGGATTTGGGCGGAATTAGTTGCTAGTCAACTAACCCAATACTAAAGATGCAATCAAAATAAAATACTAAAAATGAAAATAAACTAAATTAAACTAAAGTTGTGAGCAATATGTGGGAGAATTGTGTTTACTTAGATTTCACTACTCCCTAGATATCTTTTACACGTTAATTACTTGTTATAGTTGCGTGGATGACGGATTGTATTCCTTAATACCATTCATCGGGTGGCGTACTTACTTCCCCAATCCTATGAGTGCTAATGCGTAGGGATTGCACCAGGCTTTACCTCTCAAGGGATCTTGAGAAGCTTACAACCCCCACCATGCAGTGTACCTGATCGATGTAGTATAGTATAGTGACAAGTACCGGGGGATTGATCGTTCAGCTAGGAAGAGTGTCGTTAGGATTAGAAAACCTAATTACTAGTTCTAGAGATGAGAGATGATTCTTTTTGTATTTTTATATTTTTTAGAAAGCAAGTAAATATCTCGGGTTTGAAGGATTTGGGCGGAATTAGTTGCTAGTCAACTAACCCAATACTAAAGATGCAATCAAAATAAAATACTAAAAATGAAAATAAAACTAAATTAAACTAAGGTTGTGAGCAATAAGTGGAGAAATGTGTTTACTTAGATTTCACTACTCCCATGATATCTTTTACACATTAATTACTAGTTATAGTTGTGTGGATGACGGATTGTATTCCTTAATACCATTCATGGGGTGGCGTACTTAACTCCCCAATCCTATGAGTGCATACTTCACTCCTATGTCGAGCCGGCTAAGAAGCTCCTAACATGGGATCATTAGAATTTACTCATGCATTAAATACAACCAATAAAACCTAGTACACATCGGTTCATGTTTCCTAAGACGTTCAAGCATGTTACCAGTTGGAGATCTGCCAGTTTTCTTAAGCCTAACATTGAAATCATTCATCCAATACAACCATAAACAAGTAATCAACACATATCAACATCTAGGTTTCAATAGATCTAAGCAAACACAAGATAAATCTAGCCTAGCATGGTGGAATCAAGACAAGCACAAGATATAGACAACCAACACATAGACATATTGATTGAATTAAAAGAATACTTATCTCAATAGCACATGTAAGGGTTCAAGAGCTAAAAACCTTTGAAAAAGCTGTAAAATACATATATGGTTCGGCCTTAGGGTTTCTCCAAACTTGTTCCTCTTTATGAATAAAAATTAGAAAACTATGCATAGATATAAGAGGCTGACGGCGTCAAGAACAACCTTGTGACGCCGTCATCTCGCCGCCAAAATAATTCTCGGACTGCCTTGATCTACATCTGACGCCGTCATGTTATCCACTTTTGCAAGCCGTCACATATTTAACTCTTAACGCTCTACTTTGTGATGCCTTCATTTTCTGTACTGGGTCGTCATGCTCTTTACTCTTGACGCCGTCAGGAAAGTGCTCTTAACGCCGTCACACACTGTTCCCAGCTTGGAAAATTAAGTCTTTGGCGTTTTCTTCACTTTTATGCTCCAAAAACGTTCGAATTGCTTCCTTTTCCAGATTTCACTCCCAAAGTACCTAAAATCACAAAAGGAACGATTTAGGGCAATAATTGATCAAATAAATTCAATTCCGGGCTTAAATGACCCCCTAAAAGTGGTTCATTTTTTGCCTCATCATATACCCTTACACTTGAGATTTGCTTGTCCTCAAGCAAATGCGATTTTATTCTAATCAAAATACAAGTTAGGGGTCATTTAACACTAATATAAAAGTAATTACAACAAATAATCGTTCCACTAAAGACCAAAGACAAGCACGGAGGTCATATACTAGCACCTCACAAATAGTGTTTAGATACTCACATCTCTCGGGTGTAATAAAGTATAAATTACAATATGGAAACGGAAGATATCTCTCACTACCTGTCATAGGAAAATAGATTACCATAGGCTTGGGAAAGGATCAAACCTCCACCACATGGCGTAAGCACCTAGGATAAACTATCAAAGAGGTCTTTTAAAGGGTTGTAACGTTAGGTGTAGGGATATGAAATACACGTTTTTGTTGGATATAGGCAGTCTTTACTGGTGGCGAGTTAACAATATTGGTTAATTACATGTACAATATGGCGTTGCTAAGCCAAGACTAGACTCGACTTAAGCTAATAAATGAAAAATAAAAAAAACATAAAATAAACATAGAATGAAAAGGGATGGTAGTCCGTATGTTTTTTCTCTTTTCTTTTTCTATTTTTTTTTTCTTCTTCTTGATTTTTTCGATTTTTTTTTTTTTTTTTTTTTTTTTTTTTTTTTGCATACACTTTTACCCTACCATCCAAAATAATACATCATAGGGAATGTAAATTCCCCTTACACTTGAATTTTTACATACTTTACAATAAACTAATCTAACGACTCGAATTAAGATAATCAAAACACTTAGAGTTCTTTTAAGATTAACGTACATATGGGGGTAATAAATGATGTTCTTCCCCATTACTCCATAAAATAAGTACTTTACCCATGAGTCCCAATCGTCCCAAAACAATATGTACAAGGATATGACTCGACTTAGCAACCATGTAATCAATTAGATAGTTAACTTAGGGTTTAACAAATAATAATAATGCACTAAAAATGAGGGCATACATGGAAGGCTAAGGCGATTTGGGTGTACATTTAAGTGGGGTTTAACAAATTCTTCCCTTAAGTGAAATGCTTAAAGTTAGAAACGAAAAGATAGGCTCGGTGGGGTGTACTAGGGGTTTCGTGTACCAAAAATGAGTACAACGCTAAGGTGTGGGAAAAATTAGTTGACTTAACTAGCCAAGTAATATGACTTAAATGGTCAAGTAATTATAATACGGGTTTAACACAAGGGTGATCCTAATGCCTCTTATCATGTAGTAAATCCTACTACATGAATGTAGTCTCACTAGCGGTCTCGGGATGCATCACTAACGCAAG
This sequence comes from Artemisia argyi, assembly GCA_030686995.1. NCBI lineage: Eukaryota > Viridiplantae > Streptophyta > Magnoliopsida > Asterales > Asteraceae > Artemisia > Artemisia argyi. The sequence continues at coordinate 154,746,429 of CM060707.1, forward strand.
TTCTAGAATCTAAATGCTACCGGTACACTCATAAGCACTAATAGTAAATGCTTTTCCTATCAAATCTAAAGGCGAACCTCACATATTTGGGTGGAAAATTTTTCTGAATAGTACGGTTATGTGCTAGTCATACAATCTCCTATCCATGAGACGCTTGCTATGGCTAAAGTTTCACTCCTAAATGTTGTAAAAAATTTTAAATTTGGCGCTAAAATTGCACTAACAAGTATTTCTCATAGTTTTATTACACATCTACTATCAAACAAACAAACTCAAGCGAAAGTGTATTTGTAAGGTATCATCATTTTACCCTCCCCTTACACTTAAGATCAACATTGTCCCCAATGTTCAAGTAAAGAATGTAAAAGTGAAATAAGTAAAACAAATGAAATCAAATACTCCCCTGATTCGCTCGGTATGGATAATAAGGTGGCCAGGTTAGATCTTCCTCCAAGAAAATGAACAATCAAAGCTTCCCTTCCAGAAAAATAAATCATCTTCTTGTCGTACATAACCTGTAAATCCTGAGAAAACAAACAAGACAACCTCGCATAAAATCGGCGGCAATCTACATAAGTTACTAAATCCTAGAAAACAAAATAAGATATAATGCTTGTGGAATGAAGTTTGCAGATTTCCTAGAGATTAAAAAACTTAATGATTCAGCAAAAACTTTAAGACTTCGTTAGAAAAACTAAACTGGTAGAATTTCCAGATTTTTACACGTGACGCCGTGAAGAGCAAGCTCATGACGCCGTCAGAAGTGACCTGCAGAAATTCTTATGTTAAGTTTCCGGAAAATTTCTGGAAAAACTTGGTCCTACTTCCTGGAAAATCCTGCACAACTTCATTATGACTCAATACAAGCATTTGACTCTAACAAATACGAATATACATGTTCACTTAATATTGTGGAGAATCATGATTGGTTTGTTTCTTAAAAACATATTTGGGGTTTCCCCTTACACTTATCTTTTTCAAAAATACCTTTAGGTGGAGTTAAGACTAGGCCAAAACAACAAAGTAAAGTATTTCCACTTTTTTAGTTTAGAAACATGATTTACCAACAATAAAAATAAAGCATGCATACGGAATCAAATAACAAACAAACAAAATAAAATCACACAAAGCGTGGGTTGCCTCCCAAGAAGCGGTTTTCTTTATTTACGAGTCTTGTAGCTAGACTCAAGGTCATGGGTTACCGTGTATCGCTTATGCTCACATAACCAAGTGTGAGCCATCTAATAGTCGCCTCATCTTTCTTATAATCATCTCCTAACTCTGAACATCCGCGATAGTATCTTTTATTTTTTTCGTGAGTATATTTAAGCCCTTTTCTCTTATCATTCTCACTTAGCATTTCTATGGGCGGACACCTACTACACTTCTCCATGGAAAATCCTTGAACCTAGGGTGTGTGCGGGGCATTTGATAGACAAAATCTTCATCCCCATCCGAGAATGTAATTAACCCTTCTATAAGTTTTTCATCGAGGTTGGTCAACCATTTGAAAGGTCTTCCAAACACAACTTGGGTCAACTTATCATCAATAAATTCTCCTAAACTCTCCATAACCATGAACTCAACAAGATAGACCAAGCTTCCTACAAACACATGCAATGGTAATGCCCTAGCAATAATATTTTCTCCTTTGTATTCTAATTCATCTACCATGATTTTATTATATTCATTACGCGAGATTATGTTCATTGGGAGAGATGAGTTAAGATAGGCGTTGAAGCTCCTAAATCCGATCTTACAAGGAAATTGCATGTTGAATGAACTATCACACCCAATCCTTGTTCTAGGGTCGACATACCTAAGAGGGTTCACTTCCTCTTCCATCCTATTCTCATTAATCACATCACCATCATCAAGATCCTCATCGGAGTCTGAATAGTAAAAAGGACTAGCCCTACGGTCATCATCATGATCAGACTCCTCTAACTCAGAATTATTGTCAAAGTGGTGGTTGGGCGAGAGGTTAGGTGGGTTCTCATTCTCGACTAAAGGGAGTGGGGCAGGCATTTGGAAAATCCTACGACAAAAACACGAATAACAGGAATCAAACGATCAATGTTATTGTTATCCATCGAAATAGTTTACGAACAAAGGAAACAAAGAAATAAGATAGACTAAAGAAAACCTAAAAATAAAAATAAAATCTTACTAGAAAGGAATCTAGCAAATAGACCTAATAAAAAGAGATTCTAACCTAGACAATAACTATTTCGCGGGCTGCGGCGCCAAAAACTTGATGCGTAGGGATTGCACCAGGCTTTACCTCTCAAGGGATCTTGAGAAGCTTACAACCCCCACCAGGCAGTGTACCTGATCGATGTAGTATAGTATAGTGACAAGTACCGGGGGATTGATCATTCAGCTTGGAATAGTGTCGCTAGGATTAGAAAACCTAATTACTAGTTCTAGAGATGAGAGATGATTCTTTTTGTTTTTTTATATTTTTTAGAAAGCAAGTAAATATCTCGGGTTTGAAGGATTTGGGCGGAATTAGTTGCTAGTCAACTAACCCAATACTAAAGATGCAATCAAAATAAAATACTAAAAATGAAAATAAAACTAAATTAAACTAAGGTTGTGCGCAATAAGTGGAGAAATGTGTTTACTTAGATTTCACTACTCCCTAGATATCTTTTACACGTTAATTACTTGTTATAGTTGCGTAAATGACGGATTGTATTCCTTAATACCATTCATGGGGTGGCATACTTAACTCCCCAATCCTATGAGTGCCTACTTCACTCCTATGTCGAGCCGGCTAAGAAGCTCCTAACATGGGATCATTAGAATTTACTCATGCATTAAATACAACCAATAAAACCTAGTACACATCGGTTCATGTTTCCTAAGACGTTCAAGCATGTTACCAATTGGAGATCTGCCAGTTTTCTTAAGCCTAACATTGAAATCATTCATCCAATACAACCATAAACAGGTAATCAACACATAATCAACATCTAGGTTTCATTAGATCTAAGCAAACACAAGATAAATCTAGCCTAGCATGGTGGAATCAAGACAAGCACAAGATATAGACAACCAACACATAGACATATTAATTGATTTAAAATAATACTTATCTCAATAGCACATGTAAGGGTTCAAGGGCTGAAAACCCTTGAAAAAGCTGTAAAATACGTATATGGTTCGGCCTTAGGGTTTCTCCAAACTTGTTCCTCTTTATGAATGAAAATTAGAAAACTATATATAGATATAAGAGGCTGACGGCGTCAAGAACAACCTTGTGACGCCGTCAAAATAATTCTCGGACTGCCTTGATCTACATTTGACGCCGTCATGTTATCCACTTTTGCAGGCCGTCACATATTTAACTCTTGACGCTCTACTTTGTGACGCCTTCATTTCTGTACTGGGTCGTCATGCTCTTTACTCTTGACGCCGTCAGGAAAGTACTCTTGACGCCGTCACACACTGTTCCCAGCTTGGAAAATTAAGTCTTTAGCGTTTTCTTCACTTTCATGCTCCAAAAACGTCTGAATTTCTTCCTTTTCCAGATTTCACTCCCAAAGTACCTAAAATCACAAAAGGAACGATTTAGGGCAATAATTGATCAAATAAATTCAATTCCAGGCTTAAATGACCCCCTAAAAGTGGTTCATTTTTTGCCTCATCAAGTGCCTACTTCACTCCTATGTCGAGCCATCTAAGAAGCTCCTAAATGGGATCATTAGAATTTACTCATGCATTAAATACAACCAATAAAACCTAGTACACATCGGTTCATGTTTCCTAATACGTTCAAGCATGTTACACAATGGAGATCTGCCAGTTTTCTTAAGCCTAGCATTGAAATCATTCATCCAATACAACCATAAACAAGTAATCAACACATAATTAACATCTAGGTTTCATTAGATCCAAGCAAACACAAGATCGATCTAGCCTAGCAAGTTGAAATCAAGACAAGCAAAAGATATAATCAACCAACACATAGACATATTGATTGAATTAAAGAGAAGAATTATCTTAATTGAACATGAAAGGATTCAAGGGGTGAAAACCATTGAAAATACTGTACAATACGAGCTAGGGTTTACAAAGTTCGGCCCTAGGTTTCTCCACACAAGTTCCTCTCCTAATGAATGAAAAATAGAAAACTATATATAGAGTTTAGAAGGTGATGGCGTCAAGAACAAATGTCTGACGCCGTCATCTCGCCGCCAAATAGTTCCTCGGACTGCCTAGATCTGGGTCAGACGCCGTCATGTAGTCTCCTTATGCAGGCCGTCACAAAATTTAGTCTTGACGCTCTTGTTGTGACGCCGTCATGTTTGCACTGGGTCGTCACCACTTTTATTCTTGACGCCGTCATGGTTTTCCTCTTGGCGCCGTCAGGTACTGTTCTCAGCATGGAAAATTAAGTCTTTGGCGTTTTCTTCACTTTTATGCTCCAAAAACGTCCGAATTGCTTCCTTTTCCAGATTTCACTCCCAAAGTACCTAAAATCACAAAAGGAACGATTTAGGGTAATATTTGATCAAATAAATTCAATTTCGGGCTTAAATGACCCCCTAAAAGTGGTTCATTTTTCGCCTCATCAGAGTCCTGGGGGTTCGGTGAGTTATTGTCATCCTCACTGAACCCATCATCTTCTTCTTGGCTTAGATCCACTCACTGAGTTCCGCCTCACTGATTAGAGAACCTTTCTTCATAGGCTCGGTCTAAGCATCCTGAAGATGACTCACTGAGTAACTATTTACTCAATGACTTGAAGTATTTACGGTGGTTAACACTTAGGTTATTTTATGTTCAAATCCTTGTTGGAGGAAGCTTGGGGAATTCAGTGACCCAACAGTCTCCCCCTATTTGGATATACAAATAGCCTAAGTGTGTCATAATCTGTGTGAGTTGTCAGGGGTCTTCTTCTCTCACTGAATGTTGATGTAATTTACATACGACACTTGTAACTTAAACAAAACATCATTGTTCATAAATAATTGTTACAAATCCTATGAAAAATTACAAAAACAAAATGATAGATGATGCAGATTCAGATATTCAGATGGTAGCCAAGAGCTTCAAGTTTTGTCCTTTTGGATCTCAGTAGGTGCTTTTCAGGATGCTCTTCAATCTTCACTTTCAGATCCTGACAGAATCTCATATTCTCAGCACACTTAATAGGAGAAGTGAGCATCAGGTACATAATCATCGCCTTAATCCCTGCCCTGTCCATGTCAGACCATCTTTGGAAAGCAGGGTTTCCATACTCATCTGTGAAGCACATACCTCCTTCAGGGACTTCAAACACTACATTGTCCATGAAGGTGATTCCTTCAGGAAGAGACCTGTCGCAAACCAATCCTGGGACTTTGATCTCAGGCTCCAACTCAACTTGCTTCCTCTTCCTTTTGGAGACCTTTCATGGAGCAGTTTGAGTAGATAGAGCTGGAAGCAGAGAGGGAATGCCAAGAGCTTCAGGCATTTCCAACAGTATTTTATACCTGAGGTGCAGTGATTTCAAGAGACTAGGAACCACCACATTCAACTTCTTGGAGATGATTGGTCGTAGCTCATCCAGCTCAGAGATTCCAAAGTCAGCGAACCTGAATGGATCATGGGTGTCCATTACTCTTTGGTCTGGTACTCTGAAGATAGTGACAATTTCAGGCTTGGTGTTGCGATGGATTTTGATGTCAGTGATGGTTTCAGGTTTCAGCCTTTCTTTCATCACCCAAGTGTACCTTTCAATCCTGGTCTTTCTTATCTGAGCATCCTTCCTGAGCTTTTCTTCTCTTTGCTTTTTCAGGGCGCTCATCTCTTCTTCCTGAGCGTTTTTGAAGGCAGCTCCAGCTTACTCAGTAGCCAATGCCCCAGTGTCTAACCCAATCTTCTCCGCCTCTTCATGAACAACTTTTATGAGTGCAGGTTTGCTCATTTTCTCTTCCTCAGACACCTTTTTCAGTATTTCATCTCTCTTCATGTAGGCCTGAATTTCATCACCAGTGAGGAGACGAATTACCCCATTGATTTCAAATGGAACTCTGACTAGTTCATCAAGGTCCTGTCTGACAATGGTGGAGGCAGGCTTCAGCACTGTTACTGGTTCAGATGTTGTAACAATGCTTTTGCCTCTATCCTGCTGATAAGATGAGGGGACTATTTCTTCCTGAGGTTGAACTGATGAGATGGGAGTGGCCTCAGTGACATGCTCCTCCTCAGTGTGAGAAGGTTATTCCCTTGAAGCATCATCGGTAGCTTCCTCTTGTGTATCAGGATGAGGGGCATTAGTGACATTCTCCCCTTCAACTGTTGCCTGAGCTGCAGTGATGGCAAGAGTTGGAGTGACTAATGCAGAGGTAGAGGAACTCCTGAAGGCCTGGTAGATCTCAGTCATCATGGACTTGATGTCTGAGGTATCCTTCTGAATTGTTGAGACTTTGGCTTCAAGGGATGCTTGAGTATTCTCCATTGCAGACAAACGAGAACCAAAGCTCCAAGCAAGAGATGCTGATTTCTGGGACTGAACAGCCACTAATTGATCTAAGGCATCCAGGGAGGTTTTGACAGACTCGACTGAGCTACTGAGAGCCTGAAGATTGAAGGAATTCAGCAGGTTAAGTAGCTTAGTGAGTTGCACTAAATTGAGCTGATAGGTCTCCGATTCTTGAAGAAGCTTCCTGGTGAGTTCAGGATCATCCTTAACTGATTCTTGAATGGACTGAACCCCTGTATTCTGCTTGGTGAGGGTTTCAAGGAACTTGTTAAGGTGGGAGACCATTTGTGTCAGGGAGAAGGAGACTGAGGCGTTCTGTTCCCTGACATCTTCATTAAATTCTTCAACAGCATCTTTGAGGTTGAAGTAATGAACCGCCTGTTTAGTGTGCATGTCAAACACTTCATTAGTGACTCCCCTGAACAAGGCATTGGTGACTTTCTTGATGAATTTGGTGAAAACCTTCCTAGTGAGAGGAGCTTGATCATCATCTGAGGATTCTGACTCGGAGTAAGTTTCAGCAGCTTCATTGTCAGAGAGTTGAGGATACTGAGGGATTGGTTCTGGGACAGTCTCCTCAACCATCATATCATCTCCGGCTTCAAAAATCTCCTCATCACTGTGAAAGTCATCATCTGAGAATAAGGCTGCCTGAGCATCAGCCATGGACTGAGTCTGCAAAACAAGGTTATCCGGCTCCTCTTCATAAGAAGACTTTCATTCGTTTTGGCCAGGTCCTGACGCCTCTAATCTAGTAGACTTGGTTTTATCTACCTGGTCCTTAGAGCCAGTTCCCAAGTGATGGGCACCTCCATGAGTGGATTTGGGTTCCATATCAGCGGGTGGTTTTTGTCCCTCTGAGTCTTTGTCCCCCGGGATCCCTTCAGACACTGATGGGTATTTTTCAGTGCCATCATGAGGAATCGTGATTGTTGTGTCCCTATCAGTGGGTTGTATAAGTCCCCCTTGAATCTTTGGGAAGAGTAGTTGTGCCCTCAGACAAAAGCTTTGATTTTCGAATGTCCTCATCAGGCAGATGAGTGGTTTTGGCCCATTTCCAACAGGCTTGTGCTGGCCTGCCGAAGATTTAGGGGCGTTTACTCCCTTACACTTGGGTTGTGATTTACCCGAGCTTTTAACAGGATGTGAAGTGGTGTGGGTCCCTGTCTCAGTGGAGTAGTGCTGCCCCACCGAGGATATAGGACCCCTTTCTCCCTGAAACCCTGGTTGTGATTTTCCAGAGCCTTTAACAGGATGTGGAGGTAGGATTGATTCCAACTCCCCTGACTTGTTTATGTCAGCAGAGCCTTTGGGAATGGGTTTTCCCGAGGACACTTAGTGTGATGTCTCAGTGCCCTCCGTTGGCCATTGTTTTGGGTCAATGACTGGGTAATTATTTTGAGGGTGGCAGCAGTCCTGGTCGGTTGTTGCCCCGTTTGGCTAGGTATGGGGACAGAGGTACCAGTGGCGAGTGATTTGGGTTTAATCACCTTCCTGAACCCCTGACCCTTCTTTGTCTTCTTCTCCTTCTTGGAGGGAGAAGGAATGGGTGAAACTTTGTTTGCGCCCTGAATAGTTGCCAACATAAAACTGGTCAGGGCGACTTCTGTGACCTCAGTAAGGTCTCTTGAGTAGTTTGCCTTGTGTAAGACATCAGGTGCAAAGCCCATGACATCGGGCCTAACATACTCAACGCCCAATAGATCCTGAAGCACACAGGAAATGAATCTAGGATAGGACATAAGTTTTTGCCTAGATTTTCCTGTGGTCAGTTTGGTGATGAGGTCTCTGAAGATGATCTCTCCAAAGTCAATTTTTCTACCCTCCATGAGACAGAACACCATCATTGCTTGAGTGGCATTCAATTGCTCTGTTGAGGATTTGTTGCTCCCAAGGACCTGAATAATGAATGACATCAGGATCCTCCAGGGGCAGGAAACCAAGTTTTGACAATAGGGGCCTTTTTCAACAAGGCCTCTGGTGACACAGCAGGATTGTGTTTGTCAAAAGGCGCAAGTTCTAGCAGTAAGGCTGTAACCTCTTCAGCCTTGGGTAGAGGCACAAAGGTCTCAGTGTAATTAAGACCAGTGGCCTTAAAGAAGGTTTTGTAGTCAAGGGAGAGGGTTTTTGTCCCATTGAGCACTGAGAACCTTATGGTTGCTTCTTTTGTGACATAAGGTTTTTCAACTGTTGATGTGCACCAGAATTCCCTCAGTAGGTCATGAAAGATGACCGAGGGGGTTTTGGTGAAGGCTGTGGTGAGGAAGTTTGAAGAAATTTTACTACCCCCTTATAGACAGGAAAGCCTTCAGGGTAAGAAAAGTTCCCCACCACATTGTTCTTGGTCATGTCTACACCCTCAACTTGGAATTCCACGTTGGGGGCATATTTGATGACTTTAGAAGAATCCATTGTGAGAGAAATGGTCTGGTTTTGAGAAAAAAAAAAAGAGGTTATGATCAAAGATGGAACACACACAAAAAAAGAATTTGTTCTTGAAAATTTTTTGCAAGAGTTTTGGTAAGTTTTGAAAGCTGATAAGGCGAAAAGTGTACCGCTTTTAAGGGGTCATTTAACCCGAATTCATGATTATTTGATCAATTACTGCCTAAATCGTTCCTTTTGTCATTTTAGGTACTTTTGGAGAGAAATCTGGAAAATGAAGCATTTTGGACGTTTTTGGAGCATAAAAGTGAAGAAAACGGCAAAGTCTCAAAATCCTTGCTGGGAACAGTACCTGACGACGTCAAGATCTAACACATGACGGCGTCAAGAGTGACAAAAGAAGTAGAAGTGGAAAATATAACGTGACGGCCCATAACATTTTCAGTGTTAATGACCTGACGGCGTCACCAAGGCCGTCAGGGTCATGTTACAAGTGACGGCCCAAAGCTTATTTCTACATGAAGGCGTCAAGATTGAATCTAGGCAATATGATTCTTAATTTGGCGGCGAGTTGACGGCGTCACAAGCCAAAATGTGACGCCGTCAAGATGTATTATCTTTATATATTTTTCCAATTTTCCATTGTAAAAGAGTGGAACATTGTGTGGGATATTAGGGCATAAACCCTAGACGCATTTTACAGCTTTTTCAAGGGTTTCAACCCCGTGAATCTTCCATGTTCAATTGAAGATAAGTACTTATTCAAATCATTCAATATGTCTATGTGTTGTGTGATTATATCTTACGCTTGTCTTCTCTTTAACATGCTAGGCTAGGTTTTTATTGTGTTTGCTTAGATGTAGTGAAACCTAGATGTTGATTATTGGTTGATGGTTTGTTCATAATTGTTGTGGATGATTGTATTCGATGTTTGGCTTAAGAAAACTGGAAGACTTCCAATTGGTAAATTGCTTGAACGTCTTAAGAAACATGATCGAAGGTGTACTACGATTTTTTGTTATATTTAATGCATAAGCGAATTCTAGTGATCCCATGTTAGGAGCTTTTAGTCGGCTTGACATAGGAGTGAAGTAGGAGCTTATAAGTTACTGAATATTGTACACGGCCCTACGACTAGTATTAAGGAATATAACCCGTCATCCATGCAATTGTAACAAGCTAATCAACCGGTAAAAGATATCTAGGGAGTAATGAAATCTAAGTAAACACATTTTCTCTCATTATTGTTTCCACCACAAATTAGTTTAAGTCTTATTTTATTTTGTTTTATTTGCATTTGTAGTTAATTTGGGTTAGTTGACTAGCAACTAATTCCGCCCACTCCTTCAAAACCCAAGATTTTACTTGCTTTTCATAAAACAAAAAAATACCAAAAGAATTATCCCTCACCTCTAGACCTAGTTTAGTAGGCTTTCTAATCCTAGTGAACACTATTCCTGAGTTGAACGATCAATCCCCCGGTACTTGTCACTATACTATACTATAACGATCAGGTACACTGCCTGGTGGGGGTTGCAAGCTTCTCAAGATCCCATGAGAGGTAAAACCTATTGCGAGGGCGCGATACCCCGTATCAAGTTTTTGGCGCCACTGCCGGGGAATAGATATTGTCTAGGCTAGAATATCTTTTTTTTAGGTCTACTTGCTAGATTCCTTTCTAGTAAGATTTTTATTTTTATTTTTAGGTTTTCTTTAGTCTATCTCATTTCTTTGTTCCTTTGTTTGTAACCATTACCATCCGACATCATGGAAGGTGGTAATATCTTTGAACCCATCAACCCACCACTTCAAAACCACCCACAAAACCGACCATAACCAAACCAACCTCCTAGACCCCGAACTTTAGAAGAGTATTCCCGTCCTAGCCACTAAGGCTATCGGAACACCATTGAGCTCACTCAAGGCGCCAATGTGTCTCCCTTGCGGTCCGACACCATCCGGTTGGTACAAAGCGAATGTGCATTCCATGGACTTCGTTCCGAAGATCCTAATCAACATCTCAAGGATTTCCTAAAAATCATAGATTCCATAGACCTTGATGTTGCAACTAGAGAGATGACCCGATTACGTCTATTCCAATTCTCTCTACGTGACCAAGCTAGTCAATGGCTTGAGCGTTTACCCGCGGGATACATCACCTCTTGGGATGATCTCACTTCTCGTTTCCTTGCTCAATTTTTCCCACCGGGGAGAACTACCAAGCTTAGAAATGACATCTTGATGTTCCAACAACGTCAAGGTGAAACTCTCTATGAAGCATGGACTCGTTTCAAGGACATACTCCAAAAAGTCCCTCAACATGGCATAGATCTTTGGCTCCAAGTCTAAATCGTCTATGACCATATCAATCTCTCCACAAGGCGAACCAGTGACCAATCGGCCGGTGGCAAGCTACGTGATCTAAGTGCGGAAGAATCATGGGAACTTATAGAAGATCTTGCTCTCTATGACAACGAAAGTTGGAATGATCCCCGTGATTTGAACAAAACGGTCAAGGCAATATCTTTGCCATCAAACAATTCTAGCACTCCCGACCGTAGGATCATGGAACTTGAAGACCAAATCAAGTTTTTCATGAAATCCTACGAAGCTCTTAAGCCTTCAAGCCAAGTGAACAAAATCACTTCTTCATGCGAATTATGTAGTGGTCCCCATGACACTCGTTATTGTGTGGAACTCCCCGGACAAGCTTTTGTGGATTACGCATCCTCGCGTACCGACGAAAGCGGGAGACAAGTGGTACACTTTCAAACCCGAGCCAAACCCTTACGGTGATTCCTACAACTCTTCTTGGAAAAATTACCCAAACCTTAGGTGGATGCAAAACCAAAACATATCCCAAAACAATTCTTCCAATCCACCTAATCATTACCAACCAAACGGTCCACCCTCTAACCGTACATTCAACAACAATCCTTCCAATAACCATGGTGGTACCAATAATCTTGAAGGATTGATGTCAAAGTTTATGGCATCTCAAGAAGCTCGCATAGCTAAGTTTGAATCCGAATTCAATCAACAAAAAATGGAGATGACCAATAAAATTGACAACTTGTTGAAAGCCCTCAACAACCTAGTGCTAACTACACCTAGGAAGGACACTAGGGACACGACTAGCGGAATCCAAATTAAGGACCCCTCATCATCCAAACACGACCACTTTGTCAATGTGGTCACCATTAAGCCAATAGATAAAAATATTGAAGGAAGTGATAGTGATGAAGTTAGAATAGAGATTGAACATAAGGATGAGATTAAGGAAGTTAAGGATAAAATGGAAGAAAAGTTAGAGGAATTAGATAATGTTGAGGACTACTTCAATAGGTTACCCACCAAGGAAGAACGAGAATACCATAAGAACCTATTTGATGACCCCAATACACCTTATATCCTTGGTTTACCAATCATTAAGACGGGTGATCCCTTTAACCTCAACATACCATGCAACAATGGGCATGTTGATACGTTGGAATCGCACCAGGCTTTACCTCTCAAGGGATCTTGAGAAGCTTACAACCCCCACCAGGCAGTGTACCTGATCGTTGTAGTATAGTATAGTGACAAGTACCGGGGGATTGATCGTTCAGCTAGGAATAGTGTCGCTAGGATTAGAAAACCTAAATACTAGTTCTAAAGGTGAGGGATGATTATTTTTGTATTTTTATATTTTTTAGAAAGCAAGTAAAAATCTTGGGTTTGAAGGATTTGGGCGGAATTAGTTGCTAGTCAACTAAGCCAATACTAAAGATGCAATCAAAATAAAATACTAAAAATGAAAATAAACTAAATTAAACTAAGGTTGTGAGCAATAAGTGGAGAAAATGTGTTTACTTAGATTTCATTACTCCCTAGACATCTTTTACACGTTAATTACTTGTTATAGTTGCATGGATGACGGATTGTATTCCTTAATATCATTCATGGGGTGGCGCACTTAACTCCCCAATTCTATGAGCTCTTATCTCCTCTTATGCCATGCCCAGCACAACCATAGGGATTATAAACAGTGGCTCATGCATTAAATACAACCAATAAAGACCTAGTGCACATCGGTTCATGTTTCCTAAGACGTTCAAGCATGTTACCATTAGGAGATCTGCCAGTTTTCTTAAGCCTAACATAAAATTTCATTCATCCAAAACAACTATAAACAAGTAAGCAACACATAATTAACATCTAGGTTTCATTAGATCCAAGCAAACACAAGATAGATCTAGCCTAACATGATGGAATTAAGACAAGAACAAGATACAGACAACCAACACATAGACATATTGATTGAATTAAAAGAACACTTATCTTAATTACACGTGAAAGGTATCAAGGGCTTAGAACCCTGGAAAAACCTGTAAAATTCGCTCCATGTTCGTACTTAGGGTTTCTCCAAAACTTCTCCTTTTAATGTGTGAAAATTAGAAAACTATATCTAGGAAATAGGGTCTGACGGCGTCAAGACCAAATAGGTGACGCCGTCATCTCACCGCCAAAATAATTCTCGGACTGCCTTGATCTACTTTTGACGCCGTCATGTGTTATGCATTTCCAGGCCGTCATGAATTTTACTCTTGACGCCCTACTTCGTGACGCCGTCAAATCTGTACTGGATCATCATGGAAATTACTCTTGACGCCGTCAGAAATTCCTTCTTGACGCCGTCACTTACTGTTCCCAGCAAGGAAAATTAAGACTTTGGCGTTTTCTTCACTTTTATGCTCCAAAAACGTCCGAATTGCTTCCTTTTCCAGATTTCACTCCCAAAGTACCTAAAATCACAAAAGGAACGATTTAGGGCAATATTTGATCAAATAAGTTCAATTCCGGGCTTAAATGACCCCCTAACAGTTGTTCATTTTTCGCCTCATCATATACCCTTACACTTGAGATTTGCTTGTCCTCAAGTAAATGCGCTTTTATTCTACTCAAAATACAAGTTAGGGGTCGTTTAACACTAATATAAAAGTAATTACAACAAATAATCGTTCCACTAAAGACCAATAGACAAGCACGGAGGTCATATACTAGCACCTCACAAATAGTGTTTAGATACTCACATCTCTCGGGTGTAATAAAGTATAAATTACATTATGGAAACGGAAGATATCTCTCACTACCTGTTATAGCAAAATAGATTACCATAGGCTTGGGAAAGGATCAAACCTCCACCACATGGCATAAGCACCTAGGATAAACTATCAAAGAGGTCTTTTAAAGGGTTGTAACGTTAGGTGTAGGGATATGAAATACACGGTTTTGTTGGATAAAGGAAGTTTTACTGGTGGCGAGTTAACAATCTTGGTTAATTACATGTACAAGATGGCATTGCTAAGCCAAGACTAGACTCGACTTAAGCTAATAAATGAAAAATAACAAAAACATAAAATGAACATAGAATAAAAAGGGATGGTAGTCCATATGTTTTTTCTCTTTTTCTTTTTTTTTTCTTTTTTTTTTTTCGATTTCTTTTTTTTTTTTTTTTTTTTTTTTTTTTTTTTTTGTGCATACACTCTTACCTGCCATCCAAAATAATACATCATAGGGAATGAAAAATTCCCCTTACACTTGAATTTTTACATACTTTACAATGAACTATTCTAATGACTCGAATTAAGAAAATCAAAACACTTGGAGTACTTTTAAGATTAACGCACATATGGGGGTAATAAATGGTGTTCTTCCCCATTACTCCATAAAATAAGTACTTTACCCATGAGTCCCAATCGTCCCAAAACAATATGTACAAGGATATGACTCGACTTAGCAACCATGTAATCAATTAGATATTTAACTTAGGGTTTAACAAATAACAATAATTCACTAAAGATGAGCGCATACACGGAAGGCTAAGGCGATTTGGTTGTACATTTAAGATGGGTGTAACAAATTCTTCCTTTAAGTAAAATGCTTAAAGTTAGAAACGAAAAGATAGGCTCGGAGGGGTGTACTAGGGGTTTCGTGTACTAAAAATGAGTACAACGCTAATGGTGTGGGAAAATTAGTTGACTTAACTAGCCAAGTAATATGACTTAAATGGTCAAGTAATCATGATACGGGTTTAACACAAGGGTGATCCTAATGCCTCTTATCATGTAGTAAATCCTACTACACGAATGTAGTCTCACTAGCAGTCTCGGGATGCATCACTAACGCAAGTTCTAGAATCTAAATGCTACCGGTACACTCATAAGCACTAATAGTAAATGCTTTTCCTATCAAATCTAAAGGCGAACCTCACATATTTGGGTGGAAAGTTTTTCTGAATATACGGTTATGTGCTAGTCATACAATCTCCTATCCGTGAGACGCTTGCTATGGCTAAAGTTTCACTCCTAAATGTTGTAAAAAAATTTAAATTTGGCGCTAAAATTACACTAACAAGTATTTCTCGTAGTTTTATTACACATCTACCATCAAACAAAACAAACTCAAGCGAAAGTGCATATGTAAGGTATCATCTTTTAACCCTCCCCTTACACTTAAGATGAACATTGTCCCCAATGTTCAAGTAAAGAATGTAAAAGTGAAAAAGTAAAAAGAATGAAATCAAATACTCCCCTGATTCGCTCGGTATGGATAATAAGGTGGCCAGGTTAAATCTTCCTCCAAGAAAATAAACAATCAAAGCTTCCCTTCCAGAATATAAATCATCTTCTTGTCATACATAACCTGTAAATCATGAGAAAATAGACAAGGCAACCTCGCGTAAAATCGGCGGCATCCTATATAAGTTACTAAATCCTAGAAAACAAAATAAGATATAATGCTTGTGGAATGAAGTTTGCAGATTTCCTGGAGATTATAAAACTTAATAATTCACAAAAACCATAAGACTCCGTAAGAAAAACAAAACCGGTAAAATTTCCAGATTTTTACACGTGACGCCGTCAAGAATTAATTCTTGACGCCGTCAGAAGTGACCTGCAGAAATTCTTATGTTAAGTTTCCAGAAAATTTCTGGAAAAACTTGGTCCTACTTCCTGGAAAATCTTGCAAAACTTCATTATGACTCAATACAAGCATTTGTCTCTAACAAATACGAATATACATGTTCATTTAATATTGTGGAGAATCATGATCGGTTTGTTTCTTAAAAACATATTTGGGGTTTCCCCTTACACTTATCTTTTGCAAAAATACTTTTAGGTGTAGTTAAGACTAGGCCAAAACAACAAAGTAAAGTATTTCCACTATTTAGTTTAGAAACATGATCTACCAACAATAGAAATAAAGCATGCATACGGAAGCAAATATCAAACAAACAAAATATAATCACACAAAACATGGGTTGCCTCCCAAGAAGCGCTTTTCTTTATTTACGAGTCTTGTAGCTAGACTCAAGGTAATGGGCTAACGTGCATCACTTATGCTCACATAACCAAGTGTGAGCCATCTAATAGTCGCCTCATCTTTCTTATAACCATCTCCTAACTCTAAGCATCCACGATAGTATCTTTTATTCTTTTCATGAGTATATTTAAGTCCTTTTCTCTTATCATTTTCACTTAACATTTCTATGGGCGGATATCTACTACACTTTTCCATGGAAAAATCTTTGAACCTAGAGTGTGTGCGGGGCGTTTAATAGACAAAATCTTCATCCCCATCTGAGAATGTAATTAACCCTTCTATGAGTTTTTCATCGAGGTTGGTCAATCGTTTGAAAGGTTTTCCAAACACAACTTGGGTCAACTTATCATCAATAAACTCTCCTAGATTTTCCATAACCATAAACTCAACAAGATAAACCAAGCTTCCTACAAACACATGCAATGGTATTGCCCTAGCAATAATGTTTTCTCCTTTGTATTCTAATTCATCTACCATGATTTTATTGTATTCATTACGCGAGATTATGTTCATTGGGAGAGATGAGTTAAGATAGGCATTAAAGCTCTTAAATCCGATTTTACAAGGAAATTACATGTTGAATGAACTATCACATTCAATCCTAGTTCTAGGGTCGACATACCTAAGAGGGTTTATTTCCTCTTCCATCCTATTCTCATTAATCACATCACCATCATCAAGATCCTCATCGGAGTCTGAATAGTAAAAAGGACTAGCCCTACGGTCATCATCATGATCAGACTCTTCTAACTCAGAATTATTGTCAAAGTGGTGGTTGGGTGAGAGGTTATGTGGGTTCTCATTCTCCACTAGAGGGAGTGGGGCTGGCATTTGGAAAATCCTACGATGAAAAACACGAATAACAGGAATCAAACGATCAATGTTATTGTTATCCATCGAAATAGTTTACGAACAAAGGACAAAAAGAAATAAGATAGACTAAAGAAAACCTAAAAAAAATAAAAATAAAATTTTACTAGAAAGGAATCTAGCAAGTAGACCTAATAAAAAGAAATTCTAACCTAGACAATAACTATTCCCCGGGCTGCGACGCCAAAAACTTGATACGTGGGAATCGCTCCAGGCTTTACCTCTCAAGGGATCTTGAGAAGCTTACAACCCCCACCAGGCAGTGTACTTGATCGTTGTAGTATAGTATAGTGACAAGTACCGGGGGATTGATCGTTCAGCTAGGAATAGTGTCGCTAGGATTAGAAAACCTAAATACTAGTTCTAAAGGTGAGGGATGATTATTTTTGTATTTTTATATTTTTTTGAAAGCAAGTAAAAATCTCGGGTTTGAAGGATTTGGGCAGAATTAGTTGCTAGTCAACTAAGCCAATACTAAAGATGCAATCAAAATAAAATACTAAAAATGAAAATAAACTAAATTAAACTAAGGTTTTGAGCAATAAGTGGAGAAAATGTGTTTACTTAGATTTCACTACTCCCTAGACATCTTTTACACGTTAATTACTTGTTATAGTTGCATGGATGACGGATTGTATTCCTTAATATCATTCATGGGGTGGCGCACTTAACTCCCCAATTTTATGATCTCTTATCTCCTCCTATGCCATGCCCTGCACAACCATAGGGATTATAAACAGTGGCTCATGCATTAAATACAACCAATAAAGACCTAGTGCACATCGGTTCATGTTTCCTAAGACGTTCAAGCATGTTACCATTAGGAGATCTGCCAGTTTTCTTAAGCCTAACATAAAATTTCATTCATCCAAAACAACTATAAACAAGTAATCAACACATAATTAACATCTAGGTTTCATTAGATCCAAGCAAACACAAGATAGATCTAGCCTAACATGATGAAATTAAGACAAGAACAAGATATAGACAACCAACACATAGACATATTGATTGAATTAAAAGAACACTTATCTTAATTACACATGAAAGGTATCAAGGGCTTAGAACCCTTGAAAAACCTGTAAAATTCGCACCAAGTTCGTACTTAGGGTTTATCCAAAACTTCTCCTTTTAATGTGTGAAAATTAGAAAACTATATATAGTAAATAGGATCTGACGGCGTCAAGACCAAATAGGTGACGCCGTCATCTCGCCACCAAAATAATTCTCGGACTGCCTTGATCTACTTTTGACGCCGTCATGTGTTATGCATTTCCAGGCCGTCATGAATTTTACTCTTGACGCCCTACTTCGTGACGCCGTCAAATCTGTACTGGATCGTCATGGAAATTACTCTTGACGCCGTCAGAAATTCCTTCTTGACGCCGCCACCTACTGTTCCCAGCATGGAAAATTAAGACTTTGGCGTTTTCTTCACTTTTATGCTCCAAAAACGTCCGAATTGCTTCCTTTTCCGTATTTCACTCCCAAAGTACCTAAAATCACAAAAGGAACGATTTAGGGCAATATTTGATCAAATAAGTTCAATTTCGGGCTTAAATGACCCCCTAAAAGTGGTTTATTTTTCGCCTCATCACATGTGCATGTGTGAAAGCCTACATCGATCTTAGATCTCCCATAAACATCATAACTAGGATCCATTACAATTGGGTAATGAAAAAGCAACTTGGACCTAGGATATGTCCCAACACGGGTTGGATGAGTAACTTTGTGGGAAGAATAAAAGGACTGCACATTTTTGTAGGAAACTTTACATACATTACCGACTTTGTGATTGTAGAAGATATTCATCCGGTAATAGATGGTTGTTTAAGTCAAGTAGTGTTCGGAAAGCCATTTGTTGAGGCTTCTAAGATGAATTATGACCCGTCCCTAGGGATAGTTATATTCAAGGATGAGAACAATGAGATAGCTTACCAAATGCCCTATAAGATTGAACAATTCCGTCTTTTGTCAAACCTTGAAAAGGAACACAAGCAAGCGGTCTACTATAGGAATGATGAGGATAGACGTAGAGGAGCAGACTATGTCATGAGTAGAATATTCGGTTTCTACAAGGAATGTTTACAACTATGTCCGGAATACAAAACTAAGATTGAGGATGACCTAGAGAATGTGACCAATGACGAGGTCACGTAATTGCCCATGACCTTGAGTCTAGCTACAAGACTCGTTAATAAAGAAAAGCGCTTATTGGGAGGCAACCCATGTTTTGTGTGTTTTTATTTGTTTGTCTTTTATTTGTTTGATTTTATTTGTTTCCGTATGCATGTTTTATTTTTATTGTTTGTAAATCATGTTTAATGCTTTATTTTGTTTTTAACTTCCTTTTAATTACATATAAAGGTATTTTGCAAAAGCTAAGTGTAAGGGAGATCCAAATTTGTTTATAAGAGCAAAAATAAGCATGATTCGCTACAATATTAAATGAGCATGTATATTAGTATTTGTTAGAGTCAAATGCTTGTATCGAGTCATAATGATGTTTTGCAGGATTTTCCAGGAAATAAGGCATAAGTTTTTCCAGAAATTTTCCAGAAACTTAACATAAGATTTTTCCAAGAACATTCTGACGGCGTCAGGAGTTACAACCTGACGGCGTCAGGTACTAAAATTCTGAAAAATTTTGCGAGTTTTGTTTAAACCGGAGTCTTAAAGTTTTTGTGGATTCTTTAGTTTTATAAACTCCAGGGGATCTGCAAACATTCATTCCACAAGCATTATATATTAATTTGCTTTATTAGGATTTATTTATTTTTAGTATATATAGATTGCCGCCGATTTTACGCGAGGTTTGCCTTGATTGTTTTCTCAGGTTTAACAGGTTATATATGACAAGAGGATGATTTATATTTTTGGAGGAAAGCTTTCAAAGTTCATTTTTTTGGAGGAAGATCTAACCTTGTTGACACACTATCCACACTGAACGAATCAGGGGAGTATTTGTTTTCATTATTTTAGCTGCTTTACTTTTACATCCTTTAATTGAACATTGGGGACAATGTTCATCCTAAGTGTAAGGGGAGGGTAAATGATGATACCTTATAGGATACAATTACACTTGAGTTTGTTTGTTTGATAGTAGGTGTGTAATAAAACTAAGAGAAATACTTGCTAGGGCAATTTTAACGCCAAATTTAAATTTTTTTACAACATTTAGGAGTGAAACTTTAGCCTTAACAAGCGTCTCGTGTAGTTAGGATTTACTACATGATAAGAGGCATTAGGATAACCCTTGTGTTAAACCCGTATCATAATTACTTGACCATTTAAGTCATATCACTTGACTAGCGAAGTCAATTAATTTTCCCACACCTTAGCGTTGTACTCATTTTTAGTACACGAAACGCCTAGTACACCCGTCTGAGCCTATCTTTTCGTTTCTAACTTTAAGCATCTTACTTAAAGGAAGAATTTGTTTACAATCCACCCAAATGTGCAACCAAATCGCCTTAGCCTTCCTTGTATGCACTCATTATTAGTACATTATTGTTATTTGTTTAAACCCTTAGTTAATTATCTAATTGGTTACATGGTTGCTAAGTTGAGTCATATCTTGTACATATTGTTTGGGGACGATTGGGACTCATGGGTAAAGTACTAGTAATATGGAGTAATGGGGAAGACATCAATTTATTACCTCCATATGTGCGTTAATATTTAAAAGTACTCCAAGTGTTTTGATTATCTTGATTCAAGTCATTAGAGTAGTTTATTGTAAAGTATGTAAAAGTTCAAGTGTAAGTGGAATGCAAATCTCCAATGACGTATTATTTTGGATAGTAGGGTAAAAGTGTATGCAAAAAAAAAAAAAAAAAAAAAAAAAGAAAAAAAAAAAAAAAAAAATCGAAAAAATCAAGAAAAAGAAAGAGAACAACATACAGACTACCATCCCGTTTCATTTTATGTTCGATTCATAGTTTGTTAGATTTTGATTAGCTTAAGTCAAGTCGAGTCTTGGCTTAGCAACGCCATATTGTATATGTAATTAACCAAGATGATCAACTCGCCACCAATTAATATTGCCTATATCCAACAAAACCGTGTTTTCCATATCTTTACACCTAACGTTATAACCCTTTAAAAGACCTATTTGATACTTTATCCTAGGTGCTTACGCTAAGTGTTGGAGGTTTGATCCTTTCCCAAGCCTGTGGTAATCTATTTGCTATGACAGGTAGTGAGAGATGTTTTCCATTTCCATATTGTGATATATACTTTATTACACCCGAGAGATGTGAGTATCTAAACACTATTTGTGAGGTGCTAGTGTATGACCTCCGTGCTTGTTTTTGGTTTTTAGTGGAACGATTATTTGTTGTAATTACTTTTATATTAGCGTTAAATGACCCCTAACTTGTATTTTGATTAGAATAAAAGTGCATTTGCTTGAGGACAAGCAAATCTCAAGTGTAAGGGTATTTGATAAGGCGAAAAGTGTACCGCTTTTAAGGGGTCATTTAAGCCCGAATTCGTGATTATTTGATTAATTACTGCCCTAAATCGTTCCTTTTGTCATTTTAGGTACTTTTGGAGAGAAATCTGGAAAAGGAAGCATTTTGGACATTTTTGGAGCATAAAAGTGAAGAAAACGGCAAAGTCTCAAAATCCTTGCTGGGAACAGTACCTGACGACGTCATGATCTAACACATGACGGCGTCAAGAGTGATAAAAGAGGTGGAAGTCGAAAATATAACGTGACGGCCCAAAACATTTTCAGTGTTAATGACCTGACGGCGTCACCAAGGCCGTCAGGGTCATGTTACAAGTGACGGCCCAGAGCTTATTTCTACATGAAGGCTTCAAGATTGGATCTAGGCAAAACAAGCCAAAATGTGACGCCATCAGGATGTATTATCTATATATATTTTTCCAATTTTCCATTGTAAAAGAGTGGAACATTGTGTGGGATATTAGGGCATAAACCCTAATATCCATGTTCAATTGAAGATAAGTACTTATTCAAATCATTCAATATGTCTATGTGTTGTGTGACTATATGTTATGCTTGTCTTTTCTTTAACATGCTAGGCTAGGTTTTTATTGTGTTTGCTTAGATGTAGTGAAACCTAGATGTTGATGATTGGTTGATGGTTTGTTCATAATTGTTGTGGATGATTGGATTCGATGTTAGGCTTAAGAAAACTGGCAGACTTCCAATTGGTAACTTGCTTGAACGTCTTAAGAATCATGATCGGAGGTGTACTACGATTTTTTGTTGTATCTAATGCATAAGCGAATTCTAGTGATCCCATGTTAGGAGCATTTAGTCGGCTCGACATAGGAGTGAAGTAGGAGCTTATAGAGTTAGGGAATATTGTACACAGCCCTACGACTAGTATTAAGGAATATAACCCTTCATCCATGCAATTGGAACAAGCTAATTAACCTGTAAAAGATATCTAGGGAGTAATGAAATCTAAGTAAACACATTTTCTCTCATTAGTGTTTCCTCCACAAATTAGTTTTAGTTTTATTTTATTTTGTTTTATTTGCATTTGTAGTTAATTTGGGTTAGTTGACTAGCAACTAATTCCGCCCACTCCTTCTAAACCCGAGATTTTACTTGATTTTCATAAAACATAGAAATACAAAAAGAATCATCCCTTACCTCTAGACCTAGTTTAGTAGGCTTTGTAATCCTAACGAACACTATTCCTGAGTTGAATGATCAATCCCCCGGTACTTGTCACTATACTATACTACAACGATCAGGTACACTGCCTGGTAGGGGTTGCAAGCTTCTCAAGATCCCTTGAGAGGTAAAACCTGTTGCGAGGGCGCGATCCCCCGTACAACAAAAGCGTGTGTGTGTTTTTCTTTGTCGGGGTATTTATAGGAAATGAATTAGGGTTGTGCAATTACGGATACCAAATGGTTTTTGCAATTAATTTGAATGGTGGTTAAATAACTGTTTGACATCCGCATTAATGTGCACGATTCCCATTACCCCGATTATTTCGCAACATGATAGATGAACAGTTGCATGACTCTGCAAGAGGCACTTTTGCAGAGAATCATCATCACAAAAGTATTTATGTGAGAGAGCAATTAATGCTCAGTGGTATTGGTGAGGTAGGTGTGGGGGCCCAAGATGTGGATGCCAGTTGTGTAAGCAACATATATTCCTATATTTAATAGGAATCAGTTACCTACCTGGGACATTTACTAACTAACTACTTAGAGCATTTAGTTACGGTATTCAATGCCATTTGATATCTTGAGCCCCCCTGAATGAATTATCATTCAGTGTATAGATGTTCAGAAATGGGTGATCAGTGAGTGTGAAGAAGCAACATCACTGAGAGGTGGGTTTGTTCAGGGACCAAGAGAATTTACATCAGGTTGGAACAATTTTGATTAGTTGCCTGATTCAATGTCCAGCATGCCCAGTTCAGCCTTCAGTCTGGTGATGGTGGGTTCATCCAAGGGTTTTGTAAAGATATCAGCAAGCTGATACTCAGTGGGGATGAAATGTAATTCAATTTCTCCATTCATGATGTGGTCCCTGATGAAATGGTATCTAATGTCAATATGTTTGGTTCTTTGATGAAGCACATGGTTATTGGAAATGGCTATGGCACTGGTATTGTCGCAAAAGATGGGTACCATCTTGTATAGAATGCCATAGTTACTTAGTTGACTCTTCATCCAGAGTACATTTACACAACACCCTGCAGCAGCCACATATTCAGCTTCTGCTGAGGACATGGCAACTGACTGTTGCTTCTTTGTACTCCAACACACGAGTTTACCACCAAGGAATTGACAGGATCCTGAGGTACTTTTTCTGTCCATATTGCATCCTGCATAGTCAGAGTCAGTGTACCCTTTGAGATCAAATCCTGAGCATTTAGGGTAATACAAACCAAGATTCGGTGTACCCTTCAGGTACCTGATGATTCTCTTGACAGCAGTAAGATGGGACTACTTTGGATCAGCCTGATATCTAGCACACAGGTAGACTGAGAATTGTATATTAGGCCTTGAGGCAAGCAAGTACATCAGTGACCCTATCATTCCTCTATAAAAGGTTTGATTCACTGATTTGCCAGTGAGATTAGGGCCAAGGTTGTTTGGAGGAACCATAGGAGTCTTCACTGAAGAGCAGTCAGTGAGCTCATACTTCTTCAGTAGGTTCCTTTGGTATTTTTCTTGACAAATGGAAATGTCTTTGTCAGTTTGTTTGATTTGAAGTCAAAGAAAGTAAGTGAGTTCACCCGTCATGCTCATTTCAAACTTTGTGGTCATCTGTTTTACAAACTGTTTGCAAAGTTTGAAACTTGTGGAGCCAAAGATGATGTCATCAACATATACTTGAACAAGGATGACATCACTTTTTGTTCTATAGATGAACAGGGTGTTGTCAATCTTTCCTCTCACAAACTTGTTTTGGATCAGGAAGGCTGAAAGTGTCTCATACCATGCCCTGGGAGCTTGTTTCAGTCCATATAGGGCCTTGTTAAGCTTGCAGACATGGTTAGGAAATTCACTACTTTCAAAGCCAGGAGGTTGTTGCACATAGACATCTTTTTTAATGTTACCATTCAGGAAGGCACTTTTGACATCCATTTGGTACACTTTAAAGGTAATGTATGTTGCATATGCTGGGAAGATCCTGATGGCTTCCATTCTAGCAACAGGTGCAAAGGTTTCCTCATAATCTATACCTTCCTGTTGATTATATCCTTTGGCAACCAGTCTGGCTTTGTTTTTGATGACTGTGCCATTCTCATCGGTCTTGTGTTTGAAGACCCATTTCATAGCAATGACCAAAACACCCTGGGGGCATTCAACAAGGGTCATGACATCATTTCTGTCAAATTGTTCCAGTTCATCTCTCATGGCCTGAACCCAACTTTCATATGTCAGGGCTTCTTTGACATTTTTAGGCTCTATTTCAGAGAGGTAGTCAACATAAAGACACACATTGGCTGAGGCTGCCTTGAGTTTAGCAGCCATGCTTCTGATGAGCATGCCTTCAGTGGGTTCACCAATGATGTTCACAAGCTCAATTGTTTTGGACTTAGTCCAGCTATCCTGAGGTCTAGGATAGGAATTTGAGCTTGTAGAGACATGCGTGGGTTCGGTCTCAGGAACATGGGGTGACTTAAGATTTTGAACTTCAGTGACATTTGTGGGAACAATTTGTTCTGAGGATTCCTGAACAATTGGTTCAGTGGTTGTTGTCTCATCGGAGACTTGTTGAGTTTCGATGAACTCACTAATGGTTGGTTGGGGTAGATTGGGAGGGTTGATATAGTACGAGATATCAGCATCAGCTTGGTATTGAGTAGAGGGGTTACTCTCAGGATGATACTCATTAGGAGGATATCTTGATGAGTCATCAATGCCAATTTCTTCAACTGAGGAATTGGAGAACCTGATGGATTCAGTGCTCTCATCAACAGCAATGTGATAAGTTTCCTCAGTCTGTTGTCTCCTGGTGTTAAACACCCTGAAGGCTTTTGAAACAAGAGAGTATCCCAGGAAGTATCCATCATCAGCTTTGGCATCAAATTTACCTAAGTGATCCTTGTGATTATGAATAAACACAGGACACCCAAGTACATGAAAGTAGCTAATGTCAGGGATCCTTCCTTTGAATATATCATAGGGAGTCTTATTGTGTGTTTTCACAATAATGGACCAATTTTGAGTGTAGCAGGTTGTTCTGACTGCCTCAGTCCAAAAGTGTTTTGAGAGAACTGAGCCATTTAACATTGTCCTTGCTGCCTCAATGATTGTTCTATTCTTCCTTTCCACTACTCCATTTTGTTCAAGAGGATAGGCAGAAGAGAAGTTTTGAGAGATGCCTTTCTCATCACAGAAACACTCTAGGTCATGGTTTTTGAATTCAGTGCCATTGTCAGTTCTAATTTGTTTAACTTTGACGTTATTTGGATTTTCAATGTTCCTGACAAATGACATGATTGTGTCAGCTTCCTGACTCTTTTTGGTCAGGAAGTAAACCCAAGTGTATCTTGAGTATTCATCCACAATAACTAGAGTATACTTCTCATGGTGAACGGACATCGGACTGACAGGTCCAAATAAGTCCTTGTGGAGAAGATGCAAGAAGCTTTTGATAGAGAAGGATTGTTTTGTTTTGAATGATACCCTGTGGTGTTTTCCTTTTTCACAAGCAGAACATGGCTTGTCTTTGGTATTCACCAGGGATGGAAGGCCTAGAACTTTGTTCTATTTGGCCAGGTTGTTGATGCTCTTGAAATTGAGATGAGAGAGTCTCCTATGCCAGAGCCAATTGATTGTCTCACTTGCCTTTGAGAATAGGCAAGTCCCATTTTGAGTAAGAGATGACATGTCTAGGACATAAACATCATCCCTCCTGGGAGCAATCAATACAACTTCCTTGTTGGCATTAAAGATGGTCCCTTTTTTGTCATCAAACTGAACTATGTATTTTGCATCACATAGTTGACTCACACTTATCAGATTGTACTTAAGACCTTTGACATAAGCTATTCTTGTAAAAACTATACCATTGCAGTTTACTGAACCATAACCTTTAGTTGGAGCTGATGAGTTATCACCAAATACTACCTTGGGTCCTGGTTCTTCAACATATTTGTGCAGATAACTCTTCACACCAGTCATACTCCTTGAACATCCACTGTCGAGGTGCCAAGCAAGATCCCTAATGTGTTTCTGCATAATTAGTAAACTAGGTTAGTTTTTCTTGTTGACCCACCTTCTAGTGGGCTTGGTCCTCTGAGACCTTTTAAACTTAGTCAAAGAATCATGGTATGAAGTTGAGTGAACTGAGCTTCCACATGTTTTACATTTTGTGGTAGCTAAAGACTCAGTTGACTGAGAGGTGTGTCTTCTGGACTGAAAGATTTTTTCATGTCCCTTGGTTTCATGGGAGGGGTCTCCACAGATGTCACAACAGTTTTTCATCACACAATCATCAGGAAGATGATCGTTGAAACCACAGTAAGGACATGGCAAGAAAGGCTTAGCCTTCAGTCTCTGTTTGGAAGATGAGGCATACTGATAGCCTTGAGTATTCTATAGACCTTGTGCTTTTAAAGAAGAAAAGTGAGAGTTGTGATCACAAGTCCTGTGGTCCTCTTGTTTGCAGATCATGCAAAACAGGACTCTGTAGCAAGCATCAGTGGTGTGGCCTAGATGATTGCAAAGTTCACATCTCACAGAAGGTCTGGATGAGGGATCTGGTTTGGAGGAACTTGAGGAAGTTGCTGGTTTAGACTTTGAGTCAGAGCGTTTTTCAGTGGACTCAATTTTTTACTCAACTTCCTGATAAGTTCAGTTAACTGATCAAACTTTGAATCAGTGCTTTCAGGTTTGGTTTCAGTGGACACTGAAGGTGTGTGGTTTTCAGGAGGTACATTGGTTGGTCTCTTCAGGATGGATATTGATGGATTTTTCTTCTCTCTCGGAGAGTGAGGTTGATAAACTGGTGGTGGAAGGTCTGAACTAGGTGTTGCTCCCTGAAGTTGTTTCAGGGGAGGGAATGGTGATTGTGGATCAGTGATGCGTAGGGATTGCACCAGGCTTTACCTCTCAAGGGATTTCGAGAAGCTTACAACCCCCACCAGGCAGTGTACCTGATCGTTGTAGTATAGTATAGTGACAAGTACCGGGGGATTGATCGTTCAGCTAGGAATAGTGTCGCTAGGATTAGAAAACCTAAAGACTAGGTCTAGAGATGAGGGATGATTCTTTTTGTATTTTTTAGTTTTATAAAAAGCAAATAAAATCTCGGTTTTAAAGGAGTTGGGGGGAATTAGTTGCTAGTCAACTAACCCAATTACTAAGATGCAATCAAAATAAAATACTAAAAATGAAAATAAACTAAATTAAGATAGAGGTGTGAGCAATATATGGGAGAATTGTGTTTACTTAGGTTTCACTACTCCCTAAATACCTTTTACAGGTTAATTACTTGTTATAGTTGCGTGGATGACGGATTGTATTCCTTAGTACCATTCATGGGGTGGCGTACTTACTTCCCCAATCCTATAAGTGCCTACTTCACTCCTATGTCGAGCCGGCTAAGAAGCTCCTAACATTGGATCACTAGAATTTGCTCATGCATTAAATACAACCATTAAAACCTAGTACACATCGGTTCATGTTTCTTAAGACGTTCAAGCATGTTACACAATGGAGATCTGCCAGTTTTCTTAAGCCTAACATTGAAATCATTCATCCATTACAACTATAAACAAGCAATCAACCTATAATTAACATCTAGGTTTCATTACATCTAAGCAAACAAATGATAGATCTAGCCTAGCATGTTGAAATCAAGACAAGCATAAGATATATTCAAACAACACATAGACATATTGAATGAATTGAAAGAGTCCTTATCTCAATTGAACGTGAAAGGTTTCAAGGGGTGAAAACCCTTGAAAATACAGTTAAAAACAACCTAGGGTTTATTAGGTTCGACCCTAGTATTCTCCACACAAGTTCCTCTCCTAATGAATGAAAAATAGAAAAGTATATATAGATTCTGAGAGGTGATGGCATCAAGAACAAATTTCTGACGCCATCATCTCGCCGCCAAATAAATTCTCGGACTGCCTAGATCTAGGTTTGACGCCGTCACGTGTACTCCAATTGCAGGTCGTCACCAAAAATACTCTTGACGCCCTTCTCTTGACGCCTTCAGGTTTTCTCTGGGTCGTCATGAATTTTACCCCTGACGCCGTCACATTTTTCCTCTTGACGCCGTCAGGTACTGTTCTCAGCATGGAAAATTAAGTCTTTGCCGTTTTCTTTACTTTTATGCTCCAAAAACGTCCAAAATGCTTCCTTTTCCAGAATTCACTCCCAAAGTACCTAAAATCACAAAAGGAACGATTTAGGGCAATATTTGATTAAATAAATTCAATTCCGGGCTTAAATGACCCCTTAAAAACGGTTCATTTTTCCCTTCATCATATACCCTTACACTTGAGATTTGCTTGTCCTCAAGCAAATGCGCTTTATTCTAGTCAAAATACAAGTTAGGGGTCATTTAACACTAATATAAAAGTAATTACAACAAATAATCGTTCCACTAAAGACCAAAGACAAGCATGGAGCTCATACACTAGCACCTCACAAATAGTGTTTAGATACTCACATCTCTCGGGTGTAATAAAGTAATATCACAATATGGAAATGGAAAACATCTCTCACTACCTGTCATAGCAAAATAGATTACCATAGGCTTGGGAAAGGATCAAACCTCCACCACATGGCGTAAGCACCTAGGATAAACTATCAAAGAGGTCTTTCAAAGGGTTGTAACGTTAGGTGTAAGGATATGGAATACACGGTTTTGTTGGATATAGGCAGTCTTTACTGGTGGCGAGTTAACAATCTTGGTTAATTACATGTACAATATGGCGTTGCTAAGCCAAGACTAGACTCGACTTAAGCTAATAAATCAAAAATAACAAAAACATAAAATGAACATATATAGAATGAAACGGGATGGTAGTCCGTATGTTTTTTCTCTTTTTCTTTTTTTTTCTATTTTTTTTTTTTTTTGATTTTTTTACTGTTTTATTATTATTATTATTATTATTTTTTGCATACACTCTTACCCTACCATCCAAAATAATACATCATAGGGAATGAAAATTCCCCTTACACTTGAATCTTTACATACTTTTACAATAAACTAATCTAATGACTCGAATTAAGAAAATCAAAACACTTGGAGTACTTTTAAGATTAACACACGTACGGGGGTAATATATTATGTTCTTCCCCATTACTCCATAAAACAAGTAATTTACCCATGAGTCCCAATCGTCCCAAAACAATATGTACAAAGATATGACTCGACTTAGCAACCATGTAATCAATTAGATAATTAACTAAGGGTTTAACAAATAACAATAATGCACTAAAGATGAGTGCATACACGAAAGGCTAAGGCGATTTGGGTGTACATTTAAGTGGGGTGTAACAAATTCTTCCTTTAAGTAAGATGCTTAAAGTTAGAAACGAAAAGATAGGCTCGGAGGGGTGTACTAGGGGTTTCGTGTACTAAAAATGAGTACAACGCTAATGTGTGGGAAAAATTAGATGACTTAACTAGCCAAGTAATATGACTTAAATGGTCAAGTAATTATGATACGGGTTTAGCACAAGGGTGATCCTAATGCCTCTTATCATTTAGTAAATCCTACTGCACGAATGTAGTCTCACTAGCGGTCTTGGGATGCATCACTAACGCAAGTTCTAGAATCTAAATGCTACAGGTACACTCATAAGCACTAATAGTAAATGCTTTTCCTATCAAATCTAAAGGCGAACCTCACATATTTGGGTGGAAAATTTTTCTGAATGATACGGTTTTGTGCTAGTCATACAATCTCCTATCCATGAGACGCTTGCTATGGCTAAAGTTTTACTCCTAAATGTTGTAAAAAATTTTAAATTTGGCGCTAAAATTGCACTAACAAGTATTTCTCATAGTTTTATTACACATCTACCATCAAACAAACAAGCTCAAGCGAAAGTGTATCTTTAAGGTATCATCATTTTACCCTCCCCTTACACTTAGGATGAACATTGTCCCCAATATTCAAGTAAAGAATGTAAAAGTGAAATAAGTAAAAAGAATGAAATCAGATACTCCCCTGATTCGCTCGGTATGGATAATAAGGTGGCCAGGTTAGATCTTCCTCCAAGAAAATGAACAATCAAAGCTTCCCTTCCAGAATATAAATCATCTTCTTTTCATACATAACCTGTGAAACCTAAGAAAACAGACAGGGCAACCTTGCATAAAATCGGCGGCAATCTATATATGCTAATAAAACCTAGAAAACAAAATAAGATATAATGCTTGTGGAATGATGTTTGCAGATTTCCTGGAGATTATAAAACTAATGATACAACAAAAACTTTAAGACTCCGTTAGAAAAACAAAACTGGTAAAATTTCCAGAATTTTACACGTGACGCCGTCAAGAGTAAACTTGTGACGCCGTCAGAAGTGACCTGCAGAAATTCTTATGTTAAGTTTCCAGAAAATTTCTTGAAAAACTTCGTCCTACTTCCTGGAAAATCCTGCAAAACATCATTATGACTCGATACAAGCATTTGACTCTAACAAATACAAATATACATGTTCACTTAATATTGTGGAGAATCATGATCGAGTTTGTTTGTTAAAAACATATTTGGGGTTTCCCCTTACACTTATCTTTTGTGAAATACCTTTAGATGAAGTTAAGACTAAGCCAAACAACAAAGTAAAGTATTTTCACCAATTTAGTTTTGAAACACGATCTACCAACAATAGAAATAAAGCATGCATACGGAAGCAAATAACAAATAAACAGAATAAAAGTCACACAAAACATGGGTTGCCTCCCAAGAAGCGCTTTTCTTTATTTACGAGTCTTGTAGCTAGACTCAAGGTCATGGGTTACTATGTGACCTCATTGTTGGTTTCACTCTCTAGGTCATCTCCTATACCAGTCTTGTATTCCGGATCTAATTGCAAGCATTCTTTGTAGAAACCAAGCATCCTATTCTTCACATACTCTACTCCTCTACGTCTATCCTCTTCATTCCTATAATAAGCCGCTTGTTTGTGTTCCTTTTCTATATTAGACAAGAGGCGGTACTGCTCAATCTTATAGGGCATTTGGTAGGCAATCTCATCATTCTCCTCCTTGAACCTAACTATCCCTAAAGTCGGATCATAACTCATCTTAGTGGCCTCAACAAATGGTTTTCCGAACACTACTTGGCTTAGGCAATCATCTATCACCGGACGAGTATCTTCTACTATCATAAAATCGATCTCATAAGCGAAATTACGTATAATCACATGCAATCCCTTCACTCTTCCTACAAAATTACTTATCAAATTCTTATTGGGCATCATCCTATAACTAAGTTGTTTCTTCATCACCCAATTATAATAAGTCCTAGTCATGATGTTTATAGGGGATCTAAGATCGACATAAGCTTTCCATATATGCATATGCCCGATGTTGCATGGTATGTTGATGTTAGAGGGGTCTCCGATTTTGATAAGGGGTGTGCCAAGGATATATGGTGTCTCGGGGCCATCGAATAAATCCTTATGATATTCCCGTTCTTCCTTGGTGGGCAACTTATCAAAGTACTCGTCTACAGTCTCTACTTCAACTAATTTCATCCCTAGTCTCGGTTTCTACTTCAACTTCACCTTTGTCACTTTCTTCTATATCCTTATCTATTGTCTTAATGGTGACAACATTGACAAAGTGGACGTGTTTGGATGATGAGGGGTCCTTAGTTTGGATTTCGTTATTGGCGTCCCTAGTGTCCTTCCTAGGTGTGGTTAACGCTTGGTTGTTGAGGGCTTTCAACAAGTTGTCAATCTTGTTGGTCATCTCCGTTTGTTGTTGGTTTAATTCGGTTTCAAACCTAGCTATGCGAGCCTCTTGAGATGCCATAAACTTGGACATCAATCCTTCAAGATTGTTGGTACTACCATAGTTGTTAGATGGATTGTTGTTGAAAGAACGGTTGGAGGGTGGACCGTTTGGTTGGTAACGATTAGGCGGATTGGAAGAATTGGCTTGATTTTGTTTCCACCTAAGGTTTGGGTGATTTTTCCAAGAAGGGTTGTAGGAATCACCATAAGGGTTTGGCTCGGGTTTGAAAGTGTACCACTTATCTCCCGCTTCATCGGTACGCGAGGATGCGTAGTCCGCAAAAGCTGTTCCGGAGAGTTCCACACAATCACGAGTGTCGTGGGGACCACTACATAATTCGCATGAAGAAGTGATTTTGTTCACTTGACTTGAAGACTTAGGAGATTCGTAAGATTTCATGAGACACTTGACTTGGTCCTCAAGTTCCATGATCCTACGGTCGGGAGTGCTAGAATTGTACGAAGGCAAAGATATTGCCTTGACCGTTTTGTTCAAATCACGAGGATCATTCCAACTTTTGTTGTCATAGAGAGCAAGATCTTCCATGAGTTCCCATGATTGTTCCGCACTTAGATCACGTAGCTTACCACCGGCCGATTGGTCAATGGCTCGCCTTGTGGAGAGATCGATATGGTCATAGAAGATTTGGACTTGGAGCCAAAGATCTATGCCATGATGAGGGACTTTTTGGAGTATGTCCTTGAATCGAGTCCATGCTTCATATAGAGTTTCACCTTGACGTTGTTGGAATATCAAGATATCATTTCTAAGCTTGGTAGTTCTCCCCGGTGGGAAAAATTGAGCAAAGAAATGAGTGGTGAGATCATCCCATGAGGTGATGGATCCCGCAGGTAAACGTTCACGCCATTGACTAGCTTGATCACGTAGAGAGAATTGGAATAGGCGTAGTCGGGTTGACTCTCTAGTTGTAGTATCAAGGTCTATAGAATCTACGATTTTAAGGAAGTCCTTGAGATGTTGATTTGGATCTTCGGAACGAAGTCCATGGAATGCACATCCGCTTTGCACCAACCGGATGGTGTCGGATCACAAGGGAGACACATTGGCTCCTTGGGTGAGCTCAATGGTGTTTCGGTATCCTTGGTGGCTAGGTTGGGAGTACTCTCCTAGGGTTCGGGGCCTAAGAGGTTGGTTAGCTAGTGGTGGGTTTTGTTGTGGTGGGATGACGGGTTCAAAGATGTTACCATCCTCCATGATGTCGGATGGCGAAGAGTTACGAACAAAAACATGAAGAAATAAGATAGACTAAAGAGAACCTAGAAATAAAAATAAAATCTTACTAGAAAGGAATCTAGCAAGTAGACCTAATAAAAAGAAATCCTAACCTAGATAATAACTAGTCCCCGGCAACGGCGCCAAAAACTTGATGCGTAGGGATCGCACCAGGCTTTACAACCCCCACCAGGCAGTGTACCTGATCGTTGTAGTATAGTATAGTGACAAGTACCGAGGGATTGATCATTCAGCTAGGAATAGTGTCGCTAGGATTAGAAAACCTAAAGACTAGGTCTAGAGATGAGGGATGATTCTTTTTGTATTTTTTAGTTTTATAAAAAGCAAGTAAAATCTCGGTTTTGAAGGAGTTGGGTGGAATTAGTTGCTAGTCAACTAACCCAATTACTAAGATGCAATCAAAATAAAATACTAAAAATGAAAATAAACTAAATTAAGATAGAGGTGTGAGCAATATATGGGAGAATTGTGTTTACTTAGGTTTCACTACTCCCTAGATATCTTTTACAGGTTAATTACTTGTTACAGTTGCGTGGATGACGGATTGTATTCCTTAGTACCATTCATGGGGTGGCGTACTTACTTCCCCAATCCTATAAGCGCCTACTTCACTCCTACGTCGAGCCGACTAAGAAGCTCCTAACATGGGATCACTAGAATTTGCTCATGCATTAAATACAACCATTAAAACCTAGTACACATCGGTTCATATTTCTTAAGACGTTCAAGCATGTTACACAATGGAGATCTGAAAGTTTTCTTAAGCCTAACATTGAAATCATTCATCCATTACAACTATAAACAAGCAATCAACCTATAATTAACATCTAGGTTTCATTACATCTAAGCAAACACATGATAGATCTAGCCTATCATGTTGAAATCAAGACAAGCATAAGATATATTCAAACAACACATAGACATATTGAATGAATTGAAAGAGGACTTATCTCTATTGAACATGAAAGGTTTCAAGGGGTGAAAACCCTTGAAAATACAGTTAAAAATGACCTAGGGTTTATTAGGTTCGACCCTAGTATTCTCCACACAAGTTCCTCTCCTAATGAATGAAAAATAGAAAAGTATATATAGATTCTGAGAGGTGATGGCGTCAAGAACAAAATTCTGACGCCGTCATCTCGCCGCCAAATAAATTCTCGGACTACCTAGATCTAGGTTTGACGCCGTCACGTGTACTCCAATTGCAGGCCGTCACCAAAAATACTCTTGACGCCCTTCTCTTGACGCCTTCAGGTTTTCTCTGGGTCGTCATGAATTTTACCCCTGACGCCGTCACATTTTTCCTCTTGACGCCGTCAAGTACTGTTCTCCGCATGGAAAATTAAGTCTTTGCTGTTTTCTTCACTTTTATGCTCTAAAAACGTCCAAAATGCTTCCTTTTCCAGAATTCACTCCCAAAGTACCTAAAATCACAAAAGGAACGATTTAGGGCAATATTTGATCAAATAAATTCAATTCCGGGCTTAAATGACCCCCTAAAAATGGTTCGTTTTTCGCCGCATCAATCAGACATAGATTCAGTGATGGACTCAGTAGGACTGGGTTCATCATCAACTTCTAGCAACTCCTTAATAGCCTGACTTTCAGGCTCCAGAATTCTACCAGTGTTGAAATTTGGTAGTTTACTATCAGGATTGACTCTTTCAATCTAGTCACTAGGCTTAGGAGTAAGTTCTTTGCTAGTGAGTTTGTTAGATGATAGAAAAGCTGTTGAATGGCTACTCTCCCCAGACTCTTCAGTGAATTGATCTTCACCCAGGCAAGCCTTTTTGGTGCTGGGTGTGAGACTTAGTGTCTCATAGAGTCTGGGGTTCTTTTGAGTCCATTTCCAAATGACAGCCTTTTCTTTCTTAAGTTCTTCTTGAAGAGCTTGGTTTTGTTTTACAAGTTCAGAATTTTGAATTTGTAGAGTGACACTTTCAAGTTTGGCTTGTTTTAAAGCTCGGAGTTCATCCCTACACTGATGAAATTCAAAACTCAGTTTGTTAAATTTTGAAAACAAATTAAGTCTCTGCTCTTCAACATACCTAAGATCAACATTAATATAATCTAAGTAAGATTTCCAATCAGCATCATCATCCATAGAAAGTAAGATGTTTACCTTTCTCATTGTGATGTTCACCCATTCTCCATTGCTGGCATGACCTTTTCCCACAGCAAGCTTGTTGTCTTCTGATAGGGCCATCAAGGTACTGATATGAACTTCTTTATAAATCAGAAGACACTTCAACCTTATCCCAGTCAAATGTTTCAGCAACAAGCCCTTTGTTTTTAGCCTGAGCTTGTTTAGGAGCCTGAGTTGGCTGAGTGACTGACGAACCAGACTCAAGAAGAGCCAGTTTGGCCTTGGCCTTTTTATATTTGACTTCAAAATCCTTTTGAGGAATTTTTTCGATTTTGTTTTGAACAAACTGACTTGTTTGAAGCAACTTAGGTTGAAACTTGCTAGTTCCTAAAGATAAATTGTTTCCTGAGAATTTGTAAGATGGTTCTGAGGTTGTTTTTGAGAAACAATCTTTTGCAAAATGACCCTTTTTGCCACATTTAAAACATTCAGAATTGTCATTTGCTTTTGAGTTAGAAAATTTTTTGTTTCTTTTAATGAACCTTCTTGAGTTTGCAAGGAGTGCCCTTTCATGAAATTCAATATGTAAATCATTCAGGTACTCCTCGCTGGTTCTTTGATCAACCTCATCATCAGAATCATCTTGATAATCGTGCACAACACCATTAGAATAAAAGGCAGTGGATATGGGTGAGGAGGTCGGGGTCTTTTTTGCCTCTTGACTTTACCAGGGTATCTCCTGGTGATTAGGTTTTCTTCATAGACAAACTTCCCATAAATTTCAGGGAGCTCATGATTCTGGATATGA
The DNA here is from genome assembly GCA_030686995.1 of Artemisia argyi. Taxonomy (NCBI): domain Eukaryota; kingdom Viridiplantae; phylum Streptophyta; class Magnoliopsida; order Asterales; family Asteraceae; genus Artemisia; species Artemisia argyi. Next base: position 154,783,120 of record CM060707.1, read on the forward strand.
TTGGCATTTTTGAGACCCTGAGAGAAGTTTAACCACTTCTCAGGGAGACTTTTGACAAAGCCAACATTGATCTCATGCTTAGACATGGTGACACCATCATTGGTCAGTTCATTTAGGAGGGTATTATACCGAGTATAGGTCTCTAAGAGACTTTCAGAATCTTTGGCCCTGAAAGTATTGTATTCAAGTTTTAGGCCATGATTCTATTCTCCTTGGTATCTGAGGGACCTTCATAGCTGTGAACCAGGTCGGTCCAAGTCTACTTTGGAGTAGGATAGTTAATCACTGATTCCATTATATCGTCAGGAAGACAAGATATAATGATGATTTTCAGGCGTTGGTCTTGATTGACCACCCTCCTTTCATCTAGGGTCCTCTGAGCTTCAGGTTGACTAAACCTTGAGCCGTTGTTGGGACATATGGACCATCATTAATTAACTTAATGTAATATGGTTCCATCTCAGTCAAGTAGCAAAGCATTCGCTTTTTCCACTTGTTGACTTTTCCAACTTCAAGTCTAGGGGCGGTAGTAGTATAACTTCCACCTTTTTTATCGACAAGTTGGGGAACATCTGTGTCAGCAATGGTGGGATCTTGATTTTAAAAACTTTTGAGCACACTTTAGTTTTGAAAAACAGATTTAGAAAAGTTTTACAAATTAGAGGCTCTGATACCACTTGTTGGTCCCGTTTACTAAGTTAATAGTTAACTAAAGAGTTAACCTAACCAAATTTAATGGCTTTTTAGCACAGATGTAGAAGATTAACAACCAAGATAAACGTAAAGATAAAAGACAATATTTTTCAACATTTAATTCTTTATTAGAAGTTAATCAAAAGAATTATACCCAAGTGTTTGCGGAATAACACTTGGGATTGAATGACAAGTATGGTGTGTCTCCTCATTAAACTTAACCTGAGCTTAAGTAGCAACTATGGTACAACCGAGTTATCTCAGGTACAAGTTTGCTATTTGGAGGAAAAAAGGGTTTGTGAATGTCTAAGCATTAATTGCACAAACTTAACTTTTCTCCTCTTTATGATCCTATTTATACACAAGTATGATCAACTATATTACCCAGGAGATATAAGACATTCTTGAACAAATCTTGATAGATTTTGTTCACTGGCAAAAAAACCTTCATTGGGTTAAGTCCAAAAGGTGTTTTCTGATAACAGACTGGATTTAGCCATTTAGGGAAGGTTTGACTTTAAAGTGATAAAGCACTTTTGTGAAACAGTTCAAACTTTCCCGCCCCGTCTCGCCAAATCTTCAGTCTTCATGTTCAGTCTTCATAGTTGATGAGGAGTCCTAGGGGTTCAGTGAGTTATTGTCATCCTCACTGAACCCATCATCTTCTTCTTGGCTTATATCCACTCACTAAGTTCCGCCTCACTGATTGGAGAACCTTTCTTCATAGGCTCGGTCTAAGCATCCTGAAGATGACTCACTGAGTAACTGTTCACTTAGTGACTTGAAGTATTTACGGAGGTTAACACTTAGGTTATTTTATGTTCAAATCCTTGTTAGAGGAAGCTTGGGGAATTCAGTGACCCAACAAGTACCAATTTGGTTCCTATTATGGTCACATTCCTAGGATTTGAGACTTATTCCCAAACATCATTTGTTTTAAATTGATTTAATTCTTCTTGCATAGCCATAATCCAACTTTCATCCTTTAAGGCTTCATTTACATTCCTAGGTTCTATTGTTGACAGAAAGCAAAAGAAGTTACTTTTGTCTTGAGCTTGTGATCTAAGGGTTCTTTGATTCAAATTACCTATGATGTTACCTAATGGATGTGATTTTGATTCCTTAATATTTACAATCTCATTTTCTTCTAATGTTTCTACTTCATTATTATTTCCTAAGGGCTTACTTTTACTAACCTCAATAGCTTCTTCCTCAATCACATCATCATCTTCTAAGGGTAATGTTTTAGGTGGTGGAGGAGTTTCATCAAATGTTACATTTAAGGACTCTTCTACTTTCATAGTATGTTTATTTAAAATTATATATGCTTTACTATTTTGTGAATATCCTAGAAAAACTCCTTCGTATGACTTAGGGTCGAACTTAGTAAGGTAATCTTTTGTATTAAGGATAAAGCATTTACTTTCGAATACTCTAAAGTAGCCTATATTTGGTTTTCTACCTCTTAATAACTCACAAGGAGTTTTTCCTAATATTCGTCTAATAGAAACCCTATTAAGTATATACGTTGATGTATCTATGGCGTGACACCAAAACTTTTGTGGGATAGGTTGCTCATTTAGCATTGTTCTACTCATTTCTTGTAGAAACCTATTTTTCCTTTCTACTACCCCATTTGATTGAGGAGTACGAGGAGCGGAAAAGTTGTGAGATATTCCATTTAAATCACAATATTTTCCGAATTGTACTTCGTTGTCAAATTCCCTACCATGGTCTGTCCTAATTGATACTATAGAGCATCCTAAATTTATTTTGGATCATTTTACTAAATGTCTCAAATTTTTCAAAGGCTTCAGTTTTATCACTTAAGAACCTAGTCCACGTGTATCGTGAATAATCGTTTACTATAACTAAGGTGTAACGGTTGCCACCATAGCTCCGCACTACAGATGGACCAAAAAGATCCATGTGAAGTAATTCTAAGCATCTTGTAGTGGATACCATATTTTTAGCTTTGTGACTAGCATGTGTTTGTTTTCCAATTTTACAAGCGCCACAAAAATTTTGATCATATCTTAGACTAGGCAACTTTCTAACTAGTTCCTTAAGGACTAAAGATTGTATTTGTTGCATGTTCGCGTGACCTAATCTCCTATGCCAGAAGGTGGAATTTTCATCTAGAGTTGCTAAGCATATCCTATCTTCCGGTTTGTCTCCTAGTTTCATAACATATACACCTCTTTTCCTAATTCCTCTACCTATGACTTTCTCATCCTTAATTATTTCACTATCTTTATCAGTAAAGGTAACCCTACACTTATTATCACATATTTGACCTATACTAAGCAAGTTATATGTTAGATTATCTACATGTTCAACATTTTCAATAGTTAGAGAGTCTTGAGAGATCGTACCTTTGCCTACGATTTTTCCACGACGATCGCTACCAAAAACAACATTACATTCGTTATATGCCTTGTATGTAGAAAATAGCTTGCGATTCCCCGTCATGTGTCTTGAGCATCCACTATCCTTTATCCATTCATCGGGCTCCAAATCTACTCCTACACATACCTCATTATATGCTAGAGCTATGAAACATTTGTGCTTCACCGTTTTGTCTTCGTCACTAAATCTTCTCCTTCGGGTTGTTTGTCTTCTATCTTGTGCTCTTTGTCGCTTTTTAAGAAGATTCTTGAATTCTTTAATGACCTTTGCATATTCTTCGTCTTCACTTTCGAAACTAGAATCGTCATCGTCACTAAGTTCCTTCTCGATCGTAGTCTCTATACAACCTTCTTGTTTACTTTTGATGTGACTCATGGAACTTTCGGCATCATTACCTTCACACAAAAGATTTGAGCTAGTAGCACTTGTACTCATTTCAACTAAATATTTATCTACTATACTTTCATTTAGTACTATTTTGTATGCAAGATTTTCTTTGACTTGACACTTCTCTTGATGAAAGTTTAAAAGGCTTTTTCACATATCATTTGCCGTTTGACAAAAAAAATATTGTTTCATATTCAATTCTTGGTAAAGCTTTGTATATGATTATTTTAGCCTAATTATTTTTATCTAGCATTCTTTTGAAACAATTATCTTGTTCTTCAAAACTAATTTTTATTAGTTGAAATCACCAATTGAAATGACATGACAAAGATCATAATCTATTGACTTCACATAAATTTCGTATCGATTTTTCCATTCAAGAAAACTTATATTTTCAAGATATGTTGGTTTAAATGTCATGTTACCTTCTAAATATTTTTCCGATTCCGTATATCAATTTCAATTTTTAAAATACAATTTATTTTAAGAATCTTGTTTGACGTGGCTCTTGATACCAATTGTGAAAAACTAGAAGGGGGGAGGTTGAATAGTTTTACGTCGTTTTTATTTTATAAAGACTTTGTTTTTAAGACTTCGATTCTTGTTTATGTGAGATCAATACTTACACACTTATGAACACTTATATCTACGAAAGTAAATAAAGACAATATAGATAAGTAAGTAAAGAGATAGAGATGGAAAGATCGCACCACGAGACAAAGGATTTATAGTGGTTCGGCTACGAAGCTCCTCTTCGCCCTACTCCACTCCCCGAGCACCTAACTCGAGAGTTTTCTTCACTATGTCAACAAGCTCCCTTATGGCGTAGAAACCTTACACACCTTTGCTTACACCGTTTAATGACACCAAGCAAAATGTCGAGTTCTAATTGTAGTTAGAACCAATCTCACGAATCTTCATGACTTCTCACGACTTTTACACACCACAACTAGTACACGACTTCTCACAACTTCACTACTTTTTCTTCACAACACTACTTCTTCTTCACTACTTCTCTTCACAACTAACACAACTAAATCTACTTATTACAAACACTCTACACCTTTACAAATAATTTACACAACTACAAGACTATATTCACAAATCTACAATAATTCTTAACTTGATGTTGAAGGAGTATTCTTTTCTTGCACTTTGAGTGATGAAGGATTTAATCACTTAAAACAAAGACTTATAATCTTATGATCAAAGGATTTAGAAGGATGTTTAGAAAGGATTAGGACAGAAAATTTTCGTGCAAAAGGTGAAGAAAAATAGCAGAAATGAAACAGTATTTATAGGCAACAATTTCTGGCAACTGGAGCGTGCCGGCCAACTTAAATAGTGGCCGGCCCCCTTAAACATTAAGGGGGCCACCCTGTAATTAAGGGAGCCGCCCTCCTGTAACGGCAAGAAAGTTTGTTTTTTTCTGGTGAAAATTTATTTGGTGAAAATCTAACTGATTTTGGTTAAAAATTTGAATTCATATATGTATTATGGATTAAACATTTTCCTCTAATTACAAAAAGTGTTTTTCTAAAATATATAAAATGTTTATAACATTTTATAAAATTTGTAGTGTCTAAATAAAATGCCTTTGATCATAAAATGTATTAGACATTTGTTTATACATACCTTAAGTGATTTTGTTGGATGAAATGATATTTGTAACTAAATACTTGTTTACGTAATAACTTTATGTTTAATGTTTTTACATTTTGGGATCGTCAAAACGTAGGGATATCGAGAAATATTAATAACATTTTTATGCATTATTTATATCAACAGTATGGGAATTAGTGCCTCCTCCGTATTGAGGCCATTAGAATATTTCTCGCCAATGCTGCTAGTGCAATGATTATTGCTCTTAAGTGGATCTTCAAAGTAAAACTTGATGAGCATGGTGATGTTTTGAAAAACAAGGCACGGTTAGTTGCTAAAGGATATAGTCAACAAGAGGGAATTGACTTTAAAGAATAGTTTGCTCCTGTTGCTCGTATTGAGGCCATTAGAATATTTCTCGCCAATGCTGCTAGTAGCAACATGATTGTATACCAAATGGATGTTTAGAATGCCTTCCTAAATGGTGATTTGAAAGAAGTAGTCTACGTTACTCAGCCTGAAGGATTCATGAACCCTGAACGGCCTAATCATGTTTACCATTTGAAGAAAGCTCTCTATGACCTAAAACAAGCACCCAAGGCTTGGTACGACACTTTGTCCAAGTTCCTTCTAGCAAACCAATTCACCAAGGGTGTCGTTAATCCTACCTTGTTCACTAGGAAGATAGGAAATCATCTGCTTCATGTTCTGATTTATGTAGATGATATCATATTTGCTTCTTCTGATCCTACTGAATGTGATCGTTTTTCAAAGGAGATAAGTTCCAAGTTCCAAATGTCGATGTTGAGACATATGTCATTTTTCTTGGGGTTGCAAATCTCACAAAGTCCAAGTGGTATCTTCATTAATCAAGCCAAATATGCTAATGACATCTTGAAGAAATTTGGTTTTGATACAAGTGACTCAGTTGATACTCCAATGGTTGAAAGATCTAAACTTGATGATGATACATCTGGTGTCTCATTTGATCAAACCAAATACAGAAGTATGATTGGATCCCTCATGTATCTCACTGCTAGCAGGCCAGATCTTCTATTTATAGTATGTATGTGTGCTCGATATCAAACCAAGCCTACCAAAAAGCACTTGGAAGCAGTCAAGAGGGTATTTAGGTATCTCCAATATCCTAAAGACACCGCTATGGCTCTCATGGCCTACTCAGATGCTGACCATGCGGGGTGTCAAGATACTCGACGAAGTACTTCAGGAGGTGCTCAATTTCTGGGAGAGAAACTTGTAAGTTGATCGTCAAAGAAGCAAATGAGTACATCAATATCATCCACAGAGGCTGAATACATTGCTATGTCTTCATGATGTGCTCAAATTTTGTGGATGAGATCTCAACTATCGGACTATAGTTTTGCTTTCAACAAAGTTATGATGTATTGTTATAATAGAAGTGCCATTGCTCTTTGCTGTAACAATATCTAGCATTCCAGATCCGAGCATATCGACATCCATCCTCACTTTATCAGGGAACAAGTAGAAAAAGGGGTAGTAGAACTTTATTTCGTGAGGACAGAGTTTTAGCTGGCTGACATCTTTACAAAGGCTCTTTCGCAAGAAAGATTTCAATTCATTCTTCCGCGACTTGGGATGAAGAGTCTTACACCAGAATCTCTCAAAAGTCTTCAGGAAGAAAATGAGGAGTAATGGATTTTCCTCACATATCCTTTGTACATAGTTTAAAACAAAAGGAAAATAGAAAAATATAAAACCTACAAAAACCATAAAAATCTAAAAGATCATAAAAATCCAAAAATATTCTTCTCACAACATGTCTCTTGTGTAATCAATATTATGTACGTTTCTAGAAATGTCATTCAATAATGACACGAAAACATACATATGCTTGAGCAAGAGTTTTTCTTTTATCTTCAAATAATGTTTTTTTCTAAAACATGTCGTTTCCCATAATATTCTTTCAAAACGGCTTGCTATTACTTCAGATAGCTACCCATTCTTCAAAATGAGGAAAGCACATTGCCAAAAAGATGGTTGTTCCTGTCAACGGGTGATTCACTTCTCCCGGTCATGGATTACCTCATATCCATGTTTCATCGACTTGATGTACATTTCAGTGCATCATTTCTCGTATAAGAAGAGAAGTCTTCTTTACATCACGAATACTTTTCCTTTAATGATTCTTCGGGAAATTATTTGTGCTAAACTTGGTGGTACCATGACTTTTGAAAGTCAATCAGACTTGAAATTTTGTATAAAATTTGCCGCTCAATCGATGCTAAATGATTAAACTTTTTCGTAAAATGATAAATTGAAAATGGGTCATTGATTGAGGGGGAGAATGATTTCCAAAATCTATATCATCAAATCAAGATCTTTGTTCATAACAGGCAGTGAATAAAATGTGATTGTTATGTGTTGGAATATGAATTTTTCATGAGTTTTTTGTTAAGCTCTAAATCATTTACAAACTCATCATTTCTGACACATAACATGCTCCCTCAAGGATTGAAGGGGAGTAATGAATCATCTCATTATTAGAATATCTTTAATCAGACTACATTTTTCTCTCAAACTTTTCTAACTTATTTAAATCACTTGGGATCATAAATCTCAAATGGTTTGAAATTTTGATCAGGGGAGAAAATGTGATTTAAATATGAAATCTGATAAAAATGTGATTGTTTTGGACTTATACAAACGCTCTCCCATATATGCTAAACTCTTTTGTACATCAATGCACATACTGAGGGGGAGCAAATGGTTTATGGAAAAAGGATCCTAGCATTTCATGTGAGCGAGACTCAGACTTTAACCAATGATTTGACAAAACAAAAACTGTCCTTAATTGAAAGGACTAGTCCTGGACGGGTAATAACTTCAAGCTGGTCTAACCAGTGATGTAAGCGTGCCTTAAATAGGACTTGTCTGAGTAGAGTGTATGATGCTTAGGGATAGCACAGGCTTTACCTCTCGAGGGATCTCGAGAAGCTTACAACCCCCACCAAGCAGTGTACCTGATCGTTGTAGTATAGTATAGTGACAAGTACCGGGGGATTGATCATTCAACTCAGAAATAGTGTCGTTAGGATTGAAATTAATCTAACTAGGTCTAAAGGTGAAGGATGATTCTTTTTGTATTTTTATATTTTATGAAAAGCAAGTAAAAATCTCGGGTATTGGAAGGAAGGGCGGAATTAGTTGCTAATCAACTAACCCAAAAACTACTAATTAAACTAATAAACAAGAAAAGTAAACTAAGGTTCTACAAGGGATGTGAAGCATGTCTACCTATGATATGTTACTCCTTGCTAGCTATCCAATTCTACCTATTGAATTGTTACACCTCATTTTAATTGACGGGTTGTATTCCTTAATACCAATCATGGGGTGGCGTACTTACTTCCCCAATCCTATAAGCTCCTACTTCACTCCTATGTCGAGCCGGCTAAGAAGCTCCTAACACAGGATCACTAGAATTCGCTCATGCATTAAATACAACCATAAAAACCTAGTACACATCGGTTCGTGTTTCTTAAGACGTTCAAGCATGTTACCCTATGGAAGTCTGCCAGTTTTCTTAAGCCTAACATCGAATTCATTCAATCAAAACAAGAATCAATAGGAAACAAGAATTATAAACTAAACCAATTAGATCTATCGAAGTGTCATGCCCTAATTGATGAAGATAGACACAAACATCAACAAGGAATCAATAAGATCTAATCAATTATATACAAGTTTCACATAAACATGAGTAGACACAAGATGAATTTGCAAAAAATAATCAAAGAAAAGCAAACAACACTAATAATGAAAGACATAATTGAGATAGAATCATCAAACCAATACATGATGTTTATGGAGTGATTGAAACCCTCTAAGTTGCTGGAAAAATACCTACCTAAACCCAGGAATCGACCTTAGGGTTTAGGGCTTACAAAAAGAAAGTTATGATGTTATATTTATAGGCATGTTTTTTGTCGGCCCATCTTGACGGCGTCAGCTCGTTCTCTTGACACCGTCATGACTATTTTTTCACTAAATTGTAGATCTCTTCGTCCTCTTCGCGTGGGCTTTTGAATCACCTAAATCCGAGTTTGTATGCAATAGTTATGACCAAAACAATATCAGCTACTCCGCGCGCAAGTTTTGACAAGTTAACACGTGACAGCCTTGGGTGACGCCTTCACGTTTCTGTTGGGCCGTCACCACTTTTACTCTTGACGCCGTCATGAAAAGCCTCTTGACGCCGTCAGGTACTGTTCCAGCAAGGAAAATTGAGACTTTGCCGTTTTCTTCACTTTTATGCTCCAAAAACGTCCAAAATGTTTCCTTTTCCAGAATTCACTCCAAAAGTACCTAAAATCACAAAAGGAACGATTTAGGGCAATATTTGATCAAATAAATTCAAATTCCGGCTTAAATGACCCCCTAAAAACGGTTCATTTTTTGCCTTATCAGTGTACCATTTCGAGAAACCTTCTGTGGATTTGATCAGGCCAGGTAATAACTTCAAGCTAGTCTAACTAGTGATGTAAGCGTGTCTCGAATGCCTGTTCATGTTCAATAAAGGTGGATCAATTCAAAAGTGCAAACTCTTCCCGACATGTGCAAATTTATAATTAAAACATCTGAGCACATGTTAAGGGGGAGCATTTGAAAAGTCTAAAACTCTCAAAGTGTTAGTTAAATGTGTTTCTTCAATCATAAACACTTTGAGAGAATTTTCAATGATTTGGTTTACGGCAACATAGGATAGTCATGGTGTTATAAGGTGACCAAGGTTAGGAAAACCGTGCTATAATCTGCCAGAGCCGGAGGGATCTACCCAAGGACAATACCAAATGGATAGTATTAGAAAGTCCTAGGTATGATTATGATAAAAGGAGTAATGTGAGAAAGGAGAAAGAAGGGGTTGAAGAATTAAAAAGAAAAGTAATGAGAAAGGGTGAAAAGAAAAAGCCCTCCAATTATTCAACCTTAGGGCAGAAACCGAGTTCAATTCATATGCTACTGGTTGTTGCTAAGGTGACACCGGTATTGAAGACTAAGACGTCATGGACCCAGTGACGCGCTGCACTAAACCTCCTAACCACTCAAGTTCTCTTAAAAGAGCTTGTTTCATTCTCACGGGGAACCCTGCATAATCTATCAACCGCTCCTTACAAGCCATGTTGATATTGAAACAGGAGACACCGCTCCAGTCTCCGACTACCAAATATTGCACTTATCGAGTCTAGAGCTGCGAGATATATCATAAGATCTCAATAGGAACACTTGATATTTTTGCACTGGTGGTTCATAATCAAAGACACCAGTTGCACATTTGAGAGTCCTACGTAGATCCTAGCAATCTACCAGAACATTTATGAGAGAAATTACTATGTAATTATCAATGATTGAATGGAAATTCCTGTCAGGGTCAACATCAAACAGCCTTGAAAGCAGGTCACTTCGGTAATCTCTTGTGGATTATGCTTAGTGATCGTGGTTGTCACAACCCACAATTTCAGGTCATTTTTCCAAACTTCGATATTCTACTATTCACAAATTACTATTCATTGATCACTATTCATCGTTTTACTATTCATCGTTTTTGAGGTCAATTTGACATTCCGAGACATATTCAGAAATTTTACTATTCACTTGACACTATTCATTTCCGAGGGAAAATCACTATTCACGTGCATTATTCATGTCATCGTAAATTTAGTTTACGAGTGTTCAAATTCGCGTAACCGTATTGGTTCAGGAGCGAATTCATGCATTATTGTCAGGGACACTTCATACGGACTAGAAATAGTCTGCATGTCATCATTAGGGCACGTGCATACTATTCCACTCGTAGGATATCTAAATTACTACTTTTGGTACGATTAACGAATTACGTACGTTTATTTCAATAAACGCTAATACGCGAGCTATAAATGTGTCTAACATGTCCGACACTCCCGATTTTGATCCTAATACGTTTTTATACTCATTTCTATAATATAAAAACTATAATATTAATTTACCCGGTATTTTGGAAATTTAACTAATACGTATCGTACGCTTAACTTAATAACGACGGTTTTCATCAAAATTGAACGATAATCACCCTAACTCTCCGTACTTGTACCCGACTTATTTTTACAACTTTTATAACTTTATTACGTCCCGAATAACTTCAACAAAACTTATTTTTAACAAACCCGGTACCCGATTAAACTTTAAACCTAAACCTAACCTAACTATACTTAATTACTAACACTAATATTTACTAACTAATCACCCAACATCCCTCCCCTTTTCCCTCACCAAAACCGGCCAAGCCCCCCCCTTGGTCATCAAGTTTTAATTACCTCACCAAACTTATTAAATGCTCACCAAACCAATTGTCCAAGTATATATTAAACTTTTCTTAAACCCTTTTCACTAAAATCACTTTTTACTTACAACTAGCTAGCTTTTTCTCTCATTTTCTTGGAGTGTGGTTCGATTTGGGTTAAACAAGGAGCAAGGAGAAGAAATTTTACAAGATCATTTCATAAACTAGTTAGTATAATCATCCTTGTTAGAGTTTTGAAATAAAAACTCAAGGATTAGTAAGCTTTTCATAATCTAAACTCTCTAAACCACCAAGTAAGTATACAAACTCATTTTTATGATTTTTACAAGTTATTATTATGTTCATATAATTTTCTTATAAGAGCTTTTACATGCATCATCTTGTACCACTTCATTTTTGTACATATTAACTTTGAAACCCTAGAAATGGAAACATATGAAACTCTTGTTAGACCTAGTGGTATGATGATATTTTAGGACCCATGACACCCTAAGAAGGTGTATGGTAGGATTAGATTAGTCTTGTGGTGTTTGAAAGTGGATTGATGGAGGATGGAACTAGTTTAGAAACTTGGAAATGATTTTTGGAACTTTTGAAATACCTACTGTCCTTATTTTAAATTCGTGGGAAAATCAGTAAGTGATGACTAAATTTTGACCAAAGATTTAGAAAATACATTCAAAAACGAAACTTTAGGCGAAAGAACGGATTAAAACGAGTTTATAACGAAGGAGTTATGATTTTTGCAAACTTAACGACGAAAACTACTTTTCCAGAAAACTGCTTGCTGTTGGGCAGAATACGATGGGTATTTTGAAGCATTAAACGTAACTTAAAAGAGCCGAGTTGTCTAAAATATACTAGTATACACAAAGACGAATCCGTGGACATAAAGAACAAGGAAAACGGGCTTGAAACGACAAAGTTATACCCATTCTAACATCGTCAAACTATATATATATATATATATATGGACACAAATAAAAATAATAACGTACGCGCTAAACGGTATATTTTCTAGTAAATATTACTAAGGACTTTTTTCTTATCAAACGAATACGTATGACCCGAGAGAATACTTATACGACTTAACGACGTATTTCAAGGTTTTCAATACCAGGAATTTAACGCTAACACTTTTTAACGAGATAGTACGACAAGTTATATACTCCTATATAAGGACTTATTTTCCTAAGTATGGAATCTATTTTTCTACGACGATAACTAGTATTTCCAAATTACGAGTGGTATGAGTATCATGTGCATGTTCATTCATTTCATTACGGCTTGATCTAAGTTAGATCATGGTTATTCATTTAGGTTGCGGCTAGTACTCGCGCCTCATTGTCCCGACTACTTTCACCTCATTGCACCATCTTTGTACCATTACTTCGAGGTGAGTTCTCATAGCCCCGTTTTAATTCTATATTTTTGATTTCAAATCCCACGGGGGAGAATACATTGCATTACTTGTTTTTGTGTACATGCCTAAGTATAAAAATTCATACATTGCTTAAGTTTCCTTATTACCACGTCTTGAAAAGTCCCCTTTTATTATCATGGACCGTTAATTTCTGGTACTAAGCGGGAGTGAGTGGATAGATCTATCGAGGGTGACGCCTCCATTCGTGTTTGGGTTGCTCCAAATGGAGCGAATGCATTTCATGTCTTTATTATTCGAGTGCCTGGTAAACACTCATTGGGGCAAAGTATCGTTTAGCTTCGGGGTCATGAGCTTAAGAGCCAATGTATATACTTTCCGGACATCCTAATTCATGGCAATACTTATGGCATTTATACACTTGATTTTACTTTTAAACCTATGATTATTCACCAACTTTATGTTGACCGTTTTTCGCAATGTATTTCTCAGGTATCTAAGGCATTTCTCATGGCATTGCATGGAGTCTCTTTGTGTATCAAGGATGACGCGTCACTTTTGGATTTCATGCACTTTGAACTATCGTTTGATTGTACTAAACTTGTTTCTTTAAACTTTTTCTAACTTTGGGACCTATGGTTTATAACTTTGGTTATTTTGAATGAATCAAACGATGTATTTTATAAACGACACTTTAGGTCGTTCAATATTTCCTTGCTTGTGTGCTATGATCCGTTACACCCTCAGGTATTCCATTCCGCTGCCATTCAGGTATTTTGGGGGTGTGACAGATTGGTACCAGAGCTAAGGTTATAGCGAACTAGGTTGCATCATTGACCCTAGACTATAACCACACCATCATAGCATATCATCATTTCATCATAAGTGCATATTTACTTATTTCTGGTGATGCCATATTACGAGTTATTTATTTATTTCACCTTGATTATCACAGAGTTATGTCTTCGTATCCCGACACTGTCATACTTTACACCATATCCGATTCTGATGATGAGGACTCTGTGTCCTCTACTGCTGTTTCACCACTTGTTTCTCCTACACCTGAGTTGCCACTTTTGGCGTCAGATGATGATACCGAACCTTTCGAGGAGGAGGAGACGGCTCCTACTCCCCATGTCCATCCTACTATACCTACTGACATACCATCACCTCCTACTACTACTATCCATTCAGAGCCGAGACTTATGTTTCCTAGGGAGAAGACTGTTCAGGGCCCTAGGAAGAGGGTTCGTATTTCTACATCTACTTATAGGAGTCTCCCGAGTCCTATTGTGCCTACACCACCACCACCAGCCTTACCCACTACTACTCCTATGCCTACCTCACTCTTGCCGCTCAGGAAGCGTGCAAGGCTTACCACTCCAGATTCACCTACCACTGAGACTGATGACTTTTCACCACCACCAGAGTACCACATAGGTGAGAGTTCTAGAGCTGCTGCGGCTAGGAGCCCTACAGCTGTCACATTAGAGGATCAGATGGGTGCTCAGCAGGAGCAAGTAGATAGGTTGGGGTATCGAGTTGATGAGATCATTACCACTAGACTTGAGACTGTTGAGGAGCAGGTTGAGGATTTGATTCAGGGCAGGGTTAGTATTGATGTGTCTTACCATGGACTAGAGGCACGACAGTTGAGGCATCAGGAGGAGATTGAGCTACTTAGGGATGAGTTACCTGAGATTCGAGATAGAGCTCAGGCGACACAGGAGACCCAGTGGGAGCAGGTAGATGAGTTGACACTGCTTCGAGAGAGGGTAGTTGTTTTGGAGCGTAGGGATGCTTCTTCTCGGTTACGACTTGAGCATCTTGAGGAGATCGTGGTTGCGATGGATCGTGAGATTCGCCGCTTGAGGGGAGAGCCTGGACCATCTAGAGCACCGGGAGGAGCCTAGACGTAGACTGGTATTATATATTAGCTTGTATTATTTTCCTAGTCCCGGGATGTGGGACATAGTTCAAGAACTTATAATCTTTTGATTGTTGTACAAACAAATATTATCAAGTGCGACTCTACTATGTGGAAATGTTGTGCTATATATTATATCGGTCCATGTAGACCGAAATTTTCATGCATTATATTCATGTGTTGTGATTATATTTATGATGTTTCGTGGTTGCTCTTTATTATTGTATTTATCCAGGTTGTGGTTGTATATATACGTGTCGTGGTTGTATTCGTACATGTTGTGCTTGTATCGACACAGGTTGTGGTTGTATATATACATGTTGTGGTTGTATTCGTACGTGTTGAAGTTGTATCGACACAGATTGTGGTTGTACTCGTACGTGTCGTGGTTGTATTTATATTTGTTGTGGTTGTATATTTATATACATGTTGTGGGTGTATATCTTTGGTACGACGACTATTTCTATTATGATTTTTCTCATGGTTATTTCCATTATGATTTATCAGAAATATGGCACCAACGAAGACTAAGACTGCACCAGAAACGTCCGCTATGACTCAAGCCGCTATCCGCAAGTTGGTCAGGGATAGTATTGCAGAAGCTCTAGAGATTGAGAGAGCTGAGGTTGCTGCAAGGGCTGCTGAGGTTGCTTCTAATACAGAGGTCGTTGAACCACCCACTGCTAGGCGTGAATGTACATGGAAAGATTTCAAGATTAGTGATCCCGTCAAATTCAAGGGTACTGAAGGAGCGATTGCTTTAATTCGCTGGTTTGAAAAGACTGAGAATGTATTTCTCATGTGTGAATGCCCGGATGTTAGCAAGGTAAAAGTTTGCTACAGGTATGCTTCTTGATGAAGCTATGTCTTGGTGGAATTCGTATGCTCAGCCGATTGGTATGGAAAATGCTCACAAACTCACTTGGGATCAATTCAAGAAATTGATGACAAAGAAGTTTTGCCCTCGTACCGAGGTGCAAAAGATGGAAACGGAATTTTATGAGCTTGTGACTAAAGGCGATGATATTGAGACTTACATCAGGAAGTTTCAAGAGTTGGCTGTACTGTGTCCAAATATGGTTCCCGATGATGAGAAAAAGATGGAAAACTTTGTTGGTGGATTGCCTGAAAGTATTCGAGGAGATGTGATTTCTTTTGATCCTCAATCAATGGAAGAGGCTATTCGTATAACTCAGAAACTCATGGTTCAAGTAGTCAAAGGGAAAGCTGCTGTCAACAACAATAACCGTTCAAACAACACCAACTACACCAACACTCGGAACAACAACAACTATAACAACAATCGGAACCGCAACTATCCCAATAACCGAAACAACAATCCAAATAACAACAATAACAACAACAAGAGGAGGTTTGATTACAACCAAGGTGGATTTGCTGTTCAGCCGCCACCTAAGAGACAGGAAGTAGCAAAGGTTTATGCTGCAGGACCAAATGACAGAAAAGGTTACACTGGTAACCTACCTAAGTGCGAAAGGTGTCAGAAGCATCATAACCCAGGTCGTTGTCCAGATATTTGTGGCAATTGCAAGAAGCTTGGTCACCACATCAAAGATTGTAGATTTCCAATCGTGGGTGACAATCAGAAACCACCGGCAACGTGTTTTGGCTGTGGAGAACTTGGACACTTTAAGAATGAGTGCCCGAAGAAGAAGAATCAAGGAACTGGAAACCAAAATGGAATGGCTCGAGGAAGAGCTTATGTCATGGGAGGAGACGATATCAAAGAAGACCCGAATGTTGTTGCGGGTACGTTCCTCGTTATTAATCGTTATGCATCCATTTTATTTGATTCAGGAGCGGATAGAAGTTTTGTTTCTATTGCATTTGCACCTTTGCTTAACATAGAACCAATCCCATTAGACATCTCCTATATCGTTGAATTAGCCGATGGATCTTTAGTTAACACCAACACCATTATCCGTGGTTGCACTATAAATTTCCTAAACCATCCATTCAATATAGACCTTATGCCTGTAGAACTTGGAAGTTTCGACGTTGTGATCGGTATGGATTGGTTATCTCGGCATCGAGCGAGAATTATTTGTGATGAGAAAGTTGTTCACCTTCCTTATAACGGTGAAACTTTGGTTGTTCGCGGAGAGCGAAGTGGAACTAGACTCAGTATTATATCGTGCATTAAAACCGAGAAGTACATAAAGAAGAGTTGTTATGCATTCTTGGCTCACATCACGGAGAAGAAGTCGGATGAGAAACGACTTGAAGATGTGCCAATTGTTAAGGAATTTCAAGAAGTTTTTCCGGAAGAATTGCCAGGACTTCCGCCTACACGACAAGTTGAGTTTCAAATTGAATTAGTGCCAGGAGCTGCACCGATTGCACGAGCACCGTATAGACTTGCACCTTCGGAAATGCAAGAATTGTCGAATCAATTGCAAGAACTTTTGGACAAAGGATTCATTAGACCGAGTTCCTCGCCTTGGGGAGCACCGGTTTTGTTTGTGAAGAAGAAGGACGGAACCTTCAGAATGTGCATCGACTATCGTGAGCTGAACAAGTTAACGATTAAGAACCGTTATCCACTCCCCAGAATTGACGATTTGTTCGACCAGTTACAAGGTTCTAGTTTTTATTCCAAGATTGATTTAAGATCCGGTTACCATCAACTTAAAGTTCGGGAAGAGGATATCCCGAAGACGGCATTTAGAACACGCTATGGTCATTATGAGTTTCAAGTGATGCCTTTTGGATTAACCAACGCACCTGCGGTATTTATGGATCTCATGAATAGGGTGTGCAAACCGTATCTTGATAAGTTTGTGATCGTATTCATTGACGATATCTTGATTTATTCCAAGAGTAAGGAAGATCATGAAGAACACCTCAGAACAATCCTGGAACTACTCAAGAAGGAGCAATTGTATGCCAAATTTTCTAAGTGTGATTTTTGGATACGTAGAGTTCAATTTCTTGGTCACGTCATTGATAGCCAAGGTTTACAAGTCGACCCGGCAAAGATTGAGGCAGTTAAGGATTGGGCTACGCCCAAGTCTCCTACGGAAATTCGTCAATTTCTAGGACTTGCCGGATATTACAGAAGGTTTATTGAAGGGTTTTCTAAGATAGCGAAGCCGTTGACGAAACTGACACAAAAGAATGAGAAGTACGAGTGGGGAGAAAAACAAGAGTCCGCGTTTCAACTATTGAAACAAAAGCTTTGTAGCGCGCCGATTTTGTCACTACCTGAAGGTATTGAGAACTTTGTGGTATATTGCGATGCTTCGCATCAAGGACTTGGAGCTGTGCTAATGCAAAACGAGAAGGTGATAGCTTATGCATCTAGACAGCTTAAGATACACGAGAAGAATTACACTACTCACGACTTGGAATTGGGTGCGGTAGTTTTTGCACTCAAGATTTGGAGACACTACCTTTATGGTACTAAGTGTGTAATTTTTACCGACCACAAGAGCTTACAGCATATACTCGATCAGAAGGAACTTAATATGAGACAACGTCGTTGGCTAGAGTTGTTGAGTGATTACGATTGTGAAATCCGATATCACCCAGGGAAAGCGAATGTTGTAGCAGATGCACTTAGCCGAAAAGAACGACTCAAACCTTTGAGAGTCAGGTCATTAGGAATGACTATCATTTCGCCATTACCATCGAAAATTCTAGAAGCTCAGATTGAGGCTCTCAAGGAAGAAAACCGACCGCATGAGAAACTTTATGGTATGCCAGAAAGCGAGAATGGCTTTGTAAAGAGATCAGATGGAGTGTTATGCTTCAAGGACCGAAGTTGGATACCACTCTATGGTGGAGTGCGAGAATTGATTATGCATGAATCACACAAGTCGAAGTACTCTATTCATCCAGGTTCTGATAAGATGTATCAGGATCTCAAAAAGCTTTATTGGTGGCCGAATATGAAGGCAGAAATAGCTATGTACGTCAGCAAATGTCTTACTTGTGCTAAAGTGAAAGCCGAGTACCAGAAACCGTCGGGGTTACTTCAACAACCGGAAATTCCACAATGGAAGTGGGAACGTATTGCTATGGATTTTGTCACTAAACTTCCAAAGACGTCAGGAGGTTTCGATGCTATTTGGGTAATCATAGATCGACTTACCAAATCAGCTCATTTCATACCCATTAGAGAGACTTATTCGATGGAACAACTTGCTAGACTTTATGTCAAGGAAATAGTCTCAAGACACGGTGCACCAGTTTCTATCATTTCCGACAGAGATAGTCGTTTTACTTCAAACTTTTGGCGGTCATTACAAGATTCTTTTGGATCCAAACTAGACATGAGCACTGCTTACCATCCTCAGACCGATGGTCAGAGTGAGAGAACTATACAAACACTTGAGGACATGCTTAGAGCATGTGTGATTGACTTTGGAAATGGTTGGGCTAACCATTTGCCGTTAATCGAGTTTTCTTACAACAACAGTTACCATTCGAGCATTAAGGCTGCACCATTCGAGGCACTTTATGGTCGTAAGTGTTGATCTCCAGTTTGTTGGGCCGAAGTCGGTGAAGTACAATGTACTGGCCCGGAGATGGTACAAGAAACAACAGAAAAGATAATTCAAATTCGAGAGAGACTCGAAACTGCTAGAAGTCGACAGAAAAGCTACGCCGATGTTCGACGCAAACCATTGGAATTTCAGATCGGAGACAAAGTTATGTTGAAAGTCTCGCCTTGGAAAGGCGTAATACGATTTGGAAAACGCGGGAAGTTGAACCCGAGATACATTGGACCATTCAAGATCCTGGAGAGGATTGGTCCGGTTGCTTACAAGCTTGAACTTCCATCAGAACTTAGCAACGTACATAACACGTTTCATGTTTCGAACCTTAAGAAATGTCTTTCGGACGAGTCTGCCATTATACCATTAGAAGAAATACAACTCGATGACAAGCTTAACTTTGTGGAAGAACCAGTTGAAATCATGGATCGCGAGATCAAACAGTTGAAACAAAGTCGAATTCCGATCGTGAAGGTTCGTTGGAATTTTCGAAGAGGACCCGAGTTTACTTGGGAATGAGAAGACCAAATGCGACGCAAGTATCCACAACTTTTCACCGAGCCTAGTACCGAGACCAACACTGACTGAATTCAGGGACTGAATTCCTTTTTGGATGGGCGACTGTCACAACCCACAATTTCAGGTCATTTTTCCAAACTTCGATATTCTACTATTCACAAATTACTATTCATCGATCACTATTCATCGTTTTACTATTCATCTTTTTGAGGTCAATTTGACATTCCGAGACATATTCAGAAATTTTACTATTCACTTGACACTATTCATTTCCGAGGGAAAATCACTATTCACGTGCATTATTCATGTCATCGTAAATTTAGTTTACGAGTGTTCAAATTCGCGTAACCGTATTGGTTCAGGAGCGAATTCATGCATTATTGTCAGGGACACTTCATACGGACTAGAAATAGTCTGCATGTCATCATTAGGGCACATGCATACTATTCCACTCGTAGGATATCTAAATTACTACTTTTGGTACGATTAACGAATTACGTACGTTTATTTCAATAAACGCTAATACGCGAGCTATAAATGTGTCTAACATGTCCGACACTCCCGATTTTGATCCTAATACGTTTTTATACTCATTTCTATAATATAAAAACTATAATATTAATTTACCCGGTATTTTGGAAATTTAACTAATACGTATCGTACGCTTAACTTAATAACGACGGTTTTCATCAAAATTGAACGATAATCACCCTAACTCTCCGTACTTGTATCCGACTTATTTTTACAACTTTTATAACTTTATTACGTCCCGAATAACTTCAACAAAACTTATTTTTAACAAACCCGGTACCCGATTAAACTTTAAACCTAAACCTAACCTAACTATACTTAATTACTAACACTAATATTTACTAACTAATCACCCAACATCCCTCCCCTTTTCCCTCACCAAAACCGGCCAAGCCCCCCCCCTTGGTCATCAAGTTTTAATTACCTCACCAAACTTATTAAATGCTCACCAAACCAATTGTCCAAGTATATATTAAACTTTTCTTAAACCCTTTTCACTAAAATCACTTTTTACTTACAACTAGCTAGCTTTTTCTCTCATTTTCTTGGAGTGTGGTTCGATTTGGGTTAAACAAGGAGCAAGGAGAAGAAATTTTACAAGATCATTTCATAAACTAGTTAGTATAATCATCCTTGTTAGAGTTTTGAAATAAAAACTCAAGGATTAGTAAGCTTTTCATAATCTAAACTCTCTAAACCACCAAGTAAGTATACAAACTCATTTTTATGATTTTTACAAGTTATTATTATGTTCATATAATTTTCTTATAAGAGCTTTTACATGCATCATCTTGTACCACTTCATTTTTGTACATATTAACTTTGAAACCCTAGAAATGGAAACATATGAAACTCTTGTTAGACCTAGTGGTATGATGATATTTTAGGACCCATGACACCCTAAGAAGGTGTATGGTAGGATTAGATTAGTCTTGTGGTGTTTGAAAGTGGATTGATGGAGGATGGAACTAGTTTAGAGACTTGGAAATGATTTTTGGAACTTTTGAAATACCTACTGTCCTTATTTTAAATTCGTGGGAAAATCAGTAAGTGATGACTAAATTTTGACCAAAGATTTAGAAAATACATTCAAAAACGAAACTTTAGGCGAAAGAACGGATTAAAACGAGTTTATAACGAAGGAGTTATGATTTTTGCAAACTTAACGACGAAAACTACTTTTCCAGAAAACTGCTTGCTGTTGGGCAGAATACGATGGGTATTTTGAAGCATTAAACGTAACTTAAAAGAGCCGAGTTGTCTAAAATATACTAGTATACACAAAGACGAATCCGTGGACATAAAGAACAAGGAAAACGGGCTTGAAACGACAAAGTTATACCCATTCTAACATCGTCAAACTATATATATATATATATATGGACACAAATAAAAATAATAACGTACGCGCTAAACGGTATATTTTCTAGTAAATATTACTAAGGACTATTTTCTTATCAAACGAATACGTATGACCCGAGAGAATACTTATACGACTTAACGACGTATTTCAAGGTTTTCAATACAAGGAATTTAACGCTAACACTTTTTAACGAGATAGTACGACAAGTTATATACTCCTATATAAGGACTTATTTTCCTAAGTATGGAATCTATTTTTCTACGACGATAACTAGTATTTCCAAATTACGAGTGGTATGAGTATCATGTGCATGTTCATTCATTTCATTACGGCTTGATCTAAGTTAGATCATGGTTATTCATTTAGGTTGCGGCTAGTACTCGCGCCTCATTGTCCCGACTACTTTCACCTCATTGCACCATCTTTGTACCATTACTTCGAGGTGAGTTCTCATAGCCCCGTTTTAATTCTATATTTTTGATTTCAAATCCCACGGGGGAGAATACATTGCATTACTTGTTTTTGTGTACATGCCTAAGTATAAAAATTCATACATTGCTTAAGTTTCCTTATTACCACGTCTTGAAAAGTCCCCTTTTATTATCATGGACCGTTAATTTCTGGTACTAAGCGGGAGTGAGTGGATAGATCTATCGAGGGTGACGCCTCCATTCGTGTTTGGGTTGCTCCAAATGGAGCGAATGCATTTCATGTCTTTATTATTCGAGTGCCTGGTAAACACTCATTGGGGCAAAGTATCGTCTAGCTTCGGGGTCATGAGCTTAAGAGCCAATGTATATACTTTCCGGACATCCTAATTCATGGCAATACTTATGGCATTTATACACTTGATTTTACTTTTAAACCTATGATTATTCACCAACTTTATGTTGACCGTTTTTCGCAATGTATTTCTCAGGTATCTAAGGCATTTCTCATGGCATTGCATGGAGTCTCTTTGTGTATCAAGGATGACGCGTCACTTTTGGATTTCATGCACTTTGAACTATCGTTTGATTGTACTAAACTTGTTTCTTTAAACTTTTTCTAACTTTGGGACCTATGGTTTATAACTTTGGTTATTTTGAATGAATCAAACGATGTATTTTATAAACGACACTTTAGGTCGTTCAATATTTCCTTGCTTGTGTGCTATGATCCGTTACACCCTCAGGTATTCCATTCCGCTGCCATTCAGGTATTTTGGGGGTGTGACAGTGGTGGTTTCACAACGGTCTACAGTCGTGGAGTGATCTCTAGCGACTCACCTAATTGTTGATCTACTTAGGTAGATCTTGTAAGCCCTCTCGGGGTATCCAATTTGGGAACGGCCTTGGCAAGGATTAGCGAAAGTTTTCACACTATGCTGATTACAATCTCTATATCCAAACCTATAAGTGCCGGATGATTTGTTGTTAACTGTTTACTTGCAGCAATATCTGGTTGTTGCTGCTGATTGCTGAAGAGATGCCGATCAATCACCCGTGTTCACACTTAATCAACTATGTCAAAGAAATCATGAGAACACAATGGCCTTCAACCAAAGCTTCTGCTACTCTGATGCTGAAAACATGATTCAAGACAAGTGTGAGCACGACGGTTCAACGATCACAACTTCACATGGAGACGATGACGCTAAAGATGACTGGAAGATGAAAGTTGGATGATGACCTCAATGAATTCTCAAAGATCATCCAAGACCAATGAATAGTCATTAAAAGCTCACTGCTTGAAGCATAAAGACTTATGGCTATGAAGAATCAAAGCCAACAAGATACGAAGTTAATTTAAAGAATAGAATGCTAGAATTCAAAGTTTATTTTCCGGAGTGACCAACCTTAGGTGGAGATTGTTAGGAATATAAATATTCATCTGAAAGACTCAGTTACCCCGAGTATCATTTAGCATTAGTTAGCTCGCAGTCTTAATTGTTTAGGTTTAGTTATAGTTTAGATATCGTAACATCGTGGAGTCGGGTCGGGTCTTTACCCACTGTCAGCCCGCTCTACAGCCCATTTTAGAGGCGTATTGCTTGTACTATATAAAGCCCTTCCCACCCATGGGAAGGGTTGGACCTTCATTTTTAATCTAACCTTTCACAAGTTTTCTCTCTCAAGGTTCCCAAATTTTCATCTCTCTAGTTTCTTCTTCCTCTTATTCGATCCATACATACGAACCACACGTGTTTATGATTAAGAGTGTCTTACAAGGAGTATAACAGATGGTGTTTTACGTCACCCCACAGATTCACAGGCATGGCGTACCATAGATGAAAAATTCCCCAAAATTGCTAAAGATCCGAGAAATCTATAGCTAGGAATATCAGCTGATGGGGTTGATGTCAACTCAGGAACTAAGCATCACAGTGTATGGCCAGTTTTATCTGTCATATACAACCTTCCTCCATGGTTGTATATGAAAAGAAAGTTTATCATGCTTTCGGTATTAATATCGGGATACTCGGGAAATGATATCGATGTATTTTTAGAACCGTTGGTTGATGATCTGCATACCTTATTCAAGGATGGGGTTGATACATATGATGCTTCCACAAAAGAAAACTTTAATGTGTGTGACGTTGTTTTATGGACGATAAATGATTACCCTGCACTTGGTACATTATGTGGCTGCCCATACAGTGGATTCAAAGGTTGTGTAGTATGTGGGAAAGATACACACTGTGTTAGACTTTCCACCTCATCCAAGCAAAGTTATGCTGGACACAGATGATATCTACCATACAACCATGCATTCAGAAGGCAAACGAAGGCGTTAAATGGACAAGAATAATTTCAGCATGCTCCAACTCCATTGACCAGGGAACAAATATACAACAAGGTACAACATATTGAAAATAAGTGGGGAAAAGGAAAACGAACAAACAATAACACCTCGAAAAACCAAGAAGATACGAGAGGCAGAGGTGGGAAGATTACAAAGCCGAAAAGAAAAACAACAGAAGCATAGGGTAGTTCAAGCCAAGTAAATGAACCATATTGGAAGAAATTCAACATTTGGTATCGAAAGCTAAAGTATTGGAGGCATAATTCTATTCCACATTGTATTGACTTCATGCATGTAGAAAAGAATGTTGCTAAAAGTCTAGTTGGAACTTTGCTAAATGTTCCTGGAAATACAAAAGATGGAATGAATGCTCGATTGGATTTGGAAGAGTTGGGGATAAAACAAGAGTTGTTTGCTAGGCAAGAAGCAGACAAAACAACACTAACTCCAGCAGGTTACACATTAACGAATGCTGAAAAAGACATCTTTTGTGAAACGTTAAGCAACATCGGGGTACCACTAGGCTATTGTTCAAATTTCTCTAGTTTGGTCAGCCTAAATGATAGGAAGCTCATTGTCCTTAAATTGCATGACTATCACATGCTAATGCAAGAGCTTTTTCCCATTGCTATACGTTCAATCATGCACCCACCCACACGATCTGTTATTATCAGGTTTTGCTTTTTCTTTAAATCTATATGTAGGAAAGAAATCATCTTGGAAGAACTAGATAAGATGAAACAAGAACTTGTTTTGACACTGTGCCTACTCGAGAAGTTCTTTGCTCCGTTATTTTTTGATATTATGATACACTTGACTGTGTACCTAACTAGGGAGGTTAAATTATGTGGTCCCATATGCTTTCGGTGGATGTATCCCTTCGAAAGAAGTATGAAGGTTATTAAAGGACATGTGCGAAACAGAAATAGACCAGAGGGATGCATTACTGAGGAGACTATCGCAGAATAAATAATAGAGTTTTTTAGCGAATATCATAAAACCATGAAAACTATTGGTATCCCACCTGATAAGCATGTAACAAATGAAAATGAGGATGGAACGCCATTTTCGGCCGTAAAATCAAGTGAAGTTTCCGGAGACATCTTTCTGAAAGCACATTGTATGTAATACATAATACAGATGAAATTGTACCGTATATCGAGTAAACATTACTATCACATGTCTATTTCGTTGCTTAAAATTTTCTATCAAATATAATAATCAAATACATTGTTTTGTTTCAGGCGACACAAGCAAATTTTGAAATCAAAAAACCTGGGTAAACAAATGGCATTGCTAGAGAATGAGCACAGTAAATCTTTTGCTAAGTGGTTACGTGAATAGGTAATTACTCGTATGTTGTTTATAATTATTTGTTTGTTGCAAAATAGAAGTGAGATGAGATAAAATGTGAAGTGTGTTTCATTGATAAGTCCTTAACTGGTTTTTGTGATAAGTTGTATATACCATTAGGTGCACCATTCACCCAGATAAACTCCTAGCTACAAGCTCCAAAACCAATAGTAGTAGTCTATAATAAACAAGCACTTACCAATGATGTGCCCAGCAACTTTGTCAGTCATAGAATCTAGCATCGTAATTGTCCCTCCTATATATGACATTAGATAGAGGTCCACCAGCACACCATTTCATTATCCCAAACACTCCTATTCTTTAATTGTTTGTTTGTTGTTCCTGCAATTTAAAGGTAATATATACTTGTATTGAAATTCAGGTTGAGAGAGATTTAACGATATCCAAAGATAGTGTATCAGAAACTGTGAGGTGGATATCATTTGGACCATGTGCCAGCATAGTGAAATACAAAGCATATAACATCAACGGGTATACATTTCGTATGAAAAGTAATGATGGCATAGTTTACCAGAACAGTGGGGTTAGTGTTGAGGCAGCAGATCTTCACATATCCAAAGAAGTTGCAACCACAAGAAAAGCATTTTATTATGGGGTTTTACAAGAGATATGGGTACTAGATTACCGTTTCAGGCAAATTCGTCTTTTCAAATTTGATTGGGTTAATTCAAAAATTGGTGGGGTCAAACGCGATAATCTTGGTTATACATTGGTAGACCTGAATAGTTTAGGCCACAAGGACGATCCGTTCATATTAGCCTCACAAGCACGACAAGTGCTTTTTGTGAAAGACTCGGCAGATAAAAGATTATCTGTTGTCTTTAAAACACCTACCAAGAATTACAAAGATACGTATGACGAAGTCGATGAGGAATTTAGTATAGTCATTCACGATCACAATGATAACATATTGCCAAGAATAAATACACGTGACTTGGGTGATGAATCACTAAATGACTACCATTAAACCAACTGTGAAGGTATTCTTATACGAAAATCAAAGTTAAGGACGATCCGTTCATATTAGCCTCACAAGCACGACAAGTGTTTTATGTGAAAGACTCGGCAGATAAAAGATTATCTATTGTCTTTAAAACACCTACCAAGAATTACAAAGATACGTATGACGAAGTTGATGAGGAATTTAGTATAGTCATTCACGATCACAATGATAACATATTGCCAAGAATAAATACACGTGACTTGGGTGATGAATCACTAAATGACTACCATCAAACCAACTGTGAAGGTATTCTTATACGAAAATCAAAGTGAAGCATGTCATGCTCAAGTTAAGACTGCTAGTGTAAGAGTTAAGACTGCTGGTTGAAGTTAAGACTACTGGTGAACTTCAAAGGAAATACACCAAGTGGTCAGTGTTGCTAGTATAAAAGTTACTACTGCTATTTTTAAGTTAGTATTGTTAGATGATTAGAAGTTTTACTATTAAATAGTTGTTTGTGTAATTTAGCCTATTTTAATGGATTTTGACTCCAAAAAGTTAAGCTTTTCTATGGCAATGAAGTTTTTTTCAGTTTTCACTAGTATATCCACTTGCAGTCAAGCTTTATTCTATTTGTAGTTTTCACTAGTATATCCACTTGCAGTCAAGCTTTATTCTATTTGCGGTTACCATTTATCATGTACTAGCTTATAGACCCGTCAAATTGACGGGATTTTTAAAGAAATTATTAATTAAGGAGTTACATATGGGTGAATAAAGTAACAAACAACAACGAACATAAACATGTTCCACTATTTTTTTTAAAGAAATCATAAGTAATATGCCAATGATATGATAAACAATTTGGTTTGTAACTATTAAGAAAATTAGCATGCATGTGTCGTCTTCTCCTGGTATATAGTCTTGAAGAGGAAATGTATACAGTCAACATCAAACATTTGAGTAGTCCATATTCATTTCTGTGAACACCTAAATAAAAAAAAAAAAAAAAAAAAAAAAAAAAAAAAAAAAAAAAAAGTGAAACTAAAAGGAAGTTGTTGATAATAGTATATTTAAAATTAGAAAATGGTATAAAACACATCATTTATATAGTTGTATATACATGTTGAATATCGGCTTATAGACCCGTGAAATTACGGGAATTTAAAGAAATTAACGTGCATATATAAATTAACAAACAATAACGAATGTAAATGATTTTCATTGTTTTTTAAGGAAATGATAATGTCAATGATATGATAAACAGTCTTGTTTGTAACTATTAAGAAAATAAACATGCGTGTATCATATTCTCGTACGACCAGAACACCAACCCCCCCCCCCCTATATTCAAAATTGACTAGTTGCCTAATATTAGTGTGGGCACGAAAATATTGTCATTCCGAACCAACATGAATGCATATAAGGCGTCATCTTCCAATTGGCTATGAGAATATTATGTTGTGCAAGATTTCACATAGGCAAAGATGGGCCACAAATACTTAACAGCCAAACTAACAAAATTTATTCCAATTAAGGTATGGTACACCGAAAAAAATTGCTTTCAACAACATATATATAATCATAATCATCTTCGTATAATAAAAAATTGATTAACAAAGTACGTCAACTAAAGTAGTATTGTTCTAAACAAAACTCACTCGTCACAAGCTTGAGTATGTATTTATCCTTTTCCCAAACAAAATAAGACAAAATAAATGTATCTGTAAATGCAGTTATTTTTTGGGTAACATGGACGATACCGAAAAATGTACAAATCAGAAAACATATACAAGTTGTTTACAAACTTTATGGAAAAACCATCATACTATTGGGAATAGCATTTCCTTGAAACAAAAGTGATAACCACTAACAAAAGTGATTGCCACTAACGGAAAAACCATCAGACTATTAGTAAAAAATTAAAGCATTTGCTTACCTCTTTTAACAAAATCTAATGTGATTTTTCATTAACAACATACAATTTTCTAATCACTTATTTGTAAACGAACTAGCTATTTTTCCCATAATTGGATTAAAAAGTTCCTAGTTTTTCCTTTCAAACACTAAAAGTGTTATTTCATACAAAACAAAACAACAATATGAAAACGATTATCCAATTAGCTAATTCGAAGACTTCTTAATTTACACCTACATAATCGAGTAATTGTAAGCATCTAATCTGAATATTGCGACTAATAGTTTTTGAATGACAACTAAGTATTCATTCCCATGAATCATATCCCATTACTTAATTCAGATAGGTGGTCTAACCATGATCGATAAGTTGGTACATTGCTAAGTAACCAAGCTTGGACGCCACCAAAATCCCATTTTCGTGATTCGAAAAGTGATTGCTACAATTTTGTGAACCAAAATTACAATAACAGTATAGTGATATGATTCATATACCTAGTTTGGAATTATACTACAGTTTTACAACTGCTAAGTTTTAGAAATTTCCTGATTTAAAATTCTTTTGACCCACACAAATGCAAGGCCTAGGTGTAGCAAAACTTATGACACAACTCAAGAAATGGAATTATATCAGCTTTACCATGTGAATCGATTTTAATTCATTTGAAATTTTTATTCAGTCAAAGGGAAGCAGTTAGAGCAGATTAAAAGGATTTAAAATTTTTCAAATTACAATATCACTAATCATATTAGAGATGAGAGGGCCATACCTAATACAACATGGTAAACAATTCACATCAAAGTTACCTTTAAGTTCACATCAATGTTCTTACTCGATGATGAGGCGAAAAATGAACCATTTTTAGAGGGTCATTTAAGCCCGGAATTGAATTTATTTGATCAAATATTGCCCTAAATCGTTCCTTTTGTGATTTTAGGTACTTTGGGAGTGAATTCTGGAAAAGAAAGCATTTTCGACGTTTTTGGAGCATAAAAGTGAAGAAAACGGCAAAGACTTAATTTTCCATGCTGAGAACAGTACCTGACGGCGTCAAGAAGGAAATTGTGACGGCGTCAGGGGCAAAATCCATGATGACTCAGAGAAAACCTGAAGGCGTCAAGAGAAGGGCGTCAAGAATAATTTTGGTGACGGCCTGCATAAGGAGTACACGTGACGGCGTCAAACCCAGATCTAGGCAGTCCAAGAATTTATTTGGCGGCGAGATGACGGCGTCAGACATTTGCTCTTGACGCCGTCACCTAACAAAATCTATATATACTTTTCTATTTTTCATTCATTAAGAGAGGAACTTGTATGGAGAATACTAGGGTCGAACCTAATAAACCCTAGGTCGTTTGTAACAGTATTTTCAAGGGTTTTCACCCCTTGAAACCTTTCATGTTCAATTGAGATAAGTCCTCTTTCAATTCATTCAATATGTCTATGTGTTGTTTGAATATATCTTATGCTTGTCTTGATTTCAACATGCTAGGCTAGATCTTTCATGTGTTTGCTTAGATGTAATGAAACCTAGATGTTAATTATAGGTTGATTGCTTGTTTATAGTTGTAATGGATGAATGATTTCAATGTTAGGCTTAAGAAAACTGGCAGATCTCCATTGTGTAACATGCTTGAACGTCTTAAGAAACATGAACCGATGCGTACTAGGTTTTAATGGTTGTATTTAATGCATGAGCAAATTCTAGTGATCCCATGTTAGGAGCTTCTTAGCCGGCTAGGAGTGAAGTAGGCGCTTATAGGATTGGGGAAGTAAGTACGCCACCCCATGAATGGTATCAAGGAATACAATCCATCATCCACGCAACTGTAATAAGTAATTAACCTGTAAAAGATATCTAGGGAGTAGTGAAACCTAAGTAAACACAATTCTCCCATATATTGATCACACCACTAGTTTAATTTAGTTTATTTTCATTTTTAGTATTTTATTTTGATTGCATCTTAGTCATTGGGTTAGTTGAATAGCAACTAATTCCGCCCACTCTTTCAAAACCGAGATTTTTACTTGCTTTTATAAAAACTAAAAAATACAAAAAGAATCATCCCTAATCTCTAGATCCCTCGAGAGGTAAAGCCTGGTTCAATCCCTATGCATTAAGTTTTTGGCGCCGCAGCCCGGGGAATAGTTATTGTCTAGGTTAGGATTTCTTTTTATTAGGTCTACTTGCTAGACTCCTTTCTTGTAAGATTTTATTTTATTTTTAGGTTTTCTTTAGTCTATCTTATTTCTTCATGTTTTTGTTCGTAACTCTTTGCCATCCGACATCATGGACGATGGTAACATCTTTGAACCCATCATCCCACCACAACAAGACCACCCACAAAACCCACCACTAGCTGACCAACCTCTTAGGCCCCGAACCCTAGGAGAATACTCCCGACCTAGCCACCAAGGCTATCGAAGCACCATTGAGCTCACCCAAGGAGCCATTGTGTCTCCCTTGCGATCCGACACCATCCGGTTGGTGCAAAGCGGATGTGCATTCCATGGACTTCGTTCCGAAGATCCAAATCAACATCTCAAGGAGTTCCTTAAAATCGTAGATTCTATAGACCTTGATGCTACAACTAGAGAGTCAACCCGGTTACGCCTATTCCAATTCTCTCTATGTGATCAAGCTAGTCAATGGCTTGAACGTTTACCCGCGGGATCCATCACCTCATGGGATGATCTCACCACTCGTTTCCTTGCTCAATTTTTCCCACCGGGGAGAACTACCAAGCTTAGAAATGATTTCTTGATGTTCCAACAACGTCAAGGTGAAACTCTATATGAAGCATGGACTCGATTCAAGGACTTACTCCAAAAAGTCCCTCATCATGGCATAGATCTTTGGCTCCAAGTCCAAATCTTCAATGACCATATCGATCTCTCCACAAGGCGAGCCATTGACCAATCGGCCGGTGGTAAGCTACGTGATCTAAATGCGGAACAATCATGGGAACTCATAGAAGATCTTGCTCTCTATGACAACGAAAGTTGGAATGATCCCCGTGATTTGAACAAAACGGTCAAGGCAATATCTTTGCCTTCGAACAATTCTAGCACTCCCGACCGTAGGATCATGGAACTTGAGGACCAAGTCAAGTTTCTCATGAAATCTTACGAAGCTCCTAAGCCTTCAAGCCAAGTGAACAAAATCACTTCTTCATGCGAATTATGTAGTGGTCCCCATGACACTCGCGATTGTGCGGAACTCCCCGGAACAGCTTTTGCAGACTACGCATCCTCGCATACAGACAAAGCGGGAGATAAGTGGTACACTTTCAAACCCGAGCCAAACCCATACGGTGATTCCTACAACCCTTCTTGGAAAAATCACCCAAACCTTAGGTGGAAACAAAACCAAGCCAATTCTTCCAATCCGCCTAATCTTTACCAACCAAACGGTCCACCCTCCAACCGTACTTTCAACAACAATCCTTCTAACAACTATGTTAGTACCAACAATCTTGAAGGATTGATGTCCAAGTTTATGGCATCTCAAGAAGCTCGCATATCTAAGTTTGAAGTCGATTTCAAACAAAAGCAAAGCGAGATGACCACCAAAATTGACACATTGTTGAAAGTTCTCAATGACCGAGAAATGGGAGCACTCCCAAGCGACACGGTCAAGAACCCGAAACTAGACGTTAATTCCATATCATCAGTTTCGTCACCCACTTCTTGTCCGCAATACTACTCGGTTAAATCAACGAGCACGTGTTTCAAACAAAACCAAATTCCTCAAAAGGACCAATCAAATAAAACACCCGATATAAAACCGGTCAAAAACATAGTTAAACACCTCCTACGCAAGACCTTAACAATGAGTTCAAGGAGCTTCACCTTGAACGCCCCGTCATTGATGTCTTAGCCCGTGCTCCCTACTATAGTGCCCTCCTAGAAAAGTATGAGAAGTTTAAACTAGGTAAAAATGGGACCGCCTTCGTTCAAAACAAGTTGCCTAAAAAGCTTGATGATCCGGGTATATTTGTTTTGCCTTGTAAGATAGGAAGATCCGAAGCTTTCGACACACTAGCCGATTTAGGGTCAAGCCTCAACTTGATTCCTTTATCCTTTTCACCACTCTCAAGCTAGGAAAGTTAGAGGAGACGGAGGTATTAATTGGTCTAGCGGATGGGAGTATTGCCCACCCAGTTGGGATGATTAAGGATGTAGTTGTTTACGTAGGGAAGTTAACTATCTTAGCGGATTTTCACGTCCTAGACATGGTTAGTGACACTACATGCCCATTGTTAGTAGGAAGAGGATTTTTAGCAACCACTAGCGCCATGATAGATTGTAAAGAGTCTAAGATAGTGGTAGGTGAGGGCGATACTTGGTCGGTATATGATGTTAAGAAACATAGCTACGATTGTGAGGATGAACCGACACCACATTGGGTAGAGATGAATAGGAGACCATCTAGATATGGACCTTGGATAGAAAGGAACTTTATAGGACCTCAACGCCCATTCTATCTAGAAAAGGATTTCATCGATAAGACACATTCGGTGGAACAACTCATTGCTAGAGATGAAGAGCTAGACCCTTTTGAGGATCCCTTAGTCTTTAGGAAGATGATTGAGTTCTTAAGCGTAATGCCTATTAATATAGAGATGAACAAGTGGAAAAGAGAGGGAGATAAGTGTAAATGGAGGTGGGACAAGCCACCTAAGGAAGGTGATGGATCATGGCATATGAAGATGATTTTGTATGATCCGGATGGAGAGAAGTTTGAAAAGTCATACCGTACTAAGAAAACCGATAGGAAGTTAAAACCTAAGTTTGATCCCAAAGATGTCCTCAATGAGGAACTCACTCGTATCACGTAGTAACCCATGGCCTTGAGTCTAGCTACAAGACTCGTAAATAAAGAAAAGCGCTTCTTGGGAGGCAACCCATGTTTTGTGTGATTTTTATTTTTATTTTATTGTTATTTGCTTCCGTATGCATGCTTTATTTTTATTGTTGGTAGATCATGTTTCAAAACTAAAATGATGAAAATACTTTATTTTGTTGTTTGGCTTAGTCTTAACTTCATCCAAAGGTATTTTGCAACAGATAAGTATAAGGGGAAACCCCAAAATATGTTTTTAAGAAACAAAAATCGATCATGATTCTCCACAATATTAAGTGAACATGTATATTCGAATTTGTTAGAGTCAAATGCTTGTATCGAGCCATAATGATGTTTTGCAGGATTTTCCAGGAAGTAGGACGAAGTTTTTCCAGAAATTTTCCGAAAACTTAACATAAGAATTTCTGCAGGTCACTTCTGACGGCGTCACGAGTTTACTCTTGACGGCATCACGTGTAAAATTCTGGAAATTTTACCAGTTTTGTTTTTCTAACGGAGTCTTGAAGTTTTTGTTGAATCATTAGTTTTATAATCTCCAGGAAATCTGCAAACATCATTCCACAAGCAATATATCTTATTTTGTTTTCTAGGATTTGTTAGCATATTTAGATTGCCGCAGATTTTACGCGAGGTTGCCTTGTCTGTTTTCTCAGGTTTTACAGGTTATGTATGACAAGAAGATGATTTATATTCTGGAAGGGAAGCTTTGATTGTTCATTTTCTTGGAGGAAGATCTAACCTGGCCACCTTATTATCCATACCGAGCGAATCAGGGGAGTATTTGATTTCATTCTTTTTACTTTTTCACTTTTACAATCTTTACTTGAACATTGGGGACAATGTTCATCCTAAGTGTAAGGGGAGGGTAAAATGATGATACCTTACAGATACACTTTCGCTTGAGTTTGTTTGTTTGATGGTAGATGTGTAATAAAACTATGAGAAAAACTTGTTAGTGCAATTTTAGCGCCAAATTTAAAATTTTTTACAACTTTTAGGAGTGAAACTTTAGCCATAGCAAGCGTCTCATGGATAGGAGATTGTATGACTAGCACAAAACCGTTATATTCAGAAAAATTTTCCACCCAAATATGTGAGGTTCGCCTTTAGATTTGATAGGAAAAGCATTTACTATCAGTGCTTATGAGTGTACCGGTAGCATTTAGATTCTAGAACTTGCGTTAGTGATGCATCCCGAGACCGCTAGTGAGACTACATTCGTGTAGTTGGATTTACTACATGATAAGAGGCATTAGGATCACCCTTGTGTTAAACCCGTATCATAATTACTTGACCATTTAAGTCATTTTATTTGGCTAGTTAAGTCAGTTAATTTTTCCCACACCTTACTCATTTTTAGTACACGAAACCCCTAGTACACCCCTCCGAGCCTATCTTTTCGTTTCTAACTTTAAGCATCTTACTTAAAGGAAGAATTTGTTACACCCCACTTAAATGTACAACCAAATCGCCTTAGCCTTCCGTGTATGCACTCCTCTTTAGTGCATTATTGTTATTTGTTAAACCCTTAGTTAATTATCTAATTGATTACATGGTTGCTAAGTCGAGTCATATCCTTGTACATATTGTTTTGGGACGATTGGAACTCATGGGTAAAGAACTTAATTTATGGAGTAATGGGGAAGAACATCATTTTATTACCCCCGTATGTACGTTAATCTTAAAAGTACTCCAAGTGTTTTGATTTTTTTGATTCGAGTCATTAGATTAGTTATTGTAAAGTATGTAAAAATTCAAGTGTAAGGGAGATTTTCACTCCCTATGATGTATTATTTTGGATGGTAGGGTAAGAGTGTATTCAAAAATAAATAAATAAATAAATAAATAAATAAATAAATAAATAAATAAATAAATAAAAAGAAAAAAGAAAAAGAAAAGAGAAAAACATACGGACTACCATCCCTTTTCATTCTATGTTCATTTTATGTTTTTGTTATTTTTGTTTTATTAGCTTAAGTCGAGTCTAGTCTTGGCTTAGCAACGCCATATTGTACATGTAATTAACCAAGATTGTTAACTCGCCACCAGTAAAGACTGCCTATATCCAACAAAACCGTGTATTCCATATCCCTACACCTAACGTTACAACCCTTAAAAAGACCTCTTTGATAGTTTATCCTAGGTTCTTACGCCATGTGGTGGAGGTTTGATCCTATCCCAAGCCTATGGTAATCTATTTTGCTATGACAGGTAGTGAGAGATGTTTTCCATTTCCATATTGTGATATTACTTTATTACACCCGAGAGATGTGAGTATCTAAACACTATTTGTGAGGTGCTAGTGTATGACCTATGTGCTTGTCTTTGGTCTTTAGTGGAACGATTATTTGTTGTAATTACTTTTATATTAGTGTTAAATGACCCCTAACTTGTATTTTGACTAGAATAAAAGCGCATTTGCTTGAGGACTAGCAAATCTCAAGTGTAAGGGTATATGATGAGGTGAAAAATGAACCGTTTTTAGAGGGTCATTTAAGCCCGGAATTGAATTTATTTGATCAAATATTGCCCTAAATCGTTCCTTTTGTGATTTTAGGTACTTTGGGAGTGAATTCTAGAAAAGGAAGCATTTTGGACGTTTTTGGAGCATAAAAGTGAAGAAAACGGCAAAAGCTTAATTTTCCATGCTGAGAACAGTACCTACCGGCGTCAAGAAGGAAATTGTGACGGCGTCAGGGGCAAAATACATGACGACTCAAAGAAAACCTGAAGGCGTCAAGAGAAGGGCGTCAAGAGTAATTTTGGTGACGGCCTGCATAAGGAGTACACGTGACGGCGTCAAACCCAGATCTAGGCAGTCTAAGAATTTATTTGGCGGCGAGATGACGGCGTCAGACATTTGCTCTTGACTCCGTCACCTAACAAAATCTATATATACTTTTCTATTTTTCATTCATTAAGAGAGGAACTTGTGTGGAGAATACTAGGGTCGAACCTAATAAACCCTAGGTCGTTTGTAATAGTATTTTCAAGGGTTTTCACCCCTTGAAACCTTTCATGTTCAATTGAGATAAGTCCTCTTTCAATTCATTCAATATGTCTATGTGTTGTTTGAATATATCTTATGCTTGTCTTGATTTCAACATGCTAGGCTAGATCTTTCATGTGTTTGCTTAGATGTAATGAAACCTAGATGTTAATTATAGGTTGATTGCTTGTTTATAGTTGTAATGGATGAATGATTTCAATGTTAGGCTTAAGAAAACTGGCAGATCTCCATTGTGTAACATGCTTGAACGTCTTAAGAAACATGAACCGATGTGTACTAGGTTTTAATGGTTGTATTTAATGCATGAGCAAATTCTAGTGATCCCATGTTAGGAGCTTTTTAGTCGGCTCAACATAGGAGTGAAGTAGCGCTTATAGGATTGGGGAAGTAAGTACGCCACCCCATGAATGGTATTAAGGAATACAATCCGTCATACACGCAACTGTAACAAGTAATTAACCTGTAAAAGATATCTAGGGAGTAGTGAAACCTAAGTAAACACAATTCTCCCATATATTGCTCACACCACTAGTTTAATTTAGTTTATTTTCATTTTTAGTATTTTATTTTGATTGCATCTTAGTCATTGGGTTAGTTGAATAGCAACTAATTCCGCCCACTCCTTCAAAACCGAGATTTTTACTTGCTTTTATAAAAACTAAAAAATACAAAAAGAATCATCCCTCATCTCTAGACCTAGTCTTTAGGTTTTCTAATCCTAGCGACACTATTTCTAGCTGAACGATCAATCCCCCGGTACTTGTCACTATACTATACTACAACGATCAGGTACACTGCCTGGTGGGGGTTGTAAGCTTCTCGAGATCCCTCGAGAGGTAAAGCCTGGTGCAATCCCTATGCATCACTCGAGCAATTCTACAACTTCGATATAGCCAACATCAACATCCCAATGCAAAGGGGTCCGGTCCTCACTATCTGCAATTTGGAAGTTAAAAGCATCCCCAGCAACAATCTTAGTCTATGAATAATTGATTAGGAGGTTAGAAACAGTGGCTTACACTAAAGAACATATATCATAGATCATTCACTTTAATTTAAACACGCATTTAGCCTGCTAATTTGGACCACATTGACCCACATAGCCCGTTACCAACCTAATTGTGTAACCAGTACAAGGTTCAATCCTAAAGCATTACAATAATATGACTACAAAAACTATAATACTACAATATTAATCAATATTAAATACAAATGATGAGACGAAAAATGAACCACTTTTAGGGGGTCATTTAAGCCCGGAATTGAATTTATTTGATCAAATATTGCCCTAAATCGTTCCTTTTGTGATTTTAGGTACTTTGGGAGTGAAATCTAGAAAAGGAAGCAATTCGGACGTTTTTGGAGCATAAAAGTGAAGAAAACGCCAAAGACTTAATTTTCCAAGCTGGGAACAGTGTGTGATGGCGTCAAGAGTACAAGTTGACGGCGTCAAGAGTAAAAATCATGACGGCCCAGTACAGAAATGAAGGCGTCACAAGGAACAGCGTCAAGAGTTAAATACGTGACGGCCTGGAAAAACTTAATACATGACGGCGTCAGATGTAGATTAAGGAAGTCCGAGGATTCTTTTGGCGGCGAGATGACGGCGTCACAAGGTTGTTCTTGACGCCGTAAGACTCAATTTTCTATATATAGTTTTCTAATTTTCATTCATAAAGAGGAACAAGTTTGGAGAAACCCTAAGGCCGAACCATATACGAATTTTACAGGTTTTTCAAGGGTTTTCAGCCCTTGAACCCTTACATGTGTAATTGACATAAGTGTTCTTTTAATTCAATCAATATGTCTATGTGTTGGTTGTCTATATCTTGTGCTTGTCTTGATTCCACCATGCTAGGCTAGATTTATCTTGTGTTTGCTTAGATCTAATGAAACCTAGATGTTGATTATGTGTTGATTACATGTTTATGGTTGTATTGGATGAATGATTTCAATGTTAGGCTAAAGAAAACTGGCAGATCTCCAAATGGTAACATGCTTAAACGTCTTAGGAAACATGAACCGATGTGTACTAGGTTTTATTGGTTGTATTTAATGCATGAGTAAATTCTAATGATCCCATGTTAGGAGCTTCTTAGCCGGCTCGACATAGGAGTGAAGTAGGCACTCATAGGATTGGGGAGTTAAGTACGCCACCCCATGAATGGTATTAAGGAATACAATCTGTCATCCACGCAACTATAACAAGTAATTAACGTGTAAAAGATATCTAGGGAGTAGTGAAATCTAAGTAAACACAATTTCTCCACTTAT
The DNA here is from genome assembly GCA_030686995.1 of Artemisia argyi. NCBI lineage: Eukaryota > Viridiplantae > Streptophyta > Magnoliopsida > Asterales > Asteraceae > Artemisia > Artemisia argyi. Next base: position 154,821,941 of record CM060707.1, read on the forward strand.
TGCTCACAACTTAGTTTAATTTAGTTTTATTTTCATTTCTAGTATTTTATTTTGATTGCATCTTTGGTATTGGGTTAGTTGACTAGCAACTAATTCCGCCCAAATCCTTCAAACCCGAGATATTTACTTGCTTTCTAAAAAAAATATAAAAATACAAAAATAATCATCTCTCATCCCTAGAACTAGTAATTAGGTTTTCTAATCCTAGCGATACTATTCCTAGCTGAACGATCAATCCCCCGGTACTTGTCACTATACTATACTACAACGATCAGGTACACTGCTTGCTGGGGGTTGTAAGCTTCTCGAGATCTCTCGAGAGGTAAATCCTGGTGCAATCCCTACGCATCAAGTTTTTGGCGCCGTAGCCCGGGGAATAGTTATTGTCTAGGTCAGAATCTCTTTTTATTAGGTCTACTTGCTAGATTCTTTTCTAGTAAGATTTTATTTTTATTTTTAGGTTCTCTTTAATCTATCTTTTCTTTGTGTCTTTGTTTGTAAAAACCTTTCCATTGACTATTCCGTTAGCCATTATGGAGAACGCGAATCCACCATACTACCAACCACGAAATTCACCCACTCCAAATGACATCTTTATGTTTAAACAACATAAGGATGAACCTATCTATGATGCATGGGCTCGTTTTAAATATTTACTCCGAAGAGTCCCTCATCATAATTTCGATCTGTGGTCCCAAATTGAAATATTTTACCATCGTGTCGACCACTATACCAAAATGGACATTGACCATGCTGCAGATGGGGACCTTTGGGGATTAAGTGTTGATGAAGCATGGGAAACCATAGAGAATTGTGCCAGACTTGCCAAAAAAATGGACAACCCAACAAACATTGTTACGGATCAATTGATAGCAAGTTTAAGGGAAGAAGCAATAAGTTTGTTTGGGGATAAAACTATAGATGAGATAACTGGGCATACGGAGTGGTTTGATTTCACCACAACACAAGCTGAACACATAGGTGACCTTGATGCGGTGGAGGATTTAGCCAAAAATGATCACATTGATCAAAAAGACCTAGGTTTTATGATCAATGATGATGAATCTCAAGAAACAGATGATGAATCTTTTGGGCAATTTGTATATAGCAGTCAGAATATTGAGGATGATCCTTATGATTCGGACATAGAAGTTGAGATGCCTAGAGAAGCACGTGAGATACTTGGGAAAATGTTAGGGTTAGATTATAATAAAACACATGTTGAGGATATAGGTGATCGTGACATAAGGAATGATGAAGTAAATAACATAAGCTCACCGAGTACCCCACAAGTCCTGCAATCATTTGAGGCACACATACCACCCGTAACTTACCCGGAAGACTAGGCCAAAACAACAAAGTAAAGTGTTTCCACTATTTAGTTTAGAAACATGATCTACCAACAATAAAAATAAAGCATGCATACGGAAGCAAATAACAAACAAAATAAAAATCACACACAAAGCATGGGTTGCCTCCCAAGAAGCGCTTGTTTTTGTTCGAGTCACGAGCCTGACTCTACCCTTATTTAACGGAAATAGGGGAAGTTTTCCCTACACTTAGGATTAAGTGCGGGTGGAAGTAGCGATACACACCCTTAGGGTGGGAATATGCCACGTGAGGAAGGTGTGGTGGATGAATTATATGCTCAAGGGGGTGTGCTCCTATCATCATAACCTTACCAAATTCAATCGGGTTAATGGGTGGATTAAGATTTCCTCCTTGAAAGGGATCATTTTCTATTAACTTCAAGAGACTACTAGTTGGGGATCCATCTTGACCTCATAAGTTTAAGGGGAAACCCCAAATATGTTTTTAAGAAACAAACCGATCATGATTCTCCACAATATTAAATGAACATGTATATTCGTATTTGTTAGAGTCAAATGCTTGTATTGAGTCATAATGAAGTTTTGCAGGATTTTCCAGGAAGTAGGACCAAGTTTTTCCAGAAATTTTCCGGAAACTTAACATAAGAATTTCTGCAGGTCACTTCTGACGGCGTCACGAGTTTACTCTTGACGGCGTCACGTGTAAAAATCTGGAAATTTTACCAGTTTTGTTTTTCTAACGGAGTTTTAAAGTTTTTGTTGAATTATTAAGTTTTATAATCTCCAGGAAATCAGCAAACTTCATTCCACAAGCATTATATCTTACTTTGTTTTCTAGGATTTAGTAACTTATGTAGATTGCCGCCGATTTTATGCGAGGTTGCCTTGAATGTTTTCTCAGGATTTACAGGTTATGTATGACAAGAAGATGATTTATTTTTCTGGAAGGGAAGCTTTGATTGCTCATTTTCTTGGAGGAAGATCTAACCTGGACACCTTATTATCCATACCAAGCGAATCAGGGAAGTATTTGATTTCATTCTTTTTACTTATTTCACTTTTACATTCCTTACATGAACATTGAGGACAATGTTCATCTTAAGTGTAAGGGGAGGGTAAAATGATGATACCTTACAGATACACTTTCGCTTGAGTTTGTTTGTTTAATGGTAGATGTGTAATAAAACTATGAGAAATACTTGTTAGTGCAATTTTAGCGCCAAATTTAAAATTTTTTACAACATTTAGGAGTAAAACTTTAGCCATAGCTAGCGTCTCATGGATAGGAGATTGTATGACTGGCACATAACCGTATCATTCAGAAAAATTTTCCACCCAAATATGTGAGATTTGCCTTTAGATTTGATAGGAAAAGCATTTACTATTAGTGCTTATGAGTGTACCAGTAGCATTTAGATTCTAGAACTTGCGTTAGTGATGCATCCTGAGACCGCTAGTGAGACTACATTCGTGTAGTAGGATTTACTACATGATAAGAGGCACTAGGATCACCCTTGTGTTAAACCCGTATCATAATTACTTGACCAATTAAGTCATATTATTTGGCTAGTTAAGTCAATTAATTTTTCCCACACCTTAGCGTTGTACTCATTTTTAGTACACGAAACCCCTAGTACACCCCTCCGAGCCTATCTTTTCGTTTCTAACTTTAAGCATTTTACTTAAAGGAAGAATTTGTTACACCCCACTTAAATGTACACCCAAATCGCCTTAGCCTTCCGTGTATGCACTCATCTTTAGTGCATTATTGTTATTTGTTAAACCCTAAGTTAACTATCTAATTGATTACATGGTTGCTAAGTCGAGTCATATCCTTGCACATATTGTTTTGGGACGATTGGGACTCATGGGTAAAGTACTTATTTTATGGAGTAATGGGAAAGAACATCATTTATTACCCCCATATGTGCGTTAATCTTAAAAGTGCTCCAAGTGTTTTGATTTTCTTAATTCGAGTCATTAGATTAGTTTATTGTAAAGTATGTAAAAATTCAAGTGTAAGGGGAATTTTCATTCCCTATGATGTATTATTTTGGATGGTAGGGTAAGAGTTTATGCAAAATAAAAAAAAGAATATATATATATATATATATATATATATATATATATATATATATATATATATATATATATATATATATAGAAAAAGAAAAAAAAAACATACGGACTACCATCCCTTTTCATTCTATGTTCATTTTATGTTTTTGTTATTTTTCATTTATTAGCTTAAGTCGAGTCTAGTCTTGGCTTAGCAACGCCATATTGTACATGTAATTAACTAAGATTGTTAACTCGCCACCAGTAAAGACTGCCTATATCCAACAAAACCGTGTATTTCATATCCCTACACCTAACGTTACAACCCTTTAAAAGACCTCTTTGATAGTTTATCCTAGGTGCTTACGCCATGTGGTGGAGGTTTGATCCTTTCCCAAGCCTATGGTAATCTATTTTGCTATGACAGGTAGTGAGAGATATCTTCCGTTTCCATATTGTAATTTATACTTTGTTACACCTGAGAGATGTGAGTATCTAAACACTATTTGTGAGGTGCTAGTATATGACCTCCGTGCTTGTCTTTGGTCTTTAGAGGAACGATTATTTGTTGTAATTACTTTTATATTAGTGTTAAATGACCCCTAGCTTGTATTTTGAGTAGAATAAAAGCGCATTTGCTTGAGGACAAGCAAATCTCAAGTGTAAGGGTATATGATGAGGCGAAAAATGAACCACTTTTAGGGGGTTATTTAAGCCCGGAATTGAATTTATTTGATCAAATATTACCCTAAATCGTTTCTTTTGTGATTTTAGGTACTTTGGGAGTGAAATCTGGAAAAGGAAGCAATTCGGACGTTTTTGGAGCATAAAAGTGAAGAAAACGCCAAAGACTTAATTTTCCAAGCTGGGAACAGTGTGTGACGGCGTCAAGAGTACAAGTTGACGGCGTCAAGAGTAAATATCATGACGGCCCAGTACAGAAATGAAGGCGTCACAAGGAAGAGCGTCAAGAGTTAAATACGTGACGGCCTGGAAAAACTTAATACATGACGGTGTCAGATGTAGATCAAGGCAGTCCGAGGATTCTTTTGGCGGCGAGATGACGGCGTCACAAGGTTGTTCTTGACGCCGTCAGACTCAATTTTCTATATATAGTTTTCTAATTTTCATTCATAAATAGGAACAAGTTTGGAGAAACCCTAAGGCCGAACCATATACGAATTTTACAAGTTTTTCAAGGGTTTTCAGCCCTTGAACCCTTACATGTGTAATTGAGATAAGTGTTCTTTTAATTCAATCAATATGTCTATGTGTTGGTTGTATATATCTTGTGCTTGTCTTGATTCCACCATGCTAGGCTAGATTTATCTTGTGTTTGCTTAGATCTAATGAAACCTAGATGTTGATTATGTGTTGATTACTTGTTTATGGTAGTATTGGATGATTGATTTCAATGTTAGGCTTAAGAAAACTGGCAGATCTCCAAATGGTAACATGCTTGAACGTCTTAGGAAACATGAACCGATGTGTACTAGGTTTTATTGGTTGTATTTAATGCATGAGTAAATTCTAATGATCCCATGTTAGGAGCTTCTTAGCCGGCTCGACATAGGAGTGAAGTAGGCACTCATAGGATTGGGGAGTTAAGTACGCCACCCCATGAATGGTATTAAGGAATACAATCAATCATCCAAGCAACTATAACAAGTAATTAACGTGTAAAAGATATCTAGGGAGTAGTAAAATCTAAGTAAACACAATTTCTCCACTTATTGCTCACAACTTAGTTTAATTTAGTTTTATTTTCATTTCTAGTATTTTATTTTGATTGCATCTTTGGTATTGGGTTAGTTGACTAGCAACTAATTCCGCCCAAATCCTTCAAACCCGAGATATTTACTTGCTTTCTAAAAAAAAATATCAAAATAAAAAAATAATCGTCTCTCATCCCTAGAACTAGTAATTAGGTTTTCTAATCCTAGCGACAGTATTCCTAGCTGAACGATCAATCCCCCGGTACTTGTCACTATACTATACTACAACGATCAGGTACACTGCCTGGTGAGGGTTGTAAGCTTCTCGAGATCCCTCGAGAGGTAAAGCCTGGTGCAATCCCTACGCATCAACAAAAATAATTGTGATCTTTTATGCATTTGAACTTATTCCAGATGATTTCCGATTCATTGACTTGAGTCCGTTTTAGTTTAAATCTAGTAGCTTAACCCATTTGGCATGTTAGAAATAAAACGTGAAATTTTATGTCAATGTGCATTACCCTTTTTGACTTGTTAAACATACCCGGTTTCATTTCCCCCTATATATCGTTAACCCAAATTTTTATAAAAGGATAACTGAAGAAGACATGGAGGAAAAAAAACACCTTGTAGGTAGAAGTTAAAAAAATGTCAAACAAACCTTAAAGAAAAAAAAAAGAGACTTGAGCAGCATGTGCCACTGCTTAAGCAAGAGTAGTTTTAGAGCATCCTGGTGGTCCATGAAGAAGAATTCCACTTATACGTGGCGCACCCAACCATGTTAATGCATCAGCGCATTTTAAAGGCCACTCAACAACTTGCTTCAGTTTCGTCTGCTCCATACAATAAGACATAATTAGTAAACAGTAGAGGTGGGGAAATGGGTAGGGTAGGTCGGTTTGGCAACATGTCAAAATGGGTTATTTTAACGTGTTGAGCTGGGTCAAGTTACACTTGATTTCCAGAATTGTAATTTTGTAAATAATTAGTGAGTCAAATATTATGTTATATCAGTGAAGGCAAATTGCCATACAAAAAGAAGGTAACTAATCATCCCAAATTTTGCAATGTGAGGCTTAGTAATTTTCTCGATGCCAAACGTACTGGAACATCACATTGAGATGAGATTGAAATTGTCAATGTTAAACAACTATCAAAGAAAAATAATTGGATCCTTCAGTTTTTTATAAGATTTAACTCACTTCTATATGCCAAAAACATAAACATTCGCCTAAATTTATCAAAAACAGAACTTCCACTCTTAATGAGTGAGAAAATTACCAATACCCCAACATTTGTCAAATTTGGGATAATTAATTACTACCTATCTTGGCTATTTTCCGTCTCAATAACTATCTAACTATTTACTATTTAAACAGTGTGAATTAGGAGGTTTCATGCATTTAAAATACACTTCGGCTGGATTGTAACCAGTCGGACCCATTTAGACAGGAAAGATACACGCATTGACCCATTTAGACTGTAAATATTACAGATAGATATATGTTCATAACTTAAGCACAATAGATTCATACAGTGCTGCCCTTTTTGAAGCTCTTTTCAAATTGAAGGGTGTATAATTAAGCATGTAACCAAGAAAAAAAAGAACAAATACCAGTTGATCCATGCCCTGGATTGCAGCTGAAGCAGCTTCAGTGTCGGCAAAGGTAACAAAGCCAAAGCCTCTGGACCTGCCACTTTCTCCGTCCACGATCACTCTACATGTTGCATATCATAGAAAAGGTATAACTAAATTTTTAAAAAACATAGATTCAATATAGAAGCGGTTGGTACCGACACTGGTTAAATGTTGTACAAAAAAAATTAGTGGTGCAATATGAGATAATAATATCATCCTCATGTTTATATTAAGCTTCCTATAGCACTAACATAATCATAATGCAGCAACACAGCCTACTATATTCAAGTACATATACACGTAAAAAATTATGGCATTTTAGAACCACCTACATTAATTCTACCACTAAACAGCCCGTCACAAATAAACTTGCCACATAAAACAACTAAATATACTAAGTTAATCAAGAGTACTTTTGAAGACTGAAGACAAAAGCCAAATTATGTAGTCACAAGCTTTCAACACACAGGTAAGGTTGCATTGTAGTGCACACACTTCGTGCAACATCATTCCATCGTCTCTCTATCAGCAGGTGAATTTTAGTTCTTCGGTGGTCATTATAATGGTAGTTATAAAGGTCATTTAAGTGCAAACATAAGTACAAATAACTGAGTTTTGATTTTTTTTTTATTAGTTATTCAATTATATAGTCACACAGAGATTTATTGGCCACATGCTCTTCTTTGGGTTCTTTCTTGCAAACATAACTACAAACTATGGCAATCAACAAACTAATAACACATTAAGCTCATTCAAAATGCGTTAAGCACCTTTATGATACGGAAAAGAAAGATTGCAGATATATCGCACAATAAGCTAAAACATATCATACATTATACTAAAGCATTTTAAATATTTCACACTTTATTCGTAAGATGTTGCAAAATATATAAGTTATTAACACGGGTTCATAATAAATATTATGACAAAAAGCATAAAACTTCATATGTATTTTATATTGAGATCAAGTTTTTGTTTGTAAAATTTGAAAATAAATTACAAAAATTATGATAAGAGTGCTTTGAGCCTCTTACAGCTCATTTCACAATAAACCCACTTTTACCTAACCGGTTCAAAATTGCTCTAATACTAATAGAGGAGAAATGGCTATAATCTGAACGTGTTGCTTATATGTATAGTAGCCACAGTTAGTAATCCCAAACAAATCCTATAAAGTGGTGAAACCTTGTTCATAAGGATGCAATCATGCACATAGCACCAAGAACTCTATTTCAGCTTGAGAAGTTTATTTATTGAAATGATTTTCCAGACATGTTATTTTTAACCATGCATGTATCTACAACCACAAAAACTTAGTTCCAGTAGCTATGCTAATTGGAAGTCACAAGTTCCATAAAAAAATGTTGGAGACTATAAAACATTAATGTTGAATTTGTTCAGACTTGATACTCAGTTCCAAAGTATAGTTAGTGATAAAGTTTATGGTGTTTACCTATGTAATGTTTCATCTACGGTGTTCGTCACAGAAAGGAGTGTGAATGCTTACGAGATCCTTCATACCCGTATCCTTATCTAGCACAAGGAAAACATATAAATATAGTAGTTAATAATAAACTGTGTAATAGAAATAAATGGTAAATGTGGAGTATTAAGAATCACCTTCCCAGAGGAGCTAATCCTCCAACAACCGATGATGAAGATGGCCTTCCAGAGTCCTGCTGTGGAATAGATTTTGCCTTCGACTAAATGGTGTTTATTGTTATGTAGAGTATTAGCAACCAAACACCCTTTTAGAGTGTTGGTACCCGCGCGTTGCTGCGGAATTCTTTTGTTGCCGTTAGCTACTTAACGTGAAGTTAGTTACCTAGGACTGACTTTGCAATTGATGTATAACATGAAGGACCATTTATGTAAATTATGTGAGGATTAAATTTGCAATGAACCGCTGAGATGAAGGACAAAGTGCGTACAATTTTTTTTAAATGTTAAAGTAACGGTCGTTGGTTAACAGCCGTTAAATAACTAACGGCTGTTAGTACTGTACAAATATGACTGAATTTGCAATTGATGTATAACATGAAGGACCATTTATGTAAATTATTTAAGGACTAAATTTGCAATGAACCTCTGAGATGAAGGACAAAGTGCGTACAATTTTTCTTTAAATGTTAAAGATAACGGTCGTTAGTTAACAGCCGTTAAATAACTAACGACCGTTAGTAGTGAAAAAAAAAGTTTACTGTAGAAACCACTGTAGCAGTTACAGTGCTTGTTCCCATTATCCTCCCCTCTTTTAGTATATATATGTAATTTACGGCACCTAAAAGTGTTTAAATATATACCTACAATTGCCTTAGTTTGTGAAGAAATGGCGTACATAGTGGTTCCAGCTTCTCGCTCCTCAAGAGTCTCCCAAACACAAAGCAATCACCTTCAAACCAACAATGTGAGTATTAATGTGCGATTATTTGTCAAAATGATAAATGTGTAAGCATTTGTTTTTATCAGTTCAAACCAACATTGTGAGTATTAAGTTTCCTCGGCTCAATTAGCAAACACACTAATAGTTCTGAGCTGCAAATGAATAAAAAAATATTGTTACATAATCTAACTACACTACAAAGACCAAAAAAAAACAAAAAACAAAAAACAAAAAAAAAAAAAAACAAAAACAAAACAAAACCAATTAACTAAGATAGCTAATGCCACAAAAATGCTATTCTTGATTCTAAAAACCTTATTAGATATCACATAAATGTCCGGAAAAGTAAACCTCAATTAACCACAAAGTTAATAATAATATTTTTCTTACTGATAGAAGAAAAGTGCATACGATTACCTTAATAGCTGAATTTCATCATACAACTATTCCCAATGACGTTCATGTGATCTACCTGCGTCATTGTACATAGTGGATTATCCTTTATTTGCTCTAACCTTTGAATGATCAAATAAGCCCTTTGACCAAATATTGGTGATAAATGTAGACGCTATAAATAATTTGAGCTTACCTCACCATCAACTGTATTCTGTCATCCAAAGCTGCCTGTGTTGCTGCTTTTGCCTGTCAAATCCAAATAACAAATATATGAACAAAATAGAGCGCCAACGGACTTGTAACAATATAATGATAAACAAAATATACCAAACAATTTACAATTTCACCAACAAATAACACACCGCTATAGGCACGGTTAACCGTCCTCTTGTTCCTTGAAAGCCTAGACCTTTTGAATTCGGTCGACCTCGAGTGAGGAATCTGTAAATCATAAGACGGAAGACCGGTTCATCTAATTACATCGTTATGTACGAATCATCAAAAACGATAACATGACATCATGATATGATAACTGATCCAAACCAAGCCAAGGATTGAATGAATATCAAAACTTTTACCACACCATTATACTATAAAATCGCAAGAGCACCCACCTCTAATTATCTGAACCAAATTTAACCAAAGATTTAATAAACTCCAAAATTTTTGTGAAGTCAATTGTGACACTAATCAAGCATACAACAAAACCTATATAATACTATTGAATTGAAATGCGTAAATTGAATCAAAGCAAAATCTATCATAAATGAATCGAAACAAAATAAAATTGATTATTAATAAAAAAAACATATCAAGCATACAACTAATAACTCAAAACCCTAAATACTAAAATTAAATAGGTACATACCGGTGCTCGATGTCGAAGCGTATGCAGATCGACAAATACACAATTATTCGAAAGACTGCGTTTTGAATGGGTTTATGAAGAAACAATTATTGTTTTAATTTAATGGTCTTAAATACTTTACAAAAATAAGATAAAGAGGAGCGTGCAAAGCAAGATTGAAGATTGAAACTACGTATTAAATTTGAAGTTACGATTTGAATGATAATAATTACTTTACAAAAATATGAAGCCATAATAAGAATTTTAGTTGACTTTGGTAAAGGTGGGTTACAAAACCGAATGCAGTGGGAGCGCATAGGAGTGTTGTACACACTTTGGAGCGTTAAATATTTTAGGACCAATAGGAGCAAAGACACATCATCGCATTAATGATTTTTGCTGCTTCATAGGCTTGTACATTATTCACGTTTATTATATTACATAGATATGCGGCAGTTGAAAATGATTCCTTAATAGATATGGCAATCACAACAGTAAAAAAAATCAGCATAATGTACAAAATGAATAACAATTTAAGATGCCCATAAAATATAACTTTCTATTCCATTTAACCATCGATTACATATTCATTTAACCAAAAACACAAACATAATGCACCCAAAACCCCAAACCCTATGACATATCGTAGTCTTCTTCACACAAATCCATTACATCAGATTGCACTTCTAGCTGCTTAACACCATCTAAATTTTCATCCTCAAGCTGGGTCAAACGAGATAGCTTAAGCTCCAACCTATCCTTATTTTTTTTAACAATAAATAGCTTCCTTCCAAGCATCTTTGTCACTCTTGCTCTCCATCTCACGAATCATTGTACACACCATTCTATGACTAGCCTTAACATCAGCAATCTTATCACGAATATCATTTGTAAAAGCTTTCTCATCAGCAATCTGTTGTTCAAAGAAATTCTTCATCACCTTCGGTATCTCTGACTCACCACTAAGAGCAAAGATCTCATCAAAAACATGAGTGGGTGTGACACTCGAACTGCAAATTGATGATGCCATGGATGAATTGAGTGTATAAATGAAAGTAAAATGGTTTTTTCTAACTTGAGGGGTGAAGATGATAGGGATTTGTTCTGATGGCTTTATACATCGATTGGTTTTATATATGCACCCATAACAATCCCAAAATTGTAAATTGTATTGGGGCAAATGAAGAGTCATAACTAATAGTTTGAACCTCAATTCATGCATTGAATATCAAATGTGTGACCATATGTATCGAATTATGACTACACTTAAATAATGTGTGACAAAATATGACTCTTATCATTTAGACACCTAAATAAATACTTCATGTGACCATATATAACATCTTGAATTTAGACACATAAACACTCAATTTGACTAATATCAAGGTTAATGATAACTGAGTTCACATTTTGCTATAAATAATAGTCACATGAATTCCCGCCAACTACTTTTTAACCAAATTTAACTGATTTTCGGTTTGGTTTTTACATGATACAAGCAGGAGCGGCGGGCACCCTGAACAATATTATTCGATTATCTATTTTTCATAATAATATATTTATGCATGGCAAGAATTTTAAGGAATAATTTTATTGCATACTATCTCATATAAATATAGTAAGATACCCATGTATTGCAATGCAATGGCCATATGAAACGGTATTATTATAGTACCGTATTGTTTTATCGCGATGAAGCATGTAGAAGCTTTGGCAATTTTCGTTTAACCTTAGTTATGGAGTATTGTATTATTTTAGTCCATGCGTCAAAAGTATATATGGTTTTTAGCTAGATTGGTTTGTACAATAAGTTTAGTTAATCATATGTGATATGCATAAATTGATTGTAACTTTTGTTTTAAACTTTGTATTGCTTAAAATTCAGATTTTTGTATTAAATGAAGAGAGATAGTCATTCCAGTTATATGTGTTGTCCATAAATTGATTGTGCCTTTTGTTTTAAGCCTTGTATGGCTTAAAATTAAAATTTTTAAGGGATATGGTCATCCTTCTTTACATGTAGTATAGATAATTGATCTCTTCCAGAATATAACACACATAACACCTTTATGTGTATTGCTTTGTTCTCTCGTGCCTTAAAAATAAAGTGCGATTATCTGAATTATCCAATTTGAGGATTTCGTAATACTCGCGAGACATATAGAGTCGAGATACTTCAATCTGAAAGTGATCTTTACACTATTTAAAGAATATGTTAAGATTATTACCATTCACAGGCATCCAAATACTAACATTTCACACATTACTCGTTCAAATTTTGAAACTGAGTTGCACATTATTAATATTGACCATTATAATATTCTGACGTGTGGAGAGGTGTAAGTGGGTCAACTCATAGTCTTCTATTCCAACCCACCACACAATCAACTCTGAACAGGAGAATAAATTCCAAACGAAACACTACAATTTATGCAGACAAGAAATAATCGATGGAGGTCCTAGGCAGTTTTGTACTCTTTGTTTTTTCTTTTTTAGCAACTTGTGCAGCACAAGACACAATAACAGTTGATCAAGCCATCCGAGATGGCAAAACCCTTGTTTCGACCAATGAAATGTATGAACTCGGGTTTTTTAGTCCCGGGAGGTCTAGAAATCGGTTCTTGGGGATATGGTACAAAAACGTATCCCCACAAACAGTAGTGTGGGTTGCTAACAGAGAGACACCAATAACTGATTCGTCTGGTGTGTTGAAAGTTGACACCAACGGATCCTTATTGGTTATCGCTGGTACCAACCACAGTGTCTTCTGGTCATCTAACAATAGTCTAGTATCTCCCACAACCATAATTCCAGTAGCACAACTTTTGAGCAATGGAAATCTGGTTGTGAAGGGAAATGATGATAAACTTGTTTGGCAAAGTTTTGATTATCCTACAGACTCGTTTCTCCCCGGAATGAAATTCGGGAAGGACCTGGTCTCCGGATTAGATAGGCGGTATACCTCGTGGACAAGCATCGACGATCCTTCACCAGGACAGTACGTAGGGTTCATGGATACCGAGGGGTTCCCACAGATTTTTGAAGACAATGGTTCAGTTCCATTATCAAGGATCGGACCGTGGAATGGTGTTACGTTCAATGGCTTGGGTGACCACGTATCTAACTTAATATTCACCCACGAGTTTGTTTTTAATGATAAAGAGGCGTACTACATGTACGCGACCGTTCACAGTTCAGTCGTGACACGTATCTACGTTAGTACAGAAGGTGACTTCGTAAGATTGACCTGGAATGACAAAATCCAGAAGTGGGTCCCATACTGGCACGCAGATATCAGCATGTGTAACCAATATGGGCTATGTGGTCCATATGGAAAGTGCAACGCGGAAAACTCGCCAATTTGCAGTTGTATGGAAGGGTTTGAACCACGAAACCCTTCCAAATGGAATGCATCCGAATGGTCAAGTGGGTGTCGTCGTAGAACGCCTTTAGACTGCCCAAATGGGGATGGTTTTCAAGTGGTTAAGAATATAAAACTTCCAGACACTCGACGTTCATTGTACAACAGGAGCATGACACTTGTTGAATGTGCAACAGCTTGCCAGAGGGATTGTTCATGTGCAGCATATGCAAATATTGAGATCACGATGGGGGGAAGCGGATGTTTAATGTGGTCGGGCGATTTAATGGATGTTCGAACAGTTGATGAAAGCCAAGATCTGTACGTGAGAATGGCCAGATCCGATTTAAAAGGTAAAGCGTATTTTCAACTCATTTCTCTATCACAATTACATTAGCAACACAAGCTAGTGGACAGCGCGCTTAAGTGACAGAAATGTCATTAATTAATTACTTTTAACTTTTTACTACATGATTTTATGACAGTTGAACCTAGCTCCAACAAAAGGAGGGGAATAATCTTAGCTTCAGTATCGATTTTATCTAGTCTTGTTATAGGGATCTTGTTTTTAGCTATCTTGTATGCTTGGAGCAAGAAGAAAAGATCACTAGTGAAAAAACAAAGTACGGTTACTTCATTTCTGTATAACTGCTTTTACTTCATTTCTATAAGAGCATGCCCAATGGTAAAAACCCAAATGACTTTTTGCATTTAATGCTTTAAATGCACAAGCTATTTAATAGCAAAAGCTTTGAGCAAAGACTTGATACTTAGAGCATCTACAATGGGCAAAGTTGGCAAAATCTTTTTTCTATTCTAAAAAGTCATTTAAGGGAGTTTTTTTGCATTGCATCAAAAGGTTTTTCAAAAGCTTTTCAATGAAGACTTGGTAAGTATCAAGTCTTTGCTCAAAGCTTTTGCTATTAAATAGCTTGTGCATTTAAAGCATTAAATGCAAAAAGTCATTTGGGTTTTTACCATTGGGCATGCTCTTACCAAGTCTTCATTGAAAAGCTTTTTAAAAACCTTTTGATGCAATGCAAAAAACTCCCTTAAATGACTTTTTATAATAGTAAAAAGCTTTTGCCAACTTTGCCCATTGTAGATGCTCTAAGAAAAGTTCCATGCACACTATTTAAACAGGGACTATTACCTGGTTTCTAACATAAAAATTTCGTTTCTAAAGAAAAAGCAACAACCTGCCATTGTTGAAACCAATGAAGCATTCCAAAATCGACGTACTATATAGTATGTCGACTATTATAATATTTTCAATGGTTTCTACTAATGGCGTCTTCCATCTAACTTTTGTAACTAATGTTTTGTGTTAATAATTTTTGTATGCTAATTGAAATGCTAATTGCACGTTTATTTAAAATGGTTTGGTTCATATCCTTGCAGATGAACCAGTGCGAACTATTGACAAAGAGTATAGCCTGGAGATCCACCATGACGATACCGAGTTATCATATTTTAGCCTGACTAACATATTGAAATCTACTAATGATTTCTCTGATGACAATAAGGTTGGAGAAGGTGGGTTTGGTCCGGTTTACAAGGTAATCTAAAGACAAGCTTAACACCAACCAAGTGTAGTTCTTTTTAAAGAAAGGCAACCAAGTATAGTTCTTTTCCTGTTAAGATTACAATCAACGTTCCATTAATTAGTCTCTAAATTTAACACAAATTCAAAATAAACTTAAGTGTATATATATATATATATATATTATTGAGACTTTCTTGCGAGAACTATCTTATCTGCCAGAACTGAGAGAACCACCAAAAGCATATATGCACGCCTTCAATAATTATATTTTTGCACATATGTTCTAAAAACAACATATATACTAAAAAAACATAGTTGTTCTAAAGAATTTGATAAGAAATTAGAAATACAAAATTTTTCTTTGAAGGTGTGCATGTATGTTCTTATAACCCGTGCAACGACAATATTGCAGCTGTGTGTAAGGTTTTTGTGAAAAAAGATGATGAGTTTATGACGATATTGAAGAACATAGGTGGATACTTACGATTATTGATGATTTGCATGTATTTTTATTTTATTATAAAAGGCGTGCACGTATATTTTTTGTCGTTCTCTCAGTTCTTGCAGATAAGATATATATATATATATATATATATATATATATATATATATATATATATATATATGAGGATATCTTAGCTACAATTATTGTAGCCAATTGGCTACAATCCTCATAAAAATACACACAAAATAACTCAGGGACACACATAATAGGATTCAGTGACCCACAAAAAGACTCAAGGACCCATATTTTTAGCCTAAAATTGTAGCAAATTAGCTACAACAAATTGTAGCTAATATATTCCCTATATATATATATATATATATATATATATATATATATATATATATATCCAACGGGGAGAAAATTAATCCCCTTGTGGCCACGGAGGTTCACCTGCGCCGACTCCGGGCTATCCAAAAGGATAGTCGCCGTGGGATTAGTCGGCTCGCAATGTCGAGTCGGAAATCCATGATTACCAAATATATATATATATATATATATATATATATATATATATATATATATATATATATATATATATATATATATATATATATATATATATATATATATATATATAGTGTATCTTTATTTTTAGAACCCTGTTAAGTGCGGGAACTGCGAGAACTCCAAATTTTGCATTAGAAAACATGCATGTTTATATAAAACATGTATGTTTTCTTACATACACCTTAATACACATATCTGCGTAACATACATGTTCATATAAAACCTTGTTAAGTGCAACATGTCAATGCAAAATGGTTTTATATGAACATGTATGTTACACAGGTATGTGTATTAAGGTGTATGTAAGAAAACATACATGTTTTATATGAACATGCATGTTTTCTAATGTAAAATTGGAGTTCTTGCAGTTCCCGCACTTAACAGGGTTCTTAAAACAAAGCTCCCCTGTGTATATATATATATATATATATATATATATATATATATATATATATATATATATATATATATATAATGGCCATCAAAAAAAAAATTATTCAAGTAAGAAATATTAACCAAACCAGGGCAGTAATATATTATTAATGATGATTTTATGATTAACTTATGAGTAACATTGACATAGCTTATCAATGTTCATAAGACGAATATTCACTGATAGAACTAGAAACATACACTTTTTTTTTATCTGTGTGGGACTGAATTAAAATCCTGTAGGGGGTGCTGGATGACGGACAAGAAATAGCAGTGAAAAGGTTGTCGAAAACGTCAAGACAGGGGCTTAAAGAGTTTAAAAATGAACTTACATTCATAGCTAAACTTCAACATCGAAATCTTGTAAAGCTTTTGGGATATTGCGTTCAAGGAGACGAAAGCTTGCTAATCTACGAATACATGGCAAACAAAAGCCTGGACTTATTCATATTTGGTACGACTATTTACACATCACATGTTTCTTTGCCTTTCATTCCATGTTTTCCTTTAGTATGTGAGTTTTACTTATCCTCCTCAAAACAAGATCACCACATGTGGCAAAATCAAGAGTTGATCAAGATGATGAGAAAGAATTAGTGGATTCCAATTTCCAAATAGCAAAATTTTGTTCGTAAGAGTTTTAATTAGGAGAATATAGTAGGAAGATACATTATTTTCCTTTTGTTAATAGCTAACTTATAAATGCATTGATAGCAATTTTTTTTTTTTTTTGTCTATATGTTACTTGTATTAAAATGTTATACTGTGCAGAAATAAACAGAAGTTCAATACTAGACTGGTCAAAGCGTTTTCACATCATCCAAGGTATTGCTAGAGGGCTTCTCTATCTTCATCAAGATTCACGGTTTAAAATTGTTCATCGAGATCTCAAAGCTGGAAACATTTTATTGGATTCTGACTTGAATCCAAAGATATCGGACTTTGGTCTCGCTAGAATGTTTAGAGAACATGAAAACGAAGCAAATACGAACAGGGTAGTTGGAACATTGTACGTATCCATAGCCTAAGTATTTTTCCGTATATGAAATCCTATTAAAAAATAATACCTTTAACTTTTCATACTTTTGGTTATTAGGGGTTATATATCACCAGAGTATGCTGTAGACGGGACTTTTTCAGAAAAGTCGGACGTCTTTAGTTTTGGAGTTATTGTGCTTGAAATAGTCAGTGGGAGAAAAAACAGAGGATTCTCGCATGAAAAAGACAGTGACAACCTTCTTGCACATGTAAGTTTTGTAAAACTAGAACTAACATTGAAGAAAAACTTTAGTATAAAATATGGCTTTTATGTTTTTGTGGTTCCATATATTGTTTTGTTAGGCATGGAGACTCTATGAAGAAGGCACGGCTCTAGAATTGCTTAGTGCACATATGCGTGACTCAAGAGTCGATTCTGAAGTACTTCGGTCAATACACATTGGTCTTTTATGTGTGCAACATCATGCAAAAGATAGACCAACTATGTCATCTGTGATTTTGATGTTTGATCAAGATGGCGCGTTGCCTCGACCCAAACAACCTGCATTTTTTGCTAAAGACAGTGTGCCTAGAGATATCTCAGTCTCCATTAATGATGTCACAATGACCACATTAGGACCTCGATAAATTTGATATTTGTGCATGTCAAGGTCCATTATATTGGTTATCATAAGGAATCAGTCTCCATTTAGGCATATGCTTTTTACAAGCAATATAAACTTTAACATTGTACTCCGTATAAGATTTCAAAAAATATATATATTCAAAGGCAAGAGTGATATCTACGAGGTGTAATTCAAATATATGTTCTTATTACATAACTAGTTTCAGTCACATGTGTAGACACGGGTTATGAATAAATATTTACTTTTCTTAGCTTATATGATTATTATTGGTTTTTTTTGGAGTCAATTGCTTTTTAGTCCGTGTCTGCACACATGTTAGTGAATTATGTTTCTTAGTTTATGATTGCAATAATCTTTTTGGAGTTGTAAAAACAAGATTGATTAAATTACTTGGTCCTTTCTTCTAAATACAATCATACAGTACTGCTAAAGTCAGGCCAACCAGGACCAATCCTAATGAACAGGCCCGGATTTGGGCCAGGGTGGGCTGGGCCATGGCACATGGCACAATATTCTGGAGGGGCACCATTTGTCATGAAGCCCATTGTTTGTATACTATCACTTAAAGCTTTTCAAAAGCAATTCACGCAATAAATACAACGATAAAAACCAACTAGTGCACTCTAGGGTTGCCTTTTATAAGATGGACAAGATAGTACTTATAAGAGTTAACCAAGTCTTCTTATTCTAACACGATGCAATCAATTAAACAAGAGACGACAAATCAATATTCAATAACTAGGTTTCATTAGATTTAAGCAAATACTAACAAATCTATCCTAGCATGTTAAAGTGAATAAAAAAAAACAAATAATCAAACAACATATAAACATATTGAATTATTAAAAGAATAACTTACCTTTAATGCAACATGGGCAAAAGTGGCTGAAAAAGCCTTACAAATAAGCTGGAAATCGCCTAGGATTTTTGTTCCTCCAAAATGTTACAATGAATGAAAAGAAACGAAAAGTATATATAGATTTACAACTATGACGGCGTCACCTTATAGGTTGTGACGCCGTCAGCTCGCCTCCAATTAGGGTTTCGTCTGTGGAAATCACCGTCATGACGCCATCCCTTTTAGTCTATGAGACCGTCAACTATGTCTTGACACCGCCCTTTGTTAAATGTTCTGAGTCGTTACGTTATAACTTCGTACTAGATTTTGGTCTTCAAATACACTTGACGCCGTCAGGTTGTAAAGTCTTCAGAAGAGGCATTGCTTGTTAATTTTGTGCCAAAAATCCATCTTCAGGTGCAAGTGACGGCGTCACGTTGTAGCTTGTGATGCCGTCAAACCTCCTTATCTTCACTTTCTTGTCGATTTTAGCCGAAAACATGTCGGTTTCCAGATTTTTCGTCCCAAGTAGCTAAAATGCAAAAAGAAACGATTTAGGGAAATATTTGATCAATTATATATGACTTTTAGGCTTAAATGACCTCTTAAAAAGGTATCAAATATTCCTACACTTGGGATTTGCTTGTCCTCAAGCAAATGTGCTTTTATCTAATCAATTTACAAGTGTGAGAACCCTCACTTAACCTAATTTTATTTTCTCACACTTATTTAAATTTTGCCTAACCTAATATAATTCTACCTAGTCTTATAAAACTTAATAAATTACCTAAACAATATAAAATACTTTATATATAACAAGCAGGGTACCCGCGTGATGCGGCGGCCGGTACCATGTAACTAAATTTTTTGGCGAACAAATGTTGTTTTAGCCTGCTGGATTTCAGATTTATGTTTTGGAAGCTTAATTAGATTGTACTTTGTGATTCACACTTAGTACGTATTTCTTTTCATCCTTTTTAGCGCCTAAATGTGTACTTAAATATCTTGAGAAGTTAAAATGTAACTTTTTTTGGGGAGGCTCGATGGATTCAAAGAAACTAGCATGGGTTGCTTGGAAAAAGGTATGTTCTTCAAAGAGTTGTGGGGAACTTGGAATTGGTAGTCTCTACGCATCTAATTTATCTATGATGACTAAATGGTGGTGGCGTTTTCACTCGGAGACCAACTCACTTTGGAGAAGATTTATCACATCTATTTATGGTGAGTATGGTGGCCTCGAAAATGTGGATAACAATATGCATGGATTGCCTTCAAGCCCATGGAAATCTGTAATTAAGTTAAAAAATCAACTTTCATGCTTCGATATCAACTTACGTACGGTTTTTACTCGAAAAGTGGAAGATGGTTCTTGGTTTAAATTCTGGGAGGATCATTGGATAAGGCTATGTAACCTCAACACATCTTACCCGAGACTTTATGCTCTTGAAAAAACAAAAAATTGCAAAGTCAAAGATAGGTGTTCTGGTGATGGATCTCGAATGAAATGGGAGTGGAGAAGGCCTATTAGAGATGGGGAGGAAAGGGATCAACTAACTGGGCTTGATAACCTCTTACAAAACTATACCCTTTCTAATAAACATGACAGTTGGAATTACACATTAGTTCCTTCAAACAAGTTCTCTGTTTCATCCATGAGATATCACATCGAATCAACCATGCTTTCTTCTGTTCTCGATCCAGTTAGATGGAACAAATGTCTTCCTCTAAAGATAAACATACATGCTTGGAGGTTGCTGTTGGACCGCCTCCCAACTCGCCACAACCTAGACGTTAGAGGTGTCGATCTCGACTCCACTAGATGTCCGGTGTGTGATGATAATATTGAAACAGCTCATCATCTATTTGTTGAGTGCAAGGTAGCTGCTGATATTTGGAAGATGGTTTCGACATGGTGGGATATTGGTGACTCGCCCAAAGATCTTCAAAGCTTAATTACATGGAGTGACTCGGTAAACCTAACCCCTTTGGCAAAGACCTGTTTTGATGTAGTTATTCAAACTACAACTTGGATCTTATGGAGATATAGGAATAGGATTTGTTTTGAAGAGAAACCTCCTAGTAAGGATTCGTTAGGAGCCAAAATCAAAGTATTGTCCCACACTTGGATAATAAATAGGAATAGGAATGCTAATCCCAATTGGTTAGATTGGATCTATGATCCAAATAACGCTTGTAAAATCTCGTTGTAATCTCTTTACGCTCTAGTTTCTTGCTAGAGTTTTATTTTTTTTATTATAAATCGCCGTTCAAAAAAAAGATTGTACTTTGTGATTAAATAGTTGTATATTTTAGTGAATGGTGAATTAAATTGTGTATTAATTGTATGTGTTGAATAATGTTTTTTAGTTTTATTTGTACATTGCACTTAGGTAGTTGCATATATTGGTGATGGGGAGTTTTAAATTATGTATTAATTGTATGTAAGAAATAGCTTTTTTTTTATTTTTTTTTATTTTATTTTTTTTTTTTTTAAGTTTGATTTGTGCTTTATATTCTTGTAAATTATGTTTTTTGACTTGCATTTGCTTAAAATTTATTTTAAGAAGTCTTAAGAATTTAAATATGAGGGAAGTGTCTAAATACTTTATAAGTAGTCGTATTGATTTAAACTTTAATGACTTAAATAATAAAATTCTTATGTTAAGACACTACTACAAAATGAAGTTAAAGCAACACCGCTAAAGTGTTGTATTATGTGTTTAAAATGTTGCATTATGCTTAATGTGACACTTTACCAAGTGCTACGTTATGTAACGTCGCCTTAGGTATAAGTGACACTTTTAATTGGAATATGCAACATTTTTCAAATGTGTTGCCTATGTTTAGCAAATGTGATACACTAAAGTGCAACATTATTTACACTCAAATACAACACTTTTAAGTATTTATTGCAACACTTATATAATCAACTGCAACACTTATAACATTAAAATGCAACACATTTTATATCCAAATGGAACACTTTTTACATAAAAGGAAACACTTTCTATACTTAAGTGCAACACTTTTCAAAATCAAATACAACATTTTTCATACAACTACAACACTTTTTTATTCAAAGTGCAACACTTTCTCGTTTACTGAGATGAGGTATGCAGCACTTTATCATGTGAAGTGCAACACTTGTAGTTGTTTTTTTTGTTTGATGCAAATCAATGCAACGCTATAAATATGATAATTATATCATACACATTTAAAAAAAATCAAATACATTAATATTTTATGTTCAACGTAGATTACATCGTATTATGTCTTGACAAATTTGGCCGAATGTATGATTATGAACATAAAATATCGAGATGACAAAGAAAAAAGTTATTAAAAAGCGATCCTAGAAATCTTGATTTTCATCTTTGCTAATCTCCACTTGCGGCTTGAAGTACTACAAAAGAATGTCACCTGGCACAAATGAAAATGATAGAGAATACTTTAGGTTACACGCGTTATATATATTAAGATATAAAGACGACTAAATCTCTACAATAACATTCAAACAATCCTTAAGAAGAATAAATAGATATTTAATAAACTAATGTAAAATATAATTAGACGGCATAGCAACACTTTAAGTGAAAACTTAACAAACTATAATATAAATGAGAGTATAGATTAGGAATTTTTGATTCTATATTAATGAGACCCAAAAAAGAAAAAGATCCAAAATCTAGGATTAAGCACCTCACAAACCACACAAACATAGATTCTAACTTAAGTCCCATATCCTACTAAATAGTTATGAAATGAAGTTTATAAAGGTTGAGAACTCAATAATTGATATATGAAATTTTATATTCGTAAGCAACCTGTACAAACAACCCCTTATTCAAATTCACTCAACAATGGGGTCAACTGATATGTAGTAGTAAATGAAATACAGTGGTTGTTATCACGCTTAAACCATGTATTTTAATTTTCATGCATCACACTAAATAAAATTAATTTAAAGACAACACATGTACCATGAGATTGAAAGTCGTCCTCTATGTCTTCGTTCTCATCATCTTCACTGGTTACCTCCTCCCTATCTCTTTCATTCACATCTAGATGCATAAAAGATTTATTATGAAAGAGAAAAAGGTTTACAAATTCCCTAACATCTTGCTATGTAATGTTTTATTTGAAGTTTTTGGTTGACATATCAAATACGTACCTTGAGATATTACGTCAACCTCATCCTCTTCGTCCACGAGGAAAAGTTGTTTTCTTGATCCACTAGAGATGCATGTTGTTGTGGAATTAGGCTTAGCTGCATTCTGACCTGAATGCCTTTGTGACCCTTTTTTATTTAATACAAGTTCACCCATGGTGACTTTTGCTCTTGATTGCTTCTTGTTTGTTGCACTTCTATCAATGAATTGTTCATTTTGCTCATTAGCTTCTTTACCTTGTTGTAACCTACTCTTTTTTGCTGCATTAGAATCAGCAAAAGTTTCCAGTCCATCACAACCTCCCACAGATGGTAACACATGAGAGACATTTGGAGCAACAATGCAGTGCTTTGTTAAGTTAACATATTTGTTCATGGACAATGGTGCAATATACTGTGTACGATGTTGCTGTAACAGATAAAATTTCCATAAGAGAAACATTGTATACAAATAAATTTAAAAAATGTAACTGTTGTCATATTGCAGGTACTTATTGGAGCTTAATTAAAGTAGGTCATTTGGGGCTTAGCATGGGAATGAGGTCTACTTTTTTCCATTCCCATGCTTATGATCACCCTATAGTGGTTACAATGAGCTTTTAGGTCATCATGGGTGGACAACCAAATTACATGTGTATGAGCATCATTTTTATGCTCATGCACATGTAGAGAGTAGATTATGTGAGGTATAGGATGGGTGGGGCTCGGGTTATGTTTCTGGTCTCTTAATATAAAGGAGTGCAGGGTAAAATTTTCAACGGTTAAGGTGTTCATGCATAGGTTTTTATCTCTATGTTCAACTCCCAGTTTGTTCATATTCCTTGCAGTAAGTTACCTGTTTATTTTACCTGTGTAAAAAAATAAAATAAAAATAAACTTTAATGTTATTCAAATCTAGTTACCTTTTTAGGTGCTCCAACACTTGCAGAAACTTCTTGAGGGTAATATTCACCAGTTTCACCATTATGATCATGAGAAGATCTGGCATTGGTCTCACGTATATTTGATGATTTCTTTGCTTTTTGACTATCTACTAAACTTGTCAAAGAATTAGCAATCTTTTTATTCCTAACTCTCTTAATGGTTCTTGGTTTTCTTGAACCCTCAACAGTTTACTCCTCTCATAATCAGTCATCCGTGTTGTTTCACCTTGGTCTTGCTTGCTTTTGTTTCCCATACCTGTTGTAACTCAACCAGAACAACATTAGTTTTTGGTCACTTAGAGGTTCACTGCAAGCTACTACATAGATGTATAGTCTACCAAAACGACTAGAATCAGCACAAAAAACAGTACACAAACTGCGTAAAATGGCAAAACCATCCCAAAAAAAACAGCACAAAACTGAACTAAAACCTGCACAAAAAACCACTTCAAAAATTCAGCACAAAACCAACTAAAAAATAGCTTCAAAATGCAGAAAAAATCAGCAAAAAAAACAACTAAAAAATAGAAATAAATTTACTAGAAAGTGCAGAATTGTAATAAACACAAACAAAGTTACGAAACATTTTATAATCCACAAAAACACATAGTTACGTAACCATTTCAGCACATCTTGTCCTAATTCAGAAATGATGTAAGAAATGTTGTTATTACAGTTACAATTATAATATGGTTAATACCTACATCTCCCGTGATATCCTTACAATATGTTAATGTAACATGATTAATTTTTGGACTTTATTAGATCTTAAAAATACTTAGGCATATAACTAATCAATGGTATTGGTGTCTGATTGCCGATTATAACTAATCTCGTCACCTCTGATTCGCAACTCCTCAACTTCACACTTTCAATTTTTAGCCAACATTGTATATAAATAAGAATAAAACCAAAAGAGTCCTAGATGAAACCAAAAAATTGAAGGCACATGGTAACTGTCTAATGATCCACTCATATAAAAACCCAAGCAAATCATAACCTACATAACAAAGCTGAATTCCTAGCTATTGCCCAAAGTGGACAGAATAATACACAACATAGGATCACAAAAGATAGACATTCTATGGTTTTACCTTTGAATTCCGACAGTGATGAGGCTCCACAAAGAGAGTAGCTAATTTGAGAGAAAGGTAGGGGCGATGGGGTATACAGTAAATGAAAAAGGAGGCTCAATTGGCAGTTATTAAATAATTGGCTGAAGGTAGTTTAATTAGAGTTTGCAATTGGCGCTATTTGGAGAAGAAAGGTCAAAGGAAGTTGCCAGCGGTTATCATCAATTTACATGGTTTTTATATTTTTATGTATTTATCCATTACCATTGTTACTTTTAAGATAGTAAAGTATACCTCCGTCCCATGTGCAGTTTAATTTTTTGCAGCTTTTCTTTTTAAATTGAAGTTTAAATATTTTTGATCGTGTTATATATTTGATGAAAATTATACTAATAAAAATTAGAGGTGGAGACAAGCCGAGCTGAGCCCGACCCTGCCCAGCTGCGTTTAAATTTTAAAGGGCTCGAGCTCGAGCTCGGTTCGTTTCGAGCCTTAAATTTTAAGCTCGAGCTCGTCTCATGATATGTTATATAGGCTCGGGCTTGGCTCGAGCTCGACTCGTTTATACAATTTGGCCATGAATAGTTAAATAGGCTCGGCTCGTGGTATGTTATATAGGCTTGTATATATGTTAAATACTTAAAATATCATAATGTCGTTTAGGCTCGTTTAGGCTTGCGAGCCCAAACGAGCTTCGTATGTAAAGCTCAGGCTCGAGCTCAATGAATAAACGAGCTGCAACTCGGGCTTGAGCTCGTTTAGGCTCACTCGTTCGAGCTTTTTACTGATCCGACCTGAGCTTTTCACGAGTGGCTCGGCTCATTTCCACCCCTAATGTAAATATATTTAAAACACAATTCATTCATATATTTTGCATCAAGTATTATTTAACACAAACAAAAATATTTAATGTTAAAATTGAAAAAGAAAAACTACAAAAAGTCAAACTGGACAATTAATATAAGACGAAGGGAGTAACAATTAAACTAGCAGGATACCCGCGTGTTGTCACAGCGGGTACCCAGTCTAGCAATCGAGTTATTAATTATAATTGTAATTCTTTTTTTTGCTATAATGTTTTTTTCAAGCAATATTTTTAATTTCTGGATGAATATGCAGTTGCATCTGTATCTCTACTATATAAAGAGCAACAATTGTATAACTAATCTATGCTTACTCTCTCTGTTCTTTCTAATATTATACTTTAAGTCTATTTATCTTTTCATGTATAATATAAATCGACCAAACTTAGTGAATGATAACGAAAAGTCATCTGATGAGAGAAAAAACATGAAGGGAATGAAACCGGTTCGGCTCTGTTCACCGATTTTACCTGGTTTCATCAGTCCTCTACGGTTCAATTTTTAACGTTTTTTAGTAGTTGATCGGACCGGTGGCTACTCCAATTCCCGGTTGAACCAGTCGGTTCGTCCAGTTTTCCAAGCGATGGTGTGTCATCAGCTTGTTTACACATAAATAGTATGACTTTTTGTGTGTTTTACTAGTTTATACAATAGGTATGATGGCATGTATTTTTCATTGAGAGGTGTTTTAAAATTTTTATTAATCGAATATGTGTGGCAACAAGTAGTGTAACCAAAATTTCAGCGAGCAAATGTCTTTTGATTAAATGTCTTTTGATTATATGTTTAATCATGATGATAACTTTATCAACGGTGTTGCTAACATATTCATGGTGCTATATATAGATATCTAAAAGGACTGTATTTGTAATCGTATTACGTGTAAAGTGACTTTTTAATTCCTTTTTCAATAGTTTTATTTTGGGGAATTATTTTCATTATTATTTTTTAATTGTATAATATAACTATACTCTCAAAAAAAGTTTGAATATGTGGTGTAAAAATATGAACTTAGTGTGCATTAGAAGTGTATGCTAAAAGTTATAGATTTCATAGTAAGACTAACACAATTCCATAATAACGAAGTGTGTTTTTAAGATTTCTAAAGTTAGAAGGTACCAAATGGATTATAAGAAGTAGAGATGATAGCTCACATATAAATACAAGTATAATTTCAAAATAGGTGTGTTCGACGGATATTGTAAATGTTAATTTGATTATAATGATTGTGTTACCGGCAGGTTATGTTTCGTGTGTTAGGTCATGGATCCTGATTTGTTTTCTACTCGTGTCATACTTTCTACTATTTGTTTGCATGCCTTTAGTGTTATCGTGTTTTGTGTATTTGGTAGGTCAGAGTTTTATCTTAGTATGTGAGATATTCTATAACCTTGTGATATCTATGTGTACTATGGCCGGTTCATTGATTTGTTGTGCTTTTGTCCATGTAATTCAACATTGTCTTTAGAGAAAACGTTAGAAATCACATCAAACTAAAAATGAAAAATAGCCTAAGGGGAAAATCAAAATTGAGGGTCCAAACAACTAGCTTATCAAAATAAGTTGTGGGTACCACCTATGCTTGGTTTTCACGGTGTTGGGTTAATTGTCGGCTTTCCGCATGTACAAAAAGGATCGCTCAACTTCAAACGAATTAAAAGTCGTTAATTCATTTTATAGTACGAACATATTTTACACGCACCATTTATCCCATTGAACCATGTAAGAGTTTCCTAGCTTTTCAATATACACCACATTCTACCAATATAGGAGTTAACATATTCTTACGTTCTCATGACAGTTTGTGATTGAGAGTTATATCTTACTATGATATTGTTAGTCCGACATGCAATGTGAAACGTATTGCGGTCGAATTTTCGAGTACAAATACCAAGCTCCAGTCGAGCTAAGAGCGAGCAATATGAGGAATTGAGATGAAGTTCTCAGTTAGAGGGAACCACTTGATAGCAAGCAATAGTTTAATCAAGGCCCACAATTTATAAAAGAAATTGTAGCCAATTGACTACACAAAAATTGTAGCTAATATCAGTGTTGTAAAAAGCGGCCTACGCGCTAGCCAGTACCCCACCGTCGCGATTTGCAGCAAATCGGCCAAATTAGGTTTAGGTGACGGGTCGGTTAATGTCGGTTTAACTTTAGATTTTTTATTTTATTTTTTTTAATAATAATAATAAATCCACTCCTCTTTTCACAACTTCAAATTAGCAAGGATTGTAACACATTTTTGTGGCTTCAATTTTTTTTAATTATGTTTTAATTTAAGCCTCGTTGTTTTCTTGAAGTGGACCAGAGAGAAGAGGGTCAAAGATAAGGTGAAGAGAGAATGCGGGGGCTGTGATATGAATTTCTAACCTAATTAGTAACAATATAGTGGTTTCTTAGCCTTGTTGTTTTAGGCCCAACAAATAACTCAGTGGACTTTAAGTCCAAAATTTAATCAAAATCCACATAACGTAAATTTTGCAACATATAACAAAAGATATACAATTAAAAATAGCAAAAACATTAAAAAAATTATTAAAAATATATATTAATTGTGCATATTTTATACCAAATACATATGACTTTAAATTTATATATAAGAAAGTTCAATCCGCCTAGGGGATGGTCGACTGCTCGACAAGCGCCTAGAGTTTTTTTATTATTATTATTATTTTTTTAATATTAACAACACAAAGTGATAGTGTTTCAACACAAATTTTTAAATAGATTTAAAATTTGACTAAAATTCAACTTCTTGTATATAAGACTTCATGTAAAAAGCTCCATGTATAAAGCCCGCCAAATATAATTTGCTGGCCCGCTAATTTCCCCGCCAAATTATTCACCCTTAGTTGGCAGTTAGACACCACGTTGGTTCAGCTCCATTCTCTGCACTTACAAGCGTCCAAAAATGATAACCCACCACCACCCTTCTTCTGACTGCGTCACCACAACCATCACTTACAATTTGATGATTTTGGGTGGTGTAGTAGACTTCTTCTCAGTTTACACCTGGTCAAATTTTGAGTGGACAAACCGGCAACAAAGAAGTCACTTACTAAGAAAATAGGGTATATATATCTCTCCATTCCCTGTTCATAAATTTCGTTTACTGGTTTTCTTTGTTTGCTACTTACCTTTGTTACACATTTACAAATTGTGAGTGCCAAGTACAACAACAACAACAACAACATACCCAATCCCGCCTAGGCGGGGTATGGGGGAGGTGGGATGTAGACAGATCCTACCCCTACCCCAGGGTACCCTGCAGGTAGAGAGACGGCTTCCAGAAAGACCTCCGGCAAGTGTGTGCAAAGTGTGCTCGAAGTAAAGGAAACGAGAAATAGAAAGCAAAACAAAGAAAAGCATACAAGCATACAAGCAGACAGAGCAAAACGAACATACAGGCAATACGACACAACAAGCATATAAGCAAACAAAACAGTAAACCGACACAACAAGTAAAAGAGCAAACAAAGCAAAAATGACAAGGCAACCAAGACAAAATAACCAAAACAAAACCACCTAGACAAATGCCAGCAAAAAAGGGTGCGAGGGGGGCACAAGACCAAGGCCAAACCAAGCAGCTAAGACCAAAGAGGGCAACGCAAAGGGCCTAAAGCTAAGGCAAAGCAAAATGAGCAAGCAAAAGGCACAAGCAAAGGGGCCTAAAGCCTAAAGGCACAACAAAGACAAAACCAAAGCGCTAGCCGAGGCAAAGCAAAAGCACCTATCTCCTAAAGGGGGCAAGCCAAGGGACCCTAAAAAGCCTAAAACACAAACAAAACCCAAACCCTCTACCAACCAAGCCCCAAAACTAACCACGAATACTAATCCTATCTCTCTACACGTTCCTATCTGAGGTCATGTCCTCGGACAAGTGAAGCTCCACCATGTCGAGCTTAAGCCTATCCTCCCATCTAAGTTTAGGTCTACCCCTCCTTCTCCGACCGTCGACAATAAGCGATTCAACTCTCCTTACTGGCGCTGTTTGTGGTCTTCTCCTGACATGACCAAACCACCTCAACCTTCCTTCTCTCATCTTCGAGATAATAGATTCTACTTCAAGTGCCGATCTGAACACCCCGTTAGGAATCATGTCAGACATAGTTTTACCACAAGTCCATCTGAGCATTCTTAGTTCCGCTACTTCCACCCTGTTTGCTTGAGCTTTTGTGATAGGCCAGCACTCTGACCCGTACAACATAGCCGGTCTAATAGCCACTCTATAAAATTTACCCTTAAGCTTAACGGGTACTTTCCTATCACATAGAACCCCTGACGCCGCCCTCCATTTCGCCCAGCCTCTTCCGATACGGTGGGTTACGTCGTCGTCTATCATCCCTGATTTGTGAATCACCGAACCCAAATATCTAAAAGACTCCTTAGGTGGTAGGATCTGGTCTCCGATACAGACGTCCGTTTCTTCGTTGTGGCTGATATCGCTCCTGCCGAAAGCACATCTCAAGTATTCAGTCTTCTCCCTGCTAACCCAAAGGCCATTCTCTTTAAGGGCCTCCCTCCAATGCTCAAGTCTGTTGTTCAACCCGTCCGCTGACTCTGCCACCAATACAATATCGTCTGCGAATATCATGCTCCAAGGGATGCACTCTTGGATCCCTCGTGATAGCTCATCAAGTATCAAGGCGAATAGATAAGGGCTAATGGCTGATCCCTGGTGTAGTCCAACTTTCACAGGGAAAAACTCTGAGGTTCCCACTGTGGACCGTACACGGGTCTTCGCCCCCTCGTACATATCCTTTATGACTCTCAAGTATCTCCTTGGGGTTCCCTTGTCTATCAGAGTTCTCCAAATCAACTCACGTGGGACACTATCATATGCCTTTTCTAGGTCGATGAAGGCCATATGCAAGTCTCTTTGCCTTTCTCGATATTTCTCCATGAGGCTTCTGAGGAGGTGAATAGCCTCGATCGAGGACCTTCCTGGCATAAAACCAAACTGGTTCTCTGACACCCTCGTTTCCCTTCTCAACCTTCTCTCAATAACCCTCTCCCAGAGCTTCATCGTGTGACTAAGGAGCTTAATACCCCTATAGTTGCTACACACTTGTACGTCACCCTTGTTCTTGTAGATAGGGATGACTTCACCGAGCCTCCATTCCTCTGGCATCTTATCGCTAGAGAAAATCTTGTTGAAGAGGAAAGTCAACCATCTTGACCGCTCGTCACCTAAGCTCCTCCAAGCTTCTATGGGTATTTGGTCTGGGCCTACCGCTTTGTTTCTTCCCATCTTCATTAATGCAACCTTCACTTCACTTTGGCAGATATCCGAGTAGTCGCACTCTGGAAGCAAATCTTGGCTAGGGGTCCCTCTCTCCCCGCTTTCTTGTGTAGCCCTCTCGTTAAAAAGAGAGGAGAAATAATCTCCCCATCTTTTCCTAATATCCTCTTCGTTGACAATGCTACGTCCATCCACATCTTTAATGAATCTTATGTTTCCCAAATCTCTGCTTCTCCTCTCTCGGCCTTTAGCTATCTTGAAGATATCGTTTACCCCTTCCTTGGAGTCCAAGTTCTTATACAGAACCTCGTACGCTTTGTCTTTTGCCTGGGCTACTGCCTTTTTCGCTTCTCTTTTGGCTACTTTATACCTCTCCTCTGCCTCGACCCTATTCTCTAGATTACCCGCTCTACTCAAAAGGAGCTCTCTGAACCTAGATTGTTTCGCCGCTACCTTGGTTTGCACCTCATCACTATACCACCAAGATTCTCTTTGGTTTGTTTGGGTTCTCGTTGTCCCAGAAGCCACACCTAGTGACTCCTTAGCTGCGTCTTTAATGATGCAGGATAGGGTGTTCCACATCTGATCCGCGTCCATAACATTTAAGTCCTCCGACCGATCCGACAGTCCCTCTGAGACTTTCGCTGCAAACTCCTGTACCGCCGGACCGTTCAAATTCTTCCACATAATCCTCGGCATGCTAGTCGCCCTCTTCCCACTTCGTTGCCTCTCATAAAATGCATCCATGGCTAACAATTTGTGTTGGGATGAGCATGTCTCGCCTGGGAATACCCTGCAGTCCCTACATGCTCTAAGGTCCCCTCTGCGCACCATCAGATAGTCGATCTGAGTGTTGTGCCCTCCACTCTGGAAGGTAATTAGGTGAACCTCTCTCTTCTTGAAGAAAGAGTTCACAACTACTAGGTCGTGCGCTCTTGCGAACTCCAATATAGAGCGACCTTCGTCATTCCTAACTCCATAGCCAAAACCTCCATGAACCCCTGCGTATCCATCCGTTGCAGCTCCTATGTGACCGTTCAAATCACCCCCGTTCAAATCACCCCTGGGTATTGTGAGTGCCAAGTGTTTGTTGAAATGTCTAAATGGAATTTTAGCAATAAATTCTGTTATATGTGTTTATCTCTGCGTTTTTATACATATAAATATTGGGAAATTCAGATTATATGTTTTTAAATTGATTGTTGTGATGTTTGATTTTGAATGACATACAAGTATAGCAGCTGCAATTCAGATTTTAGAATGCAATCAGATTCATACTCACTTGTCCCATATATCTGTAGAAATGAGTGATGACGGTCACTTTGTAATCAAGAAACATGAAAACTATGGCCTTATTGCTTTTCGGAAAAAAAAAATAAATAATAAAAAAAAAACAAAAAAAAAAAAAAACAAAAACAAAAACAAAAAACAAACGAACAACTATGGCCTTATAAGGTTTGGTACTCATGGACTCCTCACTCATGGTAATACAGTAGGAGCTCCAGCTGCAGTTAGGATTGTAATATCAAGAATTGGAACACCTATATTTTATGTACTTACTGTGGACTCATAATTGTTTGATTGTGACAAGAATTCTTCGTACTGCTTTGGTACAAGTTGACAAAGTACGTACTTTTAATTGGTCTCATCTCTCATATCTTCATAGTTTATACCAATGAATTTGCCAACATCCATAACATCGTTCAAAAACCAACTATTTGCCTCACTGACTTGCGCCAAACTTCTTAACAAATATGAACTATGACACCAGAAAACAAACACAATGTCTCTAGATACGTTCTATCTAGTAATAGGTACTTTCTGTAGCATGTAGGTGTGTGTTTTTATGTCACTGTAAATCTGGTGGAATGGTAATTATTGTCTTAAGTTTGGGCGTGTTGTGTGTTTTCTTGTTATGTGTTTTGGAGACAAGTCTTCACTCAAATCTTATTGTTGCTACCTTAATGAACTAATCAAACATAACTAATTAACCTCTAATATTGTCTCACCGTGGGTCCATTATCTGCTCAGAAACCTAATCTTATGTGCTAATTGGTTCTGCTCTCATTTTTAACAGTAAAATGGGTATATGCTCTTATTTATATGTTGGTTCAACCTGCTACTTCTCTAATTGCTTCAATAAAAAAAAGATGGAAACAGAAAAGAAAAAAGGTAGAAAATTCACCATGCTTGTGTTAGGAAAAACATTCACACATCGGTTCCATCTCGTGACCCTTTACTTATACAAAATGGCCGTATCCAAACAGTTTGAAGCACTACATACAAACACAAACAACCAGTCTGCTATCGGTATAGGAATTAACTAATTTTACCAAAAAGAATAGAAAACAGAATCTCTTAAGATGGAAAAAGCAAAAGAGGGAATCTAAAATTTCATTATCATACCAAGCTGGTATCACTAAACTCATTCCCTGTGACAAAATAGTTTTTATAAATAATGGCTATCTTGAGTAGTTGCCTATGCTACTAGGCCAGGGAGACACTTTGCTTTCTGTCCCACAAACAGCTGACACACTCCCCTCAACGACAGATTGTCCTCATTGTGGTGCTTTAAAGTTCTACTCTCTGAAATGACCAATTTTTGTTTCCAAGGGTGGTCTTATTGTGATTACCTACAATGAGCTTTCTGATAATCTGAGACAACTATTGACCTCAAGATTAAAAGATGCAAAGATTAATAGTTTCTTTATGCAAGTTTAACAACTTCTTTATTTTCAACTATATTTTGGTAGCGTCGTCAAGGATGGATAATATAATTAGCATTACAATATGTAACGATATCGAACAAGCTGAAGATGTACTTGAGTTGGGCTTAAACCAATCTGATTACGGCGAAGGTATATTGTGTTTATGTAGTGGTGTGTTTATATGGTTCAATATAAGCCTTTACTCGTTCTGAAGATTTATTGATTCCAAGCTTTTCTTTGTAGTACAAGTGACTGGACGCAAAAAAGTTGACAAACATCATTGCCAAAAATTTGGGCACAACCTGATGGTGATCGTGTTAAACATGTAAGCATCAACATGCTTCATCCAACTTTACTAACTGAAATCATTCAACTTTACCAATATTAGTTTACCAAACCGAGATCATTTGACTTACCACTGTTTCTACTCATCCTTTATTTGAGTTTTTTTTTTTTTTTTTTTGACATATAAACTTTTGTTGTCTACATAGGTGGACTTATTTCTAAGCAATGTTTAGGCTGCTTATTCATGATTATTCATTTCCTACTTTAGAGAGTAGCTAAAAAAACAAAGGCCAATCGTGCAAAAAAGAAGATGGTGCAAGTTATGGGTAAAAAAAGTTACGCCGCGGTGCGTGAAGAACTAAAGGTAATTATATCTTATTGTGTAGCTCTTGATGTAAAATTTGCATATGGATTGAGATTTTATATTTTGTTCAAACAAAAATCTTTAATAGGGAGTGAGCTAACTAGAAGTAGTTTTTTCGTGTTTGCTTCTCAAAATACACATGATTGCAAAAAATGTCGAAACTGCAAAAATTGATGGAGCGTGATGATATGCATTATGTCTTGAGACAGTTTGCTTCTACTTTATTTTGTGTTGATGCATGTTTCATGTAACAAAATTTAAAAGACTTTTTTAAATGATGTTAACTTGATCAAATTTTGTTATTGAAATGACATTAAAATGAAAATAAAAATGACATATATGTAACATCTAATACAATTGATGGTGCATGAAGATTATTGGCATCCTATAAATCCATGTTATTGTAGTGAAAGTTTCAATTTTTTCCCTTGGTCTAGGTTTGCTTCGTTTAGTCAATGTATTCCCCGGCGCTCATTCTTACTTTGGATGGTATTCTGATGATGCATAAGGGGTGTTTGAGATATGTTGTATGGATAGTATGGTGCATAAGGGGCGTTTAGGAAATGTCGTGGAGAGCTGGTATAATGGATCTGCTATTTCATTTCGGCCTTGGGCGAAACTGTTTACTAATGTATTGAAGATGGTTCTTTGCTAGTTTAAATGGTTATCTGGATGGATTGAAAGTCTAAAGCTATGCAGGTTTATATGGAGAAATAAGGGTGGTGATTGTTATAGTTGCTGCTATTTTGTTGTTGCAAATGTCCCCTTTTGTTTGTTTTGGCTCTCAAAAGATCATGGGTTTTTGCTACTTCGATGAGGGAAATGTGGTTATTGTTTGCTGTATGATAAGTAGAAACAATGGAGTGCTTTTAATGTATAGTATGATAAGTAGAATCTCTTAAATGTTATATCTAAAATACCTAAGTGCCCTTGATCTAAAACATATGTAAACACAACACTTTTCAAAATGTTGTGCAACACTTTTGAAATGTTGCATGATTGAATAAGATTTGCACCATTTTGGACTAAAGTGTTGTAATTTTCCTTTAAAAAGTGCAACACGATTATAAAGTGTTGTATTTTTTTCTAATAAATGCAACACTCATAAAATAATGTTGCATTAGATCCTTAAATGCAACACTTATATAGTAAAATGTTGCTTTATTAATATTGAAGTATAAAAGGCAACAATTTCTAAAAGTGTCGCTTGTAAAATGCTGCTACAGCTTCATTTTGTTGTAGTGAGAAAGTCCTAATCCTAATTAATTTTCGGATTCCCCTCCCCATATTCAGCCCAAATTTACGCCTGTATCACATCCATTATCATAACTCGTATATTTAAACGCTCCTCTTTTCTTTCCCTCTATATGAACATTTCTCCTCTCCTTGTTCTGTCTATTCTTCTCAAACGAAAACTATAACACCAAATTATCTGGCATCCTTTTTGCTCTCAAAATAAAGAGTTCGTGGCTGTGTTCTGTTGATATCCTTGTTGGACCTTGTAATTGTAAAAGTCTTGTATTATGAAGATAACAATAGACGAAGGACCAAAGTTGTTAAGTAGAAAGTTAGTAACCTAAAAGTAGTTATTTCGGTTGGTAGTTAAAGGTAGTTATTTCTGTATTTTGGCATAAAGGTGTGTCGTTTGGTTGTATCCATTCGAACCAACATGACCATTGGGTCATACCCTTTCATGTTTATATATAGTCCTTTACATGTAAAACGTTTAAGAGTAGAGTGTCTTTGTAACAATGTAACCAACTGTTATGGTGATTAATAAAATGAATCATCTTCTTGTATATCTTGTGTAAATAAGATCCTGGGAAATATTCAAGTTGGAGACCTGTGAGAAAATATAATATGGCATCAGAGCCGAAGGTTGTTGCAAGGTTACAAGATGTGATTCAAGTCTTTTGATCAAGAAGATCAAGAAACTGAGAAAGGAAGACACCAAGGATTGTTGGGGAAGATAGTGCACGATCAGAACCAACGGACATGGACACCAAACGAATTGGTGGGAGTTTTGTTGTGATCATTCGCGACAACAAAACAGAAAAAGGAAACTTTTGTGGAAGCGGCAAGTTTTTGATAAGTTTTGATAACCGACAAAAGGAAGCGAACGTTGACACCAAACGTATTGGTGGGAGAAAACTTAGAAGAACAATTGTTACAACCTTTTATGTGGGACTGCTGGAACGCGACACAAAGAGAAGAAAAGGAAACTCTTGATGTTGAAAGAAGTGTGGAAGCAAGAGTAGCGCAAAAGAAAAAGAAACTCTTGACGTTGAAAGAAGCGTGGAAGCAAGAGTAGAAAGCGCGAGACATTTTTCTTGTGTGTATGCTATTAACGCGACACTGGAACAAGAAAAAGAGACACATTGATGCGTGGCAATCGCAACAGGCTTTACCTCTCGAGGGATCTCGAGAAGCTTACAACCCCCACCAGGCAGTGTACCTGATCGTTGTAGTATAGTATAGTGACAAGTACCGGGGGATTGATCGTTCAGCTTAGGAATAGTGTCGCTAGGATTAGAAAACCTAATTACTAGTTCTAAAGATGAGGGATGATTATTTTTGTATTTTTATATTTTTATGAAAGCAAGTAAAATCTCGAGTTTTGGAAGAGTGGGCGGAATTAGTTGCTATTCAACTAACCCAAAACTAAGATATAATCAAAATAAAATACTAAAAATGAAAATAAACTAAATATTACAAAGGTTGTGAGCAGTAATTGGAGAAATTGTGTTTACTTAGACTTCACTACTCCCTAGATATCTTTTACGCGTTAATTACTTGTTATAATTGTATGGATGACGGATTGTATTCCTTAATACCATTCATGGGGTGGCATACATAACTCCCCAATTCTATGAGCTCTTATCTCCTCCTACACCATGACCCAGCACAACTATAGGGATTGTAATTAGTGGCTCATGCATTAAATACAACCAATAAAGACCTAGTACGCCTCGGTTCATGTTTCTTAAGACGTTCAAGCATGTTACCATTTGGAGATCTGCCAGTTTTCTTAAGCCTAACATATAAAATCATTCATCCAATACAAGAATAAACAAGTAATCAACACATAATCAACATCTAGGTTTCATTAGATCTAAGCAAACACAAAAGAGATCTAGCCTAGCATAATGGAATTGAGACAAGAACAAGATATAGACAACCAACACATAGACATATTGATTGAATTAGAAGAACACTTATCTCAATTACAATGCAAGGTATCAAGGGTTTGGAACCCTTGAAAAACCTGTAAAAGATGCACCAAATTCGTCTTTAGGGTTTCACCAAAACTTCTCTCTTTTTATGAAAAAACTAGAAAACTATATATAGGAAAACTGAGGTGACGGCGTCAAGAGCAATGGTGTGACGCCGTCATCTCGCCGCCAAATACTTCCTCGGACGGCCTTGATCTACTTATGACGGCCTATGTGACGCCGTCAGCAACCACGGTATTTTATTCTTTGGACTCTGATGCCGTCAAGAGCAAGTCTTGACGCCTTCATGCACTGTTCACAGCATAGAATTTGGAGACTTTGCCGTTTTCTTCACTTTTATGCTCCAAAAACGTCCAAAATGGCTTCTTTTCCAGAATTCACTCTCCAAGTACCTAAAATCACAAAAGGAACGATTTAGGGCAATATTTGATCAAATAAATTCGGATTCGGGCTTAAATGACCCCCTAAAAACGGACCATTTTTTGCCTCATCATATACCCTTACACTTGAGATTTGCTTGTCCTCAAGCAAATGCGCTTTTATTCTACTCAAAATACAAGTTAGGGGTCATTTAACACTAATATAAAAGTAATTACAACAAATAATCGTTCCACTAAAGACCAATAGACAAGCACGGAGGTCATACACAAGCACCTCACAAATAGTGTTTAGATACTCACATCTCTCGGGTGTAATAAAGTAATATAACATTATGGAAATGGAAGATATCTCTCACTACCTGTCATAGCAAAATAGATTACCATAGGCTTGGGAAAGGATCAAACCTCCACCACATGGCGTAAGCACCTAGGATAAACTATCAAAGAGGTCTTTTAAAGGGTTGTAACGTTAGGTATAGGGATATGAATTACACGGTTTTGTTGGATAAAGGAAGTTTTACTGGTGGCGAGTTAACAATCTTGGTTAATTACATGTACAATATGGCGTTGCTAAGCCAAGACTAGACTCGACTTAAGCTAATAAATGAAAAATAACAAAAACATAAAATGAAACGGGATGGTAGTCCGTATGTTTTTTTTCTCTTTTTCCTTTTTCTTTTTTTTTTTCTTTTTTTTTCGGATTTTTTTTTTTTTTTTTTTTTTTTTTTTTTTTTTTTTGCATACAATCTTACCCTACCATCCAAAATAATACCTCATAGGGGATTGAGCATTCCCCTTACACTTGAATCTTTACATACTTTACATTTAACTAATCTAATGACTCGAATTAAGAAAATTAAAACACTTGGAGCACTTTTAAGATTAACGTACAATTGGGGGTAATAAATGATTTTCTTCCCCATTACTCCATAAATAAGTACTTTACCAATGAGTCCCAATCGTCCCAAAACAATATGTACAAGGATATGACTCGACTTAGCAACCATGTAATCAATTAGAAAGTTAACTTAGGGTTTAACAAATAACAATAATGCACTAAAAATGAGCGCATACACGGAAGGCTAAGGCGATTTGGTTGTACATTTAAGTGGGGTGTAACAAATTCTTCCTTTAAGTAAAATGCTTAAAGTTAGAAACGAAAAGATATGCTCGGAGGGGTGTACTAGGGGTTTCGTGTACTAAAAATGAGTACAACGCTAAGGGTGTGGGAAAAATTAGTTGACTTAAGTAGTCAAGCAATATGACTTAAATGGTCAAGTAATATGATACGGGTTTTTCACAAGGGTGATCCTAATGCCTCTTATCATGTAGTAAATCCTACCACACGAATGTAGTCTCACTAGCGGTCTTGGGATGCATCACTAACGCAAGTTCTAGAATCTAAATGCTACCGGTACACTCATAAGCACTAATAGTAAATGCTTTTCCTATCAAATCTAAAGGCGAACCTCACACATTTGGGTGGAAAATTTTTCTGAATATACGGTTATGTGCTAGTCATACAATCTCCTATCCATGAGACGCTTGCTATGGCTAAAGTTTCACTCCTAAATGTTGTAAAAAATTTTAAATTTGGCGCTAAAATTACACTAACAAGTATTTCTCATAGTTTTATTACACATCTACTATCAAACAAAACAAACTCAAGCGAAAGTGCATATGTAAGGTATCATCTTTTTACCCTCCCCTTACACTTAAGATGAACATTGTCCCCAATGTTCAAGTAAAGAATGTAAAAGTGAAAAAGTAAAGAGAATGAAATCAAATACTCTCCTGATTCGCTCGGTATGGATAATAGGTTGGCCAGGTTAGATCTTCCTCCAAGAAAACGAACAATCAAAGCTTCCCTTCCAGAATATAAATCATCTCCTTGTCGAACATAACCTGTAAATCCTGACAGAATAGACAAGACAACCTCGCGTAAAATCGGCGGCATCCTATATAAGTTACTAAATCCTAGAAAACAAAGTAAGATATAATGCTTGTGGAATGAAGTTTGCAGATTTCCTGGAGATTATAAAACTTAATAATTCACAAAAACCATAAGACTCCGTTAGAAAAACAAAACCGGTAAAATTTCCAGATTTTAACTCCTGACGCCGTCAAGAGTAAAACTCTGACGCCGTCAGAATGGACCTGCAGAAATTCTTATGTTAAGTTTCCGGAAAATTTCTGGAAAAACTTGGTCCTACTTCCTGGAAAATCCTGCAAAACTTCATTATGACTCAATACAAGCATTTGACTCTAACGAATACGAATATACATGTTCATTTAATATTATGGAGAATCATGATCGGTTTGTTTCTTGAAAACATATTTGGGGTTTCCCCTTACACTTATCTTTTGCAGAAATACTTTTAGGTTGGAGTTAAGACTAGGCCAAACAACATAGTAAAGTATTTCCACATTTTAATTGAGAAACATGATCAACCAACAATAAAAATAAAACATGCATACGGAAGCAAATAACAATCAAACAAATAAAATCACACAAAACATGGGTTGACTCCCAAGAAGCGCTTGTTTTTGTTCGAGTCACGAGCCTGACTCTACCCTTATTTAACGGATAAAAGGGAAGTTTTCCCTACACTTAGGATTAGGTGCGGGTGGAAGTAGCGATACACACCCTTAGGGTGGAAATATGCCTCGTGAGGAAAGAGTGGTGGATGAATTATATGCTCAAAGGGGTGTGCTCCTATCATCATAACTTTACCTAATTCAATCGGGTTAATGGGTGGATTAAGATTTTCTCCTAGAAAGGGATCATTTTCTATCATCTTCAAGAGACTACTAGTTGGGGATCCATCTTGACCTAATAAACCCGGTTTAAACCCATAATGTTTCTTACGATCAATCATGAATGGGTGATGTAAGTATGTAAGGTCATGGTTCACTCCTATGTTGGCTTCTTCTCTACAAGGCTTGGGGTCTACTACCTTCAACGTAAAACTACCCTGACTATATGGTTTGATGGGTGGATCGGGACCTATTTCAATTCCTAAATCTTCATCCAAGGATGGAAGATTAGGTAACAGTTTTGGTTGAGGCTCCGGTTCATCAAAACTAGGAACTTCCCTAGAACTGGGAGTAAGGTTCTCACTACAAGTATTCAAACCTATATCCTCAAGTGGTGTTTGGTTCAAGGGCTCTACCTCTATTGGGGTTCCTATAGTCTTTTCTACTTCTTCAGGGTAAGTCACGGGTGGTATGTGTGCCTCAAATGATGGTAGGACTTGTGGGGTACTTTGTGGGCTTGGATTATCCACCTCATCCTCCATTGTATCAAGATTACCTATGTGCTTGTTTTGTACTATGGCTTTAGGTGACATCAACACAAGTATCCCTGAGTAATCATCCCCAGACAAACTTCCTGTTTGCTCCTTCAAACTTGTTTTTGATTGATTTGTGATGTTGTTTGTTGGGTTGTCTACTCTATAATAATATTGGGCACAGTCTTCTATGGTATCCCATGCTTCTTCAGCACTTAATTCCCTAGGGCCCCCATTGGCAAAATCATCAATGCACATTTGGTCACATCGGCTGACACGATAGTAAAAGGTTTGGGTTAGGGATGCTAAAGAGAAACTATGATGAGGGAATTTTCGAAGTAAAATTTTAAAACGAGTCCATGCATCATATATGGGTTCATCTCGATATTGTTTGAAATTCGAGATGTCAATAGGGTAGAATGGCCTTTGTGGTTGGTGGTATGGTGGATTCGCGTACTCCATAATGGTGAACGGAAGAGTCAATGGAAATTACGAACAAACACACAAAGAAAAAGATAGACTACAGAGAATTTAAAAATAAAAATAAAATCTTACTAGAAAGGAATCTAGCAAGTAGACCTAATAAAAAGAAATTCTAACCTAGACAATAACTATTCCCCGGGCTGCGGCGCCAAAAACTTGATGCGTGGGAATCGCAACAGGCTTTACCTCTCGAGGGATCTCGAGAAGCTTACAACCCCCACCAGGCAGTGTACCTGATCGTTGTAGTATAGTATAGTGACAAGTACCGGGGGATTGATCGTTCAGCTTAGGAATAGTGTCGCTAGGATTAGAAAACCTAATTACTAGTTCTAAAGATGAGGGATGATTATTTTTGTATTTTTATATTTTTATGAAAGCAAGTAAAATCTCGGGTTTTGGAAGAGTGGGCGGAATTAGTTGCTATTCAACTAACCCAAAACTAAGATATAATCAAAATAAAATACTAAAAATGAAAATAAACTAAATATTACAAAGGTTGTGAGCAGTAATTGGAGAAATTGTGTTTACTTAGACTTCACTGCTCCCTAGATATCTTTTACGCGTTAATTACTTGTTATAATTGTATGGATGACGGATTGTATTCCTTAATACCATTCATGGG
Organism: Artemisia argyi; assembly: GCA_030686995.1. Lineage (NCBI taxonomy): Eukaryota > Viridiplantae > Streptophyta > Magnoliopsida > Asterales > Asteraceae > Artemisia > Artemisia argyi. The sequence continues at coordinate 154,864,764 of CM060707.1, forward strand.
GTGGCATACATAACTCCCCAATTCTATGAGCTCTTATCTCCTCCTACACCATGACCCATCACAACTATAGGGATTGTAAACAGTGGCTCATGCATTAAATACAACCAATAAAGACCTAGTACGCCTCGGTTCATGTTTCTTAAGACGTTCAAGCATGTTACCATTTGGAGATCTGCCAGTTTTCTTAAGCCTAACATATAAAATCATTCATCCAAGACAAGAATAAACAAGTAATCAACACATAATCAACATCTAGGTTTCATTAGATCTAAGCAAACACAAAAGAGATCTAGCCTAGCATAATGGAATTGAGACAAGAACAAGATATAGACAACCAACACATAGACATATTGATTGAATTAGAAGAACACTTATCTCAATTACAATGCAAGGTATCAAGGGTTTGGAACCCTTGAAAAACCTGTAAAAGATGCACCAAATTCGTCTTTAGGGTTTCACCAAAACTTCTCTCTTTTTATGAAAAAACTAGAAAACTATATATAGGAAAACTGAGGTGACGGCGTCAAGAGCAATGGTGTGACGCCGTCATCTCGCCGCCAAATACTTCCTCGGACGGCCTTGATCTACTTATGACGGCCTATGTGACGCCGTCAGCAACCACGATATTTTATTCTTTGGACTCTGACGCCGTCAAGAGCAAGTCTTGATGCCTTCATGCACTGTTCACAGCATAGAATTTGGAGACTTTGCCGTTTTCTTCACTTTTATGCTCCAAAAACGTCCAAAATGGCTTCTTTTCCAGAATTCACTCTCCGAGTACCTAAAATCACAAAAGGAACGATTTAGGGCAATATTTGATCAAATAAATTCGGATTCGGGCTTAAATGACCCCCTAAAAACGGACCATTTTTCGCCTCATCACACATCGTTTGGATAGAGAACGAATGGGAAAGGCTTTGTTAAACAGGTTGAAAACAAGATACAAAGCAATATAAGATGAGGGACTAGAGAGCAAGATATAAGACGCAGGACTAGAGCGCAAGATATAAGACGCGGGACTAGAGCGCAAGGTATAAGACGCGGGACTAGAGCGCAAGGTATAAGACGCGGGACTAGAGCGCAATGAACGTTGTTGTGGAGAAGAAAGCGTATACGTGGAACAAAGGAAGAAAGGAGTACTCAAGGATTATTTGTGGAAAACGCAGTGAAGCAACACAAGGCAACAACAACAACGAGAATCAGAAAACAAAGAAAGGATTTGTTTCGGTGGAACACAATCAGAAACGAAGGAGTTTTGGTTCGGTGTGGGTTACCAAGAAGTGGTACCAAAGTTTGTGTGTAGAAAGGACTTGAATTTCGAAGTAAAAAAAAGGGCGACAACACAACGTAGATCACTTGGAAGGAGACCGAGAACAACTTGGCCTGGTTGGAAGAATACGGTGAACAAGAAGGGGTCTAGAGACGTTTGTAGTTACGAAAGCAAGTCAACACACAAGAAAGAAGAAGAAAGACTTTGTTGGTGTCTTGCACACGAAAACAAAGAAGAAGGAAGAAACCTTGTGTATAAATAACGAGATACAGAAAGAAGAAAAACGCGTTGCTTGTAGATTTGAAAAAGTATACCGAGACAACGAAAACAATCTAGGATTGTTTGGAGACGTTTAGCAATATGAACAACAACAATAACGAAGAAGAAACAGGCTGATCACTTGTTTAAAGAAGGAATACCGACGGGTATTGAAGAGTTGTTTAAGATACGGTGTGAAATTGAAGAAACACAAGGAAGTATTGTGGTAGAACGTTGGAAAGGAACAAGCAACACCAGCAACAAGCATGAAGACAGGAAGAAGGAAAGAAAAGACACGGAGAATACCATGAAGACATGAAGAACAAGACTTAAACAATTAGGGGGAAAATGTTGGACCTTGTAATTGTAAAAGTCTTGTATTATGAAGATAACAATAGATGAAGGACCAAAGTTGTTAAGTAGAAAGTTAGTAACCTAAAAGTAGTTATTTCGGTTGGTAGTTAAAGGTAGTTATTTCTGTATTTTGGCAGAAAGGTGTGTCGTTGAATTGGTTGTATCCATTCGAACCAACATGACCATTGGGTCATACGTATTGCTAAGTGTGTGTGTCAAAAACTAATAAGTATCGTAAGCCTTAAACTAAATCATTAAACAAGGGACCTAGGGCTCGTTAAGTGACTGTTTTGTATCGAAATTTATGGTTGTGGGTCGTGTGAAGAATTACGGGATTTTGAATCGTATAGATGTGTTGTGTGTGTGTGTGGTGTTGCATGCATGGTTGGGTCGTGTGAAATAAAATGGGCTGTCTAGCATGTGTATGAAATAATCCTACACCAGTGTTGATTTTCTTGGGCAATCCCTCCTGTGCTTGCCAAATTGGTGGCCGCTGTGTGTGTGTGTAACTTATGAAACATGTGTAGGCCTAATAACATGCCTAGTAACGTGCTTCCAATCAGTTTTAAAAAATAAAGTTTTGGGATTCATGTGCCTCGTATAACTGGTGTGTGAGTTGGTGTCGACCTAGAGGGTGTCGTACAAATTATTTTTTTCTAATGGGTCATGTATTAAAACAGGTTTTCTTGAGTAAGTCGAGGTAAATGAGGGTTGGGATTTTAAGTCTATGTGAGTCACGACATCTGTAATAAGATTCGGATATGTTTTAAATCAGAATTTAGGTTGTGAGTTGTGTCGCGTGAATGCTACTTTCGAAAGGGTTAAATCAGGTTAAAGTTTTGGGTATGGTTGCAAGTATGGGTTTTGAGTTGGTGTTGTTTGTAGGATCGCATGCATAACCTGTGGTGTACCATTCGGGTCTTGTATGTTTTGGCGACCACATTTTAGGCTTGTGGTTCATTTCAGTTTGCCTTGTATGTGGGTTATATAATTGATTCGTGTGTGTATCCATGCAAGTAAAGTAGTATGTGAGTCTTTATTGAGTACGTACAGGTGTAATAAAATGGGTTCATATGTTATGTTCAACTAAGTTATACCTTAAGTGGTAATGTTCAATATTTGGAGCATGGGTCGAAGGAAAAACAGTTTAACCCTTACGAAATTATAAGCTGTAAACGAAATTTCAAATGTGTTATACTTAGGTTCAGTTTGTGTGTTTGAATGAGTGTGTCGAGATAGTATATCTTTATATATTCCGTGAAAGTCTTGTTTCTAAATCCGCTTTATCCTTTATATCTAGCTTGGTTAAGACATTAATTTTATATACATTATAACATAGTTCTAAATCAGTAATTTAATTCCTAAATCTAAATTAATATACCTTAACTCTAATTAAATCGACTAAATAATAATTTGAGATATACTAAAACTATGTCTAATCTAGTGCAGTGTTACATTGAATCAAGCTTTAACCATTCGTATTAAAACTCTAAAAAAGTGTTAATTAATAACGACAAGTATTAAAAGTCATTTTGGAGTAAAGTCATTTTGGAGTTAAGTGGATCCTATAAGTAATGTAATGATCAATAATTCATGTAGATTTGCGGAAGAAGGAATAGCTTGTGTATCTTTTGCTTTCCTAGTGATTATTTGCTTGGATTAGGGACCTTGTCTCATTTGCTACAAGGTGAGTTTTCGTGGACTCATTTTACTTATATTTTTCTTTGGGGGAAAACGATACTCAAATTTATTTCAAGTTTTATGCTGTGCTTAAATGTTTGCTTTAGAACTTTTGGACAATGTTGTGTGTAACACCCCAACCCGACAAGGGTCTAAAGTGTAACATTATGGTGTCATTTCAGAACATAAAGCACAAGCTTAGCTCAATAAATTACAAATCTTAAGGCTAAAAAGGACTAATAAAACAAATACAACCAAAACCAACTTCTAAAACAAATGAAATAGTCAAACATAAATCTGAAATAAAATTCAAGAATACTAAGGTAGGGTTGGTCCATTAAAAGCTCCTACTCTCATCACTCAATCCCAGCCTCCAACTTGATACCTGCCGCAGGGAAAATAAAATGCGGCTGAGCTAACGCCCAGTGAACAGATAAAAACATATTAAAGATAACTGAATATAAACGAATAAACAAATAATCCAATGAGAACCTGCTGAGATACAATTTCATAAAAGAATATGAAGGGTCATGGAAATCAAAGAACAATCCAGAAATGGTAAAAGGGATAGTAACGGAATTTCCTCAAGTACCAAAACAATCAATCAAACATTTCATATCACAAATTATATACCGTCAATTCATAAGTTATACAAGGAGGGGAGACCTCTCAAGTACCAAATGGAGTACTAGCTCCCAGAAGTGAAATGGGGTGCATGGCACGCACAACCAATCACTAATCATTTCAGAACAGAACATTATGCCTAGGATGCATCCATACGCTCCCCTACAAAATAGATTAGCACATACCCTAGCTCAAGGCTAGCATACATACTCAGATAATAGCCACAGATACAGATAAGGGAAACGCGGTGGATCAATCACACCTCCACAGAAAGTGTCATGCCATTGGTGCCTCAATTACATGGCCATGTTACCTTCATAGCTAGGAGTAGTACCTTGAGCAATGGGTCAAATCAAATGGAACGAAACAAAGGGTCATAAAAAAGGTGTCATATCAGATGGATCATAACAAAAGGATCATATCAAATAGATCATAACAAAAGGATCATATCAATGGTTCAGATCAAGGGTTCATATCAAAGTAAACAAATCAAAGGCAATGAATACGAATCCTGAGAAACGAGTAATCAAACAAACAAACCAACCGATAATGATGTAAATAGAAATTGTTATCCAGAATATCCATACCGATATGAAATGCAAATGAAAGAATGTCTAAAAGTAAGACTGAATATCCGTACCTTAATGCAATTGAACGGAAACAAATGAATGAATGAACGTTACGGTTTCTTCAACGAATCTACACGGATTAGGGTTCATACAATACTTATTAGCTCATTACTGTTTTAGGGTTTCCAACATGTAATAATTATAATTAGGGTTTAACGATCTCATTAATTTCATATAGGTTACAATTTATTAATTATTAATGATTAAGTCTAGGGTTATTAAAACATAATAAATGTCATAAATGATTATTTTAGGGTTTCAAATAATAAACAATCGAAGTTTCAAGTTTTAAGGAAGACAATTAATCACATTAAAGGTGTTTCACACTTATGTCATCCTAATTAATATACTTAGGGTTCATTTTTAGTGCGTAAATTCATATTAGTTTTACGAATCGATTTCGAAACTAAAGTTGACTTATAATGGTTTGAAAACATATACATGAGATACTTAAAATTTTCCATGTACAACTTATATACGTCAAATATATATATATACTAGGTAGGCTTTTTTGGCCGTGCTAATCACGGCCCATGACAATCAATATTCTACATTTGAAAAGTTTGATTGTTGTAACTTTTAAAAACCGTTCAACGTAATTCTACAAATAAGAAGATAGCTAGCTTTTACCGGATGAAAGTAATTCTGAATAGCTCTTTGTCATACACATACACATGCAATCAGAGAAATGAATATTGCTCCATTGAAAAGCACTACCCGTCAAAGTTTAGTTGTTTTTTTAACACCGTTGCGTCATGCGTTTATGTTGCTAGTTATTAATAACTATAAAACATTATGCGTATGCTTTATAAAAAATTGGTTAAAATTTCAACTTGATTTACAAATATAAATCATAACTGTTACAGACTTAATAAATGAACAAAACCCCAACAAAATTCAACCTCCTTGCATCATAAAAACACAAATATCAATATGAAGTGATAATACGTGATAACTCTCTTGAAAATTTATATAAAAATTTAAAAGCCGGTGAATTATTACCTAATACTACACATTGTACTCGTATCATACATCTTACAGTAATCAATTGTTCGAAACACAAATATCACCTAATTTCGTGCCATACCTTTGAGGCCTTACGTGAAGATTGTTGACTAATTGAAAATTCATAAACCCCCATGTCCTGTCATATCTTTGGTACTATGCACACAGTAGACACCAAATCTTTGCACTCATGATGCTAATACATATAGCTACATAGACCCCTATTCATTGACTTAAAAGACCAAATCTATATTTTATGTAAACTTTCAACTTTTTTTTCGTTTTTTTTTTATTTTTATTTTTATTTTTTTATTTTTTTTTTCTATTTCCGGTAAAGGTAATCTTTCATCTTCAAAAGACATTAGAATCGAAAATATACTTCTGATAATATCCAGCAACCAAAACCCAACGTCTACATGTTTTTTCAGTTTTCATCGTTCAAGAGCATACTTAACTACTGTATTATAAACTTAAGTACTTAACTATAAAATCTTAGTTTTCTTTAAAGTTAAGTATTAGGAAGATTTCCAGTGTTCTTGATATAAAGTATCAAAACCCACAAAAAAACATATAATTACAGTCAAAGGATGTATATCAACATAATAAGATGTGGGAAGACTTCATAATCTTTACAATGGGACTTCAAAAAGCTGCAGTAGTTAAGGCAACAAATATATTACAAATAGATTGTAAAATTAAAAAAAAAAAAAAAAAAAAAAAATGAAAATATCTTGTTCTTGGTTCTTTCCTGTGTCAACCTTTTGTCAGCCTCAGCATCCACCCATGAAACGTATTTTCTCTCGGTTTTCTTCACGTACAAAGTAGGTCAACAAACTCAACATACATAATGCAAAAGTTTACAAAAAGATCATGAAAAAAAATATTTTCTTCATCCTTAATTCATCCTTAACTTCAGAGAAATGCAACAACAATTTGAGAAAAAATACCGTGTTAACAAATTTATAGAAATCGAGCATTTCAGACCACTGCCTTCTTGCCTCCCAATCTGTGGAAACACCAAAACAAATTATATATTCATTAGGCAAACAAAATGGTAGTTTGAGGCCACCTTCAAATCTAAAAATGCAAAAAGATCATCATCATCTTCTTTTAAAGGTAGTCTGCAAAAAGATCAAAACTTGGTCGGTACATACACAAATAACACCCCGATAACGCAAATAAGAACGGCAAGAACCATTAGGTCAAATGCTAAACATCGTCCAGTTACTGACGACATAAAGGTTGTTGTACGTAGTACTGAAATGGAAACGGCCTCTCCGGTTAACATTTGCACAAAGGCGATACACACATCTACAAGTAGACAGTCTCCACGCACATAGATCTCTAAAAAATCCGACAGTTAAAGAAAATCTATAAAGGTAACTGTAAATGCATGTGTACCTACAAATCTGAAGCCAAAAATGAGCGATTTGAGCACAAATTAATAAGCAAAACGTAAAAAGAAACAAAACAAAAACAAAAAAAAAACTCTGTTATTATGTGAGAGAGAGAGAAATAGTATGCGAGAGAAATCGATGGACATAAAATGTGAGTTTTGAAAGATATGGCTTGGAGAAGTCACACACGCAAAGAAAATACCTACGTAGTATTACTTTAGCAAATAGTAACCGACTGTTACAGCTTACGTGGCAATTTCTTAGAGCTCAACATTATTTTGAGGGGTTTCTTTTATATATATATATATATATATATAGAGAGAGAGAGAGTGCGGATCAAATTTTTAAGTGCGGACGTGCGGATTGATCTGGTCCGTCCAATCCAGATCTGATCTTGACTTTTAAAAAAAAGTCAAGATCTAGCACTATCATCACGGTACCAATTAACCATGAATTTTTTTTTTTTTTAATTTTTTTCCTTTTGAGCGATCCTTAATATTGTTATCTTCTTTTATTTTTTTATTTTTTCAGATTTTTCGGAGAACTTTTTGTTTTTTTGATTATGAGTGCTACCGTGATATTAACCATATTATGAGTTCCACCGTGATATTAATAATATTTATGAGCCGTGATATTAAAAACCCATGATAGCTACGGTGATATTGTAAAACCAACGTGATATTAAACTTTTTTACATGTAAAAATGAACCGTAATATTAGTGAAAAGCTTAATATCATTGTTTTTTTTATTATGATATTAAAAAAACTTACGGTGATATTAAAAAAATTCAAAACATACGTTGATATTATAAAACCAACGTGATATTAAGCTATTTTACATGTAAAAATGAACCGTGATATTGAAAGAATTACTTTGATATTTGTGAAAAAACTTAATATCACTTTTTTTTTTATTACGATATTAAGAAAAGTTTCGGTGATATTAAAAAAAATTAACTTTGATATTAAGAAAGCATTATAATTACGGTGATATTAACGATATTATGATACGGTGATATTTATAAAACGTTTATATTATAAAACCAACCGTGATACTAAGCTTTTTTTAATGTAAAAATGAATCGTGATATTAAAAAACACATGATAGTTACGGTGATATTAACAATTTTTATTAAGAAAAAGTTTTTATGATATTAAAAAAGTTACTGTGATACTAAATTTTTTATTAAAAAAAAGTTTATGCGCTATCAAAATCTGATTTTGACTTTTTTTACAAAAGTCAAGATCTGATCTTGACTTGTCAAGATCAGATCTTGACTTTTGTAAAAAAAGTCAAAATCAGACGCTAATATCACAATACCTTTAACGATGAAAATGATTTTTTTTTTCAAATTTTTTTCAGCGATTCTTAATTATTTGTTGTCCTCTTTATTTTTTTTTGATTTTTTCAGATTTTTTTGAATTTTTTTCAGAAAAAAAGCTAATATGATAGTAACGATTTTAAAAAAAGACGGGATATTTACGATATTGTCACTCCGCCTTTTTCAGATGGTTGACTAAATGGAGGGCTGAGATTCGTTCGTACCATCCGCACTAAAAGACAAAAACGTACCTGATTCTAACTCTCTCTCTCTCTCTCTCTCTATATATATATATATATATATATATATATATATATATATATATATATATATATATATATATAATCTAAGGTTTCTCTTGATTTCACTTTTGTCATATAATTGTATAAACTATTAAGGTTCATTTGGTTTAAACTTAAGGTGCGTTTACATTAATTATAGGGTCCACAAACATAACACAAAAATGATACTACATGAATCCTACAATCTATTACACACCATGATACACAACCTGAGTTTATTTTTCAAAACTTTTAAACATGCATTATGGTTAATTAGTAGAACAGCATAGGGTCAGTCTGATACTTGTTGGGATGGCTCGATGTGTAGGGCAGTTTTAAAAATGTCGAATATTACAGGTTTGTATGGTCGAATTTACATGCAAGGAAAACTTAGCCTGGTCGAATGAAAGTGTCATAGGGTCGAACACAAAAGCATGTTGGTTTTAGTTTATGGTCGAACAAAAAGAAAGGTTACCCAAGGTTCGATTGGTTTGCTATATAAATCGAGTACAAAAGAAACAAGGGTCGATGCATATGAAAGCTAAGGTCGAAAATAATCATTGTAAGGGTCGAACACTGTGAACCAAGTAATCTCGATATTGCTTTGAAGAAAAACGTGAAGGACCAAAACCGTAGTTTAGAAACTTATTAACCGCTAGTTAGTTAAATTAGTTAATGTTTAAAAGTCAACTCTAGAATTTCTGTATTTGTGAAAAGGTGCATCGATTTAGCATGCCCTTTGGTGAAGAGTTGTGTCGTTTGGCTTGTGTCCATTCGAACCAACACAATGGTTAAACACAACCATTAGAAAACTATAAGTATTAGTAAACTTGTAACATTACATTGGTTAGACAAATAATATAAGTTATCTATTTCGTTTTACATTGTTTGCAAATCGTATTTGACTCAACCACAGATCCGAACACTTGGGACAACATTTGGCATCAAGAGCCTTGTTTGAACCCTCTCGTTACACCATCAAACAGAACACAGAAACCAGAAAACTTGTATCGAGGCACAGAAACCAGAAACCAAAAACAGAAACAAAAAAACCTACGCTGATTTTTTTCAGGAACAACGCAACACCTCTTAAACCTTGTTAACGTTAGAAGGGGTTGCCTAGATAACTTAGGGACATAAGAAAGTCGTATACAACTTTCTTTGTGTCGTATTTTGCAAACAGGAGGGACACCAAACCAAAGTGGTCCTTGTTTTTGTTGTGATCATAATACGCAGCAACAAAAACCAGAAAAGAAGAAGAACAATTGTTTATTTTAGAAGATTTCTTGTTAACAACAACAAGAACGCACTTGTTGGTTTTACTACAACGCAACAAGGGAAAGGAAAGACGTCGAAGGACTTGTGTATTTACCGAAATACACAGAAAAGAAGTGCAGAAACATTAGAGGAGCGTTGCTTGGGCAGAAGTTTGAAAAGATACCGGTATAACAAAACAATTCAAGGATTGTTTGGACGTTGGCAATACAAGGAACAACAACAGATATTGAAGCAAAAGCGACTTGATCACTCGCTACAAAAGGAATACCGAATAGGTATTAGGGTTGTTGACATACGGTGTGGACAAAAAACGGAAGAAAATAACGAGTGTATTGTGAAACAACGTGACGTAGGAGACAAGCAACAGCGGAACGACAAACAAAATCATTTTTGTTTAGATGTTGGTAGAATACCGTAGGGTATTAAGGAAAGAAAAAAGAGAAGAAAGCAATCGAATTGCTTTGGCAGAAAAGAATACCGTAGAGTATTTTTGAAGAAAAGGACTTGGAACAAAAGGAAACAACGACAACAACTTGAAGTTGATCGTGGCCAAAAAACACTTAGGGTGGATTTGGAGGATAGCTGAGACATAACAACGGTCTAGAGCACGTAGTAGAAACCAAGTCAAGAAAGAAAAGAAGGAACAACGTGAAGTTTGGTTAGTATTCGATAACAACATCAAAACAGCCGAACTTGGAAGGAGACGTGGAAAGAAATAAACGTGGTTGATATAACTCTAAGTATCGACACACAAGTGGGAACATCATTGTGTTTTAACACAACATACGAGGTCACAAATTCATCATTTGGATTTCAATTATACTTTTATAGTATAGATATTTTTTCACATTATTAGGAAATCCCGAGAACTATATATTGATCCCGTATTACTAGGATTCCCGGAAAACTATTTATGTTCCCGTAGTAGTAGAAGTACCATACTTGTTAGAATTCCCATACGATTAGAAAGTGAAGATCTTAAATACTTTTAAGATGGCCGGTGACGATTCAAGCACATCAAACACTACACTTAAACCCATGACACCTATTGCACAATACCAATGCCCTAAACTCAAAGACACAAACTACACAGTTTGGGCTATACAAATTAAGATTATATTAGAGGCACATGGTTTGTGGGAAACAATAGAAACTAAGGAAGACACGCAACTAGATGATAAGAAAGATAAGGCAACAATGGCCTTACTATATCAAGCATTGACCGAGGATGTGATTTTACAAGTAGCAAATTGCAAAACGTCAAAAGAATTATGGGAATCATTGAAAAAGAGACACGTTGGAGAAGAAAAAGTGCAACAGGCACGATTACAATCACTAATGATATGATTTAATGCCCTTCAAATGAAGGATGATGAAACGGTGGATGCATTTACGAACAAACTTAACAGTTACACCACGAAGGCTAAAGAATTAGGAAAGACCTTGAATGAATCACTTTTAGTACGAAAACTATTAGACTCCACACCCGATAGGTTCATTCAGATAGTAGCATCCATAGAATAGACTAATGATCTCGACAACATCACTTTAGATGAGATCACTGGAAAACTTAAGGCATTCGAGGAAAGGATAAAACTCCGAAAAGGAGGACAAGCAGAAAGCCAGGATAACCTATTATTCGCACAAGGCGAACACACTAGAAATAAGAAACGATTCAAAAAATATAGGGGTAGATCAAACTACTCACAAGGAAACCGGCAGAATAGAAATAGAGATAACTCGAATGGAGAGAATTCAACTCACAACAACAAACCCAATAAGTATAGAGGTGAGTGGAATAAGAAGAAAGTAAAATGTTTCAATTGCGGGAAACATGGACATTTTAAGAGAGAATGTAGAAGTCAACCAACAACTCAGGAACAGTCAAACCTTATCTATGAAGACGATGAACCATCACTATTAATGACTACACACGAAGAAGTATTGTTAAATGAAGGACAAATACAACCCGGAAAGTATGCTACAACAGATGCTAGCATATGGTATTTAGATAATGGTGCAAGCAACCATATGACGGGAGCGAAGAGTCATTTTAAAGATATAGACGAAAGTATCACTGGACGCATTCGTTTTGGAGATGGATCGTATGTAGAGATAAAGGGTAGATGTGACAACTGGCAAAACAGGGAGCCGTTTTTGAAACCCGCATTACATTAAAAATTATAATTTTGGAATTTTTGAAAAGTTTATTGTGACGAGATGTTTCATGAATGTTGGAATGTGAATTTGATCGTACGTTAATTATGAGAATTTGATTATTTATTTATGGTTTGGTTTGGTTCTTTTGTGATGATTTATTTTTGAGATCATTATTTTGGCACTACATTGACTCCGGCACTAGGTTAACCTAACAATTTTAATTATTTTAATATGGGTTTGGATATTATTATTTTGGAACGTATCGCGAGGTTTTGACTATTTTTGGAACGAGTTCGGTTTGAGAAAGTTGATTGGTTATTTAAAGTTTCAGGTTTTGGTCCGTGTATGTTACACCAGGTTACCTCACCCACCCTAATAATAAAACTATTATTATTAATATAAAATTTTGTTTTCTTTTTTGAGGAGTAATACAAAAATCGTCCATGTGGTTTTGACCACACAACACAAACACAACACCCTCACCAATTTCACACTCTCTCTCTCTACACTTCATCTTCATCCCCCCCAAACCCTAGCCGCCACATTTTCCGGCCACCAGCGCCGTCAACGCCGCTCCCCCATCAAAACCGACACCACAAATCGACTCCCCACATCATTCTCTACCCGATCTACATAAACACGCGCCCTATATCTTACTTTTTCATCTCGATTTCACCACAAATTCGTCATTATTTGTCTTGGTTTTGAAGATCCTTTCGATTTGGTCTTGGGAATCGAAGGTAGGACGAGTTTTGACTCGTATTTTGGTTAAAGTTGTGACTTAGGTTCACGAATTTGTTTTCTTTTCGGGTTTTCATGGATATAAACGCAAGATTTAAATGGGTTTTTGATGAAATGGATTAAGAAAAGTGTTTGGTATCCGGGTTCATGATTTTTCTCGATGGGTCGAGGCTTAACCGAGAGCTATTGCTCTCGGCTTGGGTTTTTGGTTGTGTTATTTTGGCCATTTGATGAACTTTGGACTCTTGGTGCTCGATTGTGATGTTTGGTTGACCCTTGTGGTCATTCGGATTTTTGGCCGACACCCCAAAGGGGTTGTTTGGGTCGGTTCTGGCTCGAACTAGAGCAAGCCAAGACCTAATGGTCTCGGGTGGGACCCACGTCCTTGTTTCGAGTGTAATATTGACCCGGGTTGACTTGGTAAATCAACCCGTAAATGATTATGTATTCGGTTGTTATTTTTACTTGTCGGATTATTATTGTTGTCGTGGTTGTTATTTTTGACCATGGATTACTTATTTGGACTTGTTGTGGTATATTTGGAATTACGAGATATGTTGGAGATGTGTTGTCGAGTGTGGAATTGGGGACCGATTGTGAGACGGTCATTAGATGACGGAGATAGGTTAGTTGGGTGCCGTAGTCGGACCCTCTTGTTGTAGCACGTGGATATGGGATTGATTTCGACGGAGTTGATTTATTTATTTTGACTTGATTCTTTTGTTGGACTTGGACTATGAGCCGAGAGTCATGACTCGGACATGTGACCAAATTCTATGACTCGATAAATATTTAAAAGTCAAACATTAAAAATAATACTCGTGATAATATTATTGATAATATAATCGTTTATATACGTATATAGACGTGATAAACGTATATATATATATATATATATATATATATATATATATATATATATATATATATAAATGCGTATATTAATAATAAAACGACCACGAGTAAACGTATAATAATATAACGATAATTCTTATACTATGCAAATAGTGTAATAAATGTCGGAATATTGTTATAGATAAATAACTCAAAATAATGTCGAGAACTAATAAGTCGGGTGAGTAATAAATATAAACATAACGATTTTTATAAATATAGAAAACTTATCGAGTTATACGAGTTGTGGTTATTTAAAGTCCAAGTGGGCTTTATATTGTGACTTTTGTGTTGTCACGGATATATGACGATTAATATAAACATTCTCTATAGCAAGTGACTTATTTAATCGACGGATTATATCGAGTTATTTGATTATATAAAATGAGTATATTAATGGGCATTGTATCCCACGACGCCCATAGGATGTTGTGTGTGTTTTAGGGTAATAAATTATTATGTATCTCATGGAATTTGGCCGATTCGACGATATATATAGGGAATTTATTGGACTACGATATATACCAAATAGAATTCTTTGTGTTATGTGCTTTAGGTTGGGTATAATTTTGGAACGATATATTACGTAAATAAATATGGGAGATTACCAAATCGACGGATTTGATAAGCTTCGATGATTTATTTAAATAATATATTGGGCTAATATTATACCTATAGATGGTTTATTATTTCGTTTGTTGTGGCTTTTTGGTTTGAGTTTTGTCGACCCTTCACCCATATGGATACCAAACGTCGAATTTCAAATTAATATGAAGATAATTCGAGAAATGGATATTTTTGAAAAGTAAAATGGAATACGTTCGGGAATGGGAATATTTGATTTTTGAGGAAATGATTTCTGAATGAGTTTGATATTGTTAGGAAGTGTCGAGTCTGTAGTTGCCGTTCCGTGAGTTGCTTGAGTTTGCTTACGTCTTTCTTCTATTGATTTCTTTTGAGGATTTCTGGACTTGAGGTGAGTCATAGCCCCACTTTTTACTCTTGAACTTTGTTTTCAATACTTGGGGTGAGAAACGTGCAAATGTTTTATGTGGACTATTATCGCTTTATTTATTTTAAAACTTGCTATGCTTATAGAACTAGGTAGGATTAAGTGAGGCCTAGTCCCGAACTAGGTAAGCTATTGATTTGGTTGTTGAGCGAGGCCTAGTCCCGAACTAGGTAAGCTATTGGGTTGATTATAGAACGAGGCCTAGACTTGAGCTAGGTAAGCTATTGATTGGATTGATTTGAGCTATAGCGTGCACCTATAGGGTTGATTTGATTTGGTTGGATTATTTTGGTTGGATGATTGAGGCCTAGTCTAGCTAGCAAGCATTTTGCGTATATGTCCACTATATCAAATTATGAATTTAAACCTATGATCTCACCAACGAAAGCTGACTTTTAGCACGTTTTCTCAGGTAATTAAGTGATGCTCTATGGATGCTTGGGATTGGAGGCTTGGCAATGGCACCAGTTATGGATCTATTTTTCTAAAACTCTGATAACTATTGTGGATCTATCATTATTTCTTTTGGGCCTTACTTTGGATAATTGTTGGGATAAATGTAAACTTTAAAACCCATTTTGGTTGTATTTTTCTTATGTTTACTTTATCTCGTTCTTTCATGACTTTGAATGGATACCAATCCCCGTAGCACCACGAAAGCTTGTTGAGTCTTCCGCTGTATCAAATTTTGGGGGTGTTACAGATTGGTATCAGAGCCAAGGTTATAGAGAACTAGGTAAATGGACACCTAAACTATAACCGATTTTTATAGAAAACGATCCTCGACCATTGCCCGCCAGCCCGCCAAGCCGAAGCATCATTGTTTATTATTGAGGTATTATGAGATCATTGAGATGATTATAAGGTTTGGGATTTCTTGAGATGATTTGAGGATTTGAGGTTTATTGAGTTAGTGATATGATGGCGTTTTGAGGAATTATATGCGTTTTGAGGAATTATATGGCTTAATTGTTTTACGAATGGTTTTAGTAATGCGGTATTTTAAATCTTTCTTGATTATATATGATTTGGAATTATATGGCGATTTTGATATGGTATTTTGAGTTCGCGGTTTAGTTGTTTTGAAACACTTACACCTACCCTACGCCGTTGTCACAGACTATGGCCTCCCGTACGCCCGATGTTGTTGAGGATATTCTTACTGCACCGGTATTCCCAACACAGTTTACCATGGCTCCTGATGATCCTTACCAAGTTGCCATACATTCAGCTACTGTGTCACCGACAGCTTCTACTTCAGCACCACCTGCTGCATCTACGCAGGGACCCTCATCTTCTCTAGGGCTCCCTGGTATATCGAGGCAGGTTACTCTTCATCAGGCTTTAGCTCGTGTGGCTCCACGTTTTGCCCACCGAGCTACGGCACATATGTCGGTACGCCCTACTTCACCACCTTTACAGATAGAAGCTCACTCTCTTCTGTCAGAGGTGCCACCTGCATCATTGCGTCGTCGTTCTAGATCACCTACCCCTTCACCACATGGTTCACCTGTTAGGAGACGATGATTGATGATGTACTCTTCCGATGAGGAGGAGGAGGAGTACGAGGGTGAGGATGAGGCTGATGACCCTCAGAAGGCTGAGCAAGGTGATGATGATGACCCTGAGGAGGGGGATAACCCTCAGGAGGAAGAGATGCCTGATGATGATGATCTGTTAGTGCCGCCAGCTCAGGCTGAGGAGTCTGATTCACCTATACATCCGATTGAGCCTGTTTCACCTGATCATCCATTTTTGTTTGAGTTGCCACCTGGTAGTCCCGTTGAGTCGGATGCACCTTCTGAGGTTTCTGCTGAGCATGCAGAGTTAGGTGAGACTGGTAGGATGTGGGCTCGGATTACTGATCTTGGTGAGAGAGTTACACGTATGTCTGAGCGGATTGATAAGGTGACCGTTGAGTTCATTGGGGAGTTGAGGATTGACATGGTTACGGCTGAGAGGAGAGTTACTGAGATGAGGAGGGTTTTGATGGAGATTCACGAGCACATTGAGAGTTTACAGCGAGGTTTTATTACAGCCCGAGAGGCCGACCGCAAGTTATGGCAAAGGAATGCCGAGCTGGAGAAGGAGGTGGCTGACCTCAAGAGAGACAGCGACACCCATAGTGTGGAGTTAGGATCATTATGGAGAGATCTTGATGGCTTGAGGCAGGAGTTGAGGAGCCTCCGCCAGCAGCGTGGCTAGATGTTCGGGTTATGTTATCTTGTTGCTTTCTATACCGAGGAGTGTTCGGTTAGAAAAGCTAGTTATCCTATTTTGATGTATTTTTCGTTGATTATTCGTCTCGTTTGGAACGATTATTATCTTTTGTGTTTTTCGGTAGTTGGAACGATGTTGGATCCTTATTGTATGGTTGATGGTTATTTATGTGGTTTTTGGATATTGTGGAAATTGAGTTCCTATTCGCCTTATTGATGTTTTACGGTGTATTGTTGATATTCTTTCCATGACTTGGCTTCGTTGATTTAATTCTTGTTGAGCATATGATAAGTTCTATCGGAGACTCACGAACTTGTATGATGTTTCAGATCAATGGCCCCACGACGAAACCCTGTTAGAGCTACCAGAACTGGTCCTGCAACGACTACCCCTGGTCGTCGAGGACGCCGCCCTACTCGAAATGTTGAGACCCCTACTCCTGATAACCTGGACACTACTAACCGCAACAACAGGAATCAAAATGTTGATGTTCAGGGAGACAATGATCATGTTCCACTTAATGCACCTACTGTGGATCAAGCAATGATCAATCAACTTGTGGAGTAACGAGTTGCTGAGCTACTAGCTGAGTTAAATCATTCCAACAATTCTGCTGGAACATTTCCACCTGTTCGTGCTAATGGATGTAACTACAAGGAGTTTAAGATCTGTGGACCCGTTGAGTTTGGTGGAACTGAAGGAGTGGTCTACTTGGTCAGGTGGATAGAGAAGACTGAGTCAGTGTTTAATGTCAGTGGTTGTGCGGAGAATACGAAGGTAAAGTTTGCTTCTTTTACTTTCAAGGATGAAGCTTTAACTTGGTGGAACAATTACTGTAACTCGGTTGGGAGTGATGTGGCTTATGCTATGACTTGGGAGCAATTTAAGTCTTTGTTGATTCAGACTTACTGCCCAAGGAATGAGATTAAGAAGCTGGAGATTGAGTTCTGGAACCATAAGGTGAAAGGTACCGATATGGCAACTTACAATCGCCGTTATCGAGAGTTAGCCTTAGTTTGTCCCGATATGGTTAGGACTGAGACTCAAAGGATTGAGAGGTATACCGATGGGTTGCCGGTAGCTACAAGGAACGATGTGATTTCTGCTAAGCCTGCAAACATTCATGAGGCTATCACTATTGCTCAACAATTGATGGACTCGTTGGCATTGGAAGAAGCTGAGAAAGACAAGAATGGAAAGAGGAAGAGGGATGATCACTCTAAGGGTAATGATCGTCGAAACAAGCGACAAACAACTACTAGAGCTTATGCTATGGGAGATGGAGACAAGAAGAACTACAATGGAGATGCACCCAAGTGTAACCGATGTTATAAGCATCATTCTGGTCGATGTACTATGATGTGCAAGAATTGCTCTAAGATGGGACACATAGCTAAGGATTGTAGAGCTCGACCACTTGCTATGGTTCAAGCTACTCCTGAAACTATGAGCAAGGCAAATGTTACTTGCTATTGATGTAGAAAGAAGGGACATTATAGGAATGAGTGTAGGGAATCGTGGAACTGAGGGAATCAAGGATCGGGTGGTAATGGGTACAATAATGGAAACCGTGGAGTTGGAGGAAACCGTGGACGACAAGATAATGGGGACCAACGTGTGGAAGCTGGAGCTGCTCATGGGAGAGTGTATGCACTGGGGAACGAGAGAGGAGAAGATCCGAACGTCGTTACTGGTACGTTCCTTCTCAATAATCGTTATGCTTCCATACTATTTGATACTGGTGCCGATAAGAGTTTTGTGTCCACTAAGTTTGCACCCTTGCTAGAGAAACCCCCTATGGCCTTAGGAATTGGTTATGATGTAGAGTTAGCTAATAGGAACATAGAGAGGATTAGGACTATCATTCGCGGTTGCACATTAAACTTTCTGAATCGTCCTTTCAATATAGATCTTCTACCCGTCACGTTAGGAAGTTTTGATGTTATTATTGGTATGGATTGGTTGTCGAAGTATCGCGCTCACATAATTTGCGATGAGAAGATCGTGCGTGTGCCATACGGCAAGGAGATTCTGAACATACCAGGAGATAGAAAGGATTTGAGAGGCCCATCTAGATTAGCGGTCATATCTTGCACTAAGTTACCAAAGCTAATGGAAAAAGGATGTTACCTTTTCTTAGCTCAAATTTCTGAGAAAATAGAGAAGGAGAAGAAGGAAAGGTGCATTGGAGATGTACCTATAGTTCGTAATTTTTCGGATGTGTTTCCCGATGATTTGCCGGGAATCCCGCCTACTAGACAAGTGGAATTTCAGATTGAGTTGATACCTGGTGTTGCACCTGTAGCACGAGCGCCTTATCGTCTTGCACCTACTGAATTGGAAGAGTTGTCGAAACAATTAGCTGAGTTAGCCGAAAAGGGATTCATAAGACCAAGTTCTTCGCCTTGGGGAGCCCCGGTCTTATTTGTGAAGAAGAAGGATGGTTCGTTTCGTATGTGTATTGATTACCGAGAGTTGAACAAGTTAACGATGAAGAATAGATACCCGTTACCGAGGATCGACGATTTGTTCGATCAACTTCAAGGATCGAGTGTGTATTCGAAGATCGATTTGAGATCGGGATATCATCAGCTTCGAGTTCGCGAGGAAGATATTCCGAAAACGGCTTTCAGAACCCGTTACGGGCATTACGAGTTCCAGGTAATGCCGTTTGGGTTGACTAACGCACCGGCGGTATTCATGGACCTCATGAATCGGGTGTGTAAGCCTTACTTAGATAAGTTTATGATTGTGTTCATCGATGACATTCTAATTTATTCGAAGAGTGAGAAGGAGCATGAGGAGCACCTAAGACTTATCTTAGAATTGCTCAGGAAGGAGAAACTGTATGCCAAGTTTTCAAAATGTGAATTTTGGATTCCGACGGTACAATTTCTGGGTCATGTGATTGATATACAAGGAGTTCATGTAGATCCTGCTAAGATTGAAGCGATTAAAGATTGGGCTGCACCTACGACCCCAACAGAAGTTCGTCAATTTTTTGGTTTAGCCGGTTATTACCGAAGATTCATTGAGGGATTTTCGAAGATAGCAAAACCGTTGACCAAATTGACTCAAAAGAGTGTTAAGTATGAATGGGGAGATAAGGAAGAGGAAGCATTTCAGTTACTTAAGGAAATGTTGTGTAGTGCTCCTATCTTAGCGTTACCTGAAGGTAACGAGGACTGCGTCGTCTATTGTGACGCTTCTCATAAAGGTTTGGGAGCTGTGTTAATGCAATGAGAGAAAGTGATAGCTTATGCTTCCCGATAGCTTAAGAAGCACGAGAAGAACTACACCACCCATGATTTGGAGTTAGGTGCTGTGGTTTTTGCTTTAAGGATATGGAGACATTACTTGTATGGAACCAAGTGTGTAGTGTTTACTGACCACAAAAGTCTGCAACACATTTTGAACCAAAAAGAGCTTAACATGAGACAGCGACGTTGGATTGAGTTGCTAAGCGATTATGATTGTGAAATTCGCTACCATCCTGGTAAAGCAAACGTTGTTGCTGATGCTCTTAGTCGAAAGGAGAGAATTCCACCGTTACGAGTTAGGTCAATAGGAATGACTATCGTATCGCCATTACCGTCTCAAATATTAGAAGCTCAAATGGAAGCGTTGAAAGCAGAGAATCGACCTGCTGAGAACATATTTCGGATGGCAGAAAATGAGAAGGGATTTGTTAAGCGTTCTGATGGAGTATTATGTTTTGGAGAGCGAAGTTGGGTACCATTGTATGGAGGAATTCGAGAGTTGATTATGCATGAGTCGCATAAGTCAAGATACTCTATTCATCCTGGGTCTGACAAGATGTACCAGGATTTGAAAAAGTTATATTGGTGGCCAAATATGAAGGCAGATATAGCGTTGTATGTTAGTAAGTGTTTGACTTGCTCTAAGGTTAAAGCCGAACATCAAAGACCGTCAGGATTATTGACGCAGCCAGAACTCCCAGTTTGGAAGTGGGAGCGTATCACGATGGACTTTATTACCAAATTACCAAAGACAGCTAGCGGTTGCGACGCTATATGGGTAATTGTGGATCGTTTGACTAAGTCTGCTCATTTCTTGGCGATTAGTGATGATGATAGTGTTGACAAACTTGCGAGGTTGTATGTGAAGGAGATTGTTTCTCGTCATGGAGTTCCAATATTGATTATTTCTGATCGCGACAGCTGCTTCACGTCAGCATTGTGGCGATCACTTCAAACCGCTTTGGGGACGAGACTTGATATGAGTACTGCATATCACCCCTAAACCGATGGTCAAAGTGAGAACTATTCAGACTTTGGAGGATATGCTTCGTGCATGCATAATAGACTTTGGTAAAGGCTGGGAGAAATATCTACCCCTTGCGGAGTTCTCCTACAACAATAGCTACCACACAAGTCTTAAGGCTGCACCGTTTGAAGCTTTGTATGGTCGTAAATGTCGTTCACCTATTGGTTGGGCAGAAGTTGGAAATAGCCAACTCACAGGCCCTGAGCTTATTTTGGAAACTACTGAGAAAGTAACGCAAATTCGAGATCGACTGCAAGCAGCTAGAGATAGGCAAAAAAGTTACGCCGATCAGAGGCGTAAACCCCTAGAATTCCAGGTTGGAGACAAAGTGATGCTGAAAGTCTCGCCTTGGAAGGGTGTGATACGTTTTGGGAAACGTGGGAAACTAAATCCCCGCTACATTGAACCATTTCTTATTTTGGAAAGAATTGGGCCCGTGGCTTATCGGTTGGAATTACCACCGGAATTGAGTAAAGTTCATGATGTGTTTCATGTTAGCAATTTGAAGAAGTGTCTTTCGGAGGAAACGCCAGTTATACCAATTAAGGATATTCGTGTGGATGAGAGTTTGAATTTTGTGTAAGAGCCGATTGAGATACTGGATAGAGAGATTAAACGACTTAAGAGAAGTCGTATTCCGCTCATCAAAGTTCGTTGGAATTCGCGGCATGGACCGGAATTCGCGTGGGAACGCGAAGATGAGTTTCGAAAGAGATATCCGAAGCTTTTTACTTCGTAGATGGTTTGTTCCGGGAGAAACCCGGGACGGGTTCCTTATGAGGCTGGGAGGATGTGACAACTGGCAAAATAGGGAGCCGTTTTTGAAACCCGCATTACATTAAAAATTATAATTTTGGAATTTTTGAAAAGTTTATTGTGACGAGATGTTTCATGAACGTTGGAATGTGAATTTGATCGTACGTTAATTATGAGAATTTGATTATTTATTTATGGTTTGGTTTGGTTCTTTTGTGATGATTTATTTTTGAGATCATTATTTTGGCACTACACTGACTCCGGCACTAGGTTAACCTAACAATTTTAATTATTTTAATATGGGTTTGGATATTACTATTTTGGAACGTATCGCGAGGTTTTGATTATTTTTGGAACGAGTTCGGTTTGAGAAAGTTGATTGGTAATTTAAAGTTTCGGGTTTTGGTCCGTGTATGTTACACCGGGTTACCTCACCCACCCTAATAATAAAACTATTATTATTAATATAAAATTTTGTTTTCTTTTTTGAGGAGTAATACAAAAATCGTCCATGTGGTTTTGACCACACAACACAAACACAACACCCTCACCAATTTCACACTCTCTCTCTCTACACTTCACCTTCATCCCCCCAAACCCTAGCCGCCACATTTTCCGGCCACCACCGCCGTCACCGCCGCTCCCCCATCAAAACCGACACCACAAATCGACTCCCCACATCATTCTCTACCCGATCTACATAAACACGCGCCCTATATCTTACTTTTTCATCTCGATTTCACTACAAATTCGTCATTATTTGTCTTGGTTTTGAAGATCCTTTCGATTTGGTCTTGGGAATCGAAGGTAGGACGAGTTTTGACTCGTATTTTGGTTAAAGTTGTGACCTAGGGTCACGAATTTGTTTTCTTTTCAGGTTTTCATGGATATAAACGCAAGATTTAAATGGGTTTTTGATGAAATGGATTAAGAAAAGTGTTTGGTATCCGGGTTCATGATTTTTCTCGATGGGTCGAGGCTTAACCAAGAGCTAATGCTATTGGCTTGGGTTTTTGGTTGTGTTATTTTGGCCATTTGATGAACTTTGGACTCTTGGTGCTCGATTGTGATGTTTGGTTGACCCTTGTGGTCGTTCGGATTTTTGGCCGACACCCCAAAGGGGTTGTTTGGGTCGGTTTTGGCTCGAACTAGAGCAAGCCGAGACCTAATGGTCTCGGGTGGGACCCACGTCCTTGTTTCGAGTGTAATATTGACCCGGGTTGACTTGGTAAATCAACCCGTAAATGATTATGTATTCGGTTGTCATTTTTACTTGTCGGATTATTATTGTTGTCGTGGTTGTTATTTTTGACCATGGATTACTTATTTGGACTTGTTTTGGTATATTTGGAATTACGAGATATGTTGGAGATGTGTTGTCGAGTGTGGAATTGGGGACCGATTCTGAGACGGTCATTAGATGATGGAGATAGGTTAGTTGGGTGCCGTAGTCGGACCCTCTTGTTGTAGCACGTGGATATGTGATTGATTTGGACGGAATTGATATATTTATTTTGACTTGATTCTTATGTTGGACTTGGACTATGAGCCGAGAGTCATGACTCGGACATGTGACCAAATTCTATGACTCGATAAATATTTAAAAGTCAAACATTAAAAATAATACTCGTAATAATATTATTGATAATATAATCGTTTATATACGTATATAGACGGGATAAACTTATATATATATATATATATATATATATATATATATATATATATATATATATATATATATATATATATATATATATAAATGCGTATATTAATAATAAAACGACCACGAGTAAACGTATAATAATATAATGATAATTCTTATACTATGCAAATAGTGTAATAAATGTCGGAATATTGTTATAGATAAATAACTCGAAATAATGTCGAGAACTAATAAGTCGGGTGAGTAATAAATATAAACATAACGATTTTTATAAATATAGAAAACTTATCGAGTTATACGAGTTGTGGTTATTTAAAGTCCAAGTGGGCTTTATATTGTGACTTTTGTGTTGTCACGGATATATGACGATTAATATAAACATTCTCTATAGCAAGTGACTTATTTAATCGATGGATTAGATCGAGTTATTTGATTATATAAAATGAGTATATTAATGGGCATTGTATCCCACGACGCCCATAGGATGTGGTGT
The DNA here is from genome assembly GCA_030686995.1 of Artemisia argyi. Classification (NCBI taxonomy): domain Eukaryota; kingdom Viridiplantae; phylum Streptophyta; class Magnoliopsida; order Asterales; family Asteraceae; genus Artemisia; species Artemisia argyi. Next base: position 154,889,091 of record CM060707.1, read on the forward strand.
ATGTTTTAGGGTAATAAATTACTATGTATCTCGTGGAATTTGGCCGATTCGACGATATATATAGGGAATTTATTGGTCTAGAATATACCAAATAGAATTCTTTGTGCTATGTGCTTTAGGTTGGGTATAATTTTGGAACGATATATTACGTAAATAAATATGGGAGATTACCAAATCGACGGATTTGATAAGCTTCGATGATTTATTTAAATAATATATTGGGCTAATATTAGACCTATAGATGGTTTATTATTTCGTTTGTTGTGGCTTTTTGGTTTGAGTTGTGTCGACCCTTCACCCATATGGATACCAAACGTCAAATTTCAAATTAATATGAGGATAATTCGAGAAATGGATATTTTTTGAAAGTAAAATGGAATACGTTCGGGAATGGGAATATTTGATTTTTGAGGAAATGATTTCTGAATGAGTTTGATATTGTTAGGAAGTGCCGAGTTTGTAGTTGCCGTTCCGTGAGTTTGCTTGAGTTTGCTTACGTCTTTCTTCTATTGATTTCTTTTGAGGATTTCTGAACTTGAGGTGAGTCATAGCCCCACTTTTTACTCTTGAACTTTGTTTTCAATACTTGGGGTGAGAAACGTGCAAATGTTTTATGTGGACTATTATCGCTTTATTTATTTTAAAACTTGCTATGCTTATAGAACTAGGTAGGATTAAGTGAGGCCTAGTCCCGAACTAGGTAAGCTATTGATTTGGTTGTTGAGCGAGGCCTAGTCCCGAACAAGGTAAGCTATTGGATTGAGTATAGAGCGAGGCCTAGACTTGAGCTAGGTAAGCTATTGATTGGATTGATTTGAGCTATAGCGTGCACCTGTAGGGTTGATTTGATTTGGTTGGATTATTTTGGTTGGATGATTGAGGCCTAGTCTAGCTAGCAAGCGTTTTGCGTATATGTCCACTATATCGAATTATGAATTTAAACCTATGATCTCACCAGCGAAAGCTGACTTTTAGCATGTTTTCTCAGGTAATTAAGTGATGCTCTATGGATGCTTGGGATTGGAGGCTTGGCAATGGCACCGGTTATGGATCTATTTTTCTAAAACTCTGATAACTATTGTGGACCTATGTTTATTTCTTTTGGGCCTTACTTTGGATAATTGTTGGGATAAATGTAAACTTTAAAACCCGTTTTGGTTGTGTTTTTCTTATGTTTACTTTATCTCGTTCTTTCATGACTTTGAATGGATACCAATCCCCGTAGCACCCCGAAAGCTTGTTGAGTCTTCCGCTGTATCAAATTTTGGGGGTGTTACAGTAGAGGTTCTATATTACTAGGATGTAGAAACAAGGAGCAAAAGATAATTTCGGACGTTTACTACATCCCAAACCTCAAGAGCAACATACTTAGTCTAGGACAACTTACTGAAATAGGTTGTAAGATCATCATGGATGGAAACAAGCTGACTTTGTATGATAAGAATAAGAAGTTGCTGATGAAGGTAGAAAGATCGAAGAATAGACTTTACAGTATTAGACTACAGATAGAAGCACCTATATGCCTCTTAGCAAATGTAGATAACCAAGCATGGTTATGGCACGCTAGATTAGGTCATCTGAACTTTGACGATATCAACAAGATGACAAGAAAGGGTCTAGTAGAAGGAATACCAAGAATAAATCATGTTGGACAAGTATGTGATGCATGTTTGTTAGGAAAACACAGCAGAACACCATTTCCGAATCAAGCTAAATTCAAATCAAAGAACCCATTGGACTTAGTTTATGGAGATCTTTGTGGTCCCATAAGTCCAACAACACATTCCAGAAAGAAACTAATCTTCTTACTAGTAGATGACTGTACACGTTATATGTGGGCCTATTTTCTAACATCTAAGGATCAAGCCTTCAACACATTTAAAGAATTTAGACAGAAGATTGAAATGGAGTTAAGATTGAAGTTAAGAATGCTAAGAACAGATAGAGGTGGTGAATTTACATCAAATGAATTCACTAAGTACTGTAAAGAGAATGGAATAGCAAGACAGTTAACAGCACCATACTCACTGAAACAGAATGGAGTAGTTAAAAGAAAGAATAGAATGGTGTTATCGACTACTAGGAGTATGATGAAAGCGATGAAGTTACCCTTAACTTTTTGGGCGGAAGCAGTTAAACACGCCATTTACATACTAAATAGGGTACCTACACGAGCACTAGAAGATAAAACACCATATGAAGCACTCTACAACAGAAAACCGAATCTGGAAAACCTAAGAATATTCGGATGCACAGCTTATGCTAAGATAACGATACCTCACTTGAAGAAGTTGGACGACAGAAGCATACCGATGGTTTATTTAGGAGTAGAGGAAGGATCAAAAGCTTGTAGGCTATATGATCCAGTAAGAAAGAAGAAACATGTTAGTAGGGACGTAAAGTTTATGGAAACGAAACCGTGGGATTGGGATAAAAATGGAGATGATACGAGTACACAAGACACATTTTGGACTAGTTTTGTGGTAGACGAAGTTGACAATGGAAATCCTACACCAAAAAACATAGAAAACATTGATAACACATATCATGAAGAGGATCACATACCAGATCCAGAATCACCAACTACACCACCAACATACACTTACGAACCCAACTCAGAAAGTGAAAGAGAAGCTACTATTAGTTCATTAGGAAGCTCAGAAAGATATGATCACAGACCAGTACGAGGTTTAAAGGATATCACTAAAATCTATCAACATGCACATGAAGTAGAAACTCCAAGTTTATATTTCATAGAAGAAGAACCCCGTAACTACAAGGAAGCATCAAAAGATGAGAAGTGGATTGAGGCCATGGAAATTGAATTAGATTCAATCAACAAGAACAACACATGGACTCTTATTACTTTGCCCGAAAATCATAAGGCAATCGACTCAAATGGGTTTATAAAACCAAGAGAGATGCACAAGGAAAGATCATTAAATATAAAGCAAGATTAGTAGCAAAAGGTTATGTACAAGAACAAGGAATAGACTTTGATGAAGTATTTGCACCAGTGGCTAGAATAGAGACAGTTCGATTAATATTAGCACTAGCAGCATATCATGGATGGCAAGTACACAACTTAGATGTGAAATCAACATTTTTACACGGAGAATTGAAGGAAGAAGTCTATGTTACACAACCTGAAGGTTTCATTCAGCAAGGAAACCAAGGAAAAGTATACAAGCTAACCAAAGCTTTGTATGGCTTAAGACAAGCACCAAGAGCTTGGAATGTGAAACTTGATCAAACCTTAAAGTCATTGGATTTTAAGAAATGTAATCTCGAACAAGCACTCTACATGAAGAGAAGCAAGAATTCTACACTTATAGTTGGAGTATATGTAGATGATTTAATAATCACGGGCACTCCAAAGAAGGAAATAGACTTGTTCAAATCCGAGATGGAAGAAAAGTTTGAAATGAGCGATTTAGGATTGCTAGCATATTACTTTGGGATAGAAGTTACACAGACAGGAGGAGAGATTACAATCAAGCAAACTGGATACATTAACAAGAACCTAAAAGAAACAAGTATGATGGATAGCAATGATACGTAGATACCATTGGATCCCGGCACTAAGTTGGTCAAGGCGGAAGATGGAGAACCAGTTGACGCAACTTATTACCGAAGCTTAATTGGAAGCCTTAGATACTTATTACATACAAGACCGGATCTTAGTTACTCAGTCGGACTACTCAGCAGATTTATGCAAGACCCGAAGCATTATCACCTGAAGGCAGTGAAACAAGTAATCCGATATGTCAAAGGAACAAAAGAACATGGAATAATATACAAGAAGGAAGGCGGCTGCAAGATTACAGGTTACAGTGACAGTAGTTATGGAATCAATACCGATCAAGGAAAAGGAACTACTGGAATCGTATTTTACTTTGGAGAGTCACCTATCACCTGGTGTACTCAGAAACAGCCGACAATGGCGCTCTCCTCATGTGAATCAGAATTCATGGCGGCTACTGCAGCAGCATGTCAAGCCTTATGGTTAAAACGTTTACTTAGTGAACTAATTGGAATGGAAGAAAAAAGGATAACACTTAGAGTTGACAACGTATCCGCAATAGCACTCGTAAAGAGTATTTCATGGAAGGAGTAAACATATAGACATTCGCTATCATTTCATTCAGGAATGCGTAGAGAATGGTCATATTAATGTAGAACACGTTAGCGGAGAACTACAAAGAGCAGACATCTTAACGAAAGCTTTACCAAGACTCAAGTTTATAACTATGAGACAAATGCTCGGAGTTCAAGACCTTGGACAAAGCAACGATCAAGATTAAGGAGGAGAATGTGAACCAAGTAATCTCGATATTGCTTTGAAGAAAAACGTAAAGGACCAAAACCGTAGTTTAGAAACTTATTAACCGCTAGTTAGTTAAATTAGCTAATGTTTAAAAGTCAACTCTAGAATTTCTGTATTTGTGAAAAGGTGCATCGATTTAGCATGCCATTTGGTGAAGAGTTGTGTCGTTTGGCTTGTGTCCATTCGAACCAACACAATGGTTAAACACAACCATTAGAAAACTATAAGTATTAGTAAACTTGTAACATTACATTGGTTAGACAAATAATATAAGTTATGTATTTCGTTTTACATTGTTTGCAAATCGTATTTGACTCAACCACAGATCCGAACACTTGGGACAACAAACACTATGAATTATCGAGTGTAATCAGAAATAAAAGGAAAATATATGAGTCGATACCTTGTGAAGCCACGAACGAGAAGGGACAGAAACACAAAAATCTTTTACTAAGAACCCTTGGTTCGATATCCAAGAAAGAGCAACAGTAGCAGTCGATTATTTTTGGTTGTTGTTTATGTGTTGTTGTAGTGTTCGAATGAAGGCAGAAACAATGGAGTTATCGTTTATATACCGAACAAGGGAAACGGTATTTTGTTTATTGCCATTATGTGTGTAATGGACATGATTAGGGGTATTAAAGTGGGCCATAATAGGTCTTTAAATGTTTTTATTTTTAAAATTTCGGTTGAGGTAAGGATTAAATGGGTTTAAATAGTGTTAACTATTCGATTAAAGGGGATTTTGAATGGATTTAAATTTGGGTCAAAAGTATTAAAGGTATTTGTAAAATGCTAATAAACTTAGATGTAACCAAATTATTAATCTAGGTTAACAATTACTTTTAACGTATCGTAAGTTTTAAAAATTTCAAATTTATCCGAAATCTAGGTTTATGAATTTTAGGGTTTTACATTGTATGTATATAATTGCGTTAAATTCACTAGTGGTTTTGCTGTGTAGAACATTTCGTGTCGAGCTTTTTGTGTAGAAAAACCTGCGTAGAACAATAATCATGTTTTAGCTCCAGCTGGTATGCAGACATGAAGAACATCATATTACGGGGATGAAGAGTTTCATTGTTGGTGGTTAATTTGGTAGAACAATATATGACTGCTTTCCATGCGCTTTATTATATTATTTACACACTTGTCCTAATTATATATTGTAACACCCCCAAAATACCGCAGCGGAAGACTGTGTCACAGGGGTGCTACTTCATAATACAAAGTACAAGTTATAGAAAACGAACTCTAAATGAGACGTTTTGAAAAGTTACCATTCGATTAATGAATTCAAAGTTACAAACATGAGATTCCAAAGTATGATACATAAATGTATACAAATGTTTTGAATGGTAAATGATAAAAGCGTAAGTCTTCAGAATATGCAGCTTGACTCTAAGTTCCACGCACTAGCTATCGCCTTACTAACCTGAGATAAACATGCTAAAGTGTCAACACAATGGTTGGTGAGTTCATAGAGTTTGTCTTAAAACAGTTGAAAAGCCTTAAAGAATGTTCACACAGCAAAGGCATTGAGAATCCACTCAGTTGCAAGTCCCGCCATAAGAGACTTGCAACCTGTGTGTCCACAACCCACTGCTAAAAGTTAATTTATACAATGCACCAGATTATATTCACCCAAGGTCAAGAATAGACACAAGGGTGGGGGCCTCTCCCCAAATAGTACTACGACATCCAAGGTCAAGTATAGACACAAGGGTAGGGGGCATCTTCCAATGAGTACTACCAATACCTCTCCAACAGAATAAAGTATTATGTATGCACGTAAATACGAATCTTGTATTTAAATTAAGAAAGTATAGTGTAACAAGTATGTATAACGCAATCAAGTATAATGCCAATCAAGTATAACACAATCAAGTATAAATGTTTAAGAGTATTTGTACAAGTAAGCAAGTAGTTGTGCATGTATCTCCCCCAAAGAGTTAAAACAAGTATGAAAAAGTAGGGGCTATGACTCACCTTAAGCTTATGTAATGAGAAATGAAAGTGGTAGTCGAATCGCGAAAGTCTCTAAGAGCAGCCTATAATAGAACGTTGCGACTTAGGTTTGGAGTAACATCTAAGATTACTAAGAATTGCCTATATATGTCTTGCATAATGTTCATGATGTAGTACTTAGTATATAGTGTAGGTCTTTGAATATAATTGGTCTATGAAACATGTATAGTTTGTACATCTCTTACTACCGTTCGGGCCGACATAATTCAGAAGTCATGGAGTAAACGTTCGAGGAGCCAGGACACTTTAATTCGTAAATCCACAACTCATCTCGACGACTTACTTAATGAACTCCTCACATGAGGCTCCCTACTATTGTAGTATTTGATAACATATATATAAGTTTTGATCTTTAAAAGTTATATGGTCTTTAGCCGTGGCTTTGCCGTGACCTTGGTCATTGTTACCATGGTCTTGAGACTCAACCTTGGCTTTAGCCATGGTTGTGGTCTTGGCTTTAGGTCATTAGACCTCTTGGTCTCATCTAATTATAATCATTATATAGTAACTTTGGTCTAAAAATGGGCTGTTAAGAATTTGAAGAAAATTATCACTCAGAAAGCATTTTCAGGGCTCGAGCTTCTTTGTTCCTGAACGAAAACGTCGTTCCGGACAACTTTCGTGTTTTAACTTTTTGATGAATCGGACCAGAAGGGTGACTTTCAAATTGGCAGAATGCAAAACAGTAGGTTATGGGCAGTTTCGGCGTTTTGGTGTCGCTAACTTCTTATGGCCATAACTTTTGACTCGTGTACTCGTTTTGGGTGATTCAAATTGCTATGTTTTCCTTTTGAAGTCCTTTATAACAGTAAGTAAGTTTCAAATATCATAGTTGTACTATTTTGGTCGTGGTTCTCCATAAAAATCACTAGTTTGCTTGTTTACTTGTCATAAGTTAACATATATATACCATAACTTGTTTTACTAGTTTTTATACATCATGAACACAATACAAAGACCATATATAGCATGAAAGAAACATAATAAGTATGAAAATGATATTGAGCAAGAAAGTGTATAAGGGTTTCTTACAACTTTTGGCTTTCACTTAAGAAAGGAAGTCAAGTATGGAACTAGGACACTAAACCTATGCTTGCAAACCCTTCACCACAACTCTTGTAACCCTTGCTAGCCTTGATCTAACCCTTGTGAAAACCATTTAACTTCAGCCCTAGTAACCTTGTGTAGCTCCTAATTCAACCATGGAATCACCAAACAAACTTAAGAACTAGGTAGAGAATACTAAGACCTTGAACTTTGTAGTGTAACTTATAGTTTGAAGATCAAAGGATCATGGTGCTAGGGATTTGTTGTGTGGCGTTTTTGTTGATGAAGAAAGGAAGAAGAATGAGTTTTCTAACTCATGAATGAGTTATTTATATAGGCTAGGATGAGGAGGTTAGGAAAGTGTTAGGAAAGTGCCTAAACTTGGAGACAAAGTTGTAAATAAGTATGATTTAATGGCTAAAGTCATGAGATGATGCCATAAGTGTGAATGCCCCCCCTAGAGGCGGTTTCAATGGGATAAGGGTGACTAGATGAGTAGTCATGGTCTTTGGATGATAATATCCTAAGTATGTAGCTAGTTTTGACTCCGTAAATTGCTAACCGTAAGTTGTTAAGTCACGAAACGTAAAACCGGGTATCCTAAAAATATGAAACTTATAAATATGCTAGAACTTATCAATATACTCCATAATAAAATATAAAATGAGTGGTAGGATCTATCGGGTGCTAAAACCCTGCTAAAAACTTGAAACACGGGTCTAAAACGCGTAATTCGCGTAAAACGCTGAACTGAAAAACGTAAAATTCCAAAACTTTTGGAATTGTCCTAAAATGAGAGAAAATCATATTTCTATTGTTTATAATGTTTTATGGACATATCGGGATGCTGGAATGACGTTTAAACCTAAAAGTAAATCTCGGACACGGCTTTGTGATTTTTGCAGAAATGATCCGACGAGCGTCAAACTCTCGGATTATCGTTAAAATAGTTTAACTTACGAGAATATGAAATAAAAATTTCTGAGATGAATAGTGAAAAGTGAATAGTAAAAAGTGAATAGTGAAATTTTCAGGAATAAAAGTTAACCTGAAAATGTGAATTGTTACAGTCTCTACCCCTTACGGAGAACTTCGTCCCGAAGTTCAGTTGATGTTAACTACTTACGGTGTGTCTAAGAGAATTCAGGATTTCAGGATCTCTAAAATAGTGGTGTTCACTCTGATTCGTCTAAGGTTCTGGTTAAGGAGTCGTATCGGCTACAATTAAGCCCACTTATTTATAACACATTACTTACATAAAGAAGCGTCCAAATTTATGTAAGTAAGGTCTCATAAACTTATGGTTCGGTGATTTACAATTTCTTTATTTAAATAAAGAGGCGTCCCAATCCATTTAAATAAGGAGATTCTAAATCATCCTACTTAAGAATTTCCGACACAAAATCCGCCTTCTGAGGCCGATAGTAAGATAATCAAGTCATCAAATCCCTAAAGCTAAGCAATAATATTATTTAACTCAAATCTTGTGTCTCATCAAACAAGAACTGTCACAAGATCAAGTTAAATAATTAGTTATTACTGAGCTCCATGTTTTTAATGACTCGGCTAATCTCTGGGGCTCCTTATAATACTAAAGTCATATCATCTAACAGCATGGAACTAAACCAACAACTACCAAAAAGCGTATGCGTATGAAGTGTGTGTAAGGCAAATAAAGAGGAGAGTCTTAACGTATATAGCAGTTATAGTCTAGGCACTAAATGCAACCTAGTTCTCTATAACCAAGGCTCTGGTACCAATCTGTAACACCCCCAAAATACCGCAGCGGAAGACTGTGTCACAGGGGTGCTACTTCATAATACAAAGTACAAGTTATAGAAAACGAACTCTAAATGAGACGTTTTGAAAAGTTACCATTCGATTAATGAATTCAAAGTTACAAACATGAGATTCCAAAGTATGATACATAAATGTATACAAATGTTTTGAATGGTAAATGATAAAAGCGTAAGTCTTCAGAATATGCAGCTTGACTCTAAGTTCCACGCACTAGCTATCGCCTTACTAACCTGAGATAAACATGCTAAAGTGTCAACACAATGGTTGGTGAGTTCATAGAGTTTGTCTTAAAACAGTTGAAAAGCCTTAAAGAATGTTCACACAGCAAAGGCATTGAGAATCCACTTAGTTGCAAGTCCCGCCATAAGAGACTTGCAACCTGTGTGTCCACAACCCACTGCTAAAAGTTAACTTATACAATGCACCAGATTATATTCACCCAAGGTCAAGAATAGATACAAGGGCGGGGGCCTCTCCCCAAATAGTACTACGACATCCAAGGTCAAGTATAGACACAAGGGTAGGGGGCATCTTCCCATGAGTACTACCAATACCTCTCCGACAGAATAAAGTATTATGTATGCACGTAAATACAAATCTTGTATTTAAATTAAGAAAGTATAGTGTAACAAGTATGTATAACGCAATCAAGTATAATGCCAATCAAGTATAACACAATCAAGTATAAATGTTTAAGAGTATTTGTACAAGTAAGCAAGTAGTTGTGCATGTATCTCCCCCAAAGAGTTAAAACAAGTATGAAAAAGTAGGGGCTATGACTCACCTTAAGCTTATGTAATGAGAAATGAAAGTGGTAGTCGAATCGCGAAAGTCTCTAAGAGCAGCCTATAATAGAACGTTGCGACTTAGGTTTGGAGTAACATCTAAGATTACTAAGAATTGCCTATATATGTCTTGCATAATGTTCATGATGTAGTACTTAGTATATAGTGTAGGTCTTTGAATATAAGTCGTTGAATATAATTGGTCTATGAAACATGTATAGTTTGTACATCTCTTACTACCGTTCGGGCCGACATAATTCAGAAGTCATGGAGTAAACGTTCGAGGAGCCAGGACACTTTAATTCGTAAATCCACAACTCATCTCGACGACTTACTTAATGAACTCCTCACATGAGGCTCCCTACTATTGTAGTATTTGATAACATATATATAAGTTTTGATCTTTAAAAGTTATATGGTCTTTAGCCGTGGCTTTGCCGTGACCTTGGTCATTGTTACCATGGTCTTGAGACTCAACCTTGGCTTTAGCCATGGTTGTGGTCTTGGCTTTAGGTCATTAGACCTCTTGGTCTCATCTAATTATAATCATTATATAGTAACTTTGGTCTAAAAATGGGCTGTTAAGAATTTGAAGAAAATTATCACTCAGAAAGCATTTTCAGGGCTCGAGCTTCTTTGTTCCTGAACGAAAACGTCGTTCCGGACAACTTTCGTGTTTTAACTTTTTGATGAATCGGACCAGAAGGGTGACTTTCAAATTGGCAGAATGCAAAACAGTAGGTTATGGGCAGTTTCGGCGTTTTGGTGTCGCTAACTTCTTATGGCCATAACTTTTGACTCGTGTACTCGTTTTGGGTGATTCAAATTGCTATGTTTTCCTTTTGAAGTCCTTTATAACAGTAAGTAAGTTTCAAATATCATAGTTGTACTATTTTGGTCGTGGTTCTCCATAAAAATCACTAGTTTGCTTGTTTACTTGTCATAAGTTAACATATATATACCATAACTTGTTTTACTAGTTTTTATACATCATGAACACAATACAAAGACCATATATAGCATGAAAGAAACATAATAAGTATGAAAATGATATTGAGCAAGAAAGTGTATAAGGGTTTCTTACAACTTTTGGCTTTCACTTAAGAAAGGAAGTCAAGTATGGAACTAGGACACTAAACCTATGCTTGCAAACCCTTCACCACAACTCTTGTAACCCTTGCTAGCCTTGATCTAACCCTTGTGAAAACCATTTAACTTCAGCCCTAGTAACCTTGTGTAGCTCCTAATTCAACCATGGAATCACCAAACAAACTTAAGAACTAGGTAGAGAATACTAAGACCTTGAACTTTGTAGTGTAACTTATAGTTTGAAGATCAAAGGATCATGGTGCTAGGGATTTGTTGTGTGGCGTTTTTGTTGATGAAGAAAGGAAGAAGAATGAGTTTTCTAACTCATGAATGAGTTATTTATATAGGCTAGGATGAGGAGGTTAGGAAAGTGTTAGGAAAGTGCCTAAACTTGGAGACAAAGTTGTAAATAAGTATGATTTAATGGCTAAAGTCATGAGATGATGCCATAAGTGTGAATGCCCCCCCTAGAGGCGGTTTCAATGGGATAAGGGTGACTAGATGAGTAGTCATGGTCTTTGGATGATAATATCCTAAGTATGTAGCTAGTTTTGACTCCGTAAATTGCTAACCGTAAGTTGTTAAGTCACGAAACGTAAAACCGGGTATCCTAAAAATATGAAACTTATAAATATGCTAGAACTTATCAATATACTCCATAATAAAATATAAAATGAGTGGTAGGATCTATCGGGTGCTAAAACCCTGCTAAAAACTTGAAACACGGGTCTAAAACGCGTAATTCGCGTAAAACGCTGAACTGAAAAACGTAAAATTCCAAAACTTTTGGAATTGTCCTAAAATGAGAGAAAATCATATTTCTATTGTTTATAATGTTTTATGGACATATCGGGATGCTGGAATGACGTTTAAACCTAAAAGTAAATCTCGGACACGGCTTTGTGATTTTTGCAGAAATGATCCGACGAGCGTCAAACTCTCGGATTATCGTTAAAATAGTTTAACTTACGAGAATATGAAATAAAAATTTCTGAGATGAATAGTGAAAAGTGAATAGTAAAAAGTGAATAGTGAAATTTTCAGGAATAAAAGTTAACCTGAAAATGTGAATTGTTACAGTCTCTACCCCTTACGGAGAACTTCGTCCCGAAGTTCAGTTGATGTTAACTACTTACGGTGTGTCTAAGAGAATTCGGGATTTCAGGATCTCTAAAATAGTGGTGTTCACTCTGATTCGTCTAAGGTTCTGGTTAAGGAGTCGTATCGGCTACAATTAAGCCCACTTATTTATAACACATTACTTACATAAAGAAGCGTCCAAATTTATGTAAGTAAGGTCTCATAAACTTATGGTTCGGTGATTTACAATTTCTTTATTTAAATAAAGAGGCGTCCCAATCCATTTAAATAAGGAGATTCTAAATCATCCTACTTAAGAATTTCCGACACAAAATCCGCCTTCTGAGGCCGATAGTAAGATAATCAAGTCATCAAATCCCTAAAGCTAAGCAATAATATTATTTAACTCAAATCTTGTGTCTCATCAAACAAGAACTGTCACAAGATCAAGTTAAATAATTAGTTATTACTGAGCTCCATGTTTTTAATGACTCGGCTAATCTCTGGGGCTCCTTATAATACTAAAGTCATATCATCTAACAGCATGGAACTAAACCAACAACTACCAAAAAGCGTATGCGTATGAAGTGAGTGTAAGGCAAATAAAGAGGAGAGTCTTAACGTATATAGCAGTTATAGTCTAGGCACTAAATGCAACCTAGTTCTCTATAACCAAGGCTCTGGTACCAATCTGTAACACCCCCAAAATACCGCAGCGGAAGACTGTGTCACAGGGGTGCTACTTCATAATACAAAGTACAAGTTATAGAAAACGAACTCTAAATGAGACGTTTTGAAAAGTTACCATTCGATTAATGAATTCAAAGTTACAAACATGAGATTCCAAAGTATGATACATAAATGTATACAAATGTTTTGAATGGTAAATGATAAAAGCGTAAGTCTTCAGAATATGCAGCTTGACTCTAAGTTCCACGCACTAGCTATCGCCTTACTAACCTGAGATAAACATGCTAAAGTGTCAACACAATGGTTGGTGAGTTCATAGAGTTTGTCTTAAAACAGTTGAAAAGCCTTAAAGAATGTTCACACAGCAAAGGCATTGAGAATCCACTTAGTTGCAAGTCCCGCCATAAGAGACTTGAAACCTGTGTGTCCACAACCCACTGCTAAAAGTTAATTTATACAATGCACCAGATTATATTCACCCAAGGTCAAGAATAGACACAAGGGCGGGGGCCTCTCCCCAAATAGTACTACGACATCCAAGGTCAAGTATAGACACAAGGGTAGGGGGCATCTTCCCATGAGTACTACCAATACCTCTCCGACAGAATAAAGTATTATGTATGCACGTAAATACAAATCTTGTATTTAAATTAAGAAAGTATAGTGTAACAAGTATGTATAACGCAATCAAGTATAATGCCAATCAAGTATAACACAATCAAGTATAAATGTTTAAGAGTATTTGTACAAGTAAGCAAGTAGTTGTGCATGTATCTCCCCCAAAGAGTTAAAACAAGTATGAAAAAGTAGGGGCTATGACTCACCTTAAGCTTATGTAATGAGAAATGAAAGTGGTAGTCGAATCGCGAAAGTCTCTAAGAGCAGCCTATAATAGAACGTTGCGACTTAGGTTTGGAGTAACATCTAAGATTACTAAGAATTGCCTATATATGTCTTGCATAATGTTCATGATGTAGTACTTAGTATATAGTGTAGGTCTTTGAATATAAGTCGTTGAATATAATTGGTCTATGAAACATGTATAGTTTGTACATCTCTTACTACCGTTCGGGCCGACATAATTCAGAAGTCATGGAGTAAACGTTCGAGGAGCCAGGACACTTTAATTCGTAAATCCACAACTCATCTCGACGACTTACTTAATGAACTCCTCACATGAGGCTCCCTACTATTGTAGTATTTGATAACATATATATAAGTTTTGATCTTTAAAAGTTATATGGTCTTTAGCCGTGGCTTTGCCGTGACCTTGGTCATTGTTACCATGGTCTTGAGACTCAACCTTGGCTTTAGCCATGGTTGTGGTCTTGGCTTTAGGTCATTAGACCTCTTGGTCTCATCTAATTATAATCATTATATAGTAACTTTGGTCTAAAAATGGGCTGTTAAGAATTTGAAGAAAATTATCACTCAGAAAGCATTTTCAGGGCTCGAGCTTCTTTGTTCCTGAACGAAAACGTCGTTCCGGACAACTTTCGTGTTTTAACTTTTTGATGAATCGGACCAGAAGGGTGACTTTCAAATTGGCAGAATGCAAAACAGTAGGTTATGGGCAGTTTCGGCGTTTTGGTGTCGCTAACTTCTTATGGCCATAACTTTTGACTCGTGTACTCGTTTTGGGTGATTCAAATTGCTATGTTTTCCTTTTGAAGTCCTTTATAACAGTAAGTAAGTTTCAAATATCATAGTTGTACTATTTTGGTCGTGGTTCTCCATAAAAATCACTAGTTTGCTTGTTTACTTGTCATAAGTTAACATATATATACCATAACTTGTTTTACTAGTTTTTATACATCATGAACACAATACAAAGACCATATATAGCATGAAAGAAACATAATAAGTATGAAAATGATATTGAGCAAGAAAGTGTATAAGGGTTTCTTACAACTTTTGGCTTTCACTTAAGAAAGGAAGTCAAGTATGGAACTAGGACACTAAACCTATGCTTGCAAACCCTTCACCACAACTCTTGTAACCCTTGCTAGCCTTGATCTAACCCTTGTGAAAACCATTTAACTTCAGCCCTAGTAACCTTGTGTAGCTCCTAATTCAACCATGGAATCACCAAACAAACTTAAGAACTAGGTAGAGAATACTAAGACCTTGAACTTTGTAGTGTAACTTATAGTTTGAAGATCAAAGGATCATGGTGCTAGGGATTTGTTGTGTGGCGTTTTTGTTGATGAAGAAAGGAAGAAGAATGAGTTTTCTAACTCATGAATGAGTTATTTATATAGGCTAGGATGAGGAGGTTAGGAAAGTGTTAGGAAAGTGCCTAAACTTGGAGACAAAGTTGTAAATAAGTATGATTTAATGGCTAAAGTCATGAGATGATGCCATAAGTGTGAATGCCCCCCCTAGAGGCGGTTTCAATGGGATAAGGGTGACTAGATGAGTAGTCATGGTCTTTGGATGATAATATCCTAAGTATGTAGCTAGTTTTGACTCCGTAAATTGCTAACCGTAAGTTGTTAAGTCACGAAACGTAAAACCGGGTATCCTAAAAATATGAAACTTATAAATATGCTAGAACTTATCAATATACTCCATAATAAAATATAAAATGAGTGGTAGGATCTATCGGGTGCTAAAACCCTGCTAAAAACTTGAAACACGGGTCTAAAACGCGTAATTCGCGTAAAACGCTGAACTGAAAAACGTAAAATTCCAAAACTTTTGGAATTGTCCTAAAATGAGAGAAAATCATATTTCTATTGTTTATAATGTTTTATGGACATATCGGGATGCTGGAATGACGTTTAAACCTAAAAGTAAATCTCGGACACGGCTTTGTGATTTTTGCAGAAATGATCCGACGAGCGTCAAACTCTCGGATTATCGTTAAAATAGTTTAACTTACGAGAATATGAAATAAAAATTTCTGAGATGAATAGTGAAAAGTGAATAGTAAAAAGTGAATAGTGAAATTTTCAGGAATAAAAGTTAACCTGAAAATGTGAATTGTTACAGTCTCTACCCCTTACGGAGAACTTCGTCCCGAAGTTCAGTTGATGTTAACTACTTACGGTGTGTCTAAGAGAATTCGGGATTTCAGGATCTCTAAAATAGTGGTGTTCACTCTGATTCGTCTAAGGTTCTGGTTAAGGAGTCGTATCGGCTACAATTAAGCCCACTTATTTATAACACATTACTTACATAAAGAAGCGTCCAAATTTATGTAAGTAAGGTCTCATAAACTTATGGTTCGGTGATTTACAATTTCTTTATTTAAATAAAGAGGCGTCCCAATCCATTTAAATAAGGAGATTCTAAATCATCCTACTTAAGAATTTCCGACACAAAATCCGCCTTCTGAGGCCGATAGTAAGATAATCAAGTCATCAAATCCCTAAAGCTAAGCAATAATATTATTTAACTCAAATCTTGTGTCTCATCAAACAAGAACTGTCACAAGATCAAGTTAAATAATTAGTTATTACTGAGCTCCATGTTTTTAATGACTCGGCTAATCTCTGGGGCTCCTTATAATACTAAAGTCATATCATCTAACAGCATGGAACTAAACCAACAACTACCAAAAAGCGTATGCGTATGAAGTGAGTGTAAGGCAAATAAAGAGGAGAGTCTTAACGTATATAGCAGTTATAGTCTAGGCACTAAATGCAACCTAGTTCTCTATAACCAAGGCTCTGGTACCAATCTGTAACACCCCCAAAATACCGCAGCGGAAGACTGTGTCACAGGGGTGCTACTTCATAATACAAAGTACAAGTTATAGAAAACGAACTCTAAATGAGACGTTTTGAAAAGTTACCATTCGATTAATGAATTCAAAGTTACAAACATGAGATTCCAAAGTATGATACATAAATGTATACAAATGTTTTGAATGGTAAATGATAAAAGCGTAAGTCTTCAGAATATGCAGCTTGACTCTAAGTTCCACGCACTAGCTATCGCCTTACTAACCTGAGATAAACATGCTAAAGTGTCAACACAATGGTTGGTGAGTTCATAGAGTTTGTCTTAAAACAGTTGAAAAGCCTTAAAGAATGTTCACACAGCAAAGGCATTGAGAATCCACTTAGTTGCAAGTCCCGCCATAAGAGACTTGAAACCTGTGTGTCCACAACCCACTGCTAAAAGTTAATTTATACAATGCACCAGATTATATTCACCCAAGGTCAAGAATAGACACAAGGGCGGGGGCCTCTCCCCAAATAGTACTACGACATCCAAGGTCAAGTATAGACACAAGGGTAGGGGGCATCTTCCCATGAGTACTACCAATACCTCTCCGACAGAATAAAGTATTATGTATGCACGTAAATACAAATCTTGTATTTAAATTAAGAAAGTATAGTGTAACAAGTATGTATAACGCAATCAAGTATAATGCCAATCAAGTATAACACAATCAAGTATAAATGTTTAAGAGTATTTGTACAAGTAAGCAAGTAGTTGTGCATGTATCTCCCCCAAAGAGTTAAAACAAGTATGAAAAAGTAGGGGCTATGACTCACCTTAAGCTTATGTAATGAGAAATGAAAGTGGTAGTCGAATCGCGAAAGTCTCTAAGAGCAGCCTATAATAGAACGTTGCGACTTAGGTTTGGAGTAACATCTAAGATTACTAAGAATTGCCTATATATGTCTTGCATAATGTTCATGATGTAGTACTTAGTATATAGTGTAGGTCGTTGAATATAATTGGTCTATGAAACATGTATAGTTTGTACATCTCTTACTACCGTTCGGGCCGACATAATTCAGAAGTCATGGAGTAAACGTTCGAGGAGCCAGGACACTTTAATTCGTAAATCCACAACTCATCTCGACGACTTACTTAATGAACTCCTCACATGAGGCTCCCTACTATTGTAGTATTTGATAACATATATATAAGTTTTGATCTTTAAAAGTTATATGGTCTTTAGCCGTGGCTTTGCCGTGACCTTGGTCATTGTTACCATGGTCTTGAGACTCAACCTTGGCTTTAGCCATGGTTGTGGTCTTGGCTTTAGGTCATTAGACCTCTTGGTCTCATCTAATTATAATCATTATATAGTAACTTTGGTCTAAAAATGGGCTGTTAAGAATTTGAAGAAAATTATCACTCAGAAAGCATTTTCAGGGCTCGAGCTTCTTTGTTCCTGAACGAAAACGTCGTTCCGGACAACTTTCGTGTTTTAACTTTTTGATGAATCGGACCAGAAGGGTGACTTTCAAATTGGCAGAATGCAAAACAGTAGGTTATGGGCAGTTTCGGCGTTTTGGTGTCGCTAACTTCTTATGGCCATAACTTTTGACTCGTGTACTCGTTTTGGGTGATTCAAATTGCTATGTTTTCCTTTTGAAGTCCTTTATAACAGTAAGTAAGTTTCAAATATCATAGTTGTACTATTTTGGTCGTGGTTCTCCATAAAAATCACTAGTTTGCTTGTTTACTTGTCATAAGTTAACATATATATACCATAACTTGTTTTACTAGTTTTTATACATCATGAACACAATACAAAGACCATATATAGCATGAAAGAAACATAATAAGTATGAAAATGATATTGAGCAAGAAAGTGTATAAGGGTTTCTTACAACTTTTGGCTTTCACTTAAGAAAGGAAGTCAAGTATGGAACTAGGACACTAAACCTATGCTTGCAAACCCTTCACCACAACTCTTGTAACCCTTGCTAGCCTTGATCTAACCCTTGTGAAAACCATTTAACTTCAGCCCTAGTAACCTTGTGTAGCTCCTAATTCAACCATGGAATCACCAAACAAACTTAAGAACTAGGTAGAGAATACTAAGACCTTGAACTTTGTAGTGTAACTTATAGTTTGAAGATCAAAGGATCATGGTGCTAGGGATTTGTTGTGTGGCGTTTTTGTTGATGAAGAAAGGAAGAAGAATGAGTTTTCTAACTCATGAATGAGTTATTTATATAGGCTAGGATGAGGAGGTTAGGAAAGTGTTAGGAAAGTGCCTAAACTTGGAGACAAAGTTGTAAATAAGTATGATTTAATGGCTAAAGTCATGAGATGATGCCATAAGTGTGAATGCCCCCCCTAGAGGCGGTTTCAATGGGATAAGGGTGACTAGATGAGTAGTCATGGTCTTTGGATGATAATATCCTAAGTATGTAGCTAGTTTTGACTCCGTAAATTGCTAACCGTAAGTTGTTAAGTCACGAAACGTAAAACCGGGTATCCTAAAAATATGAAACTTATAAATATGCTAGAACTTATCAATATACTCCATAATAAAATATAAAATGAGTGGTAGGATCTATCGGGTGCTAAAACCCTGCTAAAAACTTGAAACACGGGTCTAAAACGCGTAATTCGCGTAAAACGCTGAACTGAAAAACGTAAAATTCCAAAACTTTTGGAATTGTCCTAAAATGAGAGAAAATCATATTTCTATTGTTTATAATGTTTTATGGACATATCGGGATGCTGGAATGACGTTTAAACCTAAAAGTAAATCTCGGACACGGCTTTGTGATTTTTGCAGAAATGATCCGACGAGCGTCAAACTCTCGGATTATCGTTAAAATAGTTTAACTTACGAGAATATGAAATAAAAATTTCTGAGATGAATAGTGAAAAGTGAATAGTAAAAAGTGAATAGTGAAATTTTCGGGAATAAAAGTTAACCTGAAAATGTGAATTGTTACATATATCATGCACGGTAAACGGTGTTGTTTAACTTAAAACCACGAACTCACCAATGTTATGTTGACATTTTTGACTATTCATTTTTAGGTGATGACAATAAGACTTGTTATGGATTTTATGTTGTATTGTTTGGATTTCATGCCCGGTTTGGGTGAATGTTGGTTTATTATAAGACTATGTGGTTGTAGGTCGGCTAACCATGATACATGTTCCCTACTTGTGTCTGGCGTCGTCATGGCATTTGGTATTATTTCCAGATAGTGTATTCTCTATTTATTTAACCATGTGTTAAGACGATTTCTTTCTGTTATGCCTCGCGTTTCCGCCTTGGCGGGTTGTTACAGAATGGTATTAGAGCTTTCGTTATAGAGAATTAGGTTATAACCTAGGACTCCTCATATAGCATGCATCATAGGAAGTATGTGTGCGATATTCTATGTGCTTACTCATTTTTATAGTTTTGCCATTATTTGTTCTTGCTCTTATGAGAATTTACCTGCTATAAGAGTTTGCCTTGGATGGGTTTGTTATATGACGTGATTTGGTGAGATTTGTTTATGATACTACTTGGGTTATTTCATAATTTTATATCTTGGTGCTTAATATCATGATGTGTGACTTTGGTAATAAGTACACGTGAGAACGGATGCAATTATAATTATAGTGGCCAACATAATTATAAATGCATCACGACACACGTGGACTTGTGATCATGGTTGCGTTGATTGGTGTTTACATGATTAGTTGTTGGTAGAAGAGAAGTAATTGATGTTTGTGATTTAAATTGAGGATAGTAAGTAAATTTTACTGTTTACCTAACAACTACGATTATCCTTCCTTTGATAGAATGCCGCCAAAGAAATCAACGAATACCCAAAAACTCTGCTGAAATCATCCAACAACTCCAAGCACTACTCCCGGAAATTATCACTCAAGTGGGTAACCACGTCCTTAACAATGGTGGGAACGAAAATGGTAACGAGAATGGGAACGGGAACGGGAACTGGAACTAGAATGGTAATGGAAACGGAAATGGTAATGGTAATGGAGGTGGTGGTAACGGCAACAACGGGTGTACGTATAAGCCATAAGGAGTTATGGACATAAGCAACAGTGCTGATCACCAACAGGTAAAATATGCGGCTAGTTCACTGATCAACAAAGCTCTGACTTGGTGGAATACTCAAATCCAAGCTAGAGGCAGGGATGCGGTGGTAGGTATGAAATGGGAAGAATTCAAGGTGTTACTGAGGGAAGAATTTTGTCCAGATAACGAAATGCAAAAATTGGAATTGGAATTCTGGAACCACACTATGGTAGGAGCTAGTCATGCGGTGTACACTGACAGGTTTCATGAGTTGGCTAAATTGGTTCCTCATTTGGTCACTCATGAGTCCGAACGCATTGCTAGGTTCATTCACGGATTAGTTCCTGAAATTTGTGGATTGGTTAGAGCTACTGAGCCAACAAC
This sequence comes from Artemisia argyi, assembly GCA_030686995.1. Classification (NCBI taxonomy): domain Eukaryota; kingdom Viridiplantae; phylum Streptophyta; class Magnoliopsida; order Asterales; family Asteraceae; genus Artemisia; species Artemisia argyi. Next base: position 154,910,071 of record CM060707.1, read on the forward strand.
TATTCAAAGTGCCATACAGAAGGCAGGGGCACTGACTGATGAGGCAGTTAGATGTGGAACACTTTTTAGGGGTGGTGAAAAGAGGAAGGTAGATGGCGAGACCAGTAAACATGGAGGTTCCTAGACAAGCAATAAGAAGGCTAAAACGGGAAAGGGTTTTGTGGCAGTCAATCCTGTTGTGACATACAATCAGGAAAAGAAGGAATATATGGGTGGTTTTCCTAAATGTGAAAAGTGTGCCAAGCATCATTTGGAACAAGTAACGTGTCGGGTGTACTTCAACTGCAATAAACTTGGCCACCTTTCAAGGGAATTTTGGGCATCGAACAGGCAGGCAATCCCAATTAATACGGTCAACATGGTGAATAACAGAAGGGCTTGCTTTGAGTGCGGAAGCCCAGATCATTTTCGTAACTTGTGTCCCAAGCTGAACAGGGCACCAGGGTAGTCTGGAAACCACTTGGCTACTGGAGGAGGTCAAGAACAAATGAACACCAGAAACCCAGCTAGAGGAAGGGCATTCATCATGAATGCAAACGAGGCTAGTCAGGACCCTAACATTGTGATGGGTACATTTTCTCTTAATGATCATTATGCTACTGTGTTATTTGATTATGGTGTCGATTTTAGCTTTGTTTCCACTGAATTTGTGAATGTGTTAAATGTAAAACCTAGCATCCAAAATATACATCCATACAAAGGGATTTATTGAAACCTTCCTACATTTGAACTTTAAATAATTAAAACTAACTAATGACCCGAATTGCGAAGATCAAAACACGTGGAGTACTTAAAACATTTAATGCGCATATGGGGGTAATAACATTGACTTTCTTCCCATTACTCCATAATAATTAGTACTTTACCCATGAGTCCCAATCGTCCCAAAACTACATTTACAAGATATGACTCGACTTAGCAACCATGCAATCAACTAGACAATTAACAAGGGGTTTACACATAAGTTGTAACAATAATACACTAAAGATGAGTGCATACAAGGTAGGCTAAGGCGATTTGAGTGTACATTTGGGGGTGAATTGCAAACATTGCTTTTGATTAATATTTTGAAATCCACCGAAATATCACAAGGACCGCGAAAAGGATAGGTTTTGAGGGGTGTACTAGGGGTATCTTGTACTAAAAATGAGTACATAGCAAGGGTGCGGGGGAATTACTTGACCAATGTAGCCAATGTAATTATAAAATAAATTTAAAACAAGGGTTATCCTAATGCCCCTTATAAGTTAGTAAATCCTAACTACACGAATCTAGTCTTACTAGCGATCTCAGGATGCATCACAAACGCAAGTTCTAGAATCTATATACTACCGGTACACTCATAAGCATTAAAGGTGAATGCTTTTTTCTAAATATGTAAAGGCGAACCTCACATTTTTGGGGTGAAAATTGTGGAAAACTAGAAAGGGGGGGGGGGGGTTGAATAGTTTTACCGATTTATTTTTCTTTATTAAGAAAGTTTCTTTGAAAAACTTTGATTAAACTCTTTTGAGAAATCAATCAACACCAATATGAACTTCACACTACACTAACTAATATGAATACTAACTATAAAGAGATGAGATGGAAATATCAAACCAAGACAAAGAGATTTATAGTGGTTCGGTCACGAAGCTTTTTTTCGCCCTACTCCACTCCCCGAGTACCCAACTCGAGAGTTCTAAGCACTATGTCAACAAAGCTCTCAGGAGGAGAAAATCGTACACGTCACTTATCACAATTTCTGAAACTAAGCTAAATGTCGAGTACTAATCTAGCTAGCACCAATCTCTCATGATCCTAACTTCTCACACGATCTACACGAACCACATGATCAACACGATCGTTACACAATCTACGCGATCCACGCGATCTACATGATCCATACAATCAACACAATCTATCTTTGATCCACTTGATCAACACTCTATCACACAAGCTACAAGAGATCTCCAAGATCTTAACAAGATCACAATGATCAACACAAGAAGACTTGGACAAGACTATAACACTTGTTGTATATCAAGATATAATCAAGTTGACAAACAAGTAATGCAAGTGTACTACACAAAGACTCTCAACACTTTGTATCTTCTTAATACTTGGTGTTCTTCTCTTAACAAGTAGAGGAATGATGGTGATCACTTGATTGGTTAGATGAAAGGATCACTCATTGAAACAAAAATAAACTAACTAAATGATCAAGAAAGGTTTAAGTGATAAGAGGTTTTTATCACAGAAAGTTGTGTATGTAAAGGATACCTAAAATCTATGGAATGGATAGGTATTTATAGACAGTGAAAATATGGCCGTTATAAGGTGCACGGTACCACCAAATATATCACGGTACCACTAAATTTAGTAGTATCGTGGTACCGTGCTAGACAAAAATGCCCCTCTTTTTGTTTTTAGTAGTGAAGGTTTATTTGGGGAAGTTTGGAGCTGATTTGGGGGGGGGGGTTGGCTGTTATGAATTTTAAACTTATTTTTCCATTAAAACATTTCTTTCGTTAGCTGTTATAATTCAAAAATAATTTGTAAGGTGTATTTTTGAAAAGAAAGTTTTATCACATTAAAAATGTAAAGTTTGAAATACAAATTCACTTTTTGATCATTTGTCGAGTTGTAAATTTGTTTGTTTTTCATAGAGTAATTTACGTAGAAATAGGATATTTTGACTAAAAACTTGTTTACATTAAGTTTTACATAAAGTGTTTTCATATTTTGTTATCATCAAAACATAGAGATATCGAAAGATAGAAATAAAGTTTTTAGACATTATTTGCATCAACAGAAATTTTTGAGTGGTAGGATTTTTTTTGCTAGCTATATATTTCATATCCATGAGACGCTTATTAAAACTAAATTTTCACTCCTATATGTTGTAAAAAGTTTTAAATTTTGAGCTAAAATCACCTTTACAAGTATCTTTTTCACTTTATTACACAATTACTCTAAGTCAATAGCTTTTTAGTTCGTGTCTGCACGCATGTTGTGAATTATGTTTCTTAGTTTATGATTGCAAAAATCTTTTTGGAGTTGTAAAAACAAGATTGATTAAATTACTTGGTCTTTTCTTCTAAATACAATCATACAGTACTGCTAAAGTCATACCAACCAAGACCAATCCTAATGAACAGGTCCGGATTTGGTCCAGGGTAGGCTGGGCCATGGCACAGGACACCATAGGGCACTATATTCTGGAGGGGCACCATTTGTCTTGAAGCCCAATGTTTGTATACTATCACTTAAAGCTTTTCAAAACCCCAATATTAAGTCCTATCTTGTGAATTTCAGTATGCAAAACTAATGAAGGTAAAAAAACACGATATACCTATCTTGTGAATTTCAGATCAATCAACATGGTCACATTTTAGTCTAAATTTGTTGAATGTTTCTTTTCACTGTTGAAAGGTAAATTTTTGATTTTGTTATTGGCTTTTCTTAATTTCTTTTTATCAAGATTCCCATTTTGCAGGTTTTTATATACTACGAGTAACACATATATCATTGCTTGCTATGTGTTTACTTGATTGGATCTATATTAATCTAATATAACACTATTTGAATATTAGAATGCTCTCGGTACATTAGTATGCTTGGAGGACTATAAAAAATTTTAGTACTACAGAAATTCTCTTATATTCATCTCGTTGCATCCCTTTATTGATATATTTATACGTTTGCTATGATAATTTAGTGATTTTGACACGAGTGCCACTCATCATGTGTGTTTGGACAAGAGTCTTTAGTTCGTTTAAAGAGGTCAATGGTTAAAAACTCTTCATGGGAAATTCTGTCACCACTGATATTAAAGGAGAGGGTGATGTGATTTTGAAATGGACATCCGGAAAAGAGTTAAAACTCAAAAACGTTTTGTACATTCTGGAGATTTGAAAGAATCTTGTGTCCGAGTGGTTGCTCAACAAGCATGGGTTTTGCCTTGCATTTGAGTGTAACACATTTGAGTTAACCAAGAATAAAATGGTTGTATGTATGGGATACACCTGTGATAGAATGTTCAAGTTGGATTTAATTGTTAAGGAAAACAATCTTTCTAAAATGAACACTAATTCAACTTGTGTAGACTTCGAATGTGTGGCATGGCCGACTTGGTCATGTCAATTATAATTCCATCTGTCGTTTAATAAAATTAAATTGTATACCTACATTCTACATTGACTCAAATCACAAGTGCGAAACTTGTGTTGAAGCGAAAATGACAAGATCGTGTTTTCATTCGGTTGAAAGAAAAACCGAACCTCTTGATCTAATTCACACATATGTGTGTGATTTAAAATGGGTGCCAACAAGAGGAGATAAAATGTATTTCATCACTTTCATTGATGATAGTACGAAATATTGCTATGTGTTTTTACTTAAAAGTAAAGATGAAGCAATAGATAATTTCATTCTATACAAGAATGAGGTTGAGAATCAACTAAATAAAAAGATCAAGGTAGTAAGGAGTGATAGAGGAGGTGAATATGTATCTACATTTGCTGAAAGGAATTAGACATGAGTTCACTACTCCCTATTCACCTCAGCAGAATAGGATTGCTAAAAGGAAAAACGTACCTTGTAAGAAATGGCAAATGCCATGTTAATAAGTTCGGGTTTAAATCAAAACATGTGGGGGAAGCCATTTTATCGGCTACTTATCTTTTGAATAAGATACCTCATAAGGAAAAAGAAGAGACCCCCTATGAGCTATGGATGGGAGGAAAACCATCTTATAAATACTTACGAGTGTGGGAATTCCGGCACCTAAAGCTCAAAAGATAAGACCCAAAACCGTTGATTGTGTATTCATTGGGTATGCTCATAATAGTAATGCTTATCGATTCCTTGTGCACAAGTCAAAGATATCCGAGATACACAAGAATACGATAATGGAATCAAGGAATGCTTCATTCTTTGAAACTATGTTCCCCTGTTTGACCAAGGAGAATGAAAAGTCATCTAGACGAGATGACGTGGTTGTCCACGAAAAGAGACAATGGGATGATAATATCGTTCACGAAAAGAGAATCGAGAGATCGTTTGGACCCGATTTTGTTTCTTTTATGGTAGAAAGTGAACTGAACACTTACCAAGAAGTGGTTACTTCCTCGGAAGGGCCTCAATGGAAAGATGCCATTAAAAGTGAGATAGAATCTATTTTGCATAACCACACGTGGGAGCTTATAGATCTACCTCTGGTTTGCAAAACATTAGGCTATCGATGGATCTTCAAGAAGAAAATGAAAGCTAATGGCATCATAGACAAGTACAAAGCAAGATTGGTGATCAAAGGTTTACTAGTACAAAACTGGGATTTCGTCACACATGCTATTTTTCGAACGGCCACACAGTAACTTTTTTATGTGACTAAATGTACCAGAATAAAATAAAAAACCACACTTGATCCGACTTGTGTGACCATTTCGGAATTACATCTGAGGCTACAGCTACATATTTGAATATTTTCGTGACTAGAGGTATCTGGTAAAACTTGTTTTGATTATTTAGTCACTTATAATTTGGGACCTGTGACGGATACAAATAAGTTTGAAACATTAGTCACACTATATATATACATATGTGACAAATATATGTCACACAATTGAACAGTGTGACTGATTGTACAATAATTTGCACGACCAGACCTTCGATGATGATCAAAGGATATTGGGGATGTTGTGGTTGAGCCAAGCTTGTGTCTAACCTGAAAATAAGAAATAAAAAGACACTACGTTAAGTGATTGTGCAGGGGTTGGGCACTGCGAACCACCTCCGGCGTGTGAATAAGTATTTGGTATAATAATGTAGGTGAAATGTAGTTAAGTAAAGTAGTTGAGATTGCATACCAGAACTGAAGCTCATCCAAGAATATTTATAGGGGAAGAAAACAGCCTTGGGGAGTGTTTCCACGTTTGTAGGAGATCATGGGGGTGTCCCATGATTTTATGGTTAACCGCTAGGGCTGGATGTCCACTCTTCCTAAATTAACGGGTCAGTCAAGGAAAAAGAGAGAACATGGATAAGACGGGGGACGTGGGTAAGACTTGGTCTTGCCCTATTTCCATCTTATGTTCATTGTAGAATACCCCGAAGGGCTTAAAACTTCTATTTATCCCCAAGAAGGATTAAGGAGGCTAGCTAGAGCCTGCGATTATGTAGATTTTGATCAGACTCGAAGGGGAATCCTTCGAGCTAATCGGAGGGTACATCATCAAGCCCCTCAGTTGAAAGTGATATATGCGTGCAAGAATATATTGCTTACGACTCTATCGCAATATAAGGATTTCTCCGTATCCTAAAAAATTGGATTAATAGAAATATTTGGAATTCAAAAAATGCATTAAATGCGCATGCCCATGACCCATCCGTTGAACAAAAGATTGTAACGGCATGATTATCAGTAATCTCAAACGATTTTTCAAAATTTAAAGCTGCTACTAGATAAGACCACGTACAATATAAATACCTATGCATTCTAAAACCCTAAATTACACACCCTGTTTCGCTGCAATTCTCCCAAAGCTGTAACGCATCTATCATAAAAAATCAGAAGGTAACTTATTTCTCTTCTATCGTAGTTAGATCTTTAGGTATCACAAAGTAACCACGAGTATGGATGCCAAACGTATCATAAGACAACAAAAACGTACTCTTTCCAGAGAAGCCTTAACTCTCTTTCTAGATGATTACCCAATACCAAAATAACACAAAGTTATTCTCCCAAAAAATAATCAAAGCATTTATGATGCCCCGAGGTATGTGGGTCTGTATACACATGCATTTACCCGGTCAAATCTAAGAATACCCCTGCATCCATTATTTCTAGAGCTGCTACAATATTACGAGGTTCATATTTCAAGGTTTAATCCCTTCGGTCTAGCTAAACTTACCACCTACATAGTAATGTGTAAGGCGTATGGTTATGAGCCCACACTGAATGTGCTTCGAGGCTTCCTTAACCTATGTCCCGGGGGAGATTGGCTAACACTGTCGAAGAGAGGTGAAGTAGACGTGCCCGTGTTGATTACCAAACCATTTACAAACATAACCAATTGGAAAGGAAAATGCTTTTATGTGCAAGATACAATCATACCTCCGCAATATCCAGCACTCCTGAATGAAGCATCCCGTTTTGATCGCAAGAAATTCAATGAGCAGCTTCCCCACAATATCCGAAGCGATCCACTCTACCAACGTCTCGCTAGATACCCAATGGATGTGCAAACCTTTCCAGAGCCCATCCTCTTTATGGCTGGTCTTGTGAACCATTGGGAAAGATCTCCCATATTACTAGAAATCCATTGTGATGGCTAAAGTATGTATATGTAACTTAACATGAATGAATAACATATCTGATGATATTTATGTATCTGTTTATTTTGCAGAAATGGCCTTCCAAAACTTCGTTGTATCTGGTGGCGCAAAGGAAGTTAGCTTCATTCCTAGGGATTCTAGAGATTTTAGCTACGAGGTAGGTTCTCCGTCAGTCTCAGTCAACAATAATGACATGGATGCCATGGTATTGGAGCCAATTACATCAGTTGAAGGGACGGATCCTATCAATACCGAGGAGGCTCCCTTGTCAATAGAAGGTATTCCTAACGTGGAAATCATTTCCTCTGATGATGGTCCCATGACTTATGATGGACCCTCTGGCATAGCTGAAAGGGTTCGTGAAAGGAAGGGAACTGAAATTAAGGCTACAAAGCCGCCAATCAAGAGAAAACTTGACATTCCAACCCTCCTATCCAGAGCTACAAAGAAGATTGCCTCCTAGGATAAGGCTGCTGCTTAAGTACCCTTCAAAAATTCAGATGATGAAGACCTTCATGGTAAAAGCTCATTATGACCTAAATACCATCGCAAAATAAATTTAAAATTTCAAACAGATACTAATTGCAAAATGTGCAGGGTTGTCTAACATAAAGGAACTCCCCAACCCCCAAGCTTGCCACCGACTGGTTGAAGGTGTTACTCCAGCCCGCTGGAAGGAAGTCCTTGACAATATGTCGATAGAGAAATTATCTGATCTTCACGACAAAAGTTACACAAGACAAGCTGTTCTAGATAACCATATCAACATCTGAACAAGAGAGTTGGTTCGAACTGTTAAGAATGCTAAAGAAGAGTTGAATGTAGTTCTGGCTCGAGAAGAACATAGGGAGCAGCTGATCACTGAACTGAAGTCCAAGTATGACAAGGCTACAAAGGATATTGAGAAGAATCAAACTGTGCAAGATCTTCGATCTAATGTCATGAAGCTTGCCACTCGACTAAAGGAAGCTCAAGCTGAGTATGGTAGGTTCAAGATGGAGGAGGCCAAAGCGATTGGGCTAACAGAGAGAGTATCTGTTCTTGAGTCGAAGTGTGCAGGTCTTAAATCTAAAAAGAATAGGCTTATGGAGCAAAAAACCAAATTACAACAGGAGGCAGATGCTTTATGCCTTCGATGTGAAAGTCTCCAGAAAGATAGGGCAGAGATTGTAGCCAAGGTTATTCCTTATATTGCTATGGAGTTGTATCATAGTGATGAAGTCAGACAAGTGGTAGCCAACTTGGTGAATGCTGCCCTATTCCATGGTAAATGTACTACTCTGGAAGAAATTGCCAAAAATGGAGAGCCTGTGATCCTATCAAAGGTTTCTTACTATAGCCCTTCGCATGAACAAGAATATGATGCTGCCAGTAATGCGTATGCTTCGGCAGACTTTCCATTTCTTTCGAAGGTGACCAAAGATCCAATGGCTTCTGTGGAAAGACTACTATCGAAGAAACCCTGTAGGATTCAGCCATCTTCTCCAAGTAGGAGGGCCTCTGGTGTGAAGTTTCCCTCTCATCAAGAAGATCCTCACTCATCAAAGAATGCCTAAATACTGCTTTGTTGGCAATAGTTAATCTGGAGGGTGGTTTGTACCCTCCGAACATGTTTTCTCCTTTCTACTTGGATTTTTAGGATGCTTGCTTTTTTGTTATCTACTTGCCATAGGATGTTCTTGTTATTTATCCTTTAATTATATGATTCTCTTCTCTCAACGTTATTTAATAACGTTAATATACAACCTAAGGTTACCGTAGATGAGTATCCTTATTGTGTGTACTTTGAACCAAGATTTTTAAGCAATCGTATAATTTAACTGCTGACAGAGGGTTGCGACCCACTCCATCTTTATCCTTATAGTCATAGGGCTCCGAATGCCCATAGACGCTTTAGGAAAGTCAATGTGAATTATAGTGGATGTCATGTACAATACATAAATATCATCCTTCGAACATTGAAACTTGTAGTACTTGGCTGAATAAATCTTTGTTATAAAAAACGAAACAAGAGATTTAAGGGAAATACGTTGTATCATTAATTGGGTAGGGAGGATTACATCATTTTATGAAATGAATACTAAGATGCCTACCATTAATGCTTCTTTCCCTAGATGAGAAGAGTTCAATACGTAGATTTGAAATAAACAAATTCTCTGATAGGTTGTAAGTTTTATATGTAAAACTTACGAAGGTTGGTGCCATTCCATGTCCTGTCAACTTCATCCCCAAAGATTGTGGCCAATTTATAGGCTCCTTTGCCATAGGCTTCTGCTACTACGTAAGGTCCTTCCCATGTTGGTCCTAATTTACCTTGGTGTTCAGCTTTGCTTGCGCTATTTAGTCGAAGGACATATTCGCCTGGCTTGAAGCTCGAAGGCCGAATCCTATTGTTGTAATATCTTTCCAACTTTTGCTTGTACACAGCTTCTCTGATGGAGGCTATTTCTCTTCGCTCTTCGAGTAAATCTAGATTTTCCCAAAGCTTTTCCTCATTTTCCGAAGCTTCAAAGCTCATAATACGCTTCGTTTCCATGCTTATCTCTGAGGGAATGACGGCTTCTGTGCCATAAGTCAGGCTAAAAGGTGGTTCCCCGTGACTCGACTTAGGATGTGTCCTATGAGCCCAGAGAACTTGGGGTAACTCGTCTACCCACCCATGGTGACTTCGTCCTAGCCGTCTTTCAATTCCATTGATAATGTCTCTGTTGGTAACTTCTACTTGGCCATTACCTTGAGGGTGATATACGGACGTGAATGATTGCTTGATTTTTAAACCATTACAAAAAGTAGGGAATACTCCTTCGGCAAATTGCTTCCTATTGTCAGAAATGATGATGTGGGGGACTCCGAAGTGGCAAATGATGTGTTCCCATACAAATTTCTCCATGTGTCTGCCTGTCACGAATGCCAAGGGTTTGACTTCGACCCATTTGGTGAAATAGTCGATAGCTACGACCAGAAACTTCACTCCTCCTGGCGCTACGAACAAGGGTCCTACTATGTCGATTCCCCATTGGGAAAAAGGCCATGCAGATGTGACAGAAGTCATATCTTGTTTGGTTAGTCTTGGGACCTTCGAGTGAATCTGGCACGCCTCGCATTTGTGTATTATTTCCATTGCATCGCTGTGCATTGATGGCCAGTAGTACCCCAACTTCATTATTTTAGCGACAACTAAGCGGGGTCCTGCGTGTAGGCTGCACGATCCTTCGTGAACCTCATAAATTATGTTTGCAGCTTGTTTGGGTCTGACACAGCAAAGCCAAGGAGATAAGAAGGACCTTGATGAGGAGAAAAATGAACCACTTTTAGGGAGTCGTTTAAGCCCGGAATTGAATTTATTTGATCAAATATTACCCTAAATCGTTTCTTTTGTGATTTTAGCTACTTTGGGAGTGAATTCTGGAAAAGGAAGCAATTCGGGCATTTTTGGAGCATAAAAGTGAAGAAAACGGCAAAGACTTAACTTTCCAAGCTGAGAACAGTACCTGACGGCGTCAAGAGGCAAGCCATGACGGCGTCAAGAGTAAATTCCATGACGACCCAGTGCAATCCTGACGGCGTCACAACAAGGGCGTCAGGAGTATTTTTGGTGACGGCCTGCATAAGGAGAATACATGACAGCGTCAGACCCAGATCTAGGCAGTCCGAGGAACTATTTGGCGGCGAGATGACGGCGTCAGACATTTGTTCTTAACGCCGTCACCTATCAAACTCTATATATAGTTTTCTATTTTTCATTCATTAGAGGGGAACTTGTGTGGAGAAAACTAGGGCCGAACTTTGTAAACCCTAGGTCATATTTTACAGTGTTTTCAAGGGTTTTCACCCCTTGAATCCTTTCATGTTCAATTGAGATAAGTCTTCTCTTAATTCATTCAATATGTCTATGTGTTGTTTGAATATAT